>JALMQS010000150.1:9624586-10338783 GCA_024734495.1 Forficula auricularia | reverse complement strand
ATAATTGGCGCAGCCGGTAGGATCAAACCACCAAATAACATAATTGGTGTTACTCAGGGTAGTCTCTCTCAATGCTTGTTGCTGAAATTTATGGAATTTAAATAAGCTACGTTACTGAATTAAAAAAATGAATTTAAATAATAAAAAATGCAAATAAAACAAAGGGGATGGATGTGTGGGTTTTCAATAATAATAAAGTTTTTTTGAGAATTATTTAAAATTAAACTATGTGAATTTATTTTCTTTTTATCCTTAATTGAAATGAACAGAATAAAATAGGTTGTTTAAGAAAATTTTATGTGAAGATGTTACATTCCTTATGGACCAAAGGTATATGATAACTTCTGTCTTCACTTCTGGTATCAATTGCCTCCTTCGATGGTAATTCCCTCTTCAAGGGGTGGTACCGTCTTCCTTCCGTACCTTGACACGGATTTGCACTTCAGGCACCAATCACTGGGTATATAGGTGCACCCGAAAGGAATTCTCGGTGTCTGGTAGGTTCGGTGTTGAAGAGGTTGCAAGGATCACCTTCGATTCGCTAATTGAAGCTAGTTGGCTCCAATTAATATTTATTTATCTCGTGTGTCTCTGGTTATAATGCCAATTCGAGATGCTGCTCAGAGATACGTGGAATGATATATCTAGAGCATAGAGCTCCTAAGGATTGATAAAATTATAATATGCTCCAGAGGGTGGATGGAGTTAGAATGCCCCGTGTAGAAAGGGTTGATGATGTTAGCGAGCTCTCAGTAGAGAATGTCTATCCTCGAGTCCTTTTGTTTGTGTCCGGTTCACAAGTTCCTTCTTTCCCCCATCCGTCTGTTCATTTTCAAGTATTGATTTTTTTTTAAAAGTAAAATTACAAATTGTTATTTATTTTTTCCTCTGAAATTAAAGGGATTATTAGATAATTCTTAAAGATTCACTCAAAGCATGCATTAATTCTCTCTTTCTATCTAAACTTAAACTTGAATTTATTTTTAATGTGAAATTTGCTAAATAATTTATATATAGACTAACCTTTATTTTAAATGAATTTCTTATCGAATTTATTTAATTAATAATTTATATATTTAAGTAAAAAAATTTAATAAAAGCTAAAAAAATGGATAAAATATTATTTCGACCCTTATGTACCAATTTGTCCTTTTGCAATTTCTCATTATTTGGGTATACCCGTGGGTATATTGTAACGTTTTTTGACGTTTTTTCGCTTCAGCCATTGTTGCAACAGCTTTCAATTACTTATTAAGAACTTTTTGTTTTATAAATCTCCCTTTATAATGTACTTTATCTGAAATTTCTATGATAAAATATATACAAGCTCGGACAGTGTTACCGGGATTGGCTAGTAGTGGTACATAAACAGCAAAAAGTTTTGGGCTTGTGAATTATGAATCCTTATTGTCTGTTATATATACTCTAGCATTAACTTTTTGCTAGTATTAGTTAGTAATTACCTTAAGCTGCAACTTTTTAATATATACTAGTGAACCGAATTTTCGCTTATTAGCTAAAATCATTATTGAACTCTGCATATAACAATTCGATTTTTTCTAATTATTTTTCATTTTTCTCCCGCAAATACTTTCATCAGCAAATGATAATAATTCTGGATATTGTGCTAATATATTCAAAGATGGGGATGAGGTCGGGAGATTAATTGGATGGATTAATTTCCGCAATATGGTATTGGAATAATTATCGGAAAAGAAGTTTTTTTTCTATAATTAGTTTTTTCCTCTTATTAAAAACAAGGACTAAAGATGATCAAGGACACTCGATGGTGGAGAAGCAATCTCCGGAATCGAAGCTAAAATACAATGTATACATTAATTAATGTAAAATAATTGGTTTAATAAATATGTTCAAAAATGTTTGAAAAATCATTTTCAACTTGATTTTTTTTCTATCTGCATTCTGATAGCTGCTTCAACTCAAGAATAGAATGTAGTAAATAGTTCCATCTATTCACAAAATATTTGCAACTCCAAACTTATGAATTTATTTTCTCTTGAGCTTTCTTGTCTTAAAACTTTCTTAGAAGTTTCGAAAATATGGAAAAAATAAAAACATATTATTGGAACGTTTTTAACGGTTGCATATTATAAACAAAGATTTGACACACAAATTCGTTTTAATAAGCTACGTCATTGTGTTAAGATCAGCTAGGCGTTTTGCGGGATCCGTTCCCCCCTAAAAAAATACCTAGTGAGAAATTATACATGGTTATAATTTTATTAATAATATTTATATTATTCAAATATTTATTTCTTAAATATCATAAAACATACATTTTTTGTATTTCTGGTTATATTTTTAAATTAATAAAATGCATAAATTATAAACATTTGTTTATCCGTGTGTTTTTTTACAAAGGTTTATTTTTTCAATCCCTAATTATTGTAACAATCGCACAAGTTTCATATTCTTAACTCGAACAGTCGCTGATAAAGATCGAATTGCCAAATTACAAAATTTTCGGAGACCCTACCACTTTTTTCGCAATTTCAAATTTATATAGCCTATAACCAGAATCTGTTGAATTTGTAATTCATATTTCTTTCAATATTTAAATCTCTCATACTCAAGGGGTCAACTTGATTTTCTTCTGTCTTCATTCTGATAGGTGCTACAACTCAGAATAGAATGTAGTAAATAAATCCTTTTAGTCACAAAATACTAAATATTTGCAACTCCAAACTAATGAATTTATTTTCTCTTGGGCTTTTTGTCTTAAAGTTTTCTTAAAAGTTTTACATCAACTCAATCCAATTTTAACCCATTTTTGAACTCCCCATCTCAGATTTTATATAAATTTGGATTATATATATCCCTCTATATAGACTAAGAAAAATACCAAATTTCATCTTTATACAACAACATCAAGTTTAGAAAATATGATTTCAGAAATTTTCCAAAAAATACTCAAAATCGCATGATCTATTATTTTCTAAAAAATGAAAAATAAATGTTATGCAATACTTACAAGTTTTAATCCATTGAAAAAAAATCTACTCTTATTAAACGAGCAAAATTGTATATTTTTTAATATATATTTGTATATTTTTTCTATTTTGATGAAACAAACTCTATTAACAAGTTTTCAGGATGAGAAAACGATCTGGCTAGGTCTGGACCTCATCAAAATTCATCTTAATTGACTTTTTCTTAATTAAATTAATTATTGTCATATTAAAATATAAATAAAAAAGTTTGTTTACATTTTTTTCAATTATCTTTTATTATTAATTGGTTTTCCAATTTTACTAATACTATACAACAAATATTATTATATATTAGAATTTGCCAATTTAAATGATTGAAAAAACGAAATGAATTGTTATTTAATTAAAAAAAAAAAAAATTATACGGAATTTATTTATATGGCTATAATACTTAGGTACACATAATCTATGGGCCACTAGAAGGCTAGAAATGCAAAAACTGGGTGGGGATGCAGGAGGTGGGGTGGATGTGGGGGGTGCAGTGGTTCGGGGTCCGGGTGGGTCGAGGTGTGTGATTTCGGGAGCGGGGGGGTCCAGAAGGAGTGTACTATATATATTTGTATTTGAAAACGGCTCTCAAATAAAAATCGACTTTTTTATCAGAATTTTAAATTTAAAATAATATTAATATTTAGCTTTTAACTGAAGCAAAAAGTTACCGAGCATCGCTCGGTAGCTCCAGGTACTATATATTATAAGGTGAGGGAAAAAACAAAGAAAAAATTTGACTGCATGTATAAAATTTTTTATGACTTATTAAAAGAGGCTAAAGTTTGTGATTCCTGCAGAAAACAGATCACAACTTTAAAAAATAAACAAGAAGTAAATCAAGTTTATGGCGATAATTGTGAATAAGACCAAACTTTTTCTTCTACGCCAGAGATAAGTGAAATCAATGCTTCTTTCCATAAATTGTGTGAATCCCTTCTTAATAAGAAAAAGATAAAATCTTAATCGTATGCCTCAACCAAAGTTCACATGATCAGTTAGTTCATTTATGAAAAGAAAGAATTTTATAAATATTCAAGAGTCATCCGAATACTAGCCTGAATTACTTGAAGAATCTCTTATGAACAATCTCAAAAACAATAATTCTAACTACATTCTATGTTAGTTTCAACTGCGACATCAAATGCTTGTTTTGATATGTATTGCTTCAAGTTCTTTATTTGATGGAAGAGATAGTTTTCTATTCTTTTATCAAGAATATTTATACCTAAATGTATTTCAAATATCAAAAACTCTTTTGCGGATAAGATATGTTTGTTTGTTTGATTTTTAGATATTCAAAATTTAATAAAAAACAACAAGGGAAGAAACCTGATTTCCCCTTGGTGTTTGCGCGCTTGATTGTTTGTGTATTGGTGCGTATGAGTGATTGTGTTTGATCTGTTTGCGACACAATCTATATTTTGTTCACCTTAACTTCTAAATGAAAGGATCGATTTGCATTCAAATTGAAACATTATGCACCTATCAGGAGGAATGACCGAGTAAATGATTCAGTTCTACTTAGGCAGTCATTCTAAATCAAACTTATACTTTTGTAAAATCACTTGTGAATCTAGGATTAATTTTCATCATTACAATTGATTATACATTCATAAGTCTGGTATGACGCAATGTCTCCACTCAACTTATGCAAACTTTTTCACTTCCCTAAAATACCCGCATCCCATATATTTCATTATCTTCTGTAGCACCACATTTCGAAGGCCTTCAGTCTCGTTCTCTTTGCCTCCAGTCCATGGATGCTGTGGGTGCGGCGCTAACCTAAAATTTCAAATATTTAGAGTATTTTCATAAATATATAAGGTCGACTTCAAAATTCTCAAATTATTATCCGTTATTTCAAATATTTCTATAAAAAACATTTTTTGTTTTGAAATGTATATTGGTTCTCGAAATGAAATTAAATTGTTGCATAGTTTCAAGGGGATATTAAATGAATAATTTTTCCGAAAAGGGTGCCGATAGAAGGTTTGAAGTCTGCCTGCTATATTGTCTTCCAGTTCAAGCATGTCAAAGCAAGTTCAAACGAGTTTTATTCGAATAAAAATTGTTCTCGCTGAGGAACTATTAAAATAGTAATAATACAAAAAAGGAATAAATAAAGATGATTCGAGAATCTCTGGATTAATCCATTTCTAAAAACTCTCAATATATAAGATCGGAAATAAATAAGAGCGCTATAAACAAGTCATGGCTTGCTTATAGCAATAGAATTAGGAAAAATTTAATATTTTTTTATATGACTGGATGTTCCTTGTGGAAGATGGTCGATTTCCATCTTAGGGACTGTGAAGTTTAAGTCACAAGATTTAATTTCTGACTCCTTCCCTCCTCACTCACACAAAGCACTTTCCGTTTGGGGCGAAGGTCCCAAAATCTAATTTAAAAAATCTAATATTTAATTCGAAAAATAACAAAAATGATACCGTGTTCGATGAGTTTTGGAAAAAAAACCCGAAGATTGAAATAAAATTCCAAAAAATGAAGGGTACTTTTTTGGACAGCATCCCCTGGTCGAAAAGTCACCAACCGTCACTGATACATAATATATTATGTATATTCGATATATATGTGTGTAGGTTTATTTGCATCAAACAGAGGACAACCTCTGTGTTTCTATTTATGATACATTTATCTATTCAGCAACATCTTACTCTTTTGTAACGTGACTGAGGAGGAGTATAATATATTTATAATTATATATATATATATATATTTTTTTTAATTAAATCCTATTTTAGCTTGAGAAATTTTAGATTTATTTATTTTAGGCTCCTTCAATCCTATGTGATTAATTTTACTTCCTAGATAGCGGAATTCCTTAACTTCTTTTAAGTCCCTCAGCTTATTTTCACTCACTCCAGTCTCGTTTATTCTTTTTACTTTACCATATGGTCAAGTATTGAATCATGGATGAAAAAAGTGTTTTTTTTCCTTCTTTTTTTCGAAATATCTCAAAAACAGCTAAAACTATTTTGATTAAAAAAATTAAGCGATAGCATGGCATTTTGGTCTTCAAAATAAGATCTAATAAGTGAACATCTAAAAAAAAATATTTTTCAAGATAATAATTGTTTTGTCAAAATTTTTGTGGACGAGCTAGATCAAAAACAAATTTCACACTTAATTTTGGTCCATTGAGATTAAGAGCTGATTAGATTTTGGTGCATATTGACCTAAAATTAAGTTGGGTGGAGGGGGGGGGGGGGGGTAAAATTGAAAAATCTAGGCCGTTTCATTTTGATCCTCTTTACTAAAATTTGGTTGGTTTATCTCGTTCATACCATCCTCTAATTCGTTATTATTGCCTCCTAATAGAGCGATGTCATCAGTAAATCTAAGTATAGTAATCTTGTGTCTTTGAATTTCAATTATTCTGTGTTAACCGTGAATTATTTAATTGTTTTATCTATAATATATTAATTAAAAATCATTGATAAAACAGCATTAATAAATTAATAAGTATTTAATTTATTATTTTTAATTTTTGTACATTAACGAAATATGTTCATATTACTTAAATAATGTATTTAGAAATAAAATTTTATTATATTTTATCAGTGTTTAATTGTATATATATATATATTTTTATTATAAAACCATAATTTATTTTTCTTCTCTAAAATTATTAATAATATTTGAATTTTTCACAAAAACAGAGGTTTTTAAATATTGCCTTGAATAATAAACATTTACACATAACATCACATTTCGTTAGTCATTATGCAGTAACTTTATCACAACACTCTTTTTTTTCTTACAAAAATTGTAATATTTATAATGGAGTTTGTTTAAAATCTCTGTTAACTTCATTTCTAGATTGAAGAAGAAAAAGTCAAGAACGTCGAGTCCCTTTAAAAGTGAAAAAAATCGCTATGTTCTTGAATAATTCAAGGAAGTGCGTCTACTATAAAAGTAGACCAATATGTATATATCGATTTTCTTATAAAATCATGCTAAAGAAAGTTGGCTAGAATTTATTTAAAAACCATTAAATAAAACCTTATATAATCCAAATATGATAAGGTCGTCTGCACTGATCTTACTATGGAGGAAAGCGTTGAATGATAAATCCACGTAAAATTCTAGATAGCAATAATAATAATAATAATAATAATAATAATAATAATAAAATAAAAGATAAAACTAATTGATAGAGTTTTCCTTTAGGAGACGGACTGGTATAAATATACAATTGGATCTTGATGAAGGCAGTCCAAGGTGTTGTCGTTACCCTGAAGAAGGAGTGAGTAAATCTCCGAAACGTCGGTTATCGAATAAATGTAAAATAATAAAACTGATATAGTCTTATTTTTTACAACCACCTTGGACTGCCTTCATCAACATCCAATTGTAGATAAAACTAATATTATTTAAAGTTAAATGAGGTGGAAAATAAAATTGATTGTTTTCTTCGAAATCGCGTAGTCCTGTATGCTGTATGGAATAGTTGCCTCTTTTAAGTAAAAATGAACGAAAGCAAAAAAAAAATCAGTCCTGTGCTTTGATCTCTTCAGGTTCTTATTTGAAGGTGAAATTGATATTAATAAAAAAAACTTATTTTTAGACTTTTTTTTAAATCACTTAAGAAGGCAACGCAAAAATGCCTGGGTCAGAAATAGTAATCTTTTTCCATCAATATTGATTGGTTGATAAAAGAGACAGTTCTCCACTCTGTCATATTCAGGTTCCTTTAAAAACGCTTATTTATTGATTTTTAAAGGTTTTTTATATTAAATAATATTTGACTATTTATTTTTTTGCTATCATTAAAACTAACTAAAAAATCAATGTAATTCATAATTAAACTGTGTAGTAAATTGTCGCAACTGTGGGTCAGTGGTCAGAGTTTCGGGCCGATGCACTATATTAGTAGTGTAAACTCATTGGGCAGGAAACTATTTATAAAGAACAATTAAAAACATTTGTAAATTTCATATAATCATGTATATCTGTTGTACTTGTAATGTATTGATTTACAATGTTGTATCTGTAAATATTAAAATTATAAATAAAGCTTTTAAATTGAAAAAAAAATAATAATTGCGCAGATGTCCTGAAGTACCCTGGGCTGAGTCTCGGCAGATATTTGCAGTCGCGTCCTTTTGGAAAGCAATGCCAAACTACCAAGAGTATAATTGCCTAGTCAACCTCTCCAAACTAGCCGTTTGGAACCGGCGTTAAAAAGTAGTTTTCATATATCTGTGTAAAACACCTAAACATACTCAGCACAGGTATATGTGGAGAGGAGCCGACGCTCGTTAGGGAATGGCACTATAAGAAGAAGTAAATTGTCAGGTCACAACAGATTACTAGCAAGTTGCAGCGGAGGTAGCTAAGGCGATGTGGTGCGGGTGCGCGTACCTCTGCTTATTTCAAATTACAGTAATGTGCTTTCATGTGTTGTATCTTGTGTGTTTTCGATTTTTTTTTTTATGATATTGATGCGAGAAGGAGCTACACCAATAGGGTGCAGCCCCTACAGTTCTGGGTTGGCCCCTCCATCCATGAAAAGAAGAGGAGATTTTATGGTCTTGGCAGGAGTCGATGGTATCTGAAGATGCCGATCTTAAACAGCTGAAGGTTATAGATCGCGGGGAAGACGGTGGCAGGAAGCGAGTTCCATTCTCTTTTTTTTTTTTTTAATGGAATCGAATGCAAGAAGGGGTGCCCCAGTAAAGATGCAGCCCCTATGGATCTCGAAAGACCCTTGCATTACCGAAGAGAAGGGAAAGTTGATTAAGTGAGAGGGTGTAGACGTAGGTGTCTATGCACCCCGGTTTTGAAGGTTTGAAGATCATAGGTGCTGGGAAAGATAGAGGCTGGGAGAGAGTTCCAGTTCCTTGAAGTCATGGGGATATATGTGTTCGCGAATGAAGTGGTCCGGCACTTTTCCAATTTGACCGCGAAAGAGTGTTGGGAGTCGGCAAAACGTGTGCTACGTGCAAAGCATGCTTTGGGGGGAATTATTGATTTTATCTCATCAGAGCACCTGCCGTGATAGTATCTATAGAAAAAGGAAAGGGCAGAGACATTTCTTCGATGAGCCAGCGAGTCGAGGGAGTCGGTGAGGGTAGAATCGACAATTAGCCTGACGGCTCGTTTCTGAATTGCATCAAGGGTAGCAAGAGAATATTTTGAGCCTCCTCTCCACAGATGAGAGCCGTATTCGAGACAGGGGCGGATTTGGGCCTTGTAGATGGTGAGAAGTTGTGGGGGTTTGTAAAATCGCTTGGACCTGAATAAGAAGCCAATCTTCCTTGCTGCAGATTTCGCCACAGAGGAGATGTGTTCATTCCAAGACAGGTCAGATGCGACAGAGCCGCCCAACATGGATAGGCTGTCACACATTTTCAGGGTATTCGAATTGAAATGAATATCAGGGAAATCTTTATTTTCGCGCCTAGAAATTAGACAACATTGAGTCTTATTTGAATTAAAGTTAACTAAATTTTGAGAGCCCCATTTATTCAGTTTGTCTAGGTCGAGAGTAATTGAGGAGGCAACATTGATTCGATTATTCGGGAGAGAGGGTTTGCCGTGTAGAGTGCTATCGTCGGCGTAACAATGAGTGGGGTTTGCCGTTTGATCAATAAGGTCGTTTATATAAATTAGGAAGAGTGTGGAGGAGATTACGGAGCCTTGGGGAACACCACAGTTTGTGGAGAACGATTCAGATGATGTTCCATCCACCACAACTTTTATACTTCGGTTTGTCAGAAAGCTTTCTATCCATTTGCGAAGTGTTGGTGTGAATCCAAAGGCTGGCAGTTTAGCAAGAAGATTTTTGTGCCAAACCTGGTCAAAAGCTTTGGAGATATCAAGGGCTACAGCGAGGGTTTCTTTTCCGGCCTCTAGAGTATTGTTCTCTGGAGGACAAGCGACTTGGTGAAAGAGATGGTTAGATTTTAATTTAATTTGATAGCAAAGGGGTGCTGAGCGTTCAAAAACCGCGTGTTTCTTATGAAGTGGGCTTTAGGGGATTTCAGCTTGTTTGAAAAAACATCATGATAGTATCTATAGTACACGAAAAGTGCATAAAACGGCTCTATGGTGAGCCAGGAGTTGAGTTATTTAGATAAAAAAAATTCTCCAGTGAAAACCAACAATTTTGCATAGCACACAGAACGTGGAGTCAGAAAAGCGTTCCACAATTAAAAAGATGGTCCAAAATTGTTTTTTTTCATACAGCTGAGTTATATGAAAATCACTGCATTTCATCTATTTCTGAACACAAGAGATCTTCTCATTTCCAGAAATGTTTTTATCGATTTCAAGATATGATAAACTATAATTCACTTATGTAAGGGTTTATTTATATTTGACTGTTTTCCTCTTTATAAAATTAATCAATTGGGGGTCAGGTTGGTTGAGTTGAGTTGGTTGAGTGGGTAAACTACATGCTTTCTAATCAAACTAACGCGGGTTCAACCCCGACTCGCTTCAAACCTACTTTAATCTGATTCCTACATAATAGAGAAAAATAAAAATATAAAGTATCGTAATATTGCTAATGTTTAAAGCCGAGAAAGCCAAAGAAAAAATAATCAATTATTATGATATGTTAATTATATGTAAGTAGGTATTTGTAAATATTTCTAATGTGAGAGCCTTACAACAGAAAATTTATAAATATAAATAATAAAATTCTGTAAATATTTGCTTTATTAAAATGTATATCAATATCTAAATCTATTTATCTATTATGGTTATGATATATATGGTATATGTTTAATACTGTTATTAAACGTTGACAATATATGAAGGGTTGAAATTAGATTTTTAATTGACAAATACTCATGGCAACCAGTAAAAGAGCTAATATTAATTTACATGGCACAACAACCACACCTCAAAATTGAAATATTATTAAATTATATATAACCATATTGATTTATGAATAAAAATTTTATTATCATCAAAAATAAAATTCAAGAAAAATCAATCAGGATTCAGAGTCGGTGTCAGGTAGAAAATGAGAGGTGGAGGTTACTTACTCATTTTTTGCCATCATCATCATCTTATTCAAAAATATTATAAAGCACATGTCCGTTTACGAAGAAAATTTATAACTGCGCCTTCTTAACCAGCCGGTCTATTGAGTTTACTCAAAATTTTTCAATTTTTCTTCATATCGTGTTTAGAAATGTCTGAAATATGGAGAAAAATCAGGATTGATATATGGATCCGAAGGGGGCTGGTCCAGTTCTTCTCTATATGAGCTAGAACACGCCAGTGTGTCAGCCAAGTTCGCAAAAACGGGCGACGTACCGGCCATGTGTATATTTACACGAACCATTTCAAGCTACTTTTGACCCCCCCATAACTCAAAAACTATTAGACTTATATCTTGAAATTTTGCATACCTATTAAGACCCACTAGAACACCTAGAATCCCAAATTTAATGAATAAATCTATTATAGTTCTTGAGTTATTAATCTCTGATAAAAATAATTTTTATAAAAAAAAATAAAACTTACTTCAAAAAAATTAAATGCAACACATAAAATAATAAGAACTCAAAAATAAAATAAAATGCACTAAAAGGTATAAAATAATTATCTAATTTAGTTACAACTAAACGATGAAATATTTACATGAAATCACTTTTTGAAGTCTGTGCCAAAGATATACATTTTATGAATCAAACTCGACGGATTTTACTTAGTATGATGGCGGATACGCACGCTTATATAGTTTGTTTAGCACCGACTTCAAAAAGTGATTTCATCTAGGTAAATATTTCATCGTTTACTAGATGAAGGAGGAGGTATCAGCCAAAGATGGAATCACTGGGTTCAATAAAACACCTTTAATGAGACGTTTCGGCCTAAATTTTATTTGGCCATCTTCAGTCAATTAGGCTATAAAATTTTTACAAATGGATGTTAATTGATATATTTTTTTATAAAAAATTATAAGTTGACCAAGTTGGTTATTTAGACTTACAGTTATACACAAAATGCGGTACACATATGTGATCGAACCAAGCCTTGTCAAAAATAAAAATTTCTTTTAGCTTCATGCGAATTTTCAACGTGCCTGGACCCAAAAGTTTCAGAATGAAAGTAATGAGTTTATATAAATCTTTTTTCTATATATTACATTATAATTAGATATTTGACTTTTATGAGGTCATCATAGGTCCAATATTATTATTTACAAACAGAAAATCAAATTAGAATCTAATTACTTTTAAATCACATGCATTTTTTCATTCAATCAAATTATACAAATTCTTATTAAAAAAAATTTTCAAAAAAGTTTCTATACATTAAGTTCAAGAAAAACAACTGTTGGCTCATATCACACAGGATAGATGTATAAATATTGGAAAGAAACATACAATCTCTTTTAAAATTGATAGCCTTATCACCTGCTATTTTTATATATAGGCATTTTGAAGGCGGATCTTTATAGAAGTTATCAATCTTGACCAATATTTTCGCATTATCGTAATCAAAAGAATGACTATGTTCGGCTGCGTGGGTGGAGAGTGCAGTGTTGGTCTTTTTATTTCGAACACTTAATTTATGCTCATATACCCTAATTTTTAGTGAACGTGAACTTTGCCCTATATAGGTGCTAGAATTTGATGGACAATCTAGACAGTTAATTTGATAGACAATATTATTACATAATTCTCTAGGGGTTGGATCTTTATTATTAAATAAAAATTGAATATTGTCTATATTTTTGTAAGTAATGTCTACGTTGTAAACTTCTTAAAAAGTTTTCTTATTTTTTCGGATATGCCGTGAATATAAGCAACAGAATAGTATGGACCTGGTTATTTGAATTATTATTATTTGTTAAAATGTTAACATTGTCATTTAAATTATTTTGTTTATTTGAGAATTCTCTGATTGTCCTATTAATAATGTAATAGGCAATTATTCGATACAGCCATGTCTATGTAGTTCTCAATATTTTTTGCCTAAACTCATCATCACACAAAACAAAAATTCTCCTCAAAAATAGTTCAGACTATTGATCTTATATAGGAAAGGTATGTTGGAGAGGTAGTTGGATATCCTTCCACTATTTGAAGCCTTTTTATATATATCAAATGATAGTGAGCCATCGCTTTTCTTTATTATTTCCAAATCCAAAAACGAAATCCTATCATCCCTCTCTACCTCAAAAGCAATTTGATATCTGGATGGAATTCATTAAACCCTTAAGGATTGCTGAAATAGAGCATTCAGGCACACAAGAGACAGAATCATCGACATATTGCAAATAAAACACCAAACCCAGAGGTTCAACGCATTGATGGTAAAACTTTCTTATCACAATTTCTGCAGCAATTGGACTTAAGGAAACTCGGGGAGTCCTCTTAACTGAAAATAAATTTTGCCACGGAAACTGAAATAGTTCCTAAATAGGCAAATATTCAAAGCTTCTTTGAATTTAGCCAAAGGCGACAACGTAAATTCACAAATTTCACCCCAATACTCCTCAACACAGAGCATAAAAAAGTCTAAAGGGATGGATGTAAACAAACTTCAACATCAAAAGAAATCAGGACTTGTCCCTGGGTATGATAATATCTTTTAGTCTATTTTTAGTTGTAATGGAATTTAACACTTTATAATTATCGTTTGCCGTGAGGCATTGTAAAATACTGGCTATATACTTTGATAACTCAAAATTAGCATAATTTACCGTGGAGACTATCGGTCTATATGATGGTCAGGTAGGCGCCCTTATGTATCTTGATGACAGAGTATATTTTAGCTAAGGTGGTGTTTTTTGGATTCAATTTATTGTAGGTCTTTCTATCAATTAAATCATCATTTAGCAACCTGTCAAAAATTCTTTAATTTCACCTTCTAATCTGCTAATTGGTATATGTTTAATTTCCTCATATGTATCTTTATCCGATAAGAGATATCATATTGTGATTATATGACTCAGTTGTAGTAATAACCGAGACTTTTGATTTATCCGATTGGGTAAACGTTATTTGAGGGGTTGGATTTTTATATCTGATAGTCTTAGCTATACCTGAAAGTATAGACTCCGTTACCATTTTTACATGCATCATTTATGTTATTATTATTTTTATTTCTAAAGTTGGTGAAAATGTTCGCTACCTTAGATCTTAGTAGGTTTTCTGACAATCATCGAATTCTCCAAATCGGACTACATACTCGCAATCTGTTAGGCTTATAATATTACCATTCAGTTTACTTATATTGATAGGTCCTGGTGAGAATTTGGGTTCAAAATTCAAAAGTATTCAACACATAGTCTGGTATATTTTCATTAGTCAGATTGACAACTCTATTTGTAACCGGTTGACTATTATTAATAAGTTTATCAAGTTTTTTTGTGAACATAGAAATGAAATTTTGAAAGTATATAGGTTATTGTTTTTTCTATTTATCCAATTTTTGTATAATGAAAATTCATTTGAATCAATTATGGTTTCATCGTGTGTGATATTCTTGCTATATTAGATTCTAAGTGATGTAAGTGTGAATATGTATGCTCAATTTCTAAATTAAGCAATGCCGACTTGAACCGGTTCAGACAATTATATGCCTTGTTAGAGTTAGTTTTCAGTGTAAGATTAAATACATTCTTTACACTAAAAAATTAATGAAATTAGGATTAACACTATGATCTTTTTGCAATTTATTCAAGAAATATAGTCTATTTTTGAACTTCTGTTTCTAGTTATCAATCTTGTTACTTCCTGATTTTTCTTGAGGCAGGCACCATACTTTTCCAGCAGTTGTTGAAGCATGTCTGTTGATCTCAGTTGTATGAATATTGTAAGAGTCGATGACCCAGCAATTTCAGATTTAGATCACTTCGGGTTCAATAAAACACCTTTAATGAGATTTTCGGCCTAAATTTTATTTGAAGCCATCTTCAGTCAATTAGGCTAAAAAATTTTTTACAAATGGATGTTAATTGATATATTTTTTTATAAAAAATTATAAGTTGACTAAGTTGGTTATTTAGACTTACAGTTATACACAAAATGCGGTACACATATGTGATCGAACCAAGCCTGTCAAAAATAAAATTTCTTTTAGCTTCATGCGAATTTTTTTTTTAACGTTTTTTATAAAAAAATATATCAATTAACATCCATTTGTAAAAAATTTTTAGCCTAATTGACTGAAGATGGCTAAATAAAATTTAGGCCGAAACGTCTCATTAAAGGTGTTTTATTGAACCCAGTGATTCCATCTTTGGCTGATACCTCCTCCTTCATCTAGTATAGTTTCATCACAGCCACGAACTCTTACAATTTCATCGTTTAGTTGTAACTAAATTAGATAATTATTTTATACCTTTTAGTGCATTTTATTTTATTTTTGAGTTCTTATTATTTTATGTGTTGCATTTAATTTTTTTGAAGTAAGTTTTATTTTTTTTTTATAAAAATTATTTTTATTTTTCTTTAGTGATGTTATTAATAGTGACTTAATATAATAATACCTTGCATGCATCTCGTAAGAGAAAGGTTGTGGCGAATGAATCAGAAAATGATAGAAAAGAAATTCTTTATTTATACAATTATAATTACAGATGTACATTTTTTTCATACAAGATGAATATACATTCTTTGTCAGCTTTATTTTTAACGTGACTGGATTGCTACCCCAAATTCATCCTCCTTTAAAATTTGTTTAACACATCTTAGTTCGTTCGATTCACCAAATAATGATATAACGAGGAAAAATTTTAAAAAACCTCTAAAACCAAATTAAAAAAAAAAAAAAAAAAAAAAAAAAAGAAACTTAAAATATAACAAGAAAGCAAAACGAGATTAATAATTATCCGAGATCGATAGATGTAATTAATGAATTCGTATGAGTAATTAGCCTTTTTTGGAACTTGAACGATAATTTCCGAATGTGGTCTTGCAGGCTCTCAATTTGTAGTTCCTTCTCTGATTATGTAGTTGCTGATTCCCGGCGGAGGTTAGCAATTGTCCTGAGAGTTTTTGTTTCAACTCTTTCAATAAGCGAAACATTTGTTTTGGCCGCATGACCAAACCATAAAGGTGCCCCATAAGTAAGACGAGGGCGCACCATGGCCCTATATAGATTTAATTTCTGATCCAACTCAAGCGGGCTTCTTTTATTAATTAAAGGCCATATAATTTTGGCGGCAATTCTTCCACTTGATGAAACTGCCTTTAGATGTAGCCCAATTTAATAATTTGTCCAGATGGACTCTAAATATTTTGCCGAAGAACTCCAATCTAGCAGTCTGTCGTCCAATTTTATTTTGTTCCTTTAAAAGTCTAGTTTTTCTAGTAAATAAAATGGCGTCTGTTTTGTCTTTATTCAGTCCCAGCTTCCAACTTTCCAAGTACTCCGATACAGTCTCGAGGTCCTCTTGGATTCTTCGTACCATGACATCTGGCGTCCCTGTGAGTAGAAAAGGTCGTGTCGTCTGCAAACTGGGCAATTTGTGCATATCGCAGGGTTGGAATATCTGCGTGTATAGGGCGTATAGTAATGGCGAAAGAAGTGCCCCTTTAAAGTGTTCCTGCTCTGATTTCCTTCCACCGAGATTTATCCTTATTTACGCGAACTCTGAACTTTCTGTTCGCTAAAAGTCCTTAATAGTGTCACACAATTTCATCGGAAGTCCATACTCCATCAGTTTCGCAATTAAACCGAAATGCCAAACACTATCAAATGCCTTGGCGACATCTAACATGACCAGGGTTGTAGGCATTTTACGACCTTTAATATAGCTTACAACACGAGCAACTTGTTGAACAGCCGAGTGTCTTTCGGAACCCAAAACTGCCAATTAGGTAATATATTTCTGTTTCTACTTCATTCTCGTCATCGATATAAATCTTTCGCCAATTTTGCCAGTACTGGAAGCAATGAGATGGGCCTATAGTTTTCTACATGCCTCGAGTTCTGCATGGTTTCAAGACTGGAATTATTTCCGCAAGTTTCCATGATGAAGGAAAATATTTTGTTTAAAACTGCTTGGAAAAATGCGTGCTAAAATAATATGAACCTTTCCTGGTAAATTGCGTACAGTATAGGAAGCGACGCCATCATGTCCTGGTGCTTTTCTTAATTTGACACACGTTTTGATAGCCAATTAATATTTGGTTTAGTTGGTGGAAGTAATTCTTTCGCTACTGTTTGATTGCATCTCAGCCTGTTCCATTTCAAGAAGGAGATCTTCTGTAGATGTCTGGCGTAGACAGCAAACTGACTCTCGTAGGCATCAGCTAACATCTCTGCCTTTTCTAGTGGAGAATAAACAAGACCTTGCTGTCCTTGAAGAGGTGTCCAATAGGAGCTTTTTTCCTTTAAGGCGTTTGGCAAATTGCCAAAGAGAGCAGTCTACGTTAGAGAGCCTGATATCCGGTCTATCCAAAGCTTTGACGCCATTGTGCCACTGCATGTCTAATCACCAATCAAACGGTTCCACTCACTGCGATACACAGGATCTCGATAACGATTCCAATTCCTACGTGTTTATTTTGATCTAATTAATTCTCGTATGCTGTCAGGTAGTTGATCACCTAGAATTCAACCTTTTTCTTAGGAATTGAATCGCGAGCTGCAACTAAGATGTCATTTGTTAACGATTCAACCACCTCATCAAGGTGTTGAGGCGAATTGATTTCTGTTGCGGGATCACACAACTCACAAAGAAGCCGTCGGTAATTCTTCCAATCCGCCCTTTTAATATCCCAGGATGTATTTTTTGTCAAAGACATTTCCCCTGAAACGAACTACAACTGGATTGTGATCTGAAGACAATTCGTGCCAACTTATGGCCGTTGGAGTCATACTTGAAATTCCTTTTACAAGCACCAGGTCAAGAACACTAGGCGCCGCTCTTGGATGCAGGTAACGTGTCGGCTCGTCAGGATATACTATATCGATTCCATATTTCATACAATAGGTTAGAAGATTACGTCCATTATCATTAGATGATTTACAGCCTCAAAGAGTGTAAACGGTATTCAAGTCACCACTAATAACCACTCGAGCCTCCTGGCTAAAAAGTGTTCTTAGTGAGTTGACTTCAAGTGGTCTAACTCTTGCAGGCGAATTATAAACGCAAGTGATCATTATTCCTACCTCGAGGTGAATTTATTTTGGCAGCTATACACTCTAAATGTCCGAGATTATTTGGAAGAAAGACTTGTTCAGGTTCAAGATCAGTTTTAATGGCCAGAGAACGCCACGCCAGGTGAAGTCCTATCAGCTCGAAAATTACATAGCCAGGAATATAAATGGCTTTGTAGAAAGGCGAGTTTCTGTAATAGTAATAATGTGTGAATTGCGCCTTTTGGGCGAAATAGATAAGCTCAGCGAGCTTACTCCGCAATCCATTTGCATTCCAATTAATAATAGTAAAAGAAGAAATGGAAGCCATTAATCTAAAATAATAGCTACTCCTTCCTCCAGGAGAATTTTGATCCGATCAGCCTGTTTGGGCTTTGGAAAGCGATCGCAAGAGCGCCATACATTTGTCTATTATTTTTATAATTCCTGGACTAGCCATTAAAGCTAGCAACTCCTGAATCATTCCAATTGGGTCAGTTTGGTTTTGCTCAGATGTGTTTCTTAATTTCTGTCTGTGAAGGTTTCCAAGGATTCTGAGACGCCGTCGAGTGCTGGGAGGCCGTTACTGAAGGCAAATGGGGATAGTTTTTCCTCGAGTTGTTTGGTGGTTTATGAAACTCTGATTTTGTTTGATCCATTTGCTTTACTCCTAATGCGTCCTTCCTCTGCCTAATACTGATGGACATTCTCATCATTTGCCCAGTGCTCCCTCCCACAATTTGTACATCTCGGAGATGAAGCATTGCATAACCGATTTTTGATGTGGTCCACCGCACTTTAATGTATTTTTCTTGGACAGGAACATGTATTTGACCTATGGTTAAAGCCTAAGCATCTGTAACATTGGATGTATTTAGCTTTATTTTTGTATTTAGCCCAATTTATTATTGTAAAACAGAGCTTTTACTCCTAAGATTTGCTTCACCTCCGTTCCAGGAGCAAAAAGATATAAAATAAATGGATAGGTTGACCGTCCTTTTTCAACTGGACGATCTTCTTAATAGGTAACCCATTAAAGACTTTGTTCTATATCATCAGGATCAGTGCCATGACTAAGCCCTCGTAAAATCATTTTTACCAGGCCCTGACCAGCCAAAGGGTATGTGTGATATGGTAAGTCTTCTATTGCTTGTACCCTCTCAAGTGGCCGCATGGTCTTCTACTGTTTTGGTCAAAAATATTGTGTTTTGCGCAGTACATTTAATATCCAAGCCTGCCTTGGTTAAATCGTGAGCACGCTTGAATGTCTTAGTAGGTGTATTCAGATGTTTGTGTATTATTATTGAGGCGGTTTATGCTCCTTAGGGGTCTTAACTGGTGGGGAGTTCAGGAGATTCGCCTTCAGATTCATCCATATCAAAATCTGATAACGCTTCGAAGCTATTTGAAATGCTTAGGCTTGAGGTGTGCCTCTCTCACCGAGTTTGTGCAACTGTTTGTGTTAATTTTAAAGCGTTTAGTGTAATTACTATCTATGGTTTTCCATTCAGCTCAAGAGCCGATGCAGGGCACCTGACTTAACTTAGTTGATTCCGTTGGTCGATTTCCTTTTCTCATCACGGGAAGCCTGGGTTTTGTTGAAAGGCTAGTCTTACAGACCCATCTCCAACTCAGCTTTTCGTTTCACTTTCACTTTTTATTCTAACTCGAACTAATATATTAAACAAAATTTAATAAATGAAATATTAACAAAAAAAAACAACAAAAAAAAAACAAAAAAAAACACTTTATTTCATATCAATAAAAGATCATATATCAATGTAATCCAATCTTCGAATCGTTCAATATAATCGAATATCTTTTTCCGCGAATTAGAAAATGATAATAAAATTCAATTCATAAATATAGAAATTCTCTCGAAACGTTTACGGGTTTTAAATGAATGTTATAAGAATTTTTTTATAAAAGATTTTATTTATCATAATTTCGATTATTTGCTCATAAGAATTGGAGATTTACGTTATTTCGTCGTTGGTCATATCATCAGAACTTGACCAAATTAATATGGCATCATCCCTAAGATACCCCCATTCCAATAAAAACGAATCATCGAAATCGGTTCATAAACAAAGAAGCTAGGCCTGAACAAACCTAACAAAAAAGGTCTAATATCAATGAAAAAAAACGAGACCAATTGGAAGCTAGACTGAACCCAATGCAAAAAAAAATTATCAAAATCGCTTCACAATTGGCGGAGATATGAGGTAACATAGACAAAAAAAATCAGTCGAATAGAGAACCTCCTCCTTTTTTGAAGTCGGTTAAAAAGAAAAATAAACATAATAATAATAAAACAACGATAAATTGGAAAAAACAATAATTTAAATGAAATTTTTCAGATTTATTTCAAAATCTAAGCCATGTATATACAACAGTAGTGCACATAATGATGATCAATGTCGTCATAGAAATTGCTTTTTTTTTCTAATTTTTATTTCAATGAAATCATCAATAATTTCGTCAAAATTTAAATTATTCAAAACTTCTGCTCAATCGAAAGTCATGCGAATGCGAATTCACTTTTTACTTCGCTTATCAAAGTTCATAGATCATTTTTCATAATTTTTAATTTTGAAAAAGTTCTCTCATCCTTAACATTCGTTCAAAATAATTAAAAATAAATTCGGAGAAGAATTTCAAGATTTGGCATAATACAAATTAAGCCATCCATTATAATTGCTGAGCAGGAAAACGATGGCTTATCAAAATTAAAATAATCTTTTGCGATTTGGCATTCTTCACGATCAATTCATTGCCATTCAAATCATTTGTATAGAAAACAGCAATATTTTATGGTACATGATTATGATATTTCATCACAAATTACCCTTTTTAAATTAATTTAAAAAGCACATTTCTCATTCAAATCTGAATAAGCTGAACTTCGGATTTTTAAATTTGTGATCAAAGATTGAACAATTGCTAGAATATAAAATTGGGGATTAATTTTGAAAAAATAATTTAAGGGCCTCCGGGTGAAGTCTGCCTCAGGATTCTCGAAAGTCTTAAAACGGCACTGACATATAGGTACACTAAAGAATGACTGGTTTACTATTAATATAAAATAGTATTTTTAAATGCTATAGGCTATACGATTAAAGCTAATAATCTGAAATTCGACACACGAAATATTAATATTACCAGCTGCGAAGCCCTCCTTCATCGGGCATCTTGCTGGCCGATGGGCTAGGCTAGGCTAGGTTTTAAAATTATAATTTAATTCTCCTAATTTTAATCAATTTTATTTGTCATTAGTGGGATTTAAAATTAAAAAAATCACGTCGGCGACGTCACGCAAGCCGATTATAATAATTATTATTATATTAGCCTCACCTCTGTGCCAAGTTTTAGCTTTCTAGTCAACCGAGTCCCAGGCTCGTCATTCAACGATTGATTTTGCATTATCGTAAAAGCTTCTTTTGCAATCATGATATGGGGAATTAATTATAATAGGGTAAACGGTAATGGACTTGCCAATGCACGCCTACACTAACAAATAAATAATTACATTGATAAGTTTTAAAAGATTTATAATTTGTCTCCTGTTTATCATTTAAATACATTTGCAATAAATTTTCTTTTTAAATAAAAGACCAAATAGAAAGAAATTTTCAATTATAATCTGATGAATATTTGAATCGATATATTCAAAAGGCGAATCGAATTATTTCCTCGGTTGAATTACCCTTTGAAATTTTCATTATATATTGATCTAAATTTGCTTCCGGACGAGGACACGAGTTAAACCCTAAGCCTTGAAGGCAATCTCATTATAATGTTCCCTAACAAAAAAAAGGTAAACAAAATATTTGTAAACCGCATTCTGTTGTCCCTGTTAGCTTATGTGGAAATTTAATTGAATTGCTCTTTTATCTGAAATCATGACAATTAAAAGAAATCGATCAAAAGGTCCAGAGGGATTAAAAATGGCTTTAGAATTTGCTTTTGAATTTTTTAAAAATATTTTATCAATTAAATTTTTTTTAAGAGAATAAATTCTCACTAAGCAAAATTCTTCACTTTAAAATCATTCCAAACAAATACCACTATTCCACAGGTGGAATTAAAGTGAAAAGTGAGTAATTAGAGAGAAACTCTTTATTTCAATCCGATTGGATTTTAATTTCAAATTAAAGTCATTGGACAAACTAACTTGTTGTCTGATATCTTCAAAAATTGAATTCTATTCTAGGTGATATGCTAAACCATTTGAAACAAATTCTAGTGGTCTGACTCAAAATAAATCATGATCGGGGAAAGTTAATACACGTTTGCCAGAATCATAAACAGAGTATTTATTGATTCAGGTTTTTGATTGACTGTCCTCTTGTGATGTCAAGTCAATGAAAGTCCTAAACATAACCAGTACATAATTTGTTTCGCGACATAATTTATATTAAGTATTATATAAACCCTAATAATATTAGTTGAATAAAAGATTTCACTGTCGATAGTAACAGAATTGTTTTTATTTTAGGTTAAAAAATAAAATGAGAGATGGAGTCTTCTGTTTTTAAATAAAATAATATTTTTCAAAATTTTCAATGCATAAATCTTAATTTGTAACTAATTTGTAAATAAATACTGAAATATTTGTGATAGACTGATGATGAAGGCAATGCCTTCGAAACTATAGTCTCTAGAAATGACTAAAAATTATTTTATTTAAAAACAGAAGACTCCATCTCTCATTTTATTTTTTAACGTAATAATATTTTTAATTATATGTGTGTTTTAGGCTGGAGTATAATATCGGATTGACAAATTAAAATCATTTTTGTTTAAACTTCCTTTTGAATATTTCTAATATATTTTAAAAAAGCTTTAACTCATGATCGGCTTATGCTATAGAGAATTGTTTAATAATGGAATGGATCCTTTCGAGATCGCACTGTTTGTTATTCAAGTGCCTTGAAAACAAACTGAAATCCTTTATTTCTTTTCATTCTTTACAGAGAAGAAAGGAGAGGTTTTTACATTGTTCTTTTGTTGTCATCTCAGTCAGATAATTATTTATTATTCTATATTGAAAGAAAATTTATTACTCGGTACGCTCGGCAGGCAGGCAAAAGCTGCCTCCCTAGTAGCTCTAGTATTGAATTCACTAAATTATTTTCTCATTATGCTTAAAAATATCTGAAACTTTGGAGTTTCATCTTGGATTTTTCTATGTATGTGTGTATTTCGATACCCACAATAGATCGAAAAAAGGAAATCGTAGAAAGTTGGTTCTTGTGCCAATTTTTTTTTTTATTTTCAAAGGGGAGAACTGCTTAGCTTTGAAACATTCTGCCTTAAGAACTTCCGGTTCGAAAATGCAGAAATTTTTTGTATAATTTTATTGAAATTTTCATCCGTTGTAATTATAAATTCAAAAGCAAACAGGTGTATCTCAATTTTAATTGATTCAATTTATTTATATACCTATAGCAAATAATATTATGTTATATTATATTTAAACAATGTACTGAATATATATTGGCAAGTAGATTAAATCAAAAAATAATAAATACATTTAAAAAAAATGTAAAATGTATTATTAAGACTGCTCTCACTCTAGCTCAGGTGTCGGTGAACTGGGGTAAATTACTCCAAGTGGGATAAAAATAAAAATTTGGGGGGGGGGGGTAAAGAGGACTATATTTATGTGTGTGTGTATAGAAATCTCTATAAAAAATATGTCAATATAAATAATCGCATAGAAAACGATTGAAGTTTGAAAATAGTATAGAAATTGATCTTACAACTAAAAAACCCCGAAATTGATATATCGTATCAAAAATGAAACTTATCATTTCTCCAAAATCTGAAGTTAAAAAATTTTCAATTATATTTTTTTTTCTTCCATATTGAGATTCTTTATATCAACTTGTTTATTTTATAAATATAGCTAGGTCCAGCATCATAGACGGGCAACTCCACTCTATTCAAACAACTAAAAGCTCTTCATTTCAATTAATAAGGCATCGTAAAGAGACAAAGCACCTTATTTATACCAAAATAAGGCAACTCTAGTCCATTCACACACCAACTAAAAGCAACTTATTTCAATTAATAAGACACCTTACAGAGGAAACATCCCACAGGTATAAGGCGAAATAAAAGCAACTTAGGTATATTCGAGGCTCAATACCACACACTGTCAACTAGGATTCTACACAATATTATTATGTTCTTTATATAATTTATTATTCACAGTGATTTACCTTTCTCTTCAGTACATTCTATTATTTATTATCAATAAATTAAATAAAAGTAATTCTAGTTTATTCTCTTTCTTTTTATTTTTCACACGCCTTCCTTCTGGAGACATTTGAAATATAAATTTTATTTAATTAATTCCATTAATTTTTATAATTTCAACTAAAGAAAGTATTAAATTGAAAAAATTATATTTTAACAAAGTGTCTATCCGCAAACCAATTTCATCGCCTACCAGGATACACCTCCAGTATACCATAATTGAACTATTCAAAATAATTTTAGAATCTCAATATTTCAATCATTAAAAATGAACATAAACTCTTAGTTTGTTCATCAGTGGCTCTCAAAGATCTATTATAAAATTTTTAAAAAGATCTTATAACTTTTTTTGATTGTTCAAATATTAAAGTAGGTCGGTCATATGCATTTACCCACTTTTGTCTCTGCTTGCAATATCTAAGGGAGATTTGTCAAAGCAGGTTTCAAATCCTAAAATTTTAACTAAAAGAATGTTAGATTGGAATAAAAAGATAATTTTATTTTCAAAATTGTAGGATTTTATTCTCAGCTCCTTTCGCTGTAAAATGCCTTTAAAAATAAGGATTCATTTTTGACTTGAGAAAGACGCTTGTTGTTTGCCCGTCAGAATCTTTCGTTAAACTGGCGGGTGAGCAGCAAGGACACGCCCCTTTTATAACGAGAAGCGAGCGCGCGAAAAGTTATGCATACATCATCCTAAAAAAGCCGCGAATAATTAACCATTCAGTTTAATTGCTAATTAAGGCCAGATTTATAAAAGCAGCTGGCTCCTCGGCGCGAGTTCAGTTGTCATTTAGTTGTCAGATGCTGTTCAGTTGTTGAAGCTCATTGAATGGGTCAACTCTCTGAGGTGATTGATCACCTGGTAAAGAAACGGCTTGTGTCTAAGAAGTAATTTGTATACACGTTCTGTAACGAAGAAGCAATAAATGCAGGCTTTGTGCCATTATTTTATTAAAGCATATTTTCAACTGCCTTTGGCAAATTCATATTTTAGAAAAGCATTTTTCTGGCTTTACGCCGACAAGAGAGATTCTAATCTCTGAAGATCATCTCCCATCCAAGCCCGGCTAATATCCTTCCAACTAACCCTTCGAGCTAAAAATAAATAAAATCATCCATCATCTTAATCATTTCCTATAAAATTAACAAATTTCGCATATTTTAGAATTTGGCAATTTTTGTTTCTCGCAATTTGAGCAAGAAAGTATTTTTTTCCTCGAATGTGCACAGTTCAATAATTCAACTTGAATGATAAATTTCAGTTCATTACCTACAACCGTTTGTTTAACTTCCATTACATATATTAATTGGATTGTTTCTTTATTGTCCCAACCGGAATTTCTGAAGCTAGTAGCATAAAAAAAATTAATCAATTCATCGTTTCATTTTCATAAATACAAATAATTTTCTACCAGAACGAACTTTCTTAACCTTCTGTTTTTGTATTTTCATAAGTAACAGAATCCAAACAGAGTAAAAAGTCACGCTTCAGTCATTTCTAAACCCAATGAGAGAAAAGAAAAAAAATACGAAAAATAAAAGATTGGAAATTTTCCATTAAATTCACTAATTAAACTCGCCCGGCAAGCTTCGCCTACCGAGCGTGCCAAGTAATAATGGTCTAAAATGTACTGTACATATTTAACTAAAAATGAGAGTAGGGATTTTTACAAGCTCCCGCTAAAAATATTTCAAGTCCTTCCTTTATTTTGTTAAGGGAGAATGGTGTAGGTTCTTGGTGAAATTTAAATAGAGTAAAGAAAATTTTAAAAAATTTTAAAAATAAAAATCTATGTAGGTTTTACAAAAAATAAAAGACCAGATGCTTGTTAGCATGACTCTATATAGGTATATTTCGGAGTATGACCCCATCTTCAGGAGTTCACAGAGAACTATATAGAGTCATGATAACAAGCATCTGGTCTTTTATTTTTTGAGAAATGAAACCTACCTCAAATTTTATATTTTTTAATTTTATTTAAATTTTTTAAATTTCCTTCCTTTATTCTTGGAATTCTAATGGAGGTCTAACTACTAGATCCTGCTTTAAGCAGTGCTAATTTATTTTTATGTAAAGTTGCATAATAGAATTCAAGATACATAATTGAATCTAGGAACTTCCAGATCTTAAAAGACATAGCAATAAGGAAATTAAGAATGAGTTGGTTTGACAATTCATAACAAAAACAGGAACCAACAACTTAACTTAAATCAAAAAATCAGAATAGCTGTCTAATAATATTTCAAAAGAATACAGTAGTATTTTTAGATGTTTACTCAAATTCTTACTACTCTATATTCTGCTTAAATTCCAAGAAATCTGAAACTTTCACTACAGCAAGTCTGTTTCAAAAACTCCCAAATCACCTAATCTTTATTCTGATAATAATATGATATGTATATACAGGGCTTTAATGGAGGGTATACTCGTATGTGGATTGATCTGAGCAAATAGTGTAAAGAAAGTGGGGGAATATCGACCGTCGGGCAAAATCAGTCAGTTTCAGATCTCATAAACTTGGCGCCATACAAGAGAAATTTAGAGACCATTCAAAGGATGGCTTCGTATATGCCTAATTTATATGGTTAGTATTGTGCCATCACTCATCTTCTCTACATGCTGTCAGTTTTGCTGATGTCTAGACTTTTCTTTTTAAAATTGTGCTGGTCTTATTAAGGAAAGAACCCTTTTATATTTTCTAAATGTATTGCATTTTACGTTCCTAGGAACACCGGATATTTTTCAATAATTTGGGCCTAATTTGGTTCATTTTTAATCTATCCTTTTTGTAAAAAAAAATTTTAATGTTAAGTGTATTTGTTCGGGTAAAATCGATCATGCTGGTCGATGATACCTTCCAGTGATCGATATTACCCAACCTAATATTTACACTTGGTACCTACCTAACTATTTTAAATCAAGTGCGTAATAAATATAAACATTACTAATGTTGCAATGTTAAAATTAATGTTAAAATTAAATTTATTTCAAAATATTGCTGCTTGGTCGATTTTGCCATCCACCGTGATCGATATTACCCCACCGATCGAAATTACCCCATAGTTTCCCAATTTGAAAAAAAAATACCTTATAAAAAAACATGTGATTGTTTGCAAATCCAATAGAGAAATAAGAATAAGAAGAAACTCATAATAGATAAAGTAACCAAGCAATTTGACCGTTTTGAGCATCTTATTACCAAGATGAATACTTGATATTTTTAACAGCGCTTAAGTAGTCGATATTCCCCAACTTACTCCTATACCATGTGCTAGTTGAAAATTTTGAGACATTAACTTTTTGAATATTCACATAAATATTTTAAATTGTTTCAATTTGCTTTTAAAATGATAATTTAAAAAAAAAAGTACCCGACTAAAACATTTTATTTTATTAAATGTAGCGTATACGCTCTGATTTTTACGATCCGTATAGCTTATACTAACTAGTGATTTTACGACTGCAGCACTCTATAATATATATATCATAATTAAAAGAAGTTTATAACTAAAGATCTCTTAGTGAATGGAAAGCCTCGGGGTTCAAGGAAACAACAAAGAACAGCTGGAGAAAAAAAACAAAAGCTTTTCTGAAACAAAAGGGTATTAACAACGGAATGCCAATAAGTTAAATGTTAACAAATATAATAAGATAAATAATGATATCTATATAAACAAAAAAATATCATTTTATTCCCTTTTGTTGGTCAAGAGTTTCGATTTTATATTCTTCAATGGGAAATGTTTTTAATTAAATTACAAAAAAATGAACATTTCCATTTCGTAATCAGTAAGTAAAATTTCACAAAATAAAACAAATATATGTTTTGAGTTTTATATCGATATAGTATAAATATATTTCGGGTTTGGAGCCCATCATCAGGAGTTATAACACAGAAAACTCCTGATTGATGGGCTCAAGACCTGAAATATCTTATATCGGGATAAAATTCAAAATATATAGTATAATTATTTGTTTTATTTTTTGAAACCTACCTTGAAATTTTACTTGATGATTATTTAAAAATGTTACACCATGAACCGACACCTTTAAAACTTTTTAAAAATTATTTTTATTTTGTTTCTAATGGGCAAAGCTTTTAATAAGCTTTTATAAGTTATGCCTGATAAATTAAAAATGCTATTATTTTTAATGACGAAAACATTATTAATTCTTCTATAATTAAAAATAATCCATTCCATCTCGGAGCTATAGTAGATGACAACCTCTTGTGATTTTCTTCGAAATTTAAAGTCGACTTCTATTGGCATTTTGAACTCTTAAACTAAAATATTTTTACCCCTATATTTTTTATTGTTCCGAACTGATTAGTTTTTTAAGCCAATTAAAATAAAATAAAACTTTCTATGAACTCCCGTTTCCATGATATGGGTAAATATCACTACAGAGGGCTCGCGATTTTCGAGACAAATCTGGAAAGAGTTTTAGCTATGAAGTTAAATTTTACTAAAACTTACGAATTCTTATATAACAAACTTTATATTAATTTACTTTTTACAAGTTCGCGACCTTAAAGTATTTGAGACTTCCCCATATCACGATTCCCTAGTAGCACAATATTTCAAACTATAAAGTAACTACTTAGCGCCTATATAGATTTCGAGAATCTATATAGCCCCTATATAGTTACTATATATGTAGTTTAAAACACTGTGCTACTAGGGTTGCAAAAGAAGCTTTTACGATAATGCAAAATCAATCGTTTAATGACGAGCCTGTGTCTCGGTTGACTAGAAAGCTAAAACTTGGCACAGAGGTGAGGCTAATATAATAATAATTATTATAATCGGCTTTCGCAACGTCGCCGACCTGATTTTTTTTAATTTTAAAACCTACAAATGTCAATTAAACTTTATTAAAATTAAGAGAATTAAATTGTTATTTTAAAACCTATCCTGGCTTAGCCCATCGGCCAGCAAGATGCCCGGCGAAGGCGGGCTTCGCAGCTGGTAATAGTAATATTTCGTGTGTCGAATTTCAGATTATTAGCTTTAATCGTATAGCCTAATGCATTTAAAAATACTATTTTATATTAAAAGTCAACCAGTCATTCTTTAGTGTATATGTCAGTGCCGTTTTGAGACTTTCGAGAATCCTGAGGCAGACTTCACCCGGAGGCCCTTAAATTATTTTTTCAAAATTAATCCCCAATTTTATCTTCTAGCAATTGTTCAATCTTTGATTAGAAATTTGAAAATGCGCAGTTCAGCTTATTCAGATTTGAATGAGAAATTTGTTTTTTAAATTAATTTAAACAGGGTAATTTGTGATGAAATATCATAATCGTGTAAAATATTGCTGTTTTCTATACGAATGATTTGAATGACAATGAATTGATCGCGAAGAATGCCAAATTGCAAAAGATTATTTTAATTTTGATAAGCCATCGTTTTCCTACTCAGAAATTTATAATGGATGGCTTAATTTGTATTTTGCCAAATCTTGAAATTCTTCTCCGAATTTATTTTTAATTGTTTTGAACGAATGTTAAGGATGATTTCAAAATTAAAATATATGAAAAATTATCTAAGAACTTTGATAAGCGAAGTAAAAAGTGAATGAATGGATGACTTTCGATTGAGCAGAAGTTTTGAATAATTTAAATTTTGACGAAATTATAGATGATTTCATTGAAATAAAAAATAGAAAAACAAAACAATTTCTACGAAGTCATTGATCATCATTATGTGCATCATCGTTGTATATATATGACGTAGATTTTGAAATAAATCAGAAAAATTTCGTTTAAATCCTTATTTTTTTTTCGTTTTCCAATTTATCGTTGTTTTATTATTATTTATTTTATTTTTTTGATCTAACGGGAGCCCATTGAGCTCGAAGACCCTGTGGGGGCTCGCTCAGGAATAAGTAGGCACTGTATGTGTACAAGGACTAAAGTTTAATTTTCGGCAAGTGTAAGATGAAAAAAAAATATTATTTTTATATCGAATGTAAAAAACTTTCGTGTTCTTGAAAGAATTTTGTTTTTTCATACGCCAAAAATAACATTTTGGAATTTTAATCACACAAATAATAATACTGGATATGTGAAGTTAACATAGATTTTTTCTAAGTAATAAATATATCTTAGAATTTTATTTAGTGTCATCAGTTTTAAAATGAATGAAATCATTTTACATCAAAGATGTTAAGATTATTAGAAAATCTTTTGATTACTAACGTATGGAGATGAATTAAATATTAATGATATAATCGACATATTCCCATTAATTGTGACAACATTAATGACAAACATTGCTCAAAAAGTCTCCCTCGTTTTATTTATAACTCATCCAATCGTTCGATTTATTTGTTGTTTCGAATTTACATAAATCGTCACTGCAAAAGCGAACCAAGTTGTGATTTCAATGCCTATTATTAAATTGCACCTTCATGAACCGAATTAGTCTGACCGATTAACACCGCATCAGCCCCAGCCACGCCCTGAAAATCGACAATAATTTGCGGACGAACGACTCGGCATTCGGATCATGATCTCAAGTTATGTTGATGATCTCTGGTGGGTCTTTACCTATTAAAAATGGCTCGGGAGATAATTCTGATTAAGGCAATATTCGAATCGACTATTTCCAACTGGACAACACAAATTTAAGTTCAAAATCATGCAGTTAAGATTTTTTTATTTTTTTTACTTTTCCATACAGAGTATGGTCAAGTATTGTAATCGTGCATGAAAAAAGTGAGTTTTTTTTGCTTAAATTTTTAGAAATATCTCAAAAAACGGGTGATTGTATAAAAAAATTAAGCAAAACCATGGCGTCTTTCTCTAAAAAAAGCTCTAAAGAGCAAACATTAGTATGTACGTTCGATTCCAAATTTTGTGTACGCTCTAGCTCAAAAAATACTGTGAATATCAAAGCGAAATTACATATTTAGTTTTGGTGAATTGAGATTAATAAATGATTAGATCGCTTGAAATCGAATCAAAAATTAAAGGAAAGGGGGAGGAGTAAAAAAATTATAAATTATTTGCTCTAACCGAGAGAAATATGGACTCAGTGGCGAGAGAAATAGAGTTCTTATTCATATTTGCACAGAACCCTAAACAAAATTCAAGCTTTTATAAATAGAATTTAATTTTTTTAAATTTGCCCTATCATATTAAAAAAAAAAAAAAAATATATATATTAAATTTAATCCCTTTAGTTCCAAGAAAAATACTTTTGTTTCCGGTTAGAAAGGTAGAGATTCGTCTGTGCCTTCTAGGTTATGCATTCAAATCGAAGGCTTTGAATTGAGGGTTGCATCATTAGGCGTAAAATTTTAAACCTTATGTGTTAGAATATCACTAAAATAAAAGAAAAAAAAAATAAATAAATAAAAATAATTTTTTTTTATAATTTCAATCTATAAAGACACACACATTATGATTAAAATTATTAATTATTTTGTCAAAATATCTGTTAGTACCTTGACAAATTTTGTGTACGTTCTAGCTCAAAAACTAGTGTGAATATGAAAATGAAATTTCACCTGTAGTTTTGGTACATTGAGATTAAGTGCTGATTAGATTTTTGTTGATATCTAACAAAAAAATTAAAGGGAGGGAGGGGGTTAAAGTATTAAAATTATAAGATTTTCAAACTAAAAAAAAAAGAAAGAAAAATGAAATATAGCACAAAATGAACCTATAATAACAAAGAGGGTTATTATTTTTTCAGGGGCCAAAATTGGGGAGAGGGGGGTGGGGGTTCAAAAAATAGAACTATCCTTAAATGGAAGACGAAATTTCGCACATGCAACCTATACAACCTTATGAAATTGACTCACTATTTAAAATTGATAGTGACCCAAAAGAGAGGGGGGGGGGGGGGGCCCAATAATATTTTCAAACAAAAATCGAAGAAAGGTGAGAGAGAATAGTGTCATAATTAAAAATACTAGAAATGGTTTCGGCTCAAAAGGTGATAGAAAATCTTCAATTTTTGATTGGCCAATTACCACTCTAAGAGTTAGACGCAGTCATTCTTAAAAAAATTGAAAAAATATTAAATAACTGAGAGACATTTACTTAAACATGATAAATATTTAGTAATTATTGTTTTTCAAAGTATCAGAAATCAGTATCAATAAATTTAATAAATTCTGTGAAAGAAATCCCCCCCCCCCTCTCCCAAAGCCCAAAGAAAATTAATTAAATTAGAAAGCAATAAAAATAAAAAAAAATGTAATCAAGTTTGCTGGGAAAACGGCAAGAGAAACTAATAAAACAGTGTAAATTGCAAAAAGTAAAAAAATAACACGTTTCATAAATGAAGAGGTGAAATAGCGATATTATATCGATAGGGAATATGAGGAGGTGAACTGATGCTCTTTGAAATTAATTTCTTTAGACACTCAATTTCCCTCCTCAAAATAAATCATCCGTATCTCGTTTGACGAGTTCTTTTGTAAAACAAGTGTTTATAAATTTATTTTCATTTAAATTAAAAAAGCTGACAAAAGCCATCCCTCTTTATTGTACACTCTACCCGAACTCCACAAATCCACGTGCACTTAATTACATTAATATATGTGATTAAATAGACATTTCAGTCAAATGAAAAGATTTTACTCACTTTAAGCATTTAATAAAAAAAATTTAATTATGATTATGGAGATATATTATACACTGTTTGATATGTATAAAGTAAATTAAATCGTATTAATTTTTTAATTAAAAAATTTCTTTATCAAATTTTAAGTGTCACGTTTTTTATTTACTTCATTGGTTTTTTGGCTTATCAAAATTTCCCGAAAGAGCTAAAAATATAGATAAAATATTTAATTAACTCAGATTTAACCCCTAATGAAAATATTATAGTCGGTTTGTCGTGTAAGATATAGGTAAATAAAAATTTCAAAAATTAAAACTCCGTATTTTTTATTGCATTATGTCAATCATCATCATCATCATTGAATACACAGTCCTAAGACTGGTTTGACACAACCACCCGACTCCACACGACTCTGTCCCATGCCAGCTCTTTGACCTCTCTAAATGTCTCGCATCCCATATCCCTAATTATTTTGTCGAAATATTCTAATCTGGGCCTTCCCCTTTTCTTTCCCAACATATCCATATTTAATCCAGTGAGTCTCAGTTTGTGCTTCATCATCTGATTTTTTCTCTTTCTCAGACTCTTCCACAAAGTTCTCCTTTCAACGATTCCTTCAAGAACTTTTTCATTATTATGTCAAATTAAACTAAAATGTTTTTTTTTTTTTTAGTTTTAGGAAATTGTCTGAAAAAATAGGGAGGAACTATTGCGATGCTACGCAAAGCATTGCGCTTTATACTGTCACTAGTGAATCTTGCAGTTTTTGACCAGTATTCTTCCCAATTATTACAGCTGTTATTTTGTTTTATTGTAAATTATGTCGAATCCTTTCCATATCTTGAAAATAATCCTAGAAGACAGAAATAAAAAACATTTAAAAAATATCTTATTAAGGAGGTTCTTTCACCGCCAATGTTAAATAAAAAATATTAGATTATAACTATAACTTATTTTTTTATTTACAGTGAATACAAAGATTTAAGTATCCTTTTGAGTGTCTTTTTTTGAAAAAAGATGGAAATTATTTCAAAAATCAACCCAGACTTATAATATTAATAAATGAATTTAACTTTTAAAAATTTATGATAATTTTTTACTTGTAATTAAAAATCTCATTTTTTTCAATAATTAAATTAAAATAAATATATAAAACATTTAATAAATGAAGAATTGATAGAAAGATATTATTTCCATAACACAATTGTAGCTTTTAGAAATTAATTACTTTCGATACTCATTTTTCCTTCTCGAAATAAATCATCCTTATTTTGTTTGGTGGGCTCTTTTCTAAAACACATGTTTATAAATTTAATTTCATTAAAATTAAAAAAAAAAAAACTGACAAAAGTCACCCCTCTTGATTGCTTCAACTCCATTCACACTTAACTTGATTAATATATAAGTATAATATAACACATAATTAATTCGTTCAAGTGAAAAGATTTGTCTCACATTATGAAATAAAAATTTTTCCTTTATTAAAATCATGAATATGTAGATTTACATTTATTATACAGTGTTGATAGAGTAGAGATTAAATTAATTTATGAATTACATTAGCTCTCAATAAAATTTTAAGTGGCACATATTTTGTCATTCATGTCATGCTTTTGCATTCGTAATTCATTCGAAAGGATTAATTAGCTCCTTGTCGCTCTCTAAATTGACAATGTCGGGTGTCATTTTACTTCTCTGGCATTTTTTAAAATGACCAGATTTCCTACTGTCTTCCTTTTTAACAACAAAAAGCATTCTATTTTTGCTCAATTCCTTATTTATAAAGAACTTTTTGTGCCATTTTGTTTTAGATGACGTTTACTATAGAGTACTCAGTCTTTTTGGTTCATGGAATACTATCATTTGTAACAAGTCCTCGGGAAACCCCAAAGAAAGAAGAAGGATTCGGAATATGTAAATCACACATAATCCGATCTTTTTCTTGTTTTTAGAGGTAGATACACACTAGTTCATCTGAAATTATATTAAATCAACTCCTAACTGGTGAAAACAAAATAGAGATATGGTTTTAGCCGAAGGGAATTAGGTGTACACGTCTTTGTAATTATGTGGAATTATTTTGGAATTCATTAGATAAAGCCACTTCATATTTTGTCTTCTACTTGGAAATGAAAGTGGAAGTGGAAGTAGGTGTACACGATATTAGGCCGCGGTTTACCCCTCGGTTTTAGCTTAGAAAGGTGAAGCATTAAAATAAAAAACTTTGGATAATTTGTTTAATTTGCCTCTAAAAGCTAGATAGGTACTATAGTCATTTTGGCGTAAAATGTTGAAATTTTGAAATTGTTTTATCTTCTCAGGTTTTTTAAATGTTACCATCCAATTTTGATACATAGGTTTAGTGATGAAACATCTCGAAAGTTTTTTTTTATTTTTTCGAAATTTGACCATCAAACCGAAAAATGGGAAATTATTGATTTTGGAGCCTTAAACACAAAAGGCTTCATATCTCCTATGTTTTTTAAGTTATTGAGCTCATATTGGGGATGGAGGTGTCTTTTTCAAATTAAAGTTTAGAACTGTTTTTTTTTAATTCTACCCCCCACCGATGGGGGTTGGTGGAGTGGAGAGTGATCGGAGGTGAGGAAGGGGATTATTTCAAGAGCGGCTCCCCGAGAGGTTTGGTGGTGTAAAGAGTAATCGGAGACAGGCATCTATGGGGCAGAAATAGGGTTAGTGAGGTGAAGACAAAAGAAAAAATATACAAAGAGTTGTTTCTTTTATAATTACTAACGAGAATAATGAGTTTAAATTTGTTTATGTTGCTGAATAATATTGCATCCAGGATTTCAAGACAAATTTGGGGCTCCATTCTCTTCGGTTTTGCTTTTTCTAGTGAAGCAATCCTTTTTTAGCAGCATTCTGGCCTTTATTACGTATATTCTTCTTTAATTTTTCGAATTTCTAAAAATAATTACGAAAAAATAAATGGATTATAATAAAGTTTTCTTTCAAATTGTTTTCCTCTAGAAAACAATCAGACCCTCCGTACTCAAGACTAATTTCTAAAAGTTACCCTTTAACGAGAGAGACTCCGTTCATTAATTAAGCTGATTAAGTATAGAGAAAATGACATCAAAACTTATTTCAAAGTTAAATAACACCTTGAAAATAAATTAGCAATTTTAGAAAGAAGTCTTCCAAAAAAAAAAACAATAAAAAACGTTTTAAAATTAAATTTTAATAATTTATCTATAATATTGTAGAATTCAGTGGGGAGTTTTTTTGAAACTTCTTTATATAAATTTTTTTTCAATTTCAAGTGTCTTTTTTCTCGATTATATAATTAGATATCTCATAGACATACTATTTATATTATTAAATGTTTTTCCTTAAAAAAAAAACTTCAATGCGAAAGAGTATTTTTAGGGTGGATTATGAAGGCAAAACCAAAAATAAAAATACTCAAGTCCAAAATCTTGAATAAAAAAAAAAAAAAAAAAAAAAAAAAAATAGATGTGTAGCACTCGGGGACTGCCGCGGTAAAGCTATTGCATAGCATTTTTTATCAACTTATGCAATTATAATATTTATGCAATATTTTTTTTTTCTTTGATATTAATTCAAGTTACACTTTTTGAGCGTGGTGACCGATAAGAAAACAATGTTTTTTTCTTTTTCTTTTATTGAATAAATGAGAAGTTAATATCGTTTAAAATATTTTTATTATCTTACAATACATGTAGGTTATTCAGGAATTTTTATCATTGTAACTATAGGTTAATGGTAACTGAAATAAGAAACATAAGTTTGAGACTTGATATCCTATAAATATCTGGAAAATACCGCGTCAATGGTGGTCCCATATTTTGTTGTGGATTCTTGTGGATTATTATTCATTTTCAAATTCAATTTTTCCGAAAGAAAAGTTGTCAACCGCTCTGAATTTTTATCAGTGAAGTTGATGTTGAAATCGCCAGCCAAGATAAGTGGAAATTTATTACCATTTGTACCAAGTATTTTCGACCCTTCTTCAGTGTAGGTACTCCAGTAAAGTGCGATGAATAAAATGCTCTACCTCGTCCAATTTTGGATTCGGAGAAATGTAAATTGCTACCATGACTATGTGTAGGCCATTTCTAAGTTTGCATAAGCACGCACAAATATCTCCAACAAATGAACGCCTAACATTAACATCGCTAACGTGTGCAATATTTATTTCAATATTCGGAGTCATAATATTAGTAACATTATTAGTATTTTGGTAAATAGCTACCCCACCTTTTGGAACAGTATCTCGTTTGAATTGAACAATACAATCGAAATGAGGTATTTCAATCGGATTATCACGCGTCATGCAAGTTTCGGTAACAAGTAACACATTTCTTTGTCTCGTAACTGAATCTTGTAAATTGTGACTATTTAGACTTTGGCAATTGAAAGTCATTATTGAAAGCCATTTCTATTACTAATGAAATCTAAGACACTTTGAGCTATCGTCTGAACACTATTTAAAGACAGTCTTTTGAATTCTTGCAACAAAGATGCAGTCGATGCAGCTTGCCTTCGATTATGATAAAACTTGAATGTAGAATTATCGTTTTTTGTCGTGATATACAATTTTTCAATATTAGTCACCCATGAGAGCGCAACATAAACGAGTTCTTGAGAATGTGCTTTACTATACTCATATACTATTTCGTCAAAAGTTCCACCTTGCAACTTATGTATAGTTAGAGCAAGAGCTGAAGTTAATGGAAAATGTTTGCGTTTGGCTATACATTTTCTATCCGATGTTAATGAAATATTTTCTGTTCGTAATTCAATGGGAACAGCGAGATAGCCGACTCTATTTTGCACTGCTAGAGTGGCTGCTTTTTGCCTTTTTTTTCTACCCACTTTATCTGAACCACAAAATTCCAGTCAAACTCTAATCAATGTGTTACTTTCATCAAATTCTAGATGTACCAATTTCCCAACAGCACCATTGCATAAACCATCAGTAACGTCGATGTTGGTTGTAATATAATAATGCTTTCCAACAACAAAAGTAATGTGATAAGGCAGTCCTCCAGTGTCTATAACAGATTTTTTAGAGAGGAACATATCCCCTGCCCGAGCCGCCTCTCCGCCAAGAGTCGGACGGTTCCGCTGGCTTTCGGCTGGCCGCTTGGAGGGGACCCTGGGCTGTGCCGGTCGGAGTGGGGGGTGTTAGGTTTATTTTCGTTACGGAATTTCTTGATTCGGTCCCCGCGCTCAAAGTCCGCGATAAAAGCTATGCAATAGCTTAAAAACTAAAAATTAAAATGAATAATAATATATTTAAAAATAACATAACATAAATACCATATATTTCTAACACCTACAAAAAAGTATTAAAAGTCTACATGAAAAAAGTTTTAAGCTTAATAGATATGTGTCTGGAGTGTGATTTTTTGAGGGGGATACATTTTTTGCCCATTATATACAAATAACATCTACGACTAAAAGTTTCACTTCCCCGTGCTTATATGGATGAGGCTTACACATATTTTTTTTCTTAAATTTTTTATAATAATTTTAAAAAAAATTTATAATATTCTTTCGGTAGTATACCAAGCCTATAAATTGTTTGTAAAAAAAAAAATAGAAAACTTTGAAAATCTAGAATATAAATAAGAATTGATTAATCATAATTATTTATAAAATATCGCCATACCTCGTAACTCAAATTTAGACAAAATCAATTTTATTCATTTTCCCAAAGCTCTTAACCAGGGCTGTCCAACCCGCATGAAGCCCAGCACTGCAATGTGTGTGGACCAACATAAAATCATAAACTTCCTTAAAACATTGAGATTTATTTGTAGAGATATATTTATTCCCTTTTTTGAAATATAAATGTACATTTGTGCAATTATTGAAGCTTTTTTCAAGAATAAATTTGACTTAAAGCAAAATTATAATCCCAACTAAATAAGATAAAAAAAAATAATTAAGTTTATTATTCTTCTCGTATTTTCATTTTTTTTTTATATTTATTATTTCAGTAATAAGACACTAACCAAGCCTATAGTTATCATTCTAGTACAAGGAGACAAAATGAATTGGGCTTTTCTAGAACAATCACAATTAATTGATAATTTCTCACCTGGGCTAAAACATGTCAGGACTTGTCTTTTAGTTCTTTGTACGCCCTTACATGTTAATAGATAATGGATAGTCAGGGTTTATTATATCAGTGACCCTTTTAAAAAATAAATTATAATTCATCATATCGAAGGAGACAATAAAAGAGTGTGTCTTCTGCTGGAATTATAAATTTCATTATATAAATTAATTCCTGTGAATCCATTGTAATAGACTGATGAAGAGGGCAAAGCCCTCTAAACTATAGTCTCGTTATAAATAAATAAAATTTATAATTCCAGCAGAAGACACACTCTTTTATTGTCTCCTTCAATATATAAAAATTCTGCTACTCTCGGCAAAAACTTTCAATTTAATTCCTCATATCCTTTTTTAATCCCATTCAATTTAAACCAGGGCTGTCCAACCAATAGCCTAATATAAAGTCATAAAATTCCGTAAAACATTGAGATTTATATGTAGATACTGGAAAACACACAACAATTTGGCTTGATAATTTTTTTTTTTTAAAATATGAAATCTGAAAATCTACTGAGAAGTTTTCGAAATATAAAAGTGTGACGCAAATGACCATATTAGTCGACTCGCCCATAAACGGAAAGAAAAAAAAAAGAAAAATAAAAGTGCTAATTTTAAATTTTGAATCTGGAACTAGATTTCAAGATTTCCGAAAAAATAATCATCATTTTGGTCTATTTTCGACTCTATTTTCATTAGAAATACATTTTCCACCTGTTAACTTTCTGATTGAATGTTCTAGAACAACAATTAGATACCGATCTGAAAGAAAAATGGAATATTATCTCTCTATTAGAATTTTATATTAATTATCTTGGCAGGAAAAAATATAAACAAATACTAATACATAGTAATATCACTTTTTGTAATCTAAGCATGTAGGTATGTACCATTTAAGTACGAGAAACTATTTTCAAGTATAAAATTTACGAAAAGTAAAATTAGAAGCTCAGTATGAGCTAAAAAAATAATAATGTTCTTATTTCTAGATTATTAACTATCTTTTTTTGAATAACAAATATCAATAGAATTATTATATTTTATCCGCGGTCCGAGACAATTTTTTTCTTCAAATGTGGCCCTTGTAAGCCACAAGGCTGGACACCCCTACTCTTAACTATTTACATAGTTATAACTGTTATAACTTAACCTCGAAGCAAAAATTATGCCAGAAATATCATTAAATTGAAGAAACCATAACTCCTATTATTCTGAAGCAAATAGTGACATACAAAGTTTTTTTTTTTTTTCTTAACAATTGTTAAAATGGAGATACGAGGTTTGAGAATAATGCCGACGATATGTAATAATTAGGCATGACATCTTCGGTATGCGAACCCTACTCGCACTTGACCAATGACTTATTTCTAGTAGTTTCGAATAGGCCTTCCAATCCATTTGAGTAGATTTGATAGGCTTAAAGCAAACACTAGAGAGTCTCGAGAGGGTCAATGGATCTCATGGAGAATTAATCAATTAATCCAATTAAATTTCCAATTTAATTTATTTATTTATTGACTTGATGAATACATATTTCGAAATAATAAACTTAATAATTCCTACAATTTGACAAGAAGACATTGTTAATTCGGCCTTTGAATTTTATGAGCTTTGAATAATAAACAAAGCTTAAAGAAATGATCATTTTTATAGATTTTTTTAGAAAAAAAAATGAAGAATCAAAAGATTCACCAAACGAAACAATATTTGCTCATTTTACCCCCACATTCTAAGCTTTCCTGAATTCTCAAGAAAATAATATTTGAAAATTTCACATTTTTCCAATAGCTGTGCTTTTATATCCCAAAAGAGCATCCCCAAAGCGTCTTGGCAAGATTAATATTTTAAGTCAGGTTATAATTATCCATATTTATTTTCTAAAAAGTCCTTTCGTTTTGTTTATTTTCTCCTAATTTTTAAAGGATTATGTTAAGCTATAGCTTATATAAGTAATGGAAGGCATATTTGATTTCGAGCTGATTATTATCCATGACCCCCTTCACTCTGGTGAACACTCTCATCCCTCTTTAATCGAAATCTGCTCTCCTGAAATAGACTTTCGCTTTCCTTTTTAACTGAACAAGAAAGAATCTCTTGACAAAACTTTCTAATCAGATAATCAATTCGCCAGCTTAATAAATTTGCAAATGATCCAAAATGGAAAGCACTCATTCCTTAATGAAGATATTTTATGGTAACTCATAACGTTTTCATTTTAATCTTCGTATAAGTATAAACTTTTATTAATAATTCATTGTTTTTAGTGGAATATAATAAAAAATATATATTAATAAGAATTAAGAGTTACTTAAACATCGTCTTTTCAAAATTATTCGGAAAATCAAACTTAAAGCAAAAATATAAAAAAAAAGTAATGAGATAAAAAATAAAATAATTTTATTCCCATCTTTTGGGTTCAATATAATTGAATTGGCAGAATACTATAATATTAATTAAGGAGGCTTATCTCTTTTAAACATCAGTGAAAAATATCAGTAATTTATGAATAGAACATCTGATTTGAATTCAAAAAAAAGAATAAGCTGGACAAGTGAGAGTCGGGCTAGATACCGATATAACATTCAAAATACTTCAGATATAAAATTCGCTCTTATTTGTCGTTGATACGTAATAAGAAGAGAATGGGTGAATTTGTGGAATATGCCATTTCTAAACGCCAAATGTAACAAAAATTACCTAAAAATAATCACTTTGAGCTCTCTTATGCCTACCTTAATTTTAAAGCGAAAAAATTAAATGATTAATGTAAAGATTTAAGCATCTTTTTTTGAGTTTCTTTTTTTTAAAAAAAGATGGATTTTTTTCAAAAATCAACTCAATTTTATAATATTGAAAAGTGAATTTAATATTATTTAGGAAACAAATCAAAGATTTTAGTAGAAATATTTTTACATTGCATATCAGAGGGTTTCGTCCTCTTGGGAATCGAACCCAAGCGCTAACTAAGCTTGCCGGGGTGTTAGCCAAACCCTTAAGACAAATCTCTCTCCGATATGCAACATATATAAGAAATAAAGCTACAAATTTTTCACTCCTTTCAACTCGAATGGAATAGTAAAAAATCAGGCTAAACTGAAAAAAGTTTTCAGTGTCGGTTCCTATGCAATGTAAAAATATTTCTACCAAAATCTTTGATTTGTTTCCTAAATAATATTAAATTCACTTTTCGAAAAAATTAAATTTAATAGTTTTTTTATATATAATGATATTGAATGAGACAATAAAAGAATGTGTCTTCTGCTGGAATTATAAATTTTATTAATCGTTATAACTAAATCAAATGTATAATTCCAGCAGAAGACACACTCTTTTATTGTCTCCTTCAATATATAAAAATTCTGCTACTCTCGGCACAAAAACATTCAATTTAATATAATGATATTGATGAGAGAAGGGGATACACCAAAAAGGTGAATTCCCTAAAGCCCTGGGTTGTCCCCTCCATTGTGAAAAGAAGAAGAAGAAGATGGGATTTTATGGGCTGGGCGGGGGTCGAAGGTATCTGTGGATGCGGGTCTTAAGCAGCTGAAGGTTATAAGTCTAGGGGAAGACGGTGGCTGAAAGTGAGATCAAGTCTCTTGAGGTCATAGGGGTAAAAGATTTGGCGAAAGCGTTGGTTCGGCTTTTATCCAACTTAACAGCAAAGGGCTGCTGAGCTTTCGAAAACCGCGTATTTCTAGCAAAGAGGGCTTTAGGGGGGATAATTGATTTCAGCTCTACTGAACAGACACCATGATAGTATCTGTAGTACAGGGAAAGGGCAGAAACGGTTCTTCGGTGATCTAGGGAGTCGAGTGGGTTTGTTAGAGCTGGGTCTCCTATTAATTTAATTGCTCATTTCTGAATTGCATCCAGTGTGGCAAGAGAATGCTTGGAGGCCCCTCTCCACAGATGAGAGCCATATTTTAGAGAGGGGCCAATTTGAGCCTTATACAGTGTAAGAAGTTGACTGAGAGTATAATAGCGTTTAGACGTAAATAACTTTATCTAAGTATCTTCTGTGACGACTTTGAAAAAGGTTATACACAGTTTTTAGTAAAATTACATTTTAAAGTAGGTACTTTACTGTAAGCCAGTATTTTTTTTTTACATATTATTGTTTCAAAAGACGATGAATAAAGTCTGGCAAGTATCGGTTGCAGTTTAAATTTTGTTTTGTTTTTCTGCATTTATGAACCAGAAGTTTTTAAGCTAGATATTCTAAAATATAATAAATTTTTTTATTGTAGAAATATATATGATTTTGCACCCCCCCCCCCCCCCTCCTCCCCACACCACCCCAACAAGCTTTCTAATAACTTTTACTTTAAAGTTATGATGGGTAATATTTCAATTCTGATACATAGATATAAAATATCATACCTGCCTGAAATTTTTTTTCCACGATTCATACATTATTTACTACGAGATAAGAAAAAATCAACTCCTGTGGGCACCACACGACTTTCACATTAGTTTCTCTTTTATTTGAAATCATTATTCCAGTTTTCTTCATTCAAATTACTTCAATTTGTTTTCCCCAAGCCATTTTGAAAAAGCCAGAAAAAAGACGAAATTGTAAAATACCAAGTTAACATGACCCTAGTAGCACAATGTTTCAATCTATATAGTAAATATATTGCCCCTATATAGATTTTGAGAATCTATATCGGCACTATATAGTTACTATATAGTTTGAAACATTGTGTTACTAGGGGTACTTCCCTTTCTTCGATTTTAGCCAAAATCATGAGGTACTTCTTTTAGCCTCTAGCTAGCTTAAGTTTCAAATCCCAAAGCTCTACGACTCACCGTAGACGAGACATGAACGATTAAAATATTTATTTTTCGACACTCCTAATTTACACCCTTTTCCTTTATGTCAATAGGATTAAAATTTATACACGACTAATAACTTAAGACACTTGATAAGTACACCAATTTGAAGAAAAAAAAATCGTTTGAGCCGTTTTTGAGAAATTCATAAAAAACGAAAAATCTTTTAAGTAAATGTCAACTTTTGGTATTCCGAATTCAACCAAAAGCTTGCTTTACTCCTGTGATGAGCCTTCGGACTCCTTAAGCTATCACATAGAAAGTAAAATAGAGTGAGTGTACTTCTTCTAGCCTATATCGAGCTTAAGTTTCGAATTCGGAATAGCTCTAAGACTTAAGGTTGCGAAACGCAGGGGGTACATTCGTACATACGGATTGACCAATAGAATTTTGGTCACTTTTGGGCCTGTGGGAACCACACTATCCGGTTTTATGTTTTAAATTCGGTTTCAAACTATTAATTTAATTAATTAAGGCCATTAATTCCTTCCACCTAGAAGTCACAAAGTAAATATTTATCATCTCTGAGATAGAAGCTCTCATCAGTCAGAATCCGGGGCAAGACATCGCAAAACTTCACTTTATATCGTATATCAATTCATGATATAGAATATATATGTTAAAGTAAAAAAAAAATCTTAAAGAATTGTACATATGATTCTAATTATTCTACATAATGTAATTTACTCATTGATAAGTCATATTTTTATATTCAAAGATATATCTATTAGAATATCTATGCTTTCTAATCCTTTAAGAATTTTACGAGAATTATAAAAAGAGGGTAGCAGAATTTTTATTTATTGAAGGAGACAATAAAAGATTGTGTCTTCTGCTGGAATTATAAATTTTACTTATAACGAGACTATAGTTTCTTACAACATTCTTAACTCAAATTTTCGCTTTCCATTCTTACATTACTTCCTGTGAATCAATTGTAATAGACTGATGAAGAGGACAAAGCCCTCGAAACTATAGTCTCTTTATAAATAAAATTTATAATTCCAGCAGAAGACACACTCTTTTATTGTCTCCTTCAATATAAAAATATTTATAAAACGACCTAGTATTTAATATATAAAGTCTTGGAAATTCGTATCATAGTTAATGGCTGAAGAAAATGATAAAACTTTAAGATTCTTTTGTCCAGAACATTCCAGAAAGGTCTATCTTAGTTTAAAAGGGGACACTTGAACTTTTAGCCTGTTATTTCTTTGGATTCGCCACACTATTCACGAACAGATATTGATTGGTCAGAAAGAAGCAAGCCAAGAGGAAGTTTTTAACCTTTTTTTCTCGCCTTTAAAAAAAAGAGGAATTTATTGTAATCATTCTGAAAATTAAAATTTTTTTCAGATTTCAAGATATCTGCAAATGTTTATGTGTATTTCACATTAAGTTGGTAATTGTGTATATACCCAAACTTATGAATATCTATATATAAATATCAATCTATATATAGATTCACCCTATACACGCATTCATCGTCATCCAGTCGTAATTTAAAATGGAAACAATACGTTTTAATTGAAAGTACAATACCTATTATTTTGTCAACTTAATTTTTCTGTATGTAATTCTTAGTAGAAAAACTTCGTCAATACAGGTTGCTGGATTGTTCTTCCCTTATTTATTATTTTATAATACAAAAGTTCCCTGAGGCCACCTAATTGCTACCAAAAGTTTTATACATTTATTATTAATCATTGATAATTTTAAATGATAAATATCTAAATCTAATATTCATTTGGATTTATTATTTTTTTCACCTAGATTCAAAAGGCCGTTCCTAGAATAATAGAAATTAAGAAATTAATCTCTAATAGTTTGAAACAGGCTTAGACTTGTATTTGACATTATTGCATCCCTTAGTTCTAAAGGAAGAGAGATTCTACTCGCGCCCTTTTTAGTAATTCTCCTTTATGGTAATCTAATGAAAGAATCGCTCACAAGCACATTTATTAAATGAAAACTTATAGATATCCATTTCGTTTCAAGTTATACTGTGTATCTAAATCCAAACACCCAAGAAAAAAATGAAAATTATTTTTCTCCACGTCTTAAGCCTGCCTCACACGCGACTAGAAAGGTCAAGGGATTTTGGAAATTGTGTCCTAAACTGGCAGCAACGCTGGCCCTTGCGATGGCTTGGATATGATGTTGGCTTCACTCCACACTAACTTCGGAGATGCGTGAAAAGTGACAGTTTGTAAAAATGGTCGCGTTTAACAGAAATCATTCGTCGTAGACGATTGGTAATCTTTTCAGTTTTATTTATTGAAGAATCAAGACGGAGAAACAGAAGCCAAAGATTAAATCCTAGGTAGTGGAGTCCATTGGCGTATTTAGGAAATTTTCCGAGGGGGGGGGGGGGCAGCCGCACTGGCATCGCCAGGGTTGAGCGAGGTGTGGCGACCGCCCAACCCAAATTGTTCTCGCCCAACCATTCATCCAACCTGTTAAATTGAGCATTTGAGCAAAAGAACATTGAAAAATCATGTTGATGAAATTAAAAAAAGGTAAATCGCTTTCAATATTATAGACCCTATACATTAATAATAGTTATACATTATACCTAAATTATTATAAAATAAAATCTAAATTATACAAAAATCTGAAATAATTCACATTTTTTATGCCCACCATCCAAATATTTATGCCGGGTGCCGCCCAATTGAAAAGAAAAAGCTGGCGCCGCCAATGGACAGCCGCCCAGCTGATTAGCCACCAGAAGGTTTCAATTTCAATAATCCAATTAGTAGAATTGACAAATTTTGTAAGAAATGAAATAATTTAATGAGAAATACATATAGTAAGTGATTCCTCGTAATAATGGAGTTCTCTTCTGATATAAGGTGACGCCTTCCTCACTTATTTTTTTGTCTTTAAAATCTTTAAATGTCTCTATCTCCTTAAATAATGGTCAGAGAGCCTTAAAACAATCAAATTTATAAGATTTTTAAAAAATTTCTGAAATTTTTTGTCTTTAAAATCTTTAAACGTGTCTGTCTCCGCAAATAATGGTCTGAGTGCCTTAAAACAATCGAATTTATAAGATTTTTTCGCGAATGGTGGAGCCGCATGTGGTTATTACGGCGTGATAACCAACAATTAATTTCGAATACAGTAACGCTCTTTAATAGTAAATTGAACATTAAGAAGGATGCATATACCACACAAAATTATATTATTTTGTTCTTTTTACTGCGTTGCTAACAAAAGCATGTTTTTTAGTTTTTTAAACTGCCTATTCATTTTTTTAGAAAAAATTTAGTATAATATATTAAAATAATAAAATATTTCTAAAAGACAACCATGTGCTATCCAAATAAAATTAATTTCTTCAATCAAATTGACCCATGTAAATCCGACTTTAGGTTAAAATGGACTGTAAAAAAGTTACTCAATTACTAAGAAAAAATTAATTTGAATTAATTTTATAAATTTTTTTGTCAAAATTACAATTACATTTAATTCATTACTCCCCATCCCTGATTGAAATGCAAAAATAGAAATAAATTGGTAATTTTTCCGTTTAATATTAATAATAAAATTAAAACGTGTTAATTAATGAAATATTGTTATACATTAACCTGTAGTGTATAAATTGATTAGTTTTATTTAAGTTCTCGAAATAATTTTTGGAAGATTTCATTAATAATTAAATTTTTTTTAAAAAACTATTCAATTAAAATATAAAAAGCACAAAAGAACTTGTTACTGTTCCTTGTACAATTGAAATTCGTACTCAGTCGACTGAAAGCCCACGTGATAAAATGCCACGTTCTAATTGGTCAACTTGAAAATCCAGTCGAAGACCTAGTTCATAAAATAGAACAGCTCCTAGTCCGAAATTCTAGAATGGAAGCCATCACTATGACGTCATTTCCAGTCCAGGTCCCAGTCCAAGAGCTAATTCAGAAGCTAGCGAGGAATCCAGCGAGCATTCTAGTCCGGTGGGAGGCATGATTTAGACATTTTTAAACAAAATAAGAAAAAAAATGAATATTTTTGAGTGAAGTCAATCCCACCTAAAACACTTGTGTGAAAAAGAAAAACAAGCCAAGTTCGAAAAACTAGTGTAATCTAGAGGACAGCCAAGTTAAATTCGCCAAGAATAATTAAGTTGAGAAAATAGTAGGTACTTATGGATTATGGATTCTAAATTTTGAATTTAAATTGTTTTCATGAAACTTGGCTGTTACGCATTATGCCATTAGGGTAAATGGACAAATTCGTGACCAGCCAAGTTTACCGAAAATAATTTAAATTAAAAATTTAGAATCCACAAATCTAGATTGTCATTCAAAACCGAAAAAATGCATTTTAATTGAAAGTACCTACTATTTTCTCAACTTATTATTCTTGGCGAATTTAACTTGGCTGCACAATAGATTTCAATACTTTTTCGAACTTTGCCAGTTTTTTTACAGAAGTCTTTTGGGTGGGAATTTCCCTTTCTAAGGGTAGGTAGTAAAGTTTTTGTGATTAATTTATTAATTTTTTTTATTAATCCCCAAACTCTACAAAATTGCCAAATTTTATCATCCTAGGGTATTACATAATTTATTAAAAATTATGTAAATTTACCTTACAATCTTCATCCCTTCATTTTAAGGGTTTAAAGAGAGAAAGTTTTGGTTTTTCGTATTTGTCCTTTATTATTACTCCAAACTCTACTATTATGCCAAATTTTAGCATCATAGATTCATTTCATATTTATAGATGGAAATTTATACCTACTATAATCTTCACCCCTTCATTTTAAGGGTTGATGGTAGTAAAGGTTTTGTTCAAATATTTTCAACTTTATTAATGCCCGAAACTCTGCCTAGTTAACGTATTTTAGCACCCTAGGATCATTATTACATATATAATTAAACTATAATCTCACATCCTCCATTTTATGGGTTGAAAGAGGGTTTTTGGAATACAGAGCTTAACAAAAAAATTGTTTATTCTTATCCAGAGATAATTAGTTAGATTCCTCAGGGTATTTATTAGTCTTGGATGCATTTCTTCTTGTCATCATGAGAAAGAGTTCTCCTCTTAAGGCTTTTGCACCTCTCTTATATCTATCTACATCTTATTGATCTTAGGAATGAAACGGAATACTCTGCGCATATTGATGATTTATCTAGATGAGATGAAAGGAGAGATGAAACAGAATTCTCTGGAATTTATCGAATTGACAATAAACTTAGAGATATACGATAAATAATAATAAATTGAGAATCAAAATAATTCCAAATTAAATATATCAAGAGAAAACCGTATAAAATTAATTTTGTATTATTTGGCTTCAAAATAATTTTGCGAACCTGTTTTTTTAGTCCAGAATTATTTACTTTTACATACCTATATATTCCATATCATGTAATGATATAGGGTATATAGTAATTCGCCTCCCAGAGTCCTTTGAGAGCTTCTCCGAGGTGAAAAATGATAATTTCACTTTGTGGCTTCTAGGTGAAAGTAATCAATGTTCTTGATAGTTTGAAACCAGATTTAGAACATAAAATGAATATTGTGGTCCCCAGAGGCCAATGGTCCGTGCGTACGTATGGACGTAATATGCACGTTCCCGACTGCTACATCGTGAATATTAGACTTCAAGTTTGAGGTTCATTTAATCATTCGATCACATTCCTATTTCTGGCTTAAAAAATTTATAGAAATTGGATTGAAAAATGGCATTAGTGGAAAATGAGACAATTTACACAAACGTGACTTTAGTATAAGCGTGACAATATGTCTTATCTGATGATCCTCTCTTGAACTTTCCAATACAGCTTCGGAAAAACATCTTTCATTAAGCTTTCATTTTGTCAATTAAAAAAATAAATAATAATAATTGTATATTTTGGTTCGATCCATTAAAAGACGATATTTTTTCTGTATACAATATTTACAAGAAATAATCATTTCAATATTTATCATAAACGTTTTATAATTTTTATTTTCGAATATTAAATAATAGTAATTATAATATTAATTCGGTATTTTACCAATAGTAAAAACGTGGTAATGAAAGGAGAAGCTGCCGGAGAGGGTCCTCGTTTAAAAAACAATGTTTATTTAATATTCATAATCAAGGGCGTCCCCAGGATTTCACCTAGGGGGGGGAGGGGGGCAGCTCATATTAGTTTCGAGGAAGAGGAGGTGGGGAAAAAAAGTGTACTAAATTCTGCTGAGAAAAAAATACTGTATAATATTGTTACTAGAGGAGACAGAGGCTAATATGTCACATTGTATTTCCTTCACTGACCTTTCAAAACCCTGAAGGAGGGAATAAACCTCCGAAAAGTCGGCTTTGAATAAAAAAAGATAGTTAGCTCAAAAAGTAGTTTAGGTGCATGAGATTAAGAGCTGATTAGAATTTTGGTTGGGGGGGGGGGGGGCATGGAGTAAAAATTAAATTTATAAGATTTTCAAACTAAAAAAAAAATAAGAAAAATAAAATATACTATAAAATGAATCTTTAATAAAAAAGAGAGTTATTATTTTCTTCGGAGGCCGAAATTGCGGGGGTTCAAATAAATAAAACTATCAATATAAGTTTTAGACCCTTTAATCGATTTGTACGAAATTTTGCATGTGCACCCTATAGAACCTTATGAAAATGACTCACTGTGTGATATTGATTAGTGACTAAAAAAAAAATCGATTATTAATAATTATATTCAATTTTGAACGAAAGTGACTTTTTAGTTTTTAAGAAAATGGTAAAAAGATAGAAAACCGTAACAAATGACTCACTGATGCCGGGTAACTTGCGACCCAGCCTCTTGATAAAATAGACCAAATTAATTATAAATGAGAAAGAAATCGTTCTTATTTTATCGATTTCATTTATCTGAAGGAAGTATTGATTATGAATTTTGTAGTTTAAAAGAAATTGTATGACAAGATTCAATTTCTTCTCTCGAAAGCGAATCAACTAGAAATACCCAACAGTTTTATTTTTTTTTCTAATTGGATATTTTTTCGGATCTATTGAAATTTCATATCTCTGTCTTATTTTTATTTATTTTTTATATCAAATAATTATTATTACGAAATTTACTTTTTAAAGGGTAGTTTATTTGAAGTCCAATTTGAAAAAACGCTAATAATTCCGTTGAAATTTTTTTAAAAATTATGAAATTAATTGATATTTTAAAACAAATAATTATGAATCATTTAATATCATTTTGAACGAAATCGATTTGGTACTTTTCGAGAAAATTATTAAAAACCATCTGAAAGGTCAAAAAACGATGTTTTTTGAAAGCACGAGATGCGTTTGAAAAAAGCTAAAAAAGTCATATGAAACAAAACATTGACTTGTGACATGGAGGTGAATTTTAAAATGTTTCTAAAACGGCCTTTCATAGACGGCTTTCGGGGTTTTTGATGATTTTCTCGAAAACTATCCAATCGATCTTGTTCAAAATGGTATTAAATGATTCATAATTAATTGTTTTATAATATATATTAATTTCATATTTTTAAAAAAATTTCAACGGAGTTATTAGCGTTTTTTCAAATTGGACTTAAAATAAACTACCCTTTAAAATGCTAATTTCCTAATAATGATTGTTTGATATAACAAATAAATGAAAATATCACACAGATATGAAATTTCAATAGATTTGAATAAATATCTAATTAGAAAAAAATCTGTTGGCTATTGATTAGGTTTCGGAGAGAAGAAAGTGAATCTTTTCATACAATTGCTTTTAAACTACGAAATTCTTAATCAAAGTGCTATTTTCTTTTATAATAGACATACTGTGAACCTTCAGATAGAGGAAATCGATTTCTTTTTCATTTATAATTGATTCGGTCTGTTATATCCCAGAGGATGTCTCACCATCAGACACCTTATTTGTCATTGATTCAAGTCAATTCACTCTACAATATTTTTTAACGCGAAAACTATTGATCTTAGACAAACTTATATAAACGTTTCTGTTGGAAATGAAATCTTGTTTAATAAAGATCATTATATAAATTTGTGTGACTCAAAGGGTTAGGCAGTGATGGTGAAATTTATGTGGAAAGTTCGATAAATCCTGCTCTAGAGGCTTAGATACTCTATTCTTCATATTCAAAAACTCTAATGAAAAACATTTTAATATTTTACTTTACTAAAATTAAGTTCATTATCTATAATTCGCTCCGATGACTATTTAAGATATAAGAGAAAATTCTTCTTCCTCTTCAAGTGCCATATTCGATTCCGAGACTCGACGATTATTGTGGAGAGTATCCTCTCCATTGTAATTTTCCAGGGAAAATTTTTCACATGGGTAGTTTCCCATTAATATTGATAGTGACCAAAGAAAAAGAATGGGGGGGGGGGGGGATTAAAAATATTTTCAAACAAAAATGGAAGAAAGCTGAAATTTTTAATAAAATAGTCTCATAATAAAAAGGAGATATTATTCATTGATAATAGACCCAAAATTAAGAGGATAGAAATATCATGGATCATTATGAGATAAGGCGATGCTCCGTTTATCAAATAACTATAAAAGAACAAAAATATATATTTATAAAAAAATATTTTTCCCTAAAATTTTTTGAAAAATATTAGATAAAAAGTCCATGTCTGATTGAGTGTTGAAGGTATCTAGTTATTTTCTTGGTCCGAAATCGTTTGAGACAAAAGCTTGAAGTTTTCCCAGGGCCATGAAATAATCAGTCTTAAAGATATATGTAGATAATTTTAATCTTAAGAGTTGAATAGAAAGAATTTGTTAAGAGAAAGCATATACGCCTTAAGTTGGCTCATATAATTAGGATAACAGTGTATGCGAGACACAGTCCTAAGACTAGTTTGACACAACCACCCGTCTCTACTTCAGGTCAAGTAAAAATTCAGAAAAAAAAATCAAATTTTTAGACTATTAATCAACTTGATTGCTTAACAATTATATTATTTACATAAATATTTTCCTTTATATTTTTTAGCATATAACTAGTAGGTAGGTATAAATAACTATTTTATTTGTGATTTATCAAAAAAAGTCGCTGAGAAATATAAAGTGAATAGCTTTTAACAAGTTCATTGTGGGTGTTCAGGTGTTCACGCATTACTTTACCAAAAAATAATCAATACTTTCAATTAGAATGTTAATAGTTATTAACCTTAAGCTAACATCATTGTTAGTTTGTATAATATTTGATAAGCTACCAGTGTTGAAAATGATCAACTGAGGTTTGGTTTTATTTTTAATTGATAACTCATTTTTTTGGTAATTGCTAATAACAAAAAAGTTTTTAAATTTAATATATGTTGTTATTATTTATATCTTTTTTTTTTTACCTTTTTTTAGATAATCAAACTAGGATTTTATAAGTAGATCGAGTATTGCATAACTGCGGAAGTCCGCCATCCCTCTGCGGATGCGACTAAATTAGCATTTAAACTGATTATAGTGATTACATGCATACACATGTAATGTGTAGATGTAAACGAAATGATTATATAAAAGAATACCATATTAAAGAAAAGGCCTCAAATGATATGGCATATTTTCAGGCTTGGAGGAATTAGGAGAGGGTAAGAAAAGAAAGCCAAGGAATGAGAAAGCCTAGATTAGAATATTTTGTCCAGATCATGAAGGATGTGGATGTGGACATTTAGGGTCAGTTTGCTCGTCCCCCGGCCAAACTGCCAGATATTCTTGATTGCTCGCTAAATCAGACAGATTATGTTTGCAGCTACTTAAGTTAAAGCCAAAAATTGCTGCACCTTTTTATTTTATTAACTCTAAGTCTAAATTATCCTCCAGCCAAGTTTAATTTGAGGTTTTCTAGTAGGCCTTTAGAGATTTAAAAGTAATGAATTTCAAACTAAGCAGATATTTTTTTTTTTTAATGATAAAAATGCAAGAAGGTGTGTTGCACCAAGAAGAAGCGACCCCTAGAATCCAGAATCGACCGTAAAGAGAAAGAGAAGAGGATAAAGAATTCTAAAGGGTTGGGTCGAAGTCAAAGATGCTTTCCTTCTTTTATTTTTACTTGAATAAAATTTTTACTATTTCTAATAATACAGACACTATTTGAGAATCTCATATTTGGCTTTGTTCTATAAGATGAATTCTTTTGAATTATCTTATGATATTGTTCACAGAATATTAATCACGGAAAGACTTGACATAAGAATTAAATTATAGGTATATACGTGAATGTGCATGAGACAGGCTCATGGGTGTCTAATTGATACAATGATTTTTATTCTAATATTTACCGATTAAAAGTATTCAGGGAGGCTTAAAAGAAAATCTTAGTAGGTATTACTGTTGATTCATTCGGATTAGAATACAAAATCTACGAACCATATCATAGCTAATTTTTTTTAGTGGTTCTCTGAAGAACGAAAAGTCATAGAAAGGAGCCAACCGACAAGTCTCAACAGGCATATCATTGATAAAGGATTGGCCAATTAAGAAAGCATTTTAAAAAATATCCAGTTCGTTTTTTTTTCACTGAATATAATGTAAAATTGGGGAGTCGGGTTGTCTGAGCTGGCTAAGGCGCTGGCCCCGCTTCAGCATCGTTGATGACGATTTTCAAGCGGGTTCGAGTCTGGCTAGCATATAAAATTCCGACAGGCTAAAACTCAGCTCCCTCACTAACCCTACTAACACTTTACTTATGTGCTGTCTAAATGGACTTTGTTCCCGTTGACAATAAATAAATAAAAAAAAAAAAATGTAAAATTTCCCTATGTTCAATTTAAAAAAAAAATAATTTCAAAGAATTGCTAATTTTCAGTGTATATTTTTCACAAATTTTATAATGGAAAGTATCTACAAGTACCTATTATTTTTACATTACATACATATTTTCAATTCATGTTCGAAATATACTCTCCTTCACAGTTGCTCCGCATCAATTGACGAATATTTTTATTTATTTATTTATCCAGAAATACACAATATACATTCTTATGTTGTTTCCTGTAGAGTTGACAAGTCAACTGTGCATAGGACCGGATTTATATTTATAATTATTCAATTCAATAAAGTAATACAATACACGAATTATTCTGTCTATTCACTATAATTAATTCTAATTAAAGTTCATATTTAAACACATCACAAGGTGAATCACAACAAGCTGATCTATTTAGTCAATTATTTTTTCAAAGCTTTCTTATTATAAGATAGATTTTTTTAATCATTTGGTAGTTTGTTATAGTATTTAATTGTCATTTTTTGACGATTGACTTATTAATCTTTGGCAGGACAATTGATCTATAGAAGTTCTGCCACTATGTTCATTAATCATCATCTTACAGACATCGTAATAATATACAAGAGAGTTCACAATAAAAGATTTATCAATACTCACGATAGATCACCTTTATTTTTTATAAGTCTAGTTACTAGTTAGTATAGTGTTAAGGGTTTTCGTTGCATTATCATATGCATCACCTCACGCATTTATCCCATAATTAATTATATTTTCAAACAGAGCTTGATAAATCTCTTTCATAGCCTTTGGATCCAATATTGTACACAATTGCTCCAAAGCCTGTTTTTTTCTAATGATTATGATGTGAGAACAAATTATCAAGAAGATACCCTTTTTTCTGAAACCTACCTAGTTTTTATATTTTAAATTTTGAAAAGTTTCTTAAATATTAAAAAATTTTATTTAAACATGTTTCATCAAGAACCCACACCATTCTCCCTTAATAAAAAAACAAAAAGATACCCTCTAAAGGTTCTTCCATTGTGGAAAGAACAAGAGGAAGTGATTTTATGGGCTGGGACAGAGTCAAAGATATCTCTGGATGTTAATGTTAAACAACCAAAGGTTATATTAAAAAACTTTCTTAACCTGAGGTTATACATATATCATATCATAGATCGCGGTAAAGACAGTGGGAGGAAGCGAGTTCCAGTCTTGAGGTCGCGAAAGAATTGGTTTGATTCTTAACAATTTGACAGAGAAGAAGTGCTCCTCAAGAAAAAGATCTGCCCGCCGGGCGGATCTATTAGTGAATTCATTCGACATTTTTTTTGCTTATTTACCTTAAAAATGCGTGTAACGTGGAGCGAAATAATTTGATTCAAACAAGAATTTGTGTGTTTGTGCGCCCGTCTGGATTTCGATACCCACAATAGCTCAAGAAAGAATGGCCAAGAAAAGTTAGTTGTAGTGCCAAAATGTTTGTATTACCAATGAGGAGATCTGATTATACTTTAATTAGTTTTAGAACTTTCGGTTGAAAAATGCAAAAAACATTATTTCAATGATTTTTTTTTAATTTTTAAAGCCATATGCTGATTTAAACATAAAGAAACACATCTTTTGATTTATGTTCAATTAAATAATAAAATTATTTATTTCAATACCCAGTAATAGGTTCATTAGAAATATTTGATACATTGACATTAATTAAAAAATTGAAATAAATTTTTGTTAGTATTATAATGATTTAAGGGGCAAATCTCAATTTAGGAGAGGGCCTATTTAAGGAAAAGGTCGTATGTGTAATGGTTTAGCACTTTGGAAAAATAAGAAAAAGATATAGGTTTAAAAAAACTATTTATTTATAGAAAAAATAAATAAAAAGATATAATAATTGGATACAAGAATCGAACTTGCCAGTCAAGTAAGTAATGGGTATTAATAAGTAAAGTTTGAACAAAGAAAACTATATTCAAAAGAATATATTCATTTAGATTTATATAAAAGAAAAATATAAGATACTTAATGGCAAGGGTGATGCTTGTCCGTTAATTGAAAGCCTTTATACAGGAATATAAAATAATAAGATATTGAATCTCCACGATAAGCATAAGAATAGATGATGTGCGTAGTAAATAAGGAAAATATCAAGCGAGAGAGAGAACGTGCAAGTTGGTCAATCATCTGTTCAAGAGTGGCTCGCATTCGTTGCCACGGTAAATCATAGATAAAAGATATTTTCAATTTCTAATCTCCAGATGGCAGTAGTGTAGTGATTTGGGACAATATTCAAAAATAACTAAATTAAAACAGTAGAAAAAAAACATTTTAGAGTAACTTATTAACAAATTGAAATATTCTCATGACTAAATATAAAAGATCAGATAATTAATTATTGTCTTCAATTTCAAATAGTTTTAATGAGAACTGAATAAAAAACATTCTTTTTATACTATTGAAAAATGAAGCCCGCCTTCGAAGGCCCTCTTGCTAGCCAGGGGCACGCCCCCGCCCCCCCCCCCCCGCACCATGCCCAACCCCCGACCCCACACCACCAACCCAACACTCCATTCCACACCCTAACTCACTAACACCCCACCCCCAAAACCCCTCCAGCACCCCCGCCCCCGCACCATGCACCCGTTCCAAACCCCCGCCCCCACACCACCACCCGCACCCCACCCTCCCCGGACTCTACCCCGTGCCCTCCAACCCTGAGCACCACACCCACGCTATGGCCCCTGGACTCCACCCGGCACCACTCCTCACCCCCCCCCCCCCCATTTCTACCCCCGCACCCAGTTTTTGCATTTCTAGGCTTCTAGAGACCCACAGATTCAAAATTTGGTTGGGTTTGGTAGAAGGGTCTAGATTTTCATTTTTGACCCCCCCATTTTGGGTGGTTAGTTTTTGCATTTTTAAATTAGTGTGGGCCCACTGATTATGTATACAAAATTTGGTTGAGTTCGCTCAAATGGCCTAGATTTTTTTATTTTTAATTTTTAATTTTAATTTTAATTTTTAATTTTAGAGAAGACATGATTTAATTATTTTTTTGGCCTCATTTTACATAATTTGACCAGTTTCTATAGAAAAACAAAATACAATTTTAATTTTTTTAATCTTAATTATGAGAGTACAAACTTCACTTTCAACAATTTATGTAAAACTAATTAACTCATTAAAGATTAGACAAATCTTTCACTTGAGATTTTTTCTAAAAGCCGGTTTAATAGGAATAAATAAAGAGACTTCTGTTAAAAAATACTTGACAAAAAAATTATTTTATTTAACATACTAATGGCATTTTATATGATACATTTGGAAATGGGTCGTTAATAAATAGGATTTCGAAAATAATATATGTTTTAAATATTAAACTATTTATTTTCAACTCCACTCTCAGTTCACAAGAAGTTCCCGTTTTCAGTTAATATCAGAGAGTTTTATTTAAATAAAAATATAGGTAACTTGTTCCGATTTATTTTCGAAATAAGTTTTTGTATTTGTTTCATATGCCATATTTCACCTTCCCCAAAATTGTTATTTATTCTTACTTCTTTAAAGTGCAATATTAGGTCTCCCTAACGTTTTGGCTCCTCTCCACATATACCTGTCCTGAGTGTGTTTAGTTGCTTTACACAGATATACAGGACCTACTTTTTAACGCCGGTTCCGAACGGCTAATTTGGAGAGGTGACTAGGCAATTATACTCTTGGTAGGTTGCCATTACTTTCCAAGAGGGGGCGACTGCAAATATCTATCTGCCGAGACTCGGTCTCGAACCAGCGATCTTCGAGTCAGCGATCCGACACTCTAGCCACTGACCCACAGTCACCTCGTCAGACATCTAAGCTGGAGTAATCACATCAATATGATTATACAAAGGGTCAATAAATATGGTTTTCTGATCCGCACTCTTCGACATACGGTTCCTCTGAGGGTTCTCTTAAATATTTATTAAGCCTATGTTGAAACCAGTTTGAGATATGGTATAGTAATTTGGGGAGGGTCTACACTTGCTAGATTGTTTACTGCACAAAAAAGGTGCGTTAGAGCTATTGAAGGGCGGGACCGAGAACTCACAGCAAAAGTATCATCCAAGAATTGAACATTTTAACTGTATATGACGTCTGCGTTATGGAAAGTGTTTTATTTAAAAAAAAACACACCCAGAACTTTTTCATAAAAATATCTTTAGTCACGAATATAACACTAGATGCAGGAATGATCTGAGGATAAATGCCAGTTGATTGTCTGTGACATTAAAAAGCCCAGTTAATAACGTCATAAAAATTTACAATAAGGTACCTTTAGAAATTAAGAGTTTGCCAACGCTCTTTCTTTTGAAGACAAAACTAAAATGCTTCTTGCTAACTCTAAATCTCTATAGACTGGACGAGTTGTAGGCATAATTTATAATTTGTGAATTAAGATATATTTTTGTATTTGTGTGTTGTTCTTTTGTTTTCTTTTTTATGTTAAAGAAAAGAAAAAAAATGTTAATTTTAACTATTAATCTTTATAAACTTTTAAGATATATTTGTATATTTGTGTGCTTTTGATCTTTGTTCTTTGTTGTACTTCTAATGCATGAGAATCACAATTTTGTAATTCTAAAAAACTTTTTGTATACTGTATTTGTATTGACAGTCTATTCAAAAATAAATAAATATTCCTATCTATAATACCAAAGAAGTACACACCTACCCGGTAGGTATCCAGATATTAATATTTTATTCACGATCTCAAATTAATTTAAAAAATGCAACATGTAATCTTGGAATGGAATATCATATGTGAAATCTATAGATTTTTTCTCATAATAATTTTTTCGAATTTTTATCCCAACACCCATTTAATTTAGAAAAAAATATGCACTTAAGCAATTGTATTTATCTACTCTTATTAGACGAGCAAAAATTGTATATTTATTTATTTGTTTATATATTTGTATCTTGGTTATATTTTGAAAACGACTCTACCGATTTTGATGAAATTCACGGGTTAGGGGGTTTTTTGGGTGACAATTCGATCTGTCACGGTTTCATCTTCGACAAAATTGTTTTTGATGGGTTTATTCGTAATCAAATTAATTATTCTCAGTTAGACAAATCCCATTCTTAGGGTTTTAAAAAAGGTTTCCCTTTTCCTTTTATACCCAGGCGGACAATGGGTTGTTTGTTTCATTGTTCTGAAAGGCCTTGAAGAAGTATTGTGATTGTGGATTTTAACATATTTTGTTCTCCCTAAACGTTAGAAATATTAATAAACGTTTTATAATTGTATTTATAAAGAACTTTATTTATTTAATAGAATAAAAAATAATCAAGAATTTATTTAAAAATATATTTCGCATAAGCAGGTCTCAATTTTCTGAAAAAACAACACATTTTGATAGGTTTTATTTATTAATTGGATGAATAAAAATGAATCATATGGTTGAATCAGTCTATATCTGGCAGCCGAGCCGATCAGTTCAAGTGCTAATCTTTTGATCCTTCTATGTGTTCTATTTTGGTGATTGATTTGAAATATTTATTTTAAAAATATAAATTCCTCAAATAATTTTAAATAATAATTAACAACCTTGCCAGGGCCTTCCCTCTGTCCATCCAATAATGCCCCGAAAGGCCTCGGAGGCTACTAAATCCTACCAAACGTTCCCTTTCTTTCTATATATTTTAATCAAATAATTGAAAATCATTTCGTTCGAGTTTGAACTCCCTAAGAGAGCAGACCTCTCCATAAGCTGATTGTGAGTTTTTCTATATTTAAAACTAATTTATTTTAATTATATATTTAGCATTTCTTGTTAGTATAAATCGGTAAATTACTTATTCAAATAAATAAGTAATTTACCAGGGGGGCAAATTGCCCAACCCATAAGTGCAGTGAAATGACTGGCAACAAAGAAGATATGGATTTTTCTAAGAGGAGCTCAACAACTTTAAGAACTCCACCAACTTCTTATACACATGGAAACAAAACCAATGTGCAGGAAGAAAATCTAAAGCTAAAAAAGAAAATTGAAGACATGGAACATGTTTTTAGTGAAATGAAAAAAGAAATGGAAAATCTCAAAATTGAAAATGCTAAATTGAGAGACTCAGCAAATAAAAGCCAAGATAACTTAATAACCTTTGACTTAGCAGAGCAACAAGAATATCACACAGACGAGGAAGAATTTATCAAAGAATCTGAGTGGAAAGTGCAAAACAGATCCACTAAAAAAAGAAAAGCTGAAACTTCGCCAGAAATAAACATTAATGAACAAAGCCATTTCAAATCTTTACCCCAAAGACAAAAAGTGCCACCAATATACGTCGAAAAAATCACAAACCATAAAAGCTTGGCAGATGAGTTAGGCAAGAGCCTAACAGAAAAAAATTATATTTTAAAAACTTTAAATAACAACATGGTTAAAGTCAATTGCTCTACTGACACAGCATATAGAATGGCAACAGCTGTACTCAGAGATCATTCTCATTCATATCACACTTATGAGAACAAACAGAAGAGACCTATCAGAGTTATGGCAAAAGGCCTACACCATTCATGGTCAGCTGAAGATGTCATAATAAATATAAAAGAAAAAGGGCTAAGCATTGAAAATGCTGTCAACAAACTCTCATGGAAAGAAAAAAACCTCTTGACATGTTCATCTTATCATTTAACCATACTGAAAACATAGAAAAGATCCATAAAATCACCCACATATTAAACACCAAAGTTGAAATTCATGCACTGAAAGGAACAAAAATTATTCCACAGTGCAAAAGATGCCAAAATTTTCAGCATACTCAAAAGTACTGCATGCGGACACCGCGATGCGTGAAATGCGCTGGAATGCATCTTACTCTAGATTGTACTAAAACAAATGAAACCCGAGCAACTTGCGCGAATTGCAACGGCGAACACCCGGCAAACTACCGCGGCTGTCAAGTAGCCAAGCAGCTACAAGAAATACGCAACAAACAAAAAAAAATAAAAAACACCACAGATATGGCTGCCAAAACGAATAGAAACCTGGAACAACAAAAAACAAATTCCAATGAGCAAAAAGCGAACACAGCATCGAATGAACTAATCTCGCAACAGCAAACGAGCTATGCAAAGATAACTCAAAAAGAAATCACTACCACTGCAATAAATCCAGTGGAAAAAATGCTACAAGATATTATAATCAAGCTAAATCAGCTAGAAAACCAATACAGCAACATAAACCAAAGGTTAGAAAAATTAGAACAAATACAATACTCACAAGTTCAACTTTAAAACATGAAAAATTTAACAATTATGGCCTGGAATGCCAACGGACTCCTGCACAAACGTAATGAACTCCAAACAGTACTGGAAATAAACAATATAGATATATGTCTTATATCCGAAACGCATGCCACTCGAGAGACAATATGTAAAATAAAAGGATATAATTTTTATCACTCCTATCACCCCAGCAATTGCGCAAGGGGCGGAAGCGGTATCCTAATAAAACAAAGCATTCAACACTATGAAGATACTATACTACAAACAGAGAAAGCTCAAATCACATCAACAACAATTAAAACAAAAAAATATCCCATCACAATTGCTAGTATATACTGTCCACCCCGACATAAATTAGAAGAACATGAATTTACAGAAATAATACAACAGCTTGGAAATCGTTTCATTCTTGGTGGTGACTTTAACTCAAAGCACACACACTGGGGATCTAGATTGATCACCACTAAAGGTCAAGCACTCATGAGAGCTATTCGTTCAAATAAATGTGAAGTCCTATCAACAGGAAAGCCAACGTACTGGCCCGCGGATCAAAACAAACAACCAGATCTAATAGACTTTTTCATTACCAAGAATATACATTCTAACTACATTATGATAGAGGAAAATAATGAATTGAGCTCTGATCATACACCAATTATACTCACACTAAGTGAAAACCCAATCCAGAAACCCCACAACCCAGTATTGGTCAACAAAGGTACAGACTGGATAAGTTTCAGGATAGAACTGGCTCGAAATATTGACCTAAAGACCTCAATCGAAACCCAAGAAGACCTCGAGACAGAACTAAGCAAACTGGTTAACAGCATACAAAGTGCAGCTTGGAACAACACCCCAGAAATAAAAATAAAATTGCATGGAATAAATTATCCACGCGAAGTCATCCACCTCATTCGGGAGAAACGAAAAGCGAGGAAAAAATGGCTACAAACTCGCGCGCCAGCACACAAAACAACCTGGAACCAACTCACTCGTCGCTTAAATACAGAAATACGGAATATTAAATCAACATCAGTCCAAGCCTACCTCAGCGAACTGTCGGCCGAACGGTGTACAGAATACTCCCTATGGAAAGCCACGAAATGGAACAAACGCCCCATTTTACAAGCACCTCCACTCAAGGATGCTCAAAGAAATTGGATAAAGGATAACCAGAGCAAAGCTGATTTGTTTGCGGATTACTTGGCCAATACTTTCAAGCCAAATTCAGAAAGTACGAACCAACAACCTCTTGAATATGCTGCGCTAAAAGATCATGAAACTAAAATCCAACCCACCACAATTAAAGAAATTCAAGAAATGATCAAGTCAGAAATTAAAACGAAGAAAGCCCCAGGATATGACCTAATAACAGGGCAAATCCTAAAAAACCTACCTAGAAAGGCTATTGTTCAAATTACCAAAATCACTAACGCAGTCTTTCGGCTAGAATATGTGCCACAACTCTGGAAGTTCGCAGAAGTTATTATGATACCCAAATCCGGCAAACCCCTAAATGAAATCACATCCTACAGACCAATCTCACTCCTACCAGTCCTCTCCAAATTGTTTGAAAAGCTAATACTTAGAAGAATAACACCCATCATCGAAGAAAGAAAGTTAATTCCAAACCACCAGTTTGGCTTTCGAAAAAAGCACTCGACAATCGATCAAGTGCATCGAATTATCACTAATATAGAACAAGCACTTGAAGAAAAGAAAGTAACCTCGGCAGTGTTTCTTGACGTCTCTCAAGCTTTCGACAAGGTCTGGCATGAAGGACTAAACCACAAAATAAGAAAAGCTCTTCCAGCATGCTACGCAAAAGTTTTTGAATCGTATCTTGCAGATCGATACTTCCGCATAAAACAAGAAGAAGCTCATTCTGAACTTAAAAAAATCAACGCTGGAGTACCACAGGGAAGTGTCTTGGGACCACTCCTTTATCTTCTCTATACCAGTGACCTCCCAGAAATTTGCTCTAATATAACAGCTACATTTGCAGATGATACCGCAATTCTAGCAACCGGACACAACAACTACGAATCTACACAAAAATTGAACACCTCACTTTCCAAAATCCAAGAATGGACTGCCAAATGGAGAATAAAACTCAACGAAACAAAATCGGTTCATGTTGACTTTACAAATAAAAAAGTCACGCACATACCTGTGTATATCAACAACAACATCATCCCATACTCCAATCAGGCCAAATATCTCGGAATGACGCTAGACACGCGTCTCCGATGGAAGGTGCATGTCAAGAAAAAAGGGAGGAGCTTAATATCAACTTTAAAAAGATCTACTGGATAATTGGAAGAAATTCTTCAATGTCAATTGAAAATAAGCTCCTTTTATATAAGCAAGTACTCAAACCAGTGTGGACATACGGCATCCAGCTGTGGGGATGTACAGCACAGTCAAATAGAAACATTATACAAAGATTTCAAAATAATGTACTAAGGTGCATTGTAAATGCTCCTTGGTACATTCGAAACGCGGACCTCCATCGTGATCTTGGCGTGGAAACCGTCAGTGAAACCATTAAGAAGCTATCAGCAGCCCACCAGACGAGGCTGCAAGGGCATGTGAACGAGGAAGCCTTGCAACTACTCAACGTTGACACACAGACTCGCCGGCTGAAGCGTATCAAGCCTCATGAACTTTGTTAAAAACATTTTAATAAAAAATAGAGATAAAGACAATTATATATAAGAAATATATGATTGCTTGTTGTTTTGTGTTTTGTTTTAAGTTAAATCTATAGCAAAATTACTTATTAGCTGCGGCTAGCAGCTAGATTGTAATATTACTATTAATAATAAAAAAAAAAAAAAAAAAAAAAAATATGGTTGAATCAAAACAGGTTCAGAAGGTGGGGCGCAGTGGTGGGAAATCCGGGGGTAGGGAGAGGTTTCGGGGTGGGGTCGAGCGGGGTGGAGGTGGGGGGGGAGGGCTACATTGGGCGACTATTATATAATTTTGTATTTTTTTAATTTGAAAGCGGCTCTCAAATAAAAATCGACTTTTATATCAGAATTTTAAATTAAAAATAATATTAAAATAAAGCTTTTAACTGAAGGAAGAAGTTACCGAGCATCGCTCGGGGCCTCCAGGTACTTACTTATTAAATTATTATACTAATAATACTTAGAGAGAAAAGTTTCCCTTGTATTTTCAGTCGAATATAAATATTTCAAATTTCATATATAATAATATAATGTTATTTGCATAAATTTTGAATGAATTTTACTTATTAATTTAAAAAGTAATATTTTTTATCATATTTTGAGTTTTAGAAATTGAAAATGATCATTAATGTGTATTATATATGTAATAATTCATGCAAATGTAATATTATTATATATGATTATATCTCAATAGTTAATTTATACACAGAGACATAGACAGCTGTTTAGCGAAACAGGGGGCACCACGAGTAGGCAGCTGTCACCACCCCCCACATGGATAGATAAATAAATAATAATAAAAGGAATATAATTTTGATCGCAAAATATATAATATCATACTCATAGAGTGATATTTTTAAAATTTTAAATATTTTCTTTATTTTCAAATGTCCAATACAATTTGAAAGCCGAAAATAATTAAAATCTCAAGGTTAGACACGTATTTTGAAACAAATAGGAGACATTATATTTGCAACAGAATACGTCTAGACTTGAGATAAGTAATTGTTAAAAGACCTTGTACGAATCATATACCAGTACAATGTCTCCAATACTGCAATTTGATTCGTATCAAAGTCTTAAACATTGGAAATTTTGTATAAAAATTTTGTCAAATATTTGTTAAGAAACAAATATAGAAAAATTTATAACGTCTAAGTGTATGATGAGAGAAAGTTCGATATTGAGTTGTGCATAAAATCAGAAAAAGAAAATAATTAGATTGAAGTATCGAGGGGAAAATTTAAAAAGAAGGGGATAATTTTGAATAGTGTATTATATATTATTTATTCTTGAATGTTATTTTTTTAAACAAAATTGAAATTGTATTTATCTATCCATGTGAAATAAATTTATTAAACTGAAAATATAAAGACGAAATTGCTCGGAAAAAATTTAGACAAAAAGAAAAGATTACAAAATTGGATATAGATAATTTTGAAATTTAATTTATTTATTTTTTTGTACTTAATAATTTAATAAAAATGTTAGTATTAGTAGGACGACCACCTACCTGGAAATAGAAAAAAAAGAAATTATTAGTAAAATAATTTAGTGAATTTAAAGTAATATAGAATATTAAATAGATATATTACCTTAACAGCCAACGTCTCGTGTTTCGACCTGGGATGCTGATTCCACAGTAACACTCTGAAACTCGCGCACAATAAAAAATATACTCGCGATTCAGTTTGAAATGGGAAGAGTAAGGAATATACGGGAAATGGATAAAAGGCTAAAAAGATTAAGTATTTAATTTTCCAGGACATAAGAATATCAATTACTCAATCTAGTAAATGTTAATATTAGTAGGACGACCACCTACCTGGAAATAGAAAAAACGAAATTATTAGTAAAATAATTTAGTGAATTTAAAGTAATATAGAATATTAAATAGATATATTACCTTAACAGCCAACGTCTCGTGTTTCGACCTGCGATGCTGACCCCACAGTAACACTCTGACACTCGCGCACAATAAAAAAATATACTCGCGATTCACTTCGAGATGGAAAGAGTAAGGAATTTACGGGAAAATGGATAAAAGGCTAAAAAGATTAAGAATTTGATTTTCCAGGACATAAGAAAATCAAATACTTAATCTAGTAAATGTTAATATTAGTAGGACGAACACTTACCTGAAAATAGATAAAAGATATTATTAGTAAAATAATTTAGTGAATTTAAAGTAATATAGAGTATTAAATAGATATAGTACCTTAACAGCCAACGTCTCGTGTTTCGACCTGCGATGCTGACACCACAGTAACACTCTGACTCTCGCGCACAATAAAAAATATACTTGCGATTCACTTCGAGATGGAAAGAGTAAGGAATTTACGGGAAAATGGATAAAAGGCTAAAAAGATTAAGAATTTGATTTTCCAGGACATAAGAAAATCAAATACTTAATCTAGTAAATGTTAATATTAATAGGACGAACACTTACCTGGAAGAAGAAAAAAAATAAATCATTAGTAAAATAATTTAGTGAATTTAAAGTTATATAGAGTATTAAATAGATATAGTACCTTAACAGCCAACGTCTCGTGTTTCGACCTGCGATGCTGACACCACAGTAACACTCTGACACTCGCGCACAATAAAAAATATACTCGCGATTCACTTCGAGATGGAAAGAGTAAGGAATTTACGGGAAAATGGATAAAAGGCTAAAAAGATTAAAAATTTGATTTTCCAGGACATAAGAAAATCAAATACTTAATCTAGTAAATGTTAATATTAGTAGGACGAACACTTACCTGGAAATAGAAAAAAAAGAAATCATTAGTAAAATAATTTAGTGAATTTAAAGTTATATAGAGTATTAAATAGATATAGTACCTTAACAGCCAACGTCTCGTGTTTCGACCTGCGATGCTGACCCCACAGTAACACTCTGACACTCGCGCACAATAAAAAATATACTCGCGATTCACTTCGAGATGGAAAGAGTAAGGAATTTACGGGAAAATGGATAAAAGGCTAAAAAGATTAAGAATTTGATTTTCCAGGGCATAAGAAAATCAAATACTTAATCTAGTAAATGTTAATATTAGTAGGACGAGCACTTACCTGGAAATAGAAAAAAAGAAATTATTAGTAAAATAATTTAGTGAATTTAAAGTAATATAGAGTATTAAATAGATATAGTACCTTAACAGCCAACGTCTCGTGTTTCGACCTGCGATGCTGACCCCACAGTAACACTCTGACACTCGCGCACAATAAAAAATATACTCGCGATTCACTTCGAGATGGAAAGAGTAAGGAATTTACTGGAAAATGGATAAAAGGCTAAAAAGATTAAGGATTTGATTTTCCAGGACATAAGAAAATCAAATACTTAATCTAGTAAATGTTAATATTAGTAGGACGACCACCTACCTGGAAATAGAAAAAAAAGAAATTATTAGTAAAATAATTTAGTGAATTTAAATAGATATATTACCTTAACAGCCAACGTCTCGTGTTTCGACCTGCGATGCTGACCCCACAGTAACACTCTGACACTCGCGCACAATAAAAAATATACTCGCGATTCACTTCGAGATGGAAAGAGTAAGGAATTTACTGGAAAATGGATAAAAGGCTAAAAAGATTAAGGATTTGATTTTCCAGGACATAAGAAAATCAAATACTTAATCTAGTAAATGTTAATATTAGTAGGACGACCACCTACCTGGAAATAGAAAAAAAAGAAATTATTAGTAAAATAATTTAGTGAATTTAAATAGATATATTACCTTAACAGCCAACGTCTCGTGTTTCGACCTGCGATGCTGACCCCACAGTAACACTCTGACACTCGCGCACAATAAAAAATATACTCGCGATTCACTTCGAGATGGAACGAGTAAGGAATTTACTGGAAAATGGATAAAAGGCTAAAAAGATTAAGGATTTGATTTTCCAGGACATAAGAAAATCAAATACTTAATCTAGTAAATGTTAATATTAGTAGGACGACCACTTACCTGAAAATAGATAAAAGATATTATTAGTAAAATAATATAGTGAATTTAAAGTATTTTTATACAAATATTCGCAATAAAATTATATTTAAAATATATCATTTATTTAGACAAATTGATTTTAAACTTAAAGTTTTAATTTTCTTTTTTTATTATTTATTTATTTTGTTTGATCTTTTTTGTGAAAAACTCGAAAAAATTACTTGAAAATTTTAGACTATTTATTACTTACTTTATTATAAGAATAGATTAATATAAAGATATCTTACTTTAATAGCCAACGTCTCGCTGCTGGACTTAATACTCTGACCCCAGATGTACACACTTAAACTCGCGAACAATTAAAAATATACTCGCGAAACATTTCGGTTTCGAAGGAATAAGGATTTAAGATAATACGGAATAAATTGTTATAGGATTAGGAATAGGACATGATTCTAGGTCTAAACTTCTTTCTCTATATAAGTACCAAAAAGTACACACCTACCCGTTACCCAAGTATTAAAAATAATTTAGTTTTAGTTTTTTATGAAACTCTCCTTAATATCAACAAATTTTATCAAATAAGTCACCGAACATATGAATTTCAATTCTAAATTTTGAATGCGTTTCTAACCTGGGACTCATGAATGTGTACGCTTTGGTCCCAAAGGATTTACCTTTTTATGGGCAAAATTATTAAATATCTACACAATATGTAGAAGATATTAGCTACCTGCAAGTAGGTATATTTTATTTTTAGAATAGACATTTGTCGTTAAAAAATTGAGTTATTAGAACTATAAAATATCTTCACTTTTACCGAAAACATACACAAACACTATTTCATTTATGAAAAATTATAATAAGTAGAAAGAAAAAATTCTTTAATATATAGGGATGAATGGTCGTTTATTAGTGAGGGTGGAATCAGCTCAGTGGGTGGATGAAGGTAGAGAGGCCATATTGTAATACTCACAGTCGATGTTTCACTCGCCATTTCCTGAGGTACACTGCGCATTCTCCCTATCACTCCCCCCTTATATTCATTCTATCTCCCCTCCCACCACTGTCCCTATCTACCCCCTCCACACACTGTCCCTATCTACCCCCTCCATCACCAAACACTGTCCCTATCTCTTGCCCCCTCGCTACTCTCCCAATCTCTCTCTTCCCCTTATATACCCTTCGAGAGCAATTAGAGGAATCTATTCTTAGCATATCTTGCAAGATAATCTTAATCGGCTTAGAATAGTACGTCATACTATTTTCACTGATCATTATGAATAATTTAACCATGTTTAAAACATACCATTCGACTTTCACTTATCACTACTAATTTTATTATTTATTGAAGGAAACAATAAAAGAGTGTCTCTTCTATTGGAAAAATAGACTGATAAAGAGAGCAAACCCCTCGAAACTATAGTCCCGTATGAATAAATTCAAAATTTATTTTTCCTGCATAAGCACACTCTTTTATTGTCTCCTTCAATTCATAAAAATTCTGCTACTTTTGGCAAAAATACATTTTCAATTATATTTAACTCTGAGAATCTTTTAATCTACTCTTATTAAGCTAGCAAAAATTGTATATATATTTATATAGTAATTAATTTTAATTATACTACTCTCCTACTCCAAAATTATATTTTATTATCTTCAAGATAAGCTGGTTTTTTACATGAACGTTTAGATTGTAAAGAATTATATAAAAACAATCTTTAATTTGGGTTTTATTAACTTAAAAACACTGACATACGAAAACAACAATAACACTTAAAATTACAACAATAGGAGAATAAATAAACAATCACTGCCTGTATGATTAATTACATAGTAATTTATTATATAATTTGAAAGTTTATATTGGGAAAATAAGGACAAGTTTTTTATGTGTGACTTTTTTATTTATCCACTAACGTTTCGTCGACTTTGCCGACTTCTTCAGGGCTTCTACAATTATAAGAACATTCTTGATATTAATTTACAAAAGTACAGTCAGAATCCAAAAACAAACATGTATCAATAGTTTACCTACCAAATAGTCATGTCACATATTCGTCTAAATTTTCTTATTACCTTCGTTACCATTGAAGGCCATCAGAATACAATTTTCAAAAGATATTTGGCACATTCACAAAAAACAATTTTTTTTTCTCTTTATAATAACAACCTTATCAATACAAAACAGAACAGAAAATCACTTCTTATAAAAATACAATAGAATACTTTTCTTTTTATCCCTATATACAAAAATCTCAACTTCGAATAAATTAAACTTATACATTAATAAAATATATGTCAACGACACCAGTCAAGTTATTATTAGATGAAAAAATCCATTAGAAATCTATTTTTATTTTCAACATATAATTGCATTTATTTTTGAAATTTTTTTATTATTATTTATTTTTTTTACTTTTTATTTTTATCCTTATACCTGTTTAGCAAAAAACTATAAATGCCACTTAAATTCTGGGTGTCTGTTCTAAAATTCACTGTATCATTTAACGAAATGTGAATCATTTCACTTATTGTTCTTTTAAAATACACTGGTTCAAAATCTAATATTAATGTATCATCAAACTTGAATTGATGATTTAGATCAAAATGATGGGTAGCTAGGGCGGTTTTGTCATATTTTAAAAATATGTTAAACTAAAATAAAGTGCGCGCGCTATATTTAAATTTAATTTTCAAAATATAATACGAGAGAGTAGAAAAGAAGATACGACAGAGTGCCAACTGTCAACAGTAATTTTGTTAATGTTGAAAATGTATTGTAAATAGAGGAATTTTGCTTAAAAAATGAATTTAACTTGATTTGTAAAAAAAGCCAGAAATCCCGCCAGAAATGTTTGAAAATAGCCAGATTTCCCGCTAGCCGCCAGATGAGAATTCTTCTAGCTAGATGGAGTAAAAAATAGCCAGATCTAGCGGGAAAACCGCTAAATTGGCAACCCTGGTTGCAAGCCAGCTTAGCTGCCCCGGGCCTGAGATGAGCTCCACTCAGAGCGAGCCTCCAGAACGCCAACCGTTGAGAATTAAATTACATCTAAAAATGAAAATAAAGAAAGGCGGCAACTAAGTCGCCGATTAAATAGGGGGTTGCCGTTTTTATCATTACAGTATGTATATTATATTTATTACTTTATCCATATTTATTACTAGAGCGGCTTTAGCCTGAGATCATACCGAGACTTGGAAAAAGTTTTAACTTTTTGTTCCAATTAATTTTTGTGTTAATTCTTAAGCTATCTAGAGGCTATAAGAAGTACCATAAAATTTTGGCTAAAATAGAAGTACCGGAAGTTGATGTTTGCGTACATAAGAATGTACCCCCACCCTTGCGTTTCGCAACCATAAATATCAGAGCTACGAAATTCGAAACTTAAGCTCGATATAGGCTAGAAGGTACAGCAAGCTTGCTTGAAATCGGAACACCGGAAGTGGACATTTACATGAAAGATTTTTCGTTTTTTATTATTTTCTCAAAAACGGCTAAACGATTTTTTTTTAATTGGTGAACTTATCAAGTGTCATGAGGTATTAGTCTTGTATAGATTTTAAGCCGATTTAAATAAAGGAAGGAGGTGTAAATTAGGGGTGTCCTAAAATAAATATTTTAATCATTCATATATCGTCTTCGATAAGTCGCAGAGCCTTGAAATTTGAAACTTAAGCTATTTAGAGGCAAAAAGTTACCGAGCATCGCTCGGTGTTCCAGGCACTAGTTATTAAGAGATGGAAAAATCAAGAATATGTACTTACCTATTTTTTAGAGTACGTTGAAAAAAAAACGTTCTATTTAACAAACCGGGACTATAAGGACGTTATATTGAAAATACTTTGTATTATTAAACTACTAAAAATAATTTGAAATCAATAATTTAATAAAAATGGATTGAACTGATCGATAAGTATTGGGAATTATTCGTGATTGTCGCCAGCATTTCACAGCTTTCCAATCTAATTGAATTGTGTTCAGTTTTTCTCTCGAGTTGTTTGTGAATTAATACAATTGTAAATCAATTGTTTTATTTAAAGCACCTTGGAGCAGGAGCGTCTCCGAGCAATGTTCTGTTCTTTTGCCATCCATTTAAATCGATTGGCAGAGAGGAAATGAAAGTTGCTAAGTGTCTCTCTTTCTCTCTGCTGGTGTCCCACCAGAGATTCTATAGATTCAGGAAGCTACGCATCTAAAGCAACGAGTTAATTCCGTGTCGTTTCCCACTTTTCCTCCCCCAAACATCAAACACTATTTTTGTCTGCTTCTGTTTACGATGTACCGGATAGCTTTACAAAAACACTTTCCCCACATCAACTTTAAAGAACCTCTTAAAGAAATGTTTTAAAAAAATGATTAAATTTGTTTAGATCTTTATTTAAATTAATTGATTCTACCAATTAATTTTCTTTTGTTTATAAATAGAAATTCCCTTCTTAAGAAAAAATCCTTGCGTTTTATTTCTGGAAACCACCGCAGGCAATTAATATAAATAAAAAATTGAAAGAAATTTGAAGTGTTTTTTAGTAAATGTTTTATATTCATGTCAACAGGTGTTGAATTAATTCAGATATCATTTAATCCAATCGGTACGTTTTACTCGCGAATCTTGTTTGGCGTCCATAACTAATGAATTTACCCAGACATTTTCATTTAGTTTATATTGGCTTATTCGTGTTTAGAAATGTCGAAAACGGGAAGATCTGTTACTTAGTTAGATTTTTGAAAACTCAGACTCATTAACAAATGAAGGTATCAAAACGAAATTTTAGATTTAGATTTTATATGTATATTGAAATTATAGTAGGATCTGATTAGTCAGAACAAATATTAGGAGTGTGTGTGTGGGGGGGGGGGGGGGGGTTAAAAAGGTGAACTCTGCCGAGTTGGACCATATGTGCACAGTTACTATTCAGGACCCTTGGGGAGGTGGCAGGTGTATGGTGAAATCATTAGATCAGGGGTGTCCAACCTTTTGGCTTACTCGGGCCACATTTGAAAAAAAAAAACTATCTCGGGTCGCGGATAAAATATTATAATTCTATTGATATTTGTTATTCAAAAAAGATAGTTATTAATGTAGATATAAGAACTTTATTATTTTTTTAGCTCATAGTGAGCTTCTAATTTTACGTTTTGTAAATTTTATACTTGAAAATATCATCTCGTTTATGAAAATACATACCTACATACCTATAAAAAGTGATATTATGTATTGGTATTTGTTTAAATTTTTCCTTTCTAGATAATTAATATAAAATTCTAATAAAGAGACAATATTCAATTTTTCTTTCATATCGGTATCTAATTGTTGTTCAAGAACATTCAATCAGAAAGTTTGCAAGTAGAAAATTTATTTCTAATGAAAAGGGAGTCGAAAAAAGACCAAAATGATGATTATTTTTTCGGGAGTCTTGAAATCTAGTTCCAGATTCAAAATTTAAAATTAGCACTTTTATTTTTCGAAAACTTCACAGTAGATTTTCAGATTTCTTATTTTAGAGAAAAAAAATATATCATGCCAAATTGTTGTTTTCCAGTATCTACATATAAATCTCAATGTTATAGGGAATTTTATGATTTTATATTGGGTCACGGGTGGACAGCCCTGGTTTAAATCGATTGGGATTAAAGAAAGATATGAGGAATGATAATTTATTTTTAAAAGGGTCACGGATATAATAATCTCTGACTATCCATTATCTATTGACATGTAAGAACGTGCAAAGATCTAAAAGACAAGTCCTGACAAGTTTTAGTTAATTGTGAATGTTCTAGAAAACCCCAATTCCTTGTCTCCTTGTACTAGAATGATATAACTATAGACTTGGTTAGTGTCGTAGCATATAAATTACTAAAATAATAAATATTTTTGAAAATGAAAATATGAGAAGAAGAAGAATTTTTAAATATTCGAAACTTCATTATTTTTTTATCTTATTAGTTGAGTTTATAATTTTGCTTTTAGTAAATTTTATTTTTGAAAAACGTATTGTACAAATGTACATTCATATTTCGAAAAAGGGAATAAATATATCTCTACATATAAATCTCAATGTTTTAAGGAAGTTTTATGATTTTATGTTGGGCCACACTCATTGCAGTGCTGGGCCGCATGCGACCCTCGGGCCACGGGTTGGACATCCATTCATTAGATGGACACATTTATTTATTTATTAACTTTGTTTTGAAAAATATAACACATTCTTAATTGTCATACTCCAGACTAAAAATAATCATGTTTTTGAGACATCCCAGAGAAAACTAATTTTCAAACGTTCATTTTACCGCAACTTTTAAAGCTCGAACATTTAAGGAGTTTTTTGTTTTAAATATAAAATTTTTTGATATAAGAACAAACTTTCTTGGGTCTTCTTTTCTCGAGGTGAGTTATGTGGGTTCCAGAATACAGATAGTAAAAAAATCATGAATGAAAATAATTTTTCTTCTCTTTTGGAACATTTCTAAATATGATAAATAGAGTAATGAAAATTTAAAAATATAAAAAATTCTAGGTAGGTTTCACAAAAATAAAAGACAAGATGCTTGTTAGCATGACTATATATAATACATACTAATAAGCATCTTGTCTTTTATTTTTGTGAAACCTAGTTATCTAGAATTGTTAAATTCTTAAATTTTTAAAAAATTTTAAATTTATTAAATTTCCATTACTTTATTAAAATGTGTTTAGAGCTATTCGTACGAGAAGAAAAATTATTTTTATTCATGATTTTTTTGCCATCTGTATTCTGGAACCCATATAACTCTCCTCAAGAAAAGAACCTACACCATTTTCCCTTAACAAAAATGACAAATAGAACTAAAAGAATTAAAATCATAAAATTAAATATGCAAACTTTAGGTGAATTCAATATTGAAAGTTGGTACTTTCTTCAAGATGGATTACATAATTACATGTGTATGATTTCAGCTCTAATCTCAAAATGGGTTCCGAGCTACAGGAGGGTCAAAATTGGCTCGAAATGGTTCGTGTAAATAGCGTACAGCGTGTACAGCCAAGTCAATGCTCGAACTTGGCCTGCGCACACTGTGTGCTTTGATACCTACTCAAATAGTCCTTCAGGCTTCATCGAATAAAAAAAAAATTATATTATTAATTATTGAAGTGACAATAATATCTTTATTATAATAAAATAATGTATAGCTATTTGATTATTAATCATGAATAAACTCGACACTAAAACAGAAAATCATTCGAATAATGAAATAAAAATTATTAATTAAATATTTTATTTTGGATAAAATAAAATTTATTAGCATAAAAAAAATTGATTAGATTAAATGAACCCAATCTAGCGTATCCATTTTAGGAAGAAGAGTTTTCCCATCGATTAAATGATCAATTTATTTAATCGTGAAATCATGAAATTGGATTGTATCAATTCAGTGAAGCAATAATAAAATAAATTAGGCTAATTTAAAAAATATTTGAAGCGCCATCTCATGAATCATCATGACTTTACCATACTGGGTATATAGGTATCAGTGATGGTGAGTGGTGGCTTTTCAGCCAAGCGATGCTAACCAAAAAGTACCATTCATTTTTTTTAATTTTATTTTATTCTTTGTTTTTTCCCCAAATTTCATTCAATACCTACGATATGATAGAATTTTTCATTATTTTTCAAATTTAACATTTGATTTTTTGACACATTATGAAAATACTATAAATATTTTGAAATTTTAGAGATGCGCAGCATCCACAGGATCCATGAACCACACGCCACTGATAGGTATATAATTATATAATACTTATAATAGAATATAAAGACATAAGGAAGGATTTTTTTCGGGAAATCAGATACGTATACCCTCTATTTTTTTTCTGTTTGACCTCAAAAACTCAAATAATAAATATTATTCCAATTGGATAAAGATAACTTGTGCCGACTTGATGCTAAACATGATTACAAGCACATCGATACGTCAGCTCGCGTTCGCCTTAGTCCTTAGCCTGCAAGTACTGACATGTTTCGCTGCAAGTCGGCACAGGTTGCCGTGTCCAGGCGTACACGAAATTTCATTTACAACTGTTTTGACATCAAACAAAAAAATTAAGAATTGAAAGGAACAAGAGTGTTATACCATATCATGGATAATTAAAAATTTAAATAAATAAATATTTACTCTCTTTGGCTTAATGAAATTATTTTGAAAAGAGCTAAGTCAATGAATGGGAATCCTGTTTAATGTAAATATATAGGAATGGCCAAATTAACAGCAATGGAGTTATTACATTAATATAACTGGAAGTATAGCTACTGGTGGAAATTTAGCCTCTTCTAGATTCTCAAAATGAATGTTTTTATACATCATAATAAGTCAAACACTCGTCTCAAAGAATTTAAAGTGTTATGAGAACTTATTCTCGGAGAGTAGGCTGATGTTTCTGGATTCAGAAAAAATATCTTGAGTAATTAGTTCTGGTAACAAAATGCTTATAGTAGTTCAAAAACAAAGTAAATACTGATTAGATTTTGTGTTTTTCAGGTGCAAAATTTTCTGTGTAAAAAATGCAAAAAATTCGAAAAAATAATCGAATTGTTAAATGTCAGAGCTATCAAACAGCTGTAGTAAATGAACTATAGTTTGACCAACAAACTCGAATTATTAACCTGCATCTCAAAACAAGTTTCTCTTTTCTAGTTTAAATAGTTCGCTGGCAAATAAATTCTCAAATCGCATAAATTTGAATAAAGCCTTTTGATAATTTAAACTTTTTTAAATTTAATTTAAATTGTTTTTTGGCAAATAAATTTTAGATAAAGTGATTATCAAAATAATTAAAAATAATCTATTACATCATAAGATAAATACTTCCTTCTCTTCCTTTAGATATGTAAATATGTTATTAATTTGGGACACTTCCTTCCGAGTAACACCAAGGCTGTCCAACCCGCGGCCAAGCACTGCAATGAATGTGGAGCCAAAATAAAATCATAAACTTCCTAAAAACCCTGAGATTTAAATGAAGGTACTTAATGGAAAATGTATCTGATACAAATACAATTTGCCCTGATAATTTTTTTTCGCTGAAATAAGAAATCTGAAAATAAACTGAAAAGTTTTAGAAAAATAAAAGTGCTAATTTTAAATTATGAATCTGAAACTAGATTTCAAGATTTCCTGAAAAATAATCACCATATTTTGGTCTATTTTCGACTTCATTTTTATTAGATATAAATTTTTTACCTGCAGACTTGAATATATTTACATATATGAAAAAAGCTATTTTCAAGAATAGAATTTACGAAAAGTAAAATTAGAAGCTCATTATGAGAAAAAAAAAAATGATTAAGTTCATATTTTTGAATACCAATCTTCATCTTGTATTTATATTTTCTAAAATATTTATTATTTCAGTAATTAAAATTTCTTGATTTTTCATCTCTTTTTTTTGAATAACAAAATCGGTAGACAAATAGAAACAAAGAGGTTATCCACTGCGTGATGCAAATAAACACACACATATATATCGAGATGATATATATGTGTGTATGTTTATTTGCATCAAGCAGAGGACAACCTCTTTGTTTCTCTTTGTGAATCAACAACTCTGCTACTCTCGGCAAAACAAAAACTTTTCAATTAAAATCGGTAGAATTAGTAAATTTTTTATGCGGCCATTTTTTTTTCTTCAAATGTATCCCATTTTAAGCCAAAAAGTTGGACACCCATGATTTAGAGATTTTTTTTTTAATTTGCTTCTTATTTTCAAAATATCTCACAAACGGATAACACTGCATTTTACATATATATATATATATATATAAATGCGCGAATTTACAGCGATTCGGTGTACACTAAAACCTCGTAACATGGGGGTCATGACACCTGTAGAACTGTATTTGATTTTGTAAATTTATGATGAAATTTATTACAATTAGATGATTATTAGTTATATTATTTATTAAATATTTATGTAAAAGTTTATTCCTCTAAAATGTTGATTGTTGTCTGTTACTAGTGTATGAGTTACCAAATTTTGTTTACGCTATAGCTCAAAAATCAATTAATGCATCAAAACGAAATTTCATCGACACTATAAAAAAGCAGCGCTGTTCAACTCGCGGCCTGACATAAAATGTTGATATTAAATTTCAAATTTCAAATTTATGTGACCTTATCTGACGTAGACATGGATGATTTTATTGAACCATTCAATTTGAAGATTTAATCATTTTAATTTCTCTTTAATGCCATTTCATTGTCTTTGTAGAATATTCACTCACCCTTGTAATTAATTAAGAACCTTCTCCCAAATATACATCTTCTTTGTATGAATGTCTATAATCTATATTTTTAATCTTTTGGAAACCCCCATTTTTATCATACATGAGCCCCTTTTAGAGACTCCTCGCACATATCTTCTGAAATAACGTTTTCATAGCAACCAACTATATATTTTATATTGTTATCGCATGATTTTAGACCTTTTCGATCTCCTTAGCGGAGGTTAAAACGAGACATTTTAATTAGCCCACATATAAGTTAAGTATGAATTTTGGTAAATATTATCTTCCTATCTATATAATACAGGAAATAGGAGCTAGCGATATTTCAAAAGTAAGGGCTTTAGCATTTGTACTGATATATGATTCTAGTACTTATTTACATCAATCAGGAAAAATTCACACTTTTTTATTTATTTCCTCATTTTTTTGATAAATATTTTTTAAACAATCGTTATGAGCCATGATTATATTAAACAACCAACGACAATTTAGTATATACCTACTGAATAGTATATATATATATATATATATATATATATATAAGGGAGATTAAAATAAATACTCAAAACATTTTTCCAATTTTTTTTTCTACTCAACCTATCCGTCAAGTGTTCTTGTATAAATGGATGCATGTCTGCAGGCGCTAAAATTGACATTAAAAAGTAAAACTCAGCTTTAATCCACTTCTAAGAGCGTCTTTTATCTTGTTCTAACTTCAATTTTCATCTAATGAGGTCATCGTTTATTTTCATCTAAAAGTGACAAAGTGAAAATAACTTAAATGGCTTTGTGAAAAAATGTAATACTTTCACTTATTTCTATTATCCCATAATGAGATATTTTTATAAGAAAAAAATTTATATATATATTTATTAATATATATTTTTAAATTTTTTACTTTACTTAAATCGAAATTTTCGTGAATAACATTCTCATGCCAGGAGCTATTGGAATTTCCGAGGCATTATTCTCTAGGGTGTAGGGTGTAGGCTGTAGGGTTTAGCCCAGTGAGCTCCAACCTGCAGCACGCGGGCCGCATGCGACCCAGCACTGCAATGAATGCGGCCCGACATAAAATTATAAACTTCCTTGAAACATTAAGATTTTTAAGTACTTACTGGAAACATATCAGATACAATCTGATATTTTTTTTTCTAAAATAAAAAAAAATGGAAAATCATCGCAAAAGTTTTCGAAGAATAAATGGGCAGATTTCCAATTTTTAATGTGAAAAAATAATCGCAATTGTGGTATATTTTGAATCCATTTTTACTAGATATAAATATTTTACCTGCAAACTTTCTGATTGTATATGTATTTTCATTCAGAGATTGAACTGAAAGAAATATTTAATAATGTCTCTTTATTAAAATTATCTAACAAGAAACAAATTCTGGCTTCACAATACCTACTTATTCACTTTTGGAAATATGAACTTTTTTAATATATATTTATATATAAGTATATAGTATTATAGTATCTATCCTAATGCTATTTTCAAGAATAAAATTCACTAAAAGCAAAGTTATAAGCTCAGCTTCCAGGTAAAAAATAATGATGTTTCGAATATTTAAAAACCATTCTTCAACTCATATTTACATATTCTAAAATATTTATTATTTCAGTAATTAAAACTTTTGAAGTGCTAAATGATTTAAAAAACAATATTCTGAAGAAAAAGAACTCAGATTATTGTGCTATGACATTTTCGCTTCGATCATGGTGGATTACATTATTCTACGTTATAACTATTCTTTTTTATTGAGAAATATCAATAGAATTAGTATATTTTATATGCGACCGGAAACATTTGTTTTTTCATTCAGTGTGGCCTGTGTAAGCTAAACACCCCTGCTTTAGTAGTTGAGTTGTTTATCGAAAGAAAAGTTCAAGCTCAACCATCTAGATTGCAGATTTTTGTAGAGAAAATCTCATCAAAATGAACGACATTTCGACATTATTATTTCTCAAATTTGGCTGGAAGCTTAAAAAGGTTAAGACTGGCTTACAATATGAGTTATTAAATGTCAATTTTAGCTAAGTACTAGATGCAAGGCCCGCCTTCGGCGCCCTCTTGCAAGCCAGGAGCTCCCACCTGGACCCCCCTACCCGAAACCCACCCAGCACCACCACCACAATGTACAGACAAAACCTTAATTTTATATATATAGACAATTTCATTTAAATTGGTAACCATGACGGCTGTTTTTGTTGGGGGACGGACATAGATAGGTACATAGATATAGATACAGAGGCAGGCACAAATGCTCTTTAGTAGTATAGGATTTGAAAAAGTATTAGAAATCGAAATATATATTAATATTGAGATAATTTTTAAAGAATGAGTAAAATAAAGAAAATTCAAAGAAGAATGGAAAAAAACCTTGCCTGGAAGAAGCGTGGAAACGCGCAGAATCATTAACGAGTCCTCAACGCATGGGGTCATGGTGATGAGTGATCTTTGCACCCTGCAATAGAGAGTACTAGTTATTGTTCAAACACCTAATAGTTAAAAGAGAAATCCTAGAAGTATTGAATTGAAAGATTTTTTCTAATTCGAGCAAACAGGTCGGAGCTTGTTTACGAACAAGTATAAGCTTGTTGTCGAACCTCTCGCAATATACATTAATTCTATTCTAATTCCTTTATTATAAACTCTAACTAAATTAGTGTATTAAAAGAAATTCTCTTTTAAGATATGTTTTATATACGATTGCTTTCTCTACTTATACTTATACTCTAATCAAGTGTGTAAAATGTAAACGAGTAAATGCAATTTAAATCTTTATATAAAAACTAATTTGAATAAAAATCAATATAATTATTATTATAATTACTAAATCCGAGCTGTACATGTCAGAAGAGTTATATTCACCCTCTCGGGAATGTAATATCATCAATATCATCTGGATTACATTATTCTACATCATAACTATTCCTTTTTAAATTGAAAGTTTTTGTACCAACGGTAGCATAATTTTTATATATTGAAGTAGACAATAAAATAGTGTGTCTTCTGCTGGAATTATAAATTTTATTTATAAGGATTATAAATATAATTTATAAGGATTATAAATATAATTTATAATTCCAGCAGAAGACAGACTCTTTTATTGTCTCCTTCAATATATATTCTTTTTTTATTGAGAAATATCAATAGAATTAGTATATTTTATATGCGGCCCGAAGCATTTGTTTTTTCATCAAATGCGGCCTGTGTAAGCCAAAAGGTTGGACACCCCTAGTCTAGGCTATAAAAAATTTCAAATTAATCGGAACGCAGTTAAATGATCAACAATTCTAAATATTTTTATTTTTATTTTTTAAAAATCAATTTTTGACTTTTATCGTATTCATTCGCCTTTGGATTCTTTTCTATTTTGGCTAGTGGAATTTTAGTTTTGTGACTTTATGTAACTATTTTGAGAATAAATGAAGGGCTAGATTAGACCAACCTTTTTGTATCTAAGAGCACATTCTAAAATATCTTTCGGGCGGTGGGCACCATTGATTTTTTCAAGGTAAATTAATTTATAGTTGGACATACAATTAACAGGGGTCACACTAGGGTCTAACCGTTCTTGGAATGACCATATCTCAACCACTGCTAAATCTGCAGCGCCCAAGCTTGTTCTCATATTTAGGTCTAGGCGCTATTTTACTCCCAGTCAACTTCTTACACTGTATAAGGCTCAAATTCGTCCCTGTCTCGAATATGGCTCTCATCTGTGGAGAGGGGCCTCCAAGCATTCTATTGCCACACTGGATGCAATTCAAAAGCGAGCAATTAAACTAATAGGAGACCCGGCTCTAACCAACTCACTCGACTCCCTGGCTCACCGAAGAAACGTTTCTGCCCTTTCTCTGTACTATAGATACTAGCATGGTGTCTGTTCAGTAGAGCTGAAATCAACTATCCCCCCTAAAGCCCTCTTTACGAGAAATACGCAGTTTTCGAACTCTCAGCACCCCTTCGCTGTCAAATTGGATAAAAATCGAACAAGCGCTTTTGCCAACTCTTTTATCCCTATGACCCCCAGAGACTGGAACTCGCTCCCAGACACCGTCTTCACAGCGATATGTAACCTTCAGATGTTTAAGACCCGTATCCACAGACACCTTCGACCCCTACCTAGCTCATAAAATCCCCTCATCTTCTTCTTTTCACGATGGAGGGACCAACCCAGGCCTTTAGGGAATGCATATTTTTGGTGTAACTCCTTCTTTCATCATTTTCATTAAACAAAAAACTTTGCCAGCAAAAAAATAATTATCATGAAACAAAAAAGCAAATGAAAATATATATATATTTTTTTATAGCAAGAATATCTGACGTCATTATTTATTAAATTTATTGTAAAATTGGACTGTGAAATGCTTGGATTCGTTTTTTAAATGACGGTGAAACAAAAGTTTTTCAAAAAATTATTTTCAAACAAATAAACTTATATTTCTTTAATTAATTACTAAATATTAAAAAAATTTCAAAAAAATTTTACATAACATTTTATTTGAAAAATTACATTATTTTGTCGTGGTCGTTCAGCAATCGACACACGTAAAACGCTTTCCGGGCGTCATAGTGCTCGCGGGCATAGCTTTGGAGACCCCTGGCAATAGATTATAGAAGTTAAATTTGTAAATACTATGTTCGTGACTTTAAACCGGCCATAGGAATCTGCGATCTTACCTACATACTTAGTTAACCTGACCCTGACTTATTTAATTCATTGATTTATAAAACTATAAATGAAATAAATTATATCTATGTATGGACATTCCACATATTTTTATAAAAATAAATTATTTCTTTTATTTTCACATTGATAGTCATTTAGGTACCTATCAAGTATTGAAAATGATACTTTACAAGACAAGTAAGTAAAGCTGAATTCACACTATACTGACGACACGTGTTAACACGTCAGCTGACGAGTGCACAAAAATCAATTATTTTAATTAGGAATGTGCACATTAGGCTGACGTGTCGTGTAGTGTCGGGTCGCGTCATAACATGCTCGCTGACGCGTCAGCTCTAAATATAAATTCCCAGAACTCGACAGGCAGTCAGCCATGATGAACATTGAAGAAGAGCTCATGGAGCATGTAAAAAAATTCCAAATTTTATATGATCAATCCGAAAAGGATTATAGAAATAAAAATGTGCGCAACGAAGCGTGGGAGGAGATTAGAGGACTCCTGGAAATATCAGAGAATATACATTTATTTAGTTATTTATTCCAAGGATAGGACGTTTGATTTATTTAATTAATATTTCAAATAGTTATAAACATATTTATAATGTTAGTGTTTCATTTAAATTTTAATAAAAAAAATTTTGTTTCTTTGAAATTATTATTAAGTTTTACAAATTATGTTTTTATTGAACTGGCGGTAATAGTTTGTTACTTATCTTGTAACAAAGTGAAAAGGTCTAATGTAAGATTGGAAACAGGTGTTCGTACCCTCTCTTTATTTCCAATTTCCGTTTTTTAAATAGCAAAAATAAAATTTATAAAGGTGAATCATCTCTTTGGAAAGAAAATATTTTTGTAATTTATTTATTTGAGTAAATACCCTGACCGATAACGAAATTCAGTCACCTTAATTTTTTGAATAACATAAAATTTCATATAAGAATTCAAATATTTAAATTAATTTAATAATTCTGTAACATAATCATTATTAGTTAGATTTCATTTTTATTATTTGTATAGGAGATCAAATTTAATAAACCAGTCAATTATCATTTATATTCCATATTTAATTTTTTATTCATTTGGATTAGCCATCCAAAAGTCTCCTATTCATTCCGCAACGATGTATTTCTGTCTGTATAAGAACAACTGACGAGTAAACACGTCAGCGTAGTGTGCACACCCCGCCTGACGCTGACGTATTAACACGCGCCGACGAAAACTTCAGCTGACGTGTTAACACGTGTCGTCAGCGTAGTGTGAATGCGGCTTTAGTAAGTTTCAGGATGGTTAAAAGTACTGCGATTAATATTTTATTATTTTCATTATTTTGGTTATTTCATTATTTATGATTTTATTTATATGGCACCAGTATTCAGTAGAGGACAACCTCATTGATTTCTCTTTATAATTATTTTTCTGTTGAAATATTGCGGTTAATATAAAGTTAAAATATTATTGTAATTATTTAGTTTTTAATATATATTTTATATTTTGGGTTGGTATATAATTATTGCGATTTTTTTCCGCTACTTTTTATCTTTAAAAATTGGCATTTTGTTTAATTTTCTTCATAAAAATAATCTTAATTTCAATTAATGAAATGCGTATCGAAAATCATATTCATATTCGTCATATGCTCTACCACTTCGAGAAAGGTTGGCATTCAGCACAATCATTTCGCGATCTCAACGAACTTTTTGGCAAAGGAACAATCAGCAAAAGCCAAGTCGCGAAAAAAGCCGAAATAATTTTTATGCACCAACCCGATAATTTAAAATATTGATACTACCTAATTAGATTGAATTCTGAGCACAATTTAGTTTTTTATTTATTTTAATTTGTTTGTAAATCATTTTTTTCTTTTAATTTCCTTCAAATTATTAATAAGGAAGAAACCATAAAATAAAATATTCATAAAACTCAAGTTCTTGAATTGATTTTTTTTCTTGAAAAAAATTTCAAGAGTAAAACTTGTTCTCTTTTACTCTTAGTTCCAAACTTTGGCTCGACATCGCCGCCTGGGAACTTGTTGTTGTTCCTTAGTAAAGTACCCATGAGAGATCTTCAATATTGTTCAAGCTTGTTTTAGACTTTTTACAGAATTAGATGTTGGCCTGAGGTCTGTCGTTTTTGAGGTTGTTTTATTAAAGTTTAAAGTAAACATATGGATCAGCAAGCACTCACTTTTCTCTTTCTCTCTTTTTGTTCTTGAGGTTTTCCTTTCGTTTATTACTTTCGCCAGCTGCTGGCTGGGTTACTTTTATCAAAAGGGGAGATTAAAAAATGAATTTTCAACTATGTTCAGACACTTTTTTTATGAAAATGATAAGAGAAGGAGTTACACCAAAAAGGTGCAACCCCTAAAGGCCTGAGTTGGCCGCTCCATCGTGAAAAGAAGAAGAAAGAATTTTATGGGCTGGGCGGGGTTCGAAGGTATCTGTGGATACGGGTCTTAAATAGCTGAAGATTATAAGTCGCGGGAAAGATGGTGGCAGGGAGCGAGTTCCAGTCTCTGGAGGTCATAGGGATAAAAGAGTTGGCGAAAGCGCTTGTTCGATTTTTATTCAATTTGACAACGAAGTGGTGCTGAGCGTTCGAAAACCGCGTATTTCTCGTAAAGAGAGCTTTAGGGGGGATAATTGATTTAACCTCGACTGAACAGACACCGTGATAGTATCTGTAGTACAGGCAAAGGGCAGAAACGGTTCTTCGGTAAGCCAGGGAGTCGAGTGAGTTGGTTAGAGCCGGGTCTCCTATTAGTTTAATTGCTCGCTTCTGAATCGCATCCAGTGTAGCAAGAGAATGCTTGGAGGCACCCCTCCACAGATGAGAGTCATATTCGAGACAGGGACGAATTTGAGCCTTATACAGTATAAGAAGTTGACTGGAAGTATAACAGCGTCTAGACCTAAATAGGAGACCAAGCTTGCGCGCTGCAGCTTTAGCAGTGGTTGAGATATGGTCATTCCATGAAAAGTCACACCCTAGAGTTACGCCTAGCATTGAAATTTTATCCCTCTAGGGAGTTTGAGTCGAATGATAGTTTGGGAAGTTTCTGTCGACGCGCCTAGAAATATGGTAACACTGAGTTTTCACTGCATTGAAGTTAACTAAGTTTTGGGATCGCCAGTATTTAAGTTTGCATAAGTCTAAATTAATCGAGGAGGCAATGTTTGCACGGTTTTTATGCGATTCAGGGGCTTTATGTATGGTGTTGTCATCTGCGTAACAATGTACTGGATTGGAGGGCAAGTTTAGAAGGTCGTTGATATAGATAAGAAAAAGCGTAGGGGAGATAACCGATAGTAAGTAATTTATTTGTAATAAACCCATGAAAATTACTCATACCAATTTTAAATGGGACGAGATGTTCCATATATTGAGTTTACTTAATTTTATTATTTATTTATTTATTATTTTATTTTTTGCTTATTTATGCTTGAAAATGTCTAAAATATAAAAATTACATGACAAAACGCATAAAAATTTTTGTGTTTTCATATACGATAACTTGAGAACAGCAGACTATTCCATTTGGGGTCAAAAAAATTTCAATTGAAAAAACTGATACGTTTTTTAGTATATTGCTCGACAAACATTGGTACCTTTTTATTCTGATAATATTTTATTTTTTTCTGAATATCTCAAAAATGACTTAATCGATTAATTAATGAAAAATAATAATATTTAGATAGAGCCTCACGATCATATTAAGGTTTTTTGAAAAATTTCATCTTTAAATACTTTATTCTTGTATTGTGGTACTTATTTTTAATCCAATATAACTCATAAATTATGTATTATATATGCCAATTTTACTCCTTATTTTATTTAAAAAATACGAGATTAGGCTTCTAAAATGTTATAGAACCCACATTTTTAAGATAATGTTTTATAAATACATAAATCATAGCAATTGCATTATTTTTATTCACAAATTGTTTTCGTCGGGTTATTTTTTTTAATAACCACAAAAAGACTAACAAAAATTTCATCTAAAGGTTCAAAAATATTTCTTTAATTAAGAAGTGCAGAATTTCAAATTAAATTGCAAGCATGGCGAATCTTAAAATATTTAATTTTCCACGTCATTCAAATAGTGAAAGTACTTATATAAAAGTGGATTTGTGAAATTTTAATTAATCGTTTACAATTCAAATTAATTCAATAGGATTTGAATTTAATCCTTTTTAATAGGAAGCATAAATTGTTTATATCTCTCTATTCCAAGACATTTATTATCAAATTAACTCGACAAAAGGTCTTGTGCTTTAAGTAAAAAAGCCTTTCTGAATAGTTGTTATTTTTTCTACCCATCAAATGAAATGATCCCCATTAGCGTGGCGTTTGCATTGATTGATTGTACTTGTAATGGATACAAGTAGATCTGTCCCTCTAGAAGCTCTTGTCAGTTTAATGGTCACTGAATACAATTCAACAACGCTTTGTTCCATCTGGAACTCATATTGTAGCTGTACTTTCTAACGACTATTAATTAACTGATTTCCACTCCCACTCTTTTAAATCTTTTTCTTTTTGTGTCTCATGTAATCTGTGGGGTTGTCTCATTATTAATTTTTCATTATTTTTTATCATCAATCATTAAATATTGCCTGGAGGATACTTAAAGGGCTCAAGAAGGCATACTTAGAGTAAGTAAGCCACTCTATAGGTACTTACATTATATAAGTATTATTTCTAATTAATTTGTATTATAAATTTTAAAATTAAATATAACAATTAAAAAAATTTCTCAAGTTTACTAATCCATCATAGAAGGAAAAGAATTATTAACTTATTACAAGTGAAACATCTATTCTTTTTTATGTTTAATATATTTTTCGGTATTCAAAGTTATTTCATCACCAATTTTTACTTTACCATACAGGGTATGGTCAAGTATTGTAATCGTGCATGAAAAAAGTGGTTTTTTCCTTCTTTTTTTCAAAATATCTAAAAAACGGCTTAAACTATTTCGATAAAAAAAATTGAGCGAAACCATGGCATTTCGGTCTACAAAAAAGCTTCAATAAGTGAACATCGAAAAAATTATATATTTCGAGATAATAATTGTTTTGTCAAAACGTCTGTTAGTTAGTTAGTCTGTGCGTTACCAAATTTGTGGACGAGCTAGCTCAAAAACTAGTGTGAATATCAAAACCAAATTTCACACGTAGTTTTGGTCCATTGAGATTAAGAGCTGATTAGATTTTGGTGCATATCGACCCAAAATTAAGGGGGGTTATAAATTAAAAATCTAGGTCATTTGAGCAAACTCAACCAAATTTTGTATACATAATCAGTGGACCCCCAGAAGTCTAAAAATGCAAAATCTAACCGCCCAAAATGAGGGGGGAGGGTTAAAAAATGAAAATCTTGGCCATTTACCAAACTAAACTAAATTTTGTATACATAATCAGAGGGTCCCAGAAGTCTAAAAATGCAAAACTAACCGCCCGAAATGGGGGGGGGGCGGAGGGTCAAAAAATGAAAATCTTTGCCATTTACCAAACTCAACCAAATTTTGTACACATAATCAGTGGGCCCCAGGAGTCTAAAAATGCAAAACCTAACCCCTCCCCCCTTACATGATTATAAATAATTTTATTAAATTTTAAATATAAGTGTGGGGCCAGGTTGTATGGTAAAGTCAAGTGGATGGCCACCTCAGAACACGTCAGCTTATTAATTAGTAAAATAATATGACTGAAGTGGTTAAAAAAGTTTCATTGTTATCTGTCAGTCTAATTTTCATGAAGACTTTATATTAGGCTACGTTCCCTCATCATTGCGAACAATACAAATTGTAAAACTATTGTCCTAACAATTTGATAATGTTGTCGCCTTCCCCTTGTTAAGCCATTATTCTAAACCAATTCGATTTCGTCTATAGACATTTTGCCTCATTCCAATTTTCAATCAAACACGTCAGTTATAGCTCTTCTTATTGTTTAGAACCTATTGATCATTTATAAATATTGATTTATTTGCTTCGGCAACCACGCCATCATCTTTTCAAAGAGGTCTGTCGATGTCGTCCATGACCATATACATATTTACTAAATGAATGGGAAAGTAGACTACATGAACAGTGAGGAATTTACATATGCTATTTTTATTCAAATCCACATATTTGGAGCAGAAGAAGAAAAAGCATATTTTGTTGCTTGGCAGAAGTGAAAACGAAATATTCTTAGAAATTTTCTCACCTAAATAAAATTAATGGTATTTTTTTATTAAAATTGTCAGAAATTAAAAAAAAATAATAATTAAATTACCTCGACACTTTATTTGATTTCAATCATAACATCGAACTTACTAGCTATTTAACAGTCTAGCCTAGGGGTCGGCAACCTTTTGAGAAGGAAAACTCAAAAGTTACAATTTACAAAATTTCCCAGTTTTTAAAGAGCCACTAACATATTTAATTCAATATTATGGTATTTGATTAGGATTAGATACATATAAATTTGATTTTTGATTTAAAATAAAGCCGCATCTTCACATTGAAATAGCTGCAAGTGGCTCGCGAGCCACGGGTTGCCGACCCCTGGTCTAGCCAGAATATTGGTAAAGTAAAACGGAAACAGCACCGGCAGGTGATATTATAATGCAATATTTATCATATGGTGCTTTTTGTAAACTTCATAGTATGCATTTTTTTTTTATCAAAAAATGTTTACCTACCCAGATGTCCAATTGTGAGAAAGTATATATTAGAATAACAAAGAATTATACCTATAAATATTAGAAAAATAAAAAATTATTCATAAGAATTTTGCTGGCTTGGTGTGTACTGGATATATTAATTTTTTATTGGTTAAAGGATAAATAAATTGAATTGCTTCTTTCCAGTAATTTATTTTATTATTCAAATGGTTAATCCAAATATTTCGAGAAGCGCTTCCGGCATACTCTTCTTCAAGTGGAAACCACCCCCCCCTCCACCAATGTGCCGAGCCCCATAAATGTTCTGTACAAACTGATGGGGTCGGCACATTGGTGGGTGAGTGGTTTCCACTGAGGAAGAGATGCCGAAAGCGCTCTCGAAATATTTGGATTAACCATTTGAATAATAAAATAAATTACTGGAAAAAAGCAATTCAATTTATTTATCCTTTAACAATAAAAAATAAAAAATTATACCTATAAATATTAGAATAATAAAAAAATTATACCTATAAATTAAATTACCTACCCTCATCACTTTCTCATTCAAGATTTCATACTTATTAGCAGAATTGTGGTAAATTAAAAATCTGTAAAAATGTCAAACTTTGCTAAGAAAATAATATTTCCACCTTCGTTTCGTTGGGTAATGGTAATAAAATTCAAAAATGAAAAATTTTCATAAATTGTATAGGTATTGATAAATAATTGACTCGGGACTAGGCTGCGCGCGCCGCTTGGGTCAGCAACCCAGCGAACAAGCTCCGACTTGTTCAAGAGGAAGAGGTAAGCGAAGATCCGAGACCCAACGCGGGTGGGTGGCGCTTTCCATGCAATTGATCGAATCTTCAGGATTAATTAGCGATACGAAAATTTCAGTTAAATTGAAAAGAAAACACGCATCCTCCCAAATTGATAGAAAAAATTATTCTTTTTAATTTAATTTAATAAAATCAAGACCTGGCCGTATTATTACTTTACCATACAAGGTATGGTCAAGTATTGTAATCGTGCATGAAAAAAGTGGTTATGTTCCTTCTTTTTTTCGAAATATCGGTAGGAAATATTTTGATTAAAAAAAATGAGCGAAACCATGGCATTTCGGTCTACAAAAAAACTTTAATAAGTGAACACCGAAAAAATTATATTTTTCGAGATAATAATTGTGAAAATGAAAATCTAGGCTCTTGTACCAAACTCAACCAAATTTTGTATACATAATCAGTGGGCCCACAGTAATCTAAAAATGAATGATTATAAATAATTTTATTAAATATTAAATATGAGGGACCAGGTTGTATGGTAAAGTCAAGTGGATGGCCACATCAGAACACGTCAGCTTATTATAACTTAAGATAAGAGAGGCAGCCAGCAAATTAGGGACGTTCAATTTTATTTTCATCGGAAAAGAGAATTATTTTAACAGAAGATATTATGTTGTTCGTTTATGATGTAAACATCCATAAAACATATTGCCATTAAGTTCTGTTCTTATTTTGTTATAATAAATATTTTATTTAGAAATCCGCCAATTTTGCAAATATGGAAATTTTGATACTTGTAACCAAAGAAGAAAGAAATATATTGTTATACAAGAATACCTCAGGCACATAATAGATAGGTAACTTCTTTATTTGTGTTATGATTGTTGGTATACATATAATCGATCGATGTAAGTACATAAATAAATACCTTTCTTAAAAAAGTATACATTATTTTATTGTGGAACTATTTTTATACGTGCATGACCTATATCATGCTACATTTATTTTTAAGGCATTTTTATATTCACTCTAAGACATTTACATATATAAGAAGTGAGTTTATAATTACTTAACATACAACTATATTTAATAATCTTTAAACTATATGAAAGACTTTATTAGGATAAAATGAAAGAAATAAAGCCTTATCGCAAGAGGTAGGTTTAGGTGAAATTACCTTCTAAACAAATATTTGGGTATGTCGTTCGATTAAATGTTCGCTGCCTGAAGGTAACGCAGAAATATTTTAGAGTCGGATGAAATATCAAAGGGTGGAAAAAATAAAATTTCTTTGAATTCATTTCCTATAAAAAAAATAAAAAATAAAACATATGAAAAGAAATATCAAAGATACGTAAGAAATAAGATATCATTGGAAAAACATTTTTGAATATTTAAATTAAATTTTGATTTGGTTATTTTTATGTAAATTAATTTTTTATTTAGAATTAAGTATTCCCTCAAAGAGAGTCGTTTGTATACCTTTATCATCTAAGTTCACGTTTGTTGAATACGTGGTTGGCGAACAAGATGAAACTGTGGTTTGGATGCGGTGCTGTGACTTTTTCATGAGGTAGCGGGTCTTTCTGCTGGATCCCACTAAAGTTACTAAATAGGCAGACTTTCATTCATTAAGGAACCTGAAGACATTAAAAAAATTTAACCAAAACTGTTTGCTTGTTTATTAGTTTACTAAATAAATGTTTAATAAGCCCTCACACCTTGCATTAGCATTTAAAATATATACTAGGTATACTATAATGTTAAAATTAAAAAAATAGTTTTTTAAAAAAAAATAAAACCGACTTCAAAAAATTAAATGCAACAAATAAAATACACTAAAAGGTATAAAATAATTATTATCTAATTTAGTTACAACTAAACTACGAAATATTAACATGAAATTACTTTTTGAAGTCGGTGCCAAACAAACTACCTATAAGCGAGCGTACCCACCAAACGTACTAAGTAAGATCCGTCGAGTGCGATTCATAAAAGGTATATGTTTGGCACCGACATCAAAAAGTAATTTCATGTTAATATTTCGTAGTTTTAGTAGTAACTAAATAAGATAATAATTATTTTATACCTTTTAGTGTATTTTATTGTGCATTTAATTTTTTGAAGTCGGTTTTATTTTCTTCTTAAAAATTATTTTTATTTTTCTCTTTTTAGTGATGTTACTATATTAATAGTGATCATATCATCAAAACTTGACCAAATTAATATGGCACCATCCCTAAGATACTCCCTTTCCAATAAAAGAATCATCGAAATCAGTTCATAAACAAAGAAGTTAGGCCTGAAAAAACCTAACAAAAAAGGTCTATACCTATGAAAAAAAATGGGATCAATTGGAAGGTAGACTGGACCCAATGCAAAAAAAAATTTCAAAATCGGTTCACAATTGGCGGAGATATGAGGTAACATAGGTACAAAAAAAAAAAAAAAAATTCAGTCGAATAGAGAACCTCCTCCTTTTTTGAAGTCGGTTAAAAATTACTCGGTATTTTCAGCAGGCTAAACCAGTATTAAATTCACTTACCATAATTGTTTTATTTATTTATTTTTTGGTTATTATGTTTAAAATCTGCAATTAAAATGCTTAGACATAAAAAAAAAAACAACTTAATTCTATGATATGGAAATGTTGTATTAGCGTAAAAACTTCAGTTACATATTTGTTTGACTAGAGCGTTTACTGAAATTATGAAATCTTAAATATACCAAGTTTACCTAATTTAAAAAAAATTATATGTAAAAGTTTGAGAAAAAAATGTACTATATTGGAGAAAAAGTGAAAACTTTTTCAAGCCTCTCTGCAAATTTTAATTGTTTTTCTGTCAGTGAATGAAAATTTTCAGCTCAATAGCTCACTAGTTGAATGATTCAAGATCTTCTTGAAAAACATAACAATTCATTTTCTTACTCCGTTTATCATTTATCCGTCACTGGGTTGTATATATTTATTTGGGCAATTTGTTGTGTAATTTTTTTCTTATTTACTAAAATTTATTATAAATATTATACATCGTTTTAATTTAATTTTAAAGGGGTTTCTTCACAATTCAGACATTTCAAAACACGAATAACCACAAAGATGTTGGAAATTTTCATTGAAATCAATACCTTGGTCTTTTGGCAAGCTTGGTTGCTGTTCTTGCTGAAATATGATTCCCCATTTTAGCTGGACAAAGCAGAAACGTAAATTGTGCATTTGTGCATTCAGAGTGTAAGTCCATTGAACATACTTAAATCATCATTTAAAAGACGTAAAAGGCTAGGCACAGACAGTCTATTTTCAGTCGAAGTTTAATATAGGTGCAAACACAACACAACTGCAGATCAACTCGATTATTTAATCAAAGTCGATCAATGAGCACTTTTGATAAAAAATCGAGCATAGTTAATTAGAGTTGGTTATAAATTGATAATTCATCATGATTTCAAACCAACCCAACTAAATTGTTGGGTCGACTGAAAATCGACTGTGTGCCTAGCCTAAATGAATAGAAAGACATCTTTTACAGTAGAATAACACATAAATGTAAAAAGGACAAAAATATATATTTTTCGAGGGAACTGTGCTGTCTGAGCAGTGAAATGAGAATCAAGTAGTAATCGATTCTTAGAGATTTAAAAAATAATTTAATTGATGGTATCAAATCAAAGCTGAAGAAACATTTAGAGTCAAAAGATGAAACTTCATGAAAACAACAAATTTTAAAAAACAATTTCTCCAAGTGATACAGCCCGAAAGAATTTTCCATACAAAATCCTTATCAAGAAAAAATTAAATTTGTTGTCAATAATTTTCTTTAAGAAGTTTTAAATCAAAAGTAACTTCAATATTAATTCTCTCATTAGTGAACCCCTATAGGACCTTAATTTCTCAAAATCGGTTTTATACTAATGAGATATCTCTCTCTGTGTCGTATCGTATTACACCTTATTGTCTCCCAAATCCCGTAGCATCTCAATCTGCAGGTATTTGCTCAGTTTAAATGATAAACATGTGAAACAGTTATAGCTCTTGTCTGATTGATTGTTCTAGAAAACCGAGTGGGATTAATTTTAGTGTATTACATCCAATCCAATTTCATCCTTGTTTCTTGAATTGACTGGTGAGGTTTTAATGAGGATACTGATTAGTGAACATGCAACTTCGAAACCTGCATATTCCAATACAAATGCATCTGCTTCACCTCAGCTAATATAATCAGAAAGGGCAGTTTCAGGAGTTTAACATCTCGCTTTCCATTTGACTAGAGTTAAATAATTAAATAAATAAGTTATTTATATATCAAAATAAAATCATTAAATCACTTAGAAATTACATATTATTAATACTTTCATAAAATAAAATAAATGTAATACAAAATATATGGTCATTTGTTCTTAGAGTTGCTAACCGTTGATTAAATAAAAATTTACACATCTATATCAAAACAAATGGTTTTATTTTACTAACTCTACTAATAAACTTTGCACTGTTTTACTGTTTCGGAGAATTTCATACCTTCCTATACTTAAGGGGGTTCGGGACTGTTTATCATTTTTATAAGAAAATTGTCAAATTTTTATCATCGAATCATTGATCTATTAAACATTTATTCCCGAAATTTGAAATTGATGTCTGTCCCATTACCGAGAAATAAATTATTGAAAATTGTCCTTTTAACATGGAAGTAAATGGACCGAGCTTTTAAAAGGGCTATAACTTCTATACAAATTATACCATTTTCAACAAATTTAAACAGATTAATAATTCAACTTTTTGAATCGAATGATACATTTTTCAATAGATTTGACAGTCTAGTTAATTAGATATTCATAAATGTAAAAAAAAAAGTTATTTGCAGCCAACAGAATATAACAAAAGCACTAGTGTAGAATTCTAACTCTATTTCTTGAAATAGTTTTTGTGTTAAATAATGTTTTTGTAATGAGAAAAAAATTTATCTCAATATTCTTTTTATTAATATTATCAAAACAAAGATTTATATTCGAAATCAACCCCATTATTAACAATTTTTTTATTTAAAAATTTAGTAAGCAGAAGTTGTCACTCTGCAGAAATACAGAAAAAAATTTCGTAGATCAACCAGATAGAGCTGCTATCCCGAACCTTCTTAAGGCGATTGCTGACTGGGTCACGCTTTTTTCCTCCCCGTTCAGGATTTCAATTGTCAATTTCCAGCAAACTGTGTGCTCCAAAGCTGGAAACCCTATTTGTGCCCCACCCTACCCTACATATACAAAAAGATAATGCCCATCAAGGGAAGAATTTTAATAACATGATTCTTGGACGGTTTATCATCTTTTTTTTTAATGAAATTGATTATGTTATACCTACTAATGTAAGTTATCTACATATATTGGAACATTATCCAGTGATGGAGACAACATGTTTATGTAGTTTTTTATTTTTTTTTATTTCTAAAAAACAATTTTAACATCAACTAAAGCAAATTGAGTGAAGGCGTACAAAGATTTGTGCAAAATAATAAAATCTTTCGATGATATATATTTCTATATATATTATATTTTTAGTATTTATGTTTCATATAATTATTATGTATCATATGTTTTCCTTTGAATTTTTCTTGCTTGTTATATTAGTTTTTCCATTTTTCTTGTTTTGAATTTTGTATTATATTAATTAATTTTTATGTAATTAAATTGGCCGAAAATTGTACATTAAAGGGGCTAGATGGCCCTACAGATACAATGTTTTTAATTAAATAAAATAAATAAACATTGTACATAATTTTTGTTATTAAAATTGTTAGAACCATTTCCAAAGAATTTTTTAACATTTTTAAAATGTAATTGAATAAATACGCAAAACATAATTATTTTTAAAATCATCTTTGTGACATTATTATATTTTTTACTTTATCCAATGCAAAGCATGGGTAAAGTATTGCAATCGCTCTCGGGGCAAGCGTGGCTTCAAAGGGTCCTCAGGTAAATACTACGGAACCCATGGACTCAATTAAAGTCACAAATTGTAGTATTCAATTAGGTTGAATTTTAGCACGTGACGGTTTTGCCAAAAATTACATGGGGTCTCGTCGAGAGGGCAAAAAGTGCCATTTTTTCATTTAGTGCGTGCGGATGGATGGATGGATGGATGTATGGATGGATGGATGGATGTATGGATGGATGTTATCGTTTTTTTGGCCCACGATTTTTTCCACACCGTTGCACCGATTGAAATGAAATTGAAAACCTACCATTAGTTTAACAAAATGAAGCGCTGATTAGTTTTTGGTACATATCGGCCCACAAACATTAGTATTTTATTTCAGTACTTTTTTAGTTTTTTCTAAATATCTTGAAAATGACTTAACCAATTTTGATGAAATTTAATATCCTAATTAAGTACCTTGGGGACCACAAAAAAGGTTAAATAAAGTTTTTAGTAAAATTATATTTTAAAGTACTTTACTCTAGAGTAAGATGGTACTTTTTTTAATTTTTTAAATTCTTTAAAATTTATTCATTTGAAAGTTTTAATATAGCTCATTTAGCCTTGCTTAAGTAAGAATGGATAGGCTTCTCTCTGTGAAATGCTAAAAATTTGGGAGGAATTTTTATGAGTAACCATAGCAACTGCGTTGTTTTCTTATCCGTTACCTTTGCTGAAGACAGAGAAATCGATTTTAAACCAAAAATAGCGATTGATTCTCATCTAGTACTTGAGGAATAATCATTCTATATTGGATTTTTGACGTTTCGGTTTTTATTAGTAACCATTGCTGAAGACATAGAGAAATCGACTTTAAACCAAAAATAGCGATTGATTCTCATCTAGTATTTGAGGAATAATCATTCTATATTGGATTTTTGACGTTTCGGTTTTTATTAGTAACCATTGCTGAAGACATAGAGAAATCGACTTAAAATCAAAAAATAGCGATTGATTCTCATCTAATGCTTGAGGAATAACAATTCTACATTAGGTATTTGACGTTTCGATTATTATTGGTAACCAATGCTCAATACATGGAGGAATCGACTTAAAATCTTGAGTTGTTTACCAAAAAAGAATTTAGTCTTTTTGATTTTAAGTCGATTCTTCTACATTTCAGTAGAGGTTTCCATTAATAGTCAAAACATCAAAAATGGAATGCAATAAGGTTATTCCTCTAGTATTAGATAAGAATCGATCGTTATTTTCGATTTTAAGTCGATTCCTCCATGTCTTCAGCAATGGTTCACCAATAATAATCGAAACGTCAAAAACTTAATGTAGAATTGTTATTCCTCAAGTATTAGATGAGAATCGATGGCTATTTTTGATTTTAAGTCGATTCCTCTATGTCTCTAGCAATGGTTACAATAATAACCGAAATGTCAAAAATCCAATGTGGAATGGTTATTCCTCGACTCTTAAATGAGAATTATTTTTGAATTAATGTCAATATGAACTACAAATTGCAAGTGATATCTGATTAATAATAAAGGAACAAACATATTAATATTTCAAATGAATTTGGATAAAGTTTAGCAACGATCCGTTGCAGTTTATTTGAATAGCTAAGAATCGAATCCAATGATTAAATCAAAATCATACTTCATGACACTAGCTCAGTGGAAACCTCAACCTTTTTTCTCTAAAATTAAAATTAAAATTTAAAAATATAAATTACTATTACTATAAAATTAAAAATTAATAAATAAATAAGTGGATAGATAACTGGATTAAATTGAATACTTGTGGGGAAAAATTACAAATAAAAATGTGGCCTAGAGATGAATTTTTTTCACATAAAGTGAAAGATTTTAAACAGGTCACCTCTGAGTAATAATCGATAAGGTTATCTAGAGCAGCTTTTACAACAGACTATTCAATAAAAAGTTTTTTAAAAACTAATTTGAGAAAAAATAGGGGAGGTCAAGGAAAATCTGAAACAAAGAAATAACTTGACAATTCATTTGACCTAAGGCCCTTGTACACTGTTCTGTACATTCCTAGAGAACTGCTAGAGAGGGCTACCTAACGCAGCTCTAGCAATAAAAATCTATAGTGTCCATGGAACTTATGAACACATTTTTCCTGCAAAATAATATCTTTCAAAACAATTATATTGAAAAATAAAACATAAAATTTAATTGAAATAAAACCTCATACCTCAAATCACAAGTTATGTCTTCACAACTTTATGGAACTGAATAATTTGTAACAAAATGTTTAAGTAGGTATATTCAAATTAATCACATGACCCAAAGTCCAAAAATTATTTTTTATCGTGCTGGGGTGTAATAAAATTAGATCACTTTTTTAAAGAGAATTATAAATTAAATTATATTAGAGATTAATATATTAAAGGACAAAAAAATAATTAAATTATAGGTAAAGGGACGTGCCAAGACTCGAATCGGAGACCTCCGCTTGAAATTATTTTATTACAAGGGGGCGGGGATAATTGTAATATATTTTATTATTACGAAAATTAATTTAGGTCATTTATCAAAGATTTTAATAGATATGTTTATATTACATGTAGGAGGGTCATGTCCCCTCGGAAGTCGAACCCAAGCATTAGTACGCTTTCCGGGCAACTAGTCCAGACCCTTGAGACCTCAATCACCTCCAATCATGCAACATATAACGAAAGCCAAAAATTTTCACTCCATTCAATTCGATTGGAATAGTAAAAATTACTGCTTAACTGAAAGAAATAAAGATTCAGCATCGGACCAATGCAGAGGCAAATTTTTGTAATGAAATGAGTATCTATTTGAGAAAGAAAGATTGAATTTTTTCTCAAAATCAACTTGTGATATGAAATCAATTAATTTTACGAACATGAATTTAGGTCATTTATCAAAGATTTTAATAGATATGTTTATATTGCATGTAGGAGGGTCATGTCACTGTCTGGACTAGTTGCCCGGAAAGCCTACTAGTGCTTGGGTTCGACTCCCGAGGGGACATGACCCTCCTACATGCAATATAAACATATCTATTAAAATCTTTGATAAATGACCTAAATTCATATTCGTAAAATTAATTGATTTCATATCACAAGTTGATTTTGAGAAAAATTCAATCTTTCTTTCTCAAATAGATACTCATTTCATTACAAATATTTTATTATATTTTGCCCTTTTCTCAATCTTGACAATAAGAGTGGCGTACCAAGGAGAGATGGGGAAGAAGGGGTTATCAAAAATTATTTTATTACTAGGGGACAAGGGGTGATTATAAATTATTTATTTATTTATTTATTATACCAGTGGCGTACCGAGCGGGGGAGTCTCCTGGCCAGGAAGATCTTCAATTTCTCCTAATTCTAATTGAAAAGTTTTTGTTTTCAATTCAATACTGGCTACCAGTGAAGAAACATCAAATTTTCAATATCCATACGGCATTGACTCCATGAAAAACAATATTTATAATTAAAAAAGACTGATGATGAAGACCAAGTCTTCGAAACTATAGTCTCAAACAAATAAATAATAAATATATATATATATATATATATATATATATACAGATATATCATCTCAATATATATGTGTGTATGTTTATTTGCATCAAGCAGAGGACAACCTCTTTGTTTCTCTTTGTGATTCTCTTAATTCTATAACTATAAGCAAGATATGACGTGTCTATACCTATAGTTATTTCCGATCTTATATATTGAGACTTCTTAGAAATGAATTAGTCCTAAGATTCTTCTTTTTTTTTGTATTATTACTATTTTTAGAGTTCCTGAGCGAAAACAATTTTTATTCTACTAAAACTCGCCTGGGATTGTCTTTGACATGCTTGAACTGGAATAAAATTATACCAGGCAGGGACTTCAAACTTTCTATCGGCGCCCTTTTCGGAAAAATCATTCATTTTTAACTATGTAACAATTTTATTTCATTTCGAGAACCAATATACACTATACTATAATACCTATATACTAATATACTTTTCGAAACAAAAAAAATGTTTTCTATAGATATATTTGAAATAACGATAATAATTTGAAAATTTAAAGATCCTCTTGAAATTTTGACGTAGACCTTATATATTTATGAAAATACTCTAAATGTTGGAAATTTTAGGGATGGGCCGCATTCACAACATACATGGACCGCACGCTACTAATACATATATATTTAGGTGTATGTTTATTTGTATCAAGCAGAAGACACCCTCATTCATTTCTTATTGAAAATCTGCTACTCTTAAAAAGTTTTCAAATCAAAATTATGCTTTATGTTCCATTCATTTCATTTTTTAATTTATATCCATAAGATTGAAAGCGACAACTCTCATAATATATAGTACATAAAAATATAATAAATACTTCTCGTTCTTTTCCATCGCTTACGCTTCTCTCATCTTCCTAACATAAATGAAAAATCCTCTTTTCATATTTTATCAAATAATATATATAATCGTTTTAGCTTGATGTCAAGGCACTCGTTTTTCAACTGAACGTAAATTATAAAATAAAATAAAATTTTGATATGTCAAGTCAAGTATACGATACTCTCAGCAGCAGCATTTCCTGCTATTTTCTTTAAAATGAAAAGACATATCATTCAATATCGCTAAGTAATTGCCAGCATTAATAAATAAAGTCTTTGAAATAGTTTTTATATAATGAATTTGGTTTTAGATTTATGGGAATAATAAATTGGAGAAACGGGTGAAAATATTTTCAAAGTCCTAGTAGGCCAGTACATTGTCGGCAAGTTTTATTATAAATTTGTCAATTTTTCTTCAGAGAAGGACTTGGGCTGGAAAGTTTAAACTTGTTTCAAAGGTGTAGAGAGAGAGAGAGAGAGAAAAAATCATACTCCTTTTCATTTTATATATTTCTGAATATGATAAGAAAAAAAGGCGGTAGGCAGACCAACTTGCTTCCCAAGCGTAGCTAGTAATAAAATAATTATCTATTAATTTTTGACACCATAAGAAATTCGAACCTCATCAAAATACTTATTATTCAAAATTAAAATTTTAATACAATTTTTGATTTCTAGGAAAATTAATTTATATAGGTAACTTGTAAATTTCAAGTTTATATCTTTCAGTTTGTGAGTTAAAAATGCTCTGACAAAGAATGACAGACAGACATCTAGACACACGGCAATGTGTCAGCCAAGTTCAAAAAAAAGGGCGACGCACCGGCCATGTGTATATTTACGCGAACCATTTCGAGCTACTTTCGAGCCCCCCCCCCCCCCACTCTCCATAACTCAAAAACTATTAGATCTACACACTTGGAATTTTGCCTGTATAATGAGGCCCACTGGAACACCTAGAATCCCAAATTTCATGAATAAACCTATTATACATAGTTATTGAGTTATTAAGATAGTTGTTTCGCGACAATACTAGAAAAAAGTTAATGCTAGAGTATATGGAACAGACAACAAGGATTCATAATTCATAAGCCCAAAACTTGTTGCTGTTTATGTACCACTTTTAGCCAATCCCGTGCTAGTTTGAGAAATCTTGCAACACTGTCCGAGCTTGTATATATTTTATCATAGAAATTTCAGATAAAGTACATTATAAAGGAAAATTTATAAAACAAAAAGTTCTTACTAAGCGATTGAAAGCTCTTGCGAGAGTGGCTGAAGCAAAAAACGTCAAAAAAATTACTAAAGTTAACCCACTTTTTAGGTTAAATACATGCGTTGTTGCCAGCTTGTTTTTAATGTAAATTTTTCATTATACATTTTTCATTATTTATTCATTATTATCTCAGAAACTGTATTGTAACTATGAATTAAAAGTTTCTTAAAAAATCTATTCATTAATGTTGGTTTAGTTTTTTATAACAATGGTAAGAAGAGTTTCTTAATTATAATTAAACATGTATGTAATCTTTCCGATATCCCGTATAATACAATGCATAAGAGTCTGAAAAACTTTATCTTTAGAATTTAATATCAGCGGAACTATATTGTTCATAAATTTCGTTTTGCCACCAATCGATGCACAAGTATTTAAATAATAATCTCTCTAAATTTCCTAAGGAAATCCATAAGGTGAAACAACTATCTTAAGATCTGAAAAGTGCCATTTTTAACACTCACTCACTGACTCAGTTACTCACATATCAAAAACCTAAAGTACTTCCACTGATCCTAGGATGCTGAAATTTGGCATACTGGTAAAGTTTGGGCCACAATTAAAGGAAAAAATCGAAAAAGTGAAACTTTTCCTTTTCTAGGAACTAAAATGAAGGTTCGAATTTTATTATAGGCTTAATTAACATATAGTGGAAATACAATCAACCTATAATTCTGAAATTTGGCATAATGATAAAGTTTGATACATTAATAAAGGATGAAATCAATTTTTTCTGACTTTATATGTTAGATCTTTGGACGATAAGTTGTGAATTATTTTGAGTTCCTAGATTTGGAAAGACAAAGATTTTGGCACCGGAACGAACTTTCTACGTATAGTAGCCTTCAAAGTTCCACATCCAAATCGATCATTATCTGGAGGAAACTACTCCAATCTAGATCTTCCTCTTCTTTTCTTCCCTACTCAACCTTCATAAATATATTTTAGCAAAGCTTCGTGGTATATGATTTATCATTTGGGCCTTCTCTTCTTCAGATTCTTCGTGTGTGTTATTTTTTCTCCAATTTTTTTCAATAACTTCCTGTTTTCTAAATCCATCCTCCCCAAAATAAAATAAATAGAAAAACAAAATATAAATTTAAGCTCATTTTAAAATCCAAAATAATATCGAACGCGCTAACGCATCATTAGCGTCCATCAATTCTGTGAGCGACACACCCTATTTCGTCCGACACTACACATTAAACTTTCATTATTCTTGATTTTTCTCTCTTTTATACAAACTTATATTATATTAAAAGTCTAAACTCTGCCTCCTCTTTCAATTATATTTGATCTCGTTTTTTTTTGTCTTTTTTTACTTTTATTTTTACCGTGAAATAATTAAAAAAACTCATGTTTAATGGTATAATAAAAAAATAATTACATTGATGGAATGAGTAATAATAACAAAGTATGATTCCATGTCCACAGTTCGAGGTGTTTGATTGGTGTTAAAACAATAAATTTAGGGGTCGCATTTACCTGATGTACTCTACATTTATTGATGTAACCTTTCAAGTATGCATAGCACATTACCCTTATAATGATTTTTTTCTTCTCATATCCTCAAGTAATATAAATGACTTTAAAAAATTCATTTATTATCTTATGTTATTTGTCTTTTGATGTTCTTAATTTTTTTTCTTAATATCATGAAAAGTTGACAAAACTTATTGGAAAAATGTTATTTTCAAATAAAAAAAGTTTCACTATTCTAAGAAAATTAAACTCTGAATTTTTATTTGAAATTTAGGAGAATTCTCTAAACTATAAAATTTTTATTTCATCATTAAAAAAACAATGCTCGAAATATATTTTGAAGTCGTCTACTTCATTACTCCTTCTTTTTCCACAATATTTTGAAAAACTATTCCATTGTACTTTGTTTTATGATTCATAAATTTAATGATTATTAAATCTTAGGTCTCAAATTAAAATATCCTGCACCATTGTTTGAATTGTTTATTACCAAATTCCAAATATATGTAGATACCTACATGATATGTACACTCTGTTGATATATCTTTTTTTTGTTTTGTTTAGAAATATCTGAAAAGTGGAGTAAAATAATTTTCAAGCATGATTTTTTAGTATGTGTGTATCTGGATTTAGATTTCCCATGATAGCGCAAGAAATAGAAAGTTTATTCTAGTGTCAAAATGTTTTTATTCATGTGCGAAGTTATGGGAGGGGGGTAAGCGGGAAGTGCGCCATACAAAACTCATTGCCCCTCCCCCTAAAAAAATCGAAACCTCGTTATCACTTATGTATTTTTCATTAAATTATTTCGTTACTTCCAAAATATATTAATCTCAACAAAAACACTTGTATAAAAAATGGCTAATTTCGATTAATAAAAACCGTTTTCCAAATAAAGTAGTGAGATCTAATGTGCTGCCAAGTTCATTATCATCAATTTAATAAATGAGTCAAGAATGGAGTAACTTCAATTAAAATGCATGTTTTTCATTTTATTTGTCCATCTATATTTATTGAATTCACATTTTTTTAATTAAATTTTAAGAGAAGGAGTTACACCAAAGAGGTGTATCACTTAAAGTCCTCGATTTACCCTTCCATCGTGAAAAGAAGAAGAGAGGGATTTATGAGCTGAGTAGGAGTCGAAGGTATCTGTGGATACGAGTCTTAAACAGCTGGAAACACGGTAGCTGGAAGCTAGTTCCAGTCTCTGGAGGTTGGAGGTCATAGGGATAAAAGAGTTGGCGAAAGCGTTGGTTCGATTTTTATCCAATTTGACAGCGAAGGGGTGCTGACCGTTCGAAAACCACGTGTTTCTCGTAAAGAACGCTTTAGGTGGGAATAATTGATTTCAACTCGACTGAACAGACACTGAAATTTAAACCTTGGCTCATCAGCTGGCCGACTGCCTCCCCACCCCCCTAGAAAAACTCCCTAACTACTCCAATGTTTGTATTTCTTAAAGGAAAAACTGATTGGGTTTTCAAGATTTACAGCTTTTGGTTTAATTTGCAGAAAATCGAAATTTTGGGGAGCGAATAAATTATTGTAGCTAATAAGCTGAAATTTGACACTTACGTTTATCTTATTAAATTATACGTCTGTGCTGAGATTCGACTTTCTAGTTCAATCTGTTTGCAGACGAAAAAGTGCCAAATCGCCTAAAGTGTGGAAAGCACATGAAGTCTTAAAAATTTCCCCCCAATTAGTATTAAAATAAAAAGTAAATGAAAATAACTTTTATTCAATCTTACATATTTGTGTTGTTTTATTTCACCAGAAGAATGAATATCATCATTATTCTAACTACAAATAAAAGACCAACGAGTAACAGAAATTTATTGAGCCAAACGACATCTCGGCACGTGCCATCTATCTCGCTCCTTTTGTTTTTTCAAACTCTCATTAAATATAATAATTCAAGGATTGCTTGAATGGCAGAGACACTTTTAGAATCCCTTTAGATGAACTAAAATATCTTGTCAAAGGTGAAGCACCACTTGTGACATTTGTTCTTTAGCTAGAAAACCTATTACTTATGAAGATTATATTTTTGTAGTATACAATCTAAGTAACCCTTCGTTTGAAAAAGGGGTTTAACGTGGGAAATTTCCAGTTAAAAATAAGAACAAATGAGATGTACGTTAAAGTGCCACTGACTTAAAAAACATTAGGGTTATGTCACATAAGCTAAGAACTTATATTATTTTTAAACTTCATCAACTTTAACGAAGTGTAGTTTAACCAGTGGGTGTTCTTTACTTAACCACCTGTTTGACTTTGTACTTGACCGCTATTTCCAAGAACACACGTTAGAAACCCGAGCATTAAACGGAAACGTTTTAAAAATCAGCGCCTGTTTACGCAACCCGGTGGTAAAGGGGTTTCAATTTGAATGCATACTCTACCACTTCACAGGCGTTTCTAATCTGTCTGACATTACATAAAAGGCCATATTAATTTTTGGAAACATACTTAATTATTAGTAAATAGAAATAAATGAAAATCACAAGACGGTGCCATCTACTAGACCCGAGATGGAATAGATTATTTTTAATTATAGGTAATATTTATATATATTTAGCGCGTTTTACATATTATGTCAGAGGGGTTCACACCAGGTTAGCCAATTGCATCGGTTCGATTTATGAAGAGGTAAAAACAACCCTTCTGACATTTTATAATAAAATATCTAATGCATGACACCCTCTGTTGTGATTTTCTTAGAAAATTTAAATCTATTTCTATTGGCAACTTGAACTCTCTCATAACAAATTAATTAGGTTGTCTTCTGTTTGATGATGCAATATACATATACTATAAATATCAGTACTTCTCAAACTTTTTGAAGTCGGAGAACACTAAACTCAGAACATTGATAGAGTTTTTAATTAAACTAATTATTTAAAGAGGTGGTTGAATCAAAACAAATCATGTGGTTGATTAAGTAAATAATCATTCAAATTAAAAAATAAACGACCATCAGATGGGAGCAGACACAGTGTTGAAATCTGTAAAAGGACTCAACATGTATAAATAAATAAGAACTTCGTTGCCTCCGGACGTGAGGTGCTAAGTTGACATGCATGGGCCTACTGTTCGAGTCTCGTTCCACTCATCAATTTCCGATGATAGTATTAAATTACAGGCATTCTCTCACATACAAAAGAAGGCAACGGGAAACCATTCCAGTGAATAATTTTCCAGGAAGTTACTAGGAGAACGTTTTTAACTGAAATCAAGGGTATTGTTTGGGGCACCAAATAAGGTATATAAAAAGATGTAAACATCATTATTTAACTTCCATTTATGGGTTAATGAGGTTATTTATCATCTGATTATTCTACATTTTTCCTTAAAAGCAAATATTTGATCTGATTATTATATTTACTTTTCAAAGTAAATGAATAATTAGTTTTTATAAAGACCACGATGAGGACCATTTGTTAGCCTAAGTAGGTCATAATATTTATTACATTAAAATGAAATTGTATAGCCACAAAGTATTTTAAGTACTTAACTTATTGTCAACAGGAGAGGACGTATCCGAGAAAAATTACAAAAGAATTAACATATTTAAAAAAAAAATTCAGATTTTCTTGATTTTTCAAATCTAGCATTTGTTTTGGAAATACAAACATTTTTTCATAGTACTGAACTTTCTAAGACTTTCCGACTTGAGTTATCGCGAATATCTGAATCCAGGCATACACACAGGCAGATATAAATTATGCTAGGAAAATATTTTCCTCCACGTTTCAAACATTTCTAAACACGAATTGCAAATAAAATAATCAAAATTTTCAAATGAATTCAATCCTTCGATCCACCTAACCAACATTTTTATAGAAACGACTCCAGCGATAGTCACATGCAAAAAAAATCAGTAAAATATCTTCCAGCAAGATTATTTTGTGACAGGTTATTGATTGGATTTGACCTAGAGATTCATATATTTTATGATAAGCTTCGAGAAAAGTCTTCTTCTTGCATGTTTAATAAGAGAGGAAAAAGAACTTAAAATGATATTGGCGAACACACACAGATACATCTTCTGGATTAATGTTCAAAGCAAAAACGAGGAGGGTTGCTTCTTGCAACTGATCAAAAGTATTTTGAAAAGTTTCGAGAATATTTTAGATTGGTCCCTTCAAGTTAATTTTATTATGAATTTAAGTGAAGGAGACAACATACAAAAGAAATATCTACCCAATTTATTATAAGAAGAAACTTGAAATAAATGTAAAGTACCTAAGTCAAAAAAAATATATCAAAACTATTTTAAAACCGATTTCATTTTATGTAAAGACCTCTTTAAATAATTGAAATGAAATGAAATTTAAAATATCCCAAAATCTAATTTAAATAAGCTGACGTGTTCTGATGTGGTCATCCACTTGACTTTACCATACAACCTGGCCCTTCACTTATATTTAATATTTAATAAAATTATTTATAAAAACGTAGTGGAAGGGGGTTAGTTTTTGCATTTTTAGACTCCTGGGAGCCCACTGATTATGTATACAAAATTTGGTTGAGTTTGGTAAATGGCCAAGATTTTCATTTTTTGACCCCCCCCCCACCCCCTCCCCCAATTTCGGGCGTTTGGTTTTTACATTTTTAGACTTCTGGGGTTCCACTGATTATGTATACAAAATTTGGTTGAGTTTGGTACAAGAGCCTAGATTTTCATTTATTGACCCCCCCCCCCCACTTATTGTGGTCGGTTAGTTTTTGCATTTTTAGATTACTGTGGGTCTACTGATAATGTATACAACATTTGGTTGAGTTTGCTCAAATAGACTATATTTTTAATTTTTAACCCCCCCCCCCCTCCACCCCCCTCGATATCCACCAAAATCTAATCAGATCTTAATCTCAATGGATCAAAACTACCTGTAAAATTTGGTTTCGATATTCACAGTAGTTTTTGAGCTAGCTCGTCCACAAAAATTTGGTAACGCACAGACTAACAGACACCCAACCAGACAACCGGACAAACTAACTAACAGACATTTTGACAAAACAATTATTATCTCGAAAAATATAATTTTTTCGATGTTCACTTATTAGGACTTTTTTGTAGAGCGAAATGCCATGGTTTCGCTCAATTTTTTTAATCAAAATAGTTTCAGCCGTTTTTGAGATATATCGAAATTTTTTTCATGCACGATTACAATACTTGACTATACCCTGATGTTACAGTAAAAATCCAAGTGGATGTATTCTTTGAGAAACTGGAAACTTAGAGAATTCACAAATAAATAATTACTAGCGACTGCGATTAGAATTTCTCCAAAGAAGGGGACTATATTATAAAAACTTTTAAAATTCTTGTGAACATTTTTCTGATCAGACATTGATAGATTTGATGATTTGGAAAATTTATTTCTTAAAATTCTATACCATCCAGGGTGAATTAAGAAAATTAATTAAAAATGTTACTATGACCATTACTTTTGAGGGCTTACTTCTGAAGTTATCTTTTGTTCAGTTGATAAATGTAGCTATAATAATCATTCATAAGAATGCTCCACAAAAATTGAACAGATATTTTTTACAGACCTAAAGACCTAAGAATTGATCTTAGTTAAGTTTTTTATGCTTATTCTAATGGCGTTATGCAATTTTTTCAACAATTCTGCTTTTTGAAATATTTGTGATCAAAGCTACATATTTATTTATTTATTTATTTAAGCCTTTTTTGGTACATTTTCTATATTTATAAACCATTTTGAAAATAAAAAGAAAACAAACAAATTACAAAAAAAAAGATTTTAGTATTATTATATGTGTAGTGTAGGTATATTAGTTCAATATTGTTCAGTCATTTTGCACCAGGCCCGTTTGGGTGTAGCCTTCTCCCCTTTCTTTCCATATCGGTCTTCTTATGACAATTCTGCTCCATTCATTTCCCGCCGAGGGGTGAACCGCAAATGGAATTAGGTATACACACTCTTTGGAATTATGTGGAATTATTTTGGAATTCATTAGATAATCTATTGTCTTCTACTTGGAAATGACAGTGGAAGTGGAAGTACACGATTTTAGTTCGCGGTTTACACCTCGTTTCACGCTATCTTATTAATATCGCCACACGATCTCTTCTGTTGTCTTCTCCGTCTTCTTTTCCTTTGATAGGGCACCATTAATTTCATTACGACTTCGTCCATCTTTCATCGCTAAGTCCAATTCCATTTTCTTCTTTACCAGTAAATTTCAACTTTGTATCTAGTTCACGAATTATAATGCTCTGATAAATGGACAGACAGACATAAAGTCGTACCGACGATCATATGGTCTCGTTTTATTTTTGAAAAAGAAGCTTTTGACCGATTTTTAAAACGTTTCATTTTTCATTTCCAATTTCTATCTTCTTTTATTTCAATTAGAACTCAGGTTGAAAAAAACTAAACATTTTTTTGAATAATAAAAAATTAATAGTAAACATAGATAAGAAATATAGTTATTGTTTAATTTTTTTGCATTTGACGAAAACTAGCAATCTCTTAGGCCCTAATTATATGGCAGGTTAAACTATTATTCTTATGGGAGATAAGATTTTGTTTCTTCCAATAAACTTTCTGCCATTAAATGTCAGGAGGTGTGAATGATGAATATGTAATTATTAATTATATATATCACGAAGAGAGGGTCAGGCCTATGGTGATTTTCAGCAATAAATCGAGTTCTAATTGAACTAGAAACAAGAAATAATTTGGAAATGAAAAATGTTTTTTTTTAATCAATTAAATAAAATATTTTTATTTTAAATATTCCTGTTCCAAATCTCTCAAAAGTGGTAATAGCCTTAGCCGGATGCCTCGAGTCGGATTCGAATCCGGGTCCACATAGTTAGCAGGCTGACACGCTACCACCTAGCCTTACCCGACCCCTTTCGGAAAACCTTTAAAGATATTATTAAAGGAACGACCAATACATTTTTTTAATGTAAACAGCTGTGAAATATTGATTTGCAAATGTTAAGATGTGACTATCGATATCCATTAGTTCTTCTTTAGTTATAAATATTAGAACTGTTTTTTGGCCAACGTATTCTGCAGAGAGCTGCCAACTAACCATAATTTAATCGATTAAACTTTGAAGTGAATTAAAGTAAATTAATGCTCTCTCTAACACTGAAAGAGACGAGACAGATTTTTTAACATGTGTTACTTGGTTTGCATATACTACTGGTGCGTGTGCTAATATGGTGTTTCCCATCCCCAGCCTTTGTCAAATTGGGGCTATAGCCGAGTGAGCCGCTTTTGCTTCAAAACCCTTTGAACCTCGTATGGAACATAGGTTCACAGGGGAGACAATGACACACTTCTACTACATTGATAATGCACTTCCGATCACTGATTGGAGAAGAGAGGGAAGATTTGCTCACCTAAGAATCTTTTCTACTTTTTGAAGAAGAAAATTTGATTTTTTTTTTATTTATTGTAGATTTTCATTTTTTGACCCTTCTCCCCTTTAAGCTGTTAGTTTTTGCACTTTTAGTCTTCTGGGGGCCCACTGATTATGTATAAAAAATTTCGTTGAGTTTAGTCTAGACTGGTGAGTCTATTTTATTAGAAATATCAGCTTTCTTCGATTTTTGTTTGAAAATTTTTTTAACCCTCCCCCCTCTTTTTGGTTACTATCAATTTCACATTGTGAATCAATTTTATAAAGTCATATAGGGTGTATATGCGAAATTTCGTACACATTGATTAAAGGGTCTAGAACTTAAATTGATAGTTCTATTTTTTGAACCCACCCAATTCTGGCTCTCTTTTTTATAATAGATTCATTTTATAGTGTATTTCATTTTAATTTTTTAGACCTACCTTAATTTTGGGTTCAGTCTCAACCAAAATTTAATCAGCTCTTAATCTCAATTCTCCAAAATTGTATGTGAAAGTTCGTTTTGATATTCACACTAGTTTTTGATCTAGAGCGTACACAAAACGTACTAACCCTAGTAGCACAATGTTTCAAATTATATAGTAACCATTGCAGAAGTATTTAAATAATCTGTCTAAATTTCAAAAAAATCCTAAGAAAACCCATATGATGAAACAACTACCTTAATTATTATTATTTATTTTATTGATTCACCAAGCTATAATTAAAATAATTTAAAAAATTAAGTCTCTAGGTTTTGGAAGAATCTTATAATAAAAAACAAATAATGTCTAGTCTAATTTTAAGACTAAATGGTTTTGCTCAATTTTTTTAATCGAAATTGTTTCAACCGTTTTTGACATATTTTGAAAAATCTAATCAAAAAACACTTTTTTCATGCACGATTAAAATACTTGATCATACACTGTATGTTTAAGTAAAAGTGACTAGTCGATTTTAGATGAAGAACATTTGAAAGGGCATAAATGAGAATATTTGTATAAATGATCTAAAAAACAAAAAAAGCAAATGAAGCTCATAAAGAGGAAAACAAAACTAAATACTAAAAAATAATGAGGGAACCCATCCCCCAACAATCGAAGTCCTGATGCTCCATCATCAAAGCATACTGCTAAATCCGCCACTGGCTGGAATTTACTCTCTTATTCTAAAATTGACAAAATTTGAAGGAGATTTAGTGAGAAATAATTTCCTTTGAACTCCTTACTTTATTTATCAATTGAAATCTTTCCCTAAAATTAATTTCACCTTTAGGATTAATTCAATCGACTATTCGGATGTTCCTCGAGAGTGAATTCAAATAGAATTTGTACTTATGTGCAAAGAAATGAAAATTAATTAATAGAAGTCAAGCTAGCTTGAGGAGAACAATCAAAATAAGGATTTGCTTTGAATATCATCAAGTGTTGTGTGAGTTAAGAAATGACATTTTTTTTATTTTAAAAATAATATCTTTACTTGTAAATATTTTATAAAGTATATTTAAATGGACTTTATATAACTTTATTTCTAAAGAAAAGAGCTCCATCAAGTTAGAAAAAAGTTTGTTTCTCTTGTATACTTTCTGCTGGTTTTCTTATTGAATATTTATAGGTTGTTATCAAACAAACTCCCACCCGACAGGTAAACAATCTTTAATGGAATATTAATTTTCTTGGATAATATAAATTTTGTAGAGGAAATAATGCTAAAATTATGATTTTACTTAAGGACTCTTGATAGGATAGTTGGAAGTTCAATTGAGCAAGCCATAATTATTGTAATCTTTGTTTTTATTGAATCTAATTATTGTCTAATTATCTTCTTGTTAATGTGTTTTTTAAAAAGCATGTATTAAGTTGTTTGGTTTAAAATAAGTTATTCTAACAGGGATTCACCTCCAAAGGAAGATGTACGCCTAATAATGAATGATTCCGGAGAATCTTTTGGATTATTGCTCTATAATTCCTGGAATTTGTTCATATTTATATACCTACATATTTTCAAATCATTTAACATTAAATACAGACATATTATTGAATAAAATGTTTTGTGACATTGAAATGGTTTTCCGATTCCATGTACCATTTATATTTTATAATTTAATTCTGCTCAGTCCTGATATTCCACTAGTTTTTTTTATTAAAATAATGCTGATATATCGTCCATGGCACTGCTATAATGCTATATGAAAATGCAAAGAAACATTTTTAGAAGAGGCAAAACAAAGGAAAATGTTAGCAAATGAATATAAAACAGGTATAAAATATGTGATGTGGTCTATCCCCCTTGTATGTTTAAATTATTCACCCAATTTTCGTCGAGTCCTATAGAATAGAGTAACTGTGCGAATATTTTGATTCAAATCGGACTAAGGGTTCAAATTTTTAACACCCTCTCCTCCTAATTTTTGGTCCGATTTCAACCAAAATCTAATCAGCTCTTACCTCTTAGTCTCAATATAAAATAGTTAAATATAAAATTTCGTTTTGATATCTTCATTCGTTTTTGAGCTAAATCGTTCAAACATAGATAAATTAACCCAGTAACCCAACAACAGATATTTTGACAAAATAATTAATATCTCGTAAATTATAAATTGTTCAATGTTCATTAAACTAGGTTTTATTGTAGATCGAAATACCGTGAACATACACAATTTTATTATAACCAAAAGTTTAAGCCGTTTTTTAGATATTTCGAAAATAGGAAGTAAAAAAAAGCATTTTTTTTCATGCATGATTACATTACTATTTTCACCATACCCCGTATGGTAAAGCAAGAAGTCGTAGTTACTTATTTTCCGTTAGAAAATAATATGCGCATATAATTATAAAGCCCAAAGCGAAGATTCTTAGTCTTTATAGCTACTATATATAAAATGATAAAAAATTTACATCGCAGGTATTGGAGTAGCAACAATTTTAGGCCACCCCGAGAATGCCAAACAATAATTAATATGTACATCAGAATAAACATAAAGTGAAAGCACCAAAATATGGTAAAAATTACAAGAACGAATGTTAAATAAGATTCTAAGACTTATATCTACGCTATATAGGATGTGCAATTTATATATAGGTATATTTTTATTTGCATCAAGCATAGAACAACCTCATTGATTTCTCTGAAATTTCATTTAATTCTGATTTTTTATCCTTTATGATTCGAAATCTCTGAAGCTAGGAATCCCAAAATCTAATCAGTTCTTCATATTGTGATTATCTTGAATTTAAAACCTCCCAGTTTTCTGGATTCTGGAATACTTGAAAAATAAAAATTGTTTCTTTTATATCCAGAAGGTGATACTGTTTACTGGTAATACCAAAAAAAGTTCCCTTGCGATTGTTATAAGTAAGCGGATTAAATCTTTATCAACTCTATTTATTTAACATATATCAAAATTCTAGAAAAATAGAACAAATAATTCATCCATGATATCTCAAAATTAATCCATTAATAAGATTCCGAAATTTGGGTCTTAGCAGTTGAAATGTCTATTTATATTTTCCAATCAAATAATAATCGATATGTGACCTGAGAGAAATTTGTCAAATAATTTGTACAGGCCGCCAATACTCCATCTTGATATTTACCACCCCTTTCCGGAAAATAATTTGATTCGATATCAAACGTAAATTTAGCATCTTGAAAATTTATAGAGACTATTAAAATTAATTGGCAAAAGCCATTTAATAAATTATCACCTTTCCAAGTTGTGAGAAGACGATTGAAATAAATCGAAATGACGTTACCTACTTTATTAATAAATCTTATATATTAGTATTAGCAGTATTATCTTAGTTAAGAAATATATACAATTTTTCTGTGAAACAAACAACAAACAGCAAATAGTTTTATTTTTTAATTAGACTCACTTATTAACAATACAAAGAAGAATATTATATTATTTTTAAGTAAGTAGATTGTAATGAAAGGCAGTCCAAATTATTTACATTTTTTATTCAAATTCCGACGTTTCGGAGACCTTTTCTCTCCTTCTTCAGGGTATTGAATAGTTATTGATGGGTGAATATAACTGCTCCCATTTGTCTCTCTTTTCAGTGATAACAACAATATTACAATACTGTTCACCAGTCAAGTTGACTAAGTAGACTTATGATATAATGGTGAAAAGTATTTTAATATTGTTGTTATCACTCACCTATCAATAACTATTCAATACCCTGAAGAAGGAGAGAAAAGGTCTCCGAAAAGTCGGAATTTGAATAAAAAATTTAAATAATTTGGACTGCCTTTCATTATAATCTAATTATTTCGCTTACCAGTCCGTCTTTCTAAGAAAATAAATTAAATTAAATTATTTTTAAGATTTTCTTATTTTTTTTGTTTTTTTTTTCTATTTATATAATAAATAAATATATATATATAATATTTATATGCACGAGTGATCAAAATGTCTTTTATTTATTTATTAGTGAGCCCCTCCACATCTCCCCTTATAGGTTATATCCAACTGGTCTTCTCACATATAATGTGGGATGGTGCTTACTATTAATGGAGAATAATATGCTAGTGCATGAGAAGTACAGGGCCCTGTGGCAATGTGTCTGCACTTGTTTTTACATTTCAAAAATTATAAGATGAATTATAAATTATTATAATTATAATTCTACTAAAGAAAAATGTTTCATATTATAATATATGTGTCATGTTTACAATAAAATATAATAATAATCATCATATTTCAAATAAATAAAAAAAGAGGGGAAATAAATGAACTTGTCTTCTCCTTGATGCAAATATGCTTGTTCATATACAATGTATATATTATATACTAGCCAGGTGACTTCTCCCCGTGGACACCGTCCCCCTGCCTTTAAATCCTCTCCATTCCGCCTACCCATGTTGCTATATAGTAAGTCAGCGTTTCTCAATCTTTTTTGTAGTGGAGACTACATTTATAAGTCAGAACAGCTCTGCGGACTAGCTTGTTCTTGTTCCTTTCGAAAGGAAATTTTTGTAGCATATTTTAATACCAGTATTATGGTATTAAAGATGGCGAGAAGCACTACGGCAATAGTGCTTTAAATCCCTCTTTTGTGCAGTAGGAAATGGAAATAGATTACATAAAATGTCAGTACTGGGAGAAGACCTCGAGAACAACTTGTGGTCCGCGGACCATGATTTGAGAAACACTATAATAAATAATACTCTCATCTTATCTATATCTATTCGTTTCCTTTCTTAAATGTTACTCGTGTATTGTATCAATAAAAAGAAACGCAATTTCTAGCAATAAATTTAAATTTACGAATAAACACGAATTAATGAATAAAACTCGAAAGGGATTTTTAAACCCTCATCGAAACAGAATGTAATTAAATAGAAGGTAGAATCGATAGCATATGACGTCATTCTGGGCCTGCTCCCACCTACCATAGGATAGGACGACAGCCCTGTTTCAGGGTGAATATTAAAACTAGATGCCATCTGGACCCAAAACCCCTTGACTTATACTAAAATTTTCTAATCGAAATTTATCTTCTCTTTGTTTCAGGTGAGTAGCCCATCTGCTTAACATAAAACCATTGTCCAGTATTGTGTAAGTATAACTTTCAAATTATGACAAGAATTTAAAAAAAAGAAGAAAATTGATTATTCAATAATTTTTGAGCTTAATGCCTATCTTCTAAAAACAGAAAGAAAGGGAAAATCAATTGAATTCATTCAAATGTCATACCTCTTGGTATCGATTCTTTCACGAATTATTAATATTTTTTTCATTTCTATAACTAATTATTTTTTAATAAGTATTTAAGTATTCTATTTATCAATAGAGATAGGTTAAATTCCACAATTTAATTATTAATTTGAATCTGGCTGAGGATAATAATCGCAATTCGATCAACAGGTGTTCTTGATATTCATTTACTCAATCAGCAGCTAATTTTAATCTTAAATCATTTTCAATATATCCAACATTCCAAAATCACATACGATTGGCATAAAATAAAAAAATCATTCTATTTTAATGCTTGGGTATTTATATAAAAAATAATAATAATAATGACAACAAAATTAAAATTAATATTTAAAATTTGAAATCAATGGGATTTTATTTTTAGTTTTTTCACTCATTTTAATTAAAAATATATGAATATTTAAAATAATAGCGTAAGCGAAATTCAAAAAAAGTAAAAATAATAATAAACCATTCAAGGGTGCAATCTTGGGGTGAAAAAAAGCATCAAAAGTTCCGTCTTTTACCATAAAAGCGCTACAGTCGCTCAGATCGATTCTGTTAGTTAGAATATTTGCCAATAGAGAGCAGACACTGCTCTAAAGTAGAATAACTCCTTCAAAGCATGTTTTAGTGGGGAATTCAAAATATTTATAACATTGATTTATTTTTCATCCTGTTTTTACGCTGACATGGTTTTTGTCTAAATGTTATATAATACTCATATTAAAAATAATAAGAAAATAGTAATCGTTAACTTGACTCGATGAAGAAACTGTAGGACTAGCGCTCGCGGCTACTCGAATCCTCTAGCTTAAATAGTTTGCTCAGAAGAAAATTGACAAACATCATAATTGAGAAGGTTGAAATGCTCTCACTATTGTCTTAAATGTATCTATTGAAACACAAGAAATGATCTATTTAATAAATAAAGTGTTTATATATTGAATATAATGTGATGAAATTATTTTGTAACAGCAGCCTAATACCTAGATAAACGATACATTTTCATTGCTTGATGGTTGCATAAATATTAGGCGTTTACTTAAATTTTAAAACAAATACATATTTAGATTTTAAAAAATATTTTAATTATTGGATTAATAGTTAAGTTAAATACATAATATATGTATATTCTGCAATTTTGAGAAATTCACTTAAATTTATTGAACTTTAAATAGTTTCGAAACAAAATAAGAGATACATTTATTATTTAAGATTTTAGACTTTTTTCATGATCATCAGCACATTTATAAAAATTCCTAATCGTATTTTAGAATAATCTGAAGATAAATAGATTGCGAAACCAAAGCTAATGGAGTTTTCTTGTAATACTATAAAATTTAGATGTTTATTAAATTTAGAGATGACATGTTTACTTTCTATAGAATTAGTGGTGCTAAAGATAATCTTATTTGATAAAGAAATAGTCGAGATGAGTAAGGAGAATGCAAAAATAATTATTTTTTCCATATTGATTTCAAAATGTTAAATAAATAATATACATCGTTGAAACAGTAGATTTGATCCTACTTTTCATATCGTTGATTTATATCTTAAAATTTATACAATTTTGCTCCTGTTGGAAAAAACATTTTTAATTATATAACATATTAATTAAAGAAAACATATTTTCATATAAGGTCTAATTAAAGAAATAAAAATTTTAAATAAGATATTTCAAAGGAATTTATTTAGTTCGTAAAACTTTCATTGAGACTTCTTGTGATTTTTTCGATTGATATTTTAATTTAATTCATATCCTTTGATAAGAACTTACATTGGTGAACTTTGTGTAGCCGACTTTAGGTCAGTTTTGACTATGGCTATATTAAGGATTAAAACATTTAACCAATAATTTGTGAATTAACAACAATTTTTTTCTTTCTTTTAGAAAAAATGCAAATTAAATGAATTTCCAAACTTTTTTCGGCTAAACAATGTGTGGTAAATAAATATTTGAATTTTATTTATGAGAAACCTAAGAAGGTGAAAAAAAATTCACAGGAATTCAATTATTACAATATACAAGAATTCGCTTTTCTATTTCATGTAAAGTAATAAAAATAAATTTTCATTGGTCTCGTATAATTATAAAAATTTCATTTTTGAAATACTGACATTTGTTAATATTTTTTTTTTGTTTCTTTAATAACGATGCAAGATACCTATGAGGTGCGGCGCTTGATTTCGGATCGTGTTTACTCGGGATCAAATCTCGCCTTAGTCAGAAATTTTTTCTTTTTTGTCAAAAATTCAAGGCGCCTCACTAAATCGAGAGGAAGGCAATCGGAAACCACCCATGTGAAAATTTCTCCCCGGAAAGTTACAATGGAGAGGATAATATCTCCATAGTAAACGCCGACGCTCGGGATCGAGTAAGGCGCTTGAAGAAGAATGTCTCTAAGTGAGGATTGATTCTTGCTCTTGAAGGTAATTTCAAGGCTTTAATTTAGTTCGAGACTTGAGGAAATTGGTAAAATTAGAGTAAGATGAAAGCAGAAACATTCCAACTTTTAGAAGTCATACTGAGCAAAGAATTGACCCAATTGAGTTAGTTCGCTTTGTCTATAATTTGAACGCAAAGGGGTTGAATACCTGCAAATCATGTATTAATGAATTGGATTTCAGTTAAATCCTCTTAATTAACTTGGAGAATATTGTTTTAGTTAAAAGAACACCATTTATTATTTATCTCTTTTCTTAGTCTTGATTGAATTTAATTCAAAAAGGGTTCATTGACAAGATTTTCTTATTCATAAATGTACATAAAAGACTTTTAAATTTTTATTTTAAGTAAATTAACCATTCAAGTCAAATAATTATAAAAATAAAAAATTAATAGGTTTTTTGGACAATTTTATATTTTATTAACGTATTTTATTAATTTTTGCACAACGTTTCGTCCGTTTCCGGACTTTATCAAGTGCTCAATCAGTTAACACATTAAACGTCTATAAAATAGTGAGACCATCGAGAAAACAATCAGTGTACTATAATATTAGCCAACACATATATTCAACGAGCAATCAATTGAAAACTTAGATCATATAGAAATTATATGGCTCGTGTCAACCATCTAATGAGTCCGGAAACGGACGAAACGTTGTGCAAAAATTAATAAAATACGTTAATAAAATATAAAAATGTCCAAAAAACCTATTAATTTTTTATTTAAATAAAAAATGGACATGAAACAACTGAATTTATCAAATAATTATTTTAAGATAAGTTCATGATATTGCATACCTACAAGTAATAATAATAATAATAAATTTTATTGAATCAATTATTTTACATGGATTAACGTATACATTTTATTTGAGCTTCGGCTTCGGAGATTACTTCACCACCATCGATTGTACTTATCTTTTCGGGCTTGCGATAATGTTTTTAGTCCGTGTTTGTAATAAGAGGAAAAATTTACAAAATAAAATAAAAACCTCTTTGCCGTTATTTATAAAAGAAAGGAAAGAATCAGAGAAAAATGATACCTACAACTATGTAAAATTTCAGCTTCATAGCTATATATATGTATACGGTATATATTAATGCATTTAAATAAATTAAATTACTCTTTTAATTAAATGGTTTATTTTTGATTAAAAGTTTAGAACACTCCCATATAAGATTTCTAGTAAAATACTAGAGTAGATGAACTAATTTCAAACTATTATCAGCTTGAAGATGTTTCAATTTCCTCCATTCTAAATTGGCTAATCTCCATTCAGGAAACTTGAAATACTTTCCTCAATCGCATAAAGGAAAGGGTCCAGGTCCCTTCCTTCCCTTTCGATTATGGCCCGCATATTGGTCCTCTCTCTATTTCCCGACTGACCTTTATCAAAAATATGATAAGGTTTCTTTTACAACTAGCTCTAATCTTGTTTTGCATGAATGGCAGAGTTCTTTTGGCTGTGTGACGTCATTGAGCCTTTGGACCCTATCGAGCGGGGTCCAGATTGTCTCAGGCTGGGGCGCAGCCGTGGGGCGCAGCGAGGCCAATTTTGCAAATATTGACGGCCAAGCTATTTCCAGGATGGTTCTTTAAAACACTTCACGTGTGAATGAATTTTTAATTAACATCCTCAATGCATGCATATTATCGCATTGAAACATACTATGTTTTTTGCAAAATGAAAAATAAAATATTTGTATGATCAGTTTTCACTTACAAAGAATAATATCTCTTTAGAAGAGTTTATTTTCATTTAGAAAATTATTTTTTATGGAGAATATCAATTTGCAATTGCAAAATCAAAGCTTTTAAGACATATGCGATAAAACAACATATTCTATAATTTAGCATATTTCTCACAAATTGAATTTATCATTCAAATTGAAATTAATAATATCGAATTTGGAATAATTAATTTAAAATGGGGATTAATCTATTTCAAACTGGGGAAAATAAATTTCAAATATGAATTAAACAATTTTATTATTTTTGATAATCATTATCATTATTTACATTAATTTGAGAATTAAATTGATTAATCCCAATTTGCATTTGAAAAGTTATAGTATCGAAATGTATTTAGATTTGTGAAATTTTTTTTGTTTGTTAAATACCTATATATGTACTAGTATATAGGTAGTCAAAAAATTTCCTAAGGAACCATTTATCAAATACGTCAAGCAAAATTTCGCCTTTTCGGGCCCTCCCTCGTCACACTGAGTCACATTTTCTGGGACCCCTTAACAAATATAATGTTACAAAAGCTAGACCCCCCACTTATAAACGATTTTTTACGTTAAGTTAGAAAAAAAAAATAAAAAAAATTGATTAAGTGCGAAGGTTACTTTTCTTTAGCTCACCCCCGCTTCCCTAATTGTCACATATCATCAAGATAAGTAAGACCCCTCTGGCCGCGAAAGTATTTTATGAATAGCCCCTAAAATACATATCTATTCAATACTAATATTTAATATTTATTTTCTTTCATTCGCCTTACCAGACAGACTCGTTTCTAGTGTTTGAATTTAAGAGATTCAAGTGTTGCCATATACTACCACCAGTATGATATATGACAATGGGGTAGAGGGTTTAGGATATTTTTGATTAAAATAAGGGTGTGTTAAACCACAATAATAATATATTTCTATATAAAGGATGAAATATCTAATAACACTAATAATCTTAAAAACGAATATCGAATTTAACATATAGATCAGGCCTGTCCAAACGGTGGCCCGCGGGCGGCATGCGGCCCAGCACTGCAATGAGTGTGGCCCAACATAAAATCATAAACTTCCTTAAAACATTGAGATTTATATGTAGAGATATATTTATTCCCTTTTTCGAAATATGAATGTACATTTGTACAATACGTTTTTCAAGAATAAAATCCACTAAAAGCAAAATTATAAGCTCAACTACCTAATAGGATAAAAAATAAAATAATTAAGTTTCGAATATTTAAAAATTCTTCTTCTTCTCATATTTTCATTTTCTAAAATATGTATTATTTCAGTAATTTATCTGCTACGACTCTAACCAAGTCTATATCATTTTCTATTATCATTTTAGTACAAGGAGACAAAAGGAATTGGGGTTTTCTAAAACAATCACAATTAATTGATAAATTCTCTCCTGGACTATTAATTTGTCAGGACTTGTCTTTTAGGTCTTTGTACGTTCGTACATGTCAATAGATAATGGGTAGCCAGGGATTATTATATCCGTTCCTCTTTTAAAAAATAAATTATCATTCCTCATATCTTTCTTTAGTCCCATTCGATTAAAACCAGGGCTGTCCAACCCGTGGCCCAATCTAAAGTCATAAAATTCCTTAAAACATTGAGATTTCATTCTGAAACTTTTGGGTCCAGGCACGTTATAAATTCGCATGAAGCTAAAAGAAATTTTTATTTTTGACAAGGCTTGGTTCGATCACATATGTGTACCGCATTTTGTGTATAACCCCTAATTGACTGAAGATGGCCAAATAAAATTCAGGCCGAAACGTCTCATTAAAGGTGTTTTATTGAACCCAGTGATTCCATTTTTGGCTGATACCTCCTCCTTCATCTAGTACATTGAGATTTATATGTAGATACTGGAAAACACACAACAATTTGGGCAGATTATTTTTTTCTTTTAAATAAAAAATTTGAAAATCTACGGCGAAGTTTTCGAAAAATAAAAGAGCTAATATTAAATTTTGAATCTGGATTTCAAGATTTCGGAAAAAATAATCATCATTTTGGACAAAATCGCTACCCTGCCTAAAATAATGAGATGCTGTGACTACAAATTTCCATATTTTATGATTCTAATTTTTGTTCCCCAATCTTGAATAACTCTGATATTGACCACAATTCAAAATAAAACCATAAGTAGGTACTTTACTTTTGGAGAAAAAAAATATTTTTGCCGGATTCATGTGTTAAAAAATTTTGATCAGCTAACTTTGAATCTTCTTTAATGTAAATTAAAAAGTCGACTATCCTAGCATGGCAAGTTATTGAAAAAATTGGCACATTTAGTAAATATTTTAAAATGCTACAACATTAGTACTTTCTTCTTTAGAAAAAAAAGAGTTTTTGTATTTTTTTTGGCAAAATTAGCTAATTTAAAAACATATTTTGATAGTGATTATTTATTTAATATGTAAATCAATTAAGCTTAGTTTACATGGACTTAGTACATGCCATTAATACTATTCCATTTACTAAGCACTTAGCAGACTTACAGGTTAGTAGTGGTTCACACGTCTCTACTACTAACCATTGTAATTAGTGTATTTTATTAAGGGAGAATGGTGTGGGTTCTTGGTGTAACATGTTTTAAATAAAGTAAAGAAAATTTATGAAACATTTTCTTTACTTTATTTAATTAGTGTATACGTGTATAGTTAAAGCAGCAAGATGGCAATTCGAATTGTCAAACATATCAAAGCATTATTTGAACATTATTTTAACATCGTTAATATAAGAGCTTGAAGAGGAATTGAAAAATGAAAAACGCGTGTGGACAAGGAATTTTTATTGTTTTTTCTGCTGCTTTCAATAAATATACAAACAAATTTTTTTGAATGAATTTATTTCTTACTTGTCACACCACTTGTCATAAATTTACAATTAATTTAGAATTAATTTGAAAAAATTTATTTCACAAATCTATAAGGCCCTCTTCACTAGGCAATTACCTGGAGTTGCAACAGAAACTCGCCGAGTGCCTTTAATTTGAGTTACCTGTGCGAAATTCAAGGGTATAATGAATTTTATATTATTATTGAATGTTTGATTAAATTTGATTCCCTTTACAAATAATAAAAAGAAAATGTAACGAATAATGATCACATTACATGATTATCAAATTAATTAAATATTTGAATTCCTAAATTGTATATTAAAAATGAAAAATAGTGAAAATTTTATAGGTAGGGGAAGCTACTTGACATTAGTAAATAGAAACCATTTCTATTCATTCGCACTTGCCACTATACTAATAGTAACCACTTATATTATGTGTTTACATGACACAAAATTAGTTCCAGTGGTTAGTACTAATGTTTAGTACTAATATTTGGCTATTATAGAAATTAATGCTATAATAGCTATTCATATTTAAGAAATACATCCCCATGGACTAAATGAAAAAATCGCACTTTTTGGGGTCTGGACGAGACCCCCATGTAATTTTGAAAAAACCGTCAGTTCTTAAAATTCAACCTAAATGAATACCTACTACAATTTGTGACTTTGGTAGAGACCATGGGTTCCATAGTTTTTACCAGAGATCCCTTTGGTGCGAGACCGATTACAATAATTTATCTGCTTCGCATGGATAAAGTAAAAATTATTAAAATAATTATTTTTTATAATCACAGTAGGAAGATTGAGTCCTTATAGAATGATGGTTATTTTTTCTTTTTTTCAATAAAAAATTTTCATCAGGGTTTATAATTTAATTTTATTTGAAACAAGAGACGTTTCGGCATTAACTCAATGCCATCTTCAGTCTATGTTAAAAAATAAGATATCATTATATTTCCTTCACAGAGGCAAAATGAAAAGAAATTAAATTACTGAGGTCAACACGCATCTCAAACAGTGAGTTAATTCACTTAAGGAAACTCAGAAATGTAAAATTTAAAAAAAATATAAGGCAAAATACAAGATAAATGAAAGAAAACTAGCTAGAAGCAAATAGAAACGAGAAAAAATAAACTTTACTGTGATTCAAAAAGCCTCGTTCCTGATTATAAAAAATATTATAAGAATCAAATAATTACTATTCCTGAATAAAATATTTATCTTTAAAAATATAAATTACTCTTAGACTTCTGATTAAACTGTTCCTCTGCAATGATTTCTACCACCAGTCCTCTATTTAATAAAATAATGATAAATACATACTCTTAGGATCCTCAAAACTTTAAGAATCAAAGTCGAGTTGATATGGAAATTCTTAAGCGCGTTGTGAAAAGCCGAAACTTCTTCATTCGTCCAGTAAAGAATAAAATCTTCAAAAATATTTATATATTAAGGAGAAGGTGCGCCATTACCATAAATGGTTATAATTGATTTCTATAAAAAAGAAATATATTCTGTTAAGTTTGTTTTATTAGATTTGGGATAAATATTAAATCTAGACTAAATAGGAAAGTTTCCTCCCTGTTGAATGTTGAAATGATATTAAATATTTACGAAATTCTGTCTGGCAAGGAATTAGCCTCAGCTTTAAAAAAAAATAATAATGATTAAGGGTGAGTAATGAAAGCAAAATCAAAGGCTTTTGTTTAATAGGGATTTACCAAGAGATTATTATTACCTCTGATAAATAAAAACCTTTTAATAATGGAAAAATTGGAGGTTCATATCAAATATGAAATACAGTTAACTGAAATAGTTGTCGAGATTGCACCACTCACGGTGAAAATTAAAAAGAAAATCTAGTGTTTTGCGCGATTTTTAAACTTTTATGTAAAAAAATGATTGAAAATAAAATAAATAATTCTCTTTAATTTCTACATAAATATTAGGTACTATCGAGGAGTGATCCGGGATTGGAAGTAGGTGTACATCTCTTTGGAAGTATTTTGGAAGTACTTGGAAATATTTGGAAGTACTTGGAAATATGTGGAAGTATTTGGAAATATTTGGAAGTACTTGGAAATATTTGGAAGTTCTTGGAAATACTTGGAAATATTTGGAAGTACAAGTGGAAGTAGGTGTACAGCATATTAGGTCGCGGTTCACTCCTCGGGTACTATATAATGAAGAAATAGGTCATTTATGAATATTTGTTTGGAGTAACTTTTTTCCTATTTTGATTTAGACTCCCAAAGAGCACTCCACATTTTTGTTACACCAATAATATTCTTATAAAACTAAAATTTTAACTAATATTCTAATTTTACTAAGAATGAATCAACCCCATAAAAAATATTTTAGATATAAATGAAGTTTTGTTGAGTTCTTTGTCAAAAAAGAATTTGGTCTTTTTGATTTTAAGTTGATTCATTCATGTTTTCAGCACTGGTTAGCATTAATGGCCAAAATATCAAAAATGGAATATAAATAACAAAGTTATTCCACCAGTACTAGATGATAATCGATAGTTATTTTTGGTTTTAAGTCGTTCCTCCATGTCTTCAACAATAGTTACCAATAAATAATTAAGAACAACTAAAGGAACTTTAATATTTACCAGCTTAAGTCACGATTCTATTTTTAGATATAGAGATCGAAACGTCACTCTCAAAATATTGATGTGTCTTAAATAATTAATCTCTTGGTTTATACAGTTAAAATTTTTAACGATATACAGTGTAATCTTTAGAAAAACTTCTGAACTATTAATCAATGTGTTTAGTAATTATACTTGAGTTGGTTTTATCAGTGCGAAACCATGGCGTTTTGGTCTACAAAAAAGCTCTAATGACTGAACATCGAAAAAATTATGTTTACGAGATATTAATTATTTTGTCAAAATGACTGTTAGTACGTTCGTTAGTAATTATGTTACCAAATTTTGTGTACGCTCTAGCTGAAAAACTTGTGTGAATACCAAAACGAAATTTCAAATGTAGATTTGGTGCATTGAGATTAAGAGATGATTAGATTTTGGTTGAACAAAAAATTAAAGGGGGGAGGGACGTTAAAAATTATATATCATTTGACGTAACAAACGGAGAGAAAGATGGACTTAATGGCGACATAAATAGAGTTCCAGTATACCTTTGCACGGAACCCTAACAAAGTTCAAGCTTTTATAAATCGAATTTTATTTTTTAAATTTGCGATATTAAATTAAAAAAAAAAAATATTAAATAAAATTCCTTTAATTTGAAGAAAAATTCTTTTGTTTCCAGACCGATTAGAAAGATAGAGATTCGCCTGTGGGTTCTAGGTTATGTATTCAAATCGAACGCTCTGAATAGCGGGTTGCATCATTAGGCGTTAAATATTAAAACTATTTTTGAATATCACTAAAACAAAAAAATAAAATAAAATTTCATATAATTTCAATCTAGTCCACACACACACATCAGGATTAAATTTATTAGTTATTTTATCAAAATGTTAATACGTTACCAAATTTTGGGTACGCTCTAGATGTATTGAAATTAAGAGCTGATTAGATTTGTTGATTCATAAAAAAATCAAAGATGTTGTCCTTTGTCCTCTGCTTGATTCAAATTAACATATACAATTTTAAATTTAAAGTTTCTTTTAGCAGAGAATAGCAGAATTTCTATATATTGAAGGAGACAATAAAAGAGTGTGTCTTCTTGTGGAATTAATTAAGCATTAATTCCGTGAATCAATTGTAATAGACTGATGAAGAAGGCAAAGCTCTCGAAACTATAGTCTTGTTATAAATAAATTAAAAATTTATAATTTCAGCAGAAGACACAGTCTTTTATTGTCTCTTTAATATACAATTTTATATAATATATAGGTAATATACATATATAATATTTTTCTTAGATAGTAGATTTGACCTAAATCATTAGAAGTTTTAATTAGAAATAAATTCAAATTTACATAAAGGCAATCGAGTATTTATTTAAGAAATAATAAATTAAATATTTCTAATGAAAAATACTGATGATGAAAGTCAAAACTTTTGAAACTATAGTTTCTAAAATAAATTATATTAATATATATATGGTATATATATATTATCCTCGTGATATGTAGGTACCTTGCTAAGCGCCAATTTATTTTTCATCGACTTTTTGTTGACAAAAATTTTGTCGATCTCAGGAGTAGGTGAAATTAAAGAAATCAGTAAGCGGCATTCAAATCGAGTTTCATTTCACGAATCATCATTTCTTTTCATTCAGTTTATTCAACAATTTTTCTTACTCGAGTTTTAGAATAGATCAATGAATATATTTTTTAATCTGTATAATTCGAGCTGTCAATGAAGCCAGTATTACAGCGTGCCAATTGCAGCTTTGAAATCAAGCGATAACCGTTGATTTTGTTAAAATTTTTAAAATTGGTATCTTAATAGCAGGAACAAACAGGAGTATACTTTCCTTCGCGCCATTTTATTTTTCATCGAATTTTTGTGGACAAAAATTTTGTTGATCTCAAGAGTAGGTGAAATGAAAGTAATAACTAAGCACCAGTAGAATCCAGTTTCATTTCACGAATCATCGTTTTTTTATTCAGTTTATTCAACAATTTTTCTTACTGGAGTTTTCGAATAGATCATTGAATATATTTTTTAATCTCTATAATTTGAGCTGGCAATGAAGCCAATTGGATGAGCCTTGAAATCAAGTGTTAATCATTGATTTTGTTAAAATTTTGAAAATTTGTATCCGGATACCAGGACCGAACAGGATTATACTTTCCTTACCGCCAAATTATTTTTCATCGACTTTTTGTGAATAAAATTTTTATCGAAAAACGATAAAATGGCAAGGCTATAGCCTTGTGAAATTTCTGATTTTGACAAAAAATTTGATATACCTATAGGTATGTGTATTATTTCTTTGCATCAAGCAGCGAGGACAACTACTTTGATTTTTCTTTATATAACTAGAAAGTTACTTTTAACGGAACTTTTGAATTTTTACTTAGGTTGCTAGGAGATCTGCTACCTACCATTAAGAAAATAAGTTTTGCCCTTCATCATCAGTCTTTTTAATTAACAAAGAAAATAGCTATTCTTTGAAAAAAATATTAATCATAAATAGATCTGTAAATATCTTGGGCCTCTTTGAAAAGGTTGCCATATCCTATTTGTAGTATTCATAATTAGTTTATTATTAACCTGTTTCTTTTCTATTCATTATAATTTTTTGAATAAAACTGAGAGTAGTGATTTGAAAGCACTAAGTCTCTACGCATTTACAGTTTGATTTATCGGCTACACGTGTCCACGACGAATCACTTGCCGATCGTTGACATAACGTGAACTGAATTTGTGCTCGAACTGCCCGTAATCAAGCTTACCATAGCTCGACCTTTCATTTTTCAATATATTTAGCTAATCCTAATTTTATAACCCTATATCTACTCTCTTTCCGAGGTGAGTTTATAATTAGCCACCCTTCCTCCGTTCCATTGCATGCTCCATTCCGTTTCAATGTTCTCTCAATTTTCACGTTCACTGATCTACTCCAGCTCTGACGCATTTATTTTTGTTTTCTTAGCGCTTGAATCGATCTCTATTCAAAACCATTATTATAGGATTATTATTAATAATATTTTTAATTTCATTTTCTAATATTTCTTTTCAATTTCCTATTTTCAAATGAGGGACGCTTCGTTTTGTAATTCTTCTACTTTTCACCAGTGATGGATTGACGCTTAGGCCTGTGAGGCCCGGTCGTAGGGCGGCAAAATTTTAGGGTCTACAAAATTTAAAGAAAGATTAAAATTTAAATATCGATTTGGCCTAGTTTTGCTATTTGCGTGCAAATATGGGCCAAGACAATCTTAATACACTTGCAATTTTGTCTATTGAAGCAAAATTGGTGCAAGAAATTGTTTATGAGAATATAATTGATGTTTTCGAGAGAGCGAAAGCAAGAAAAAAGTTTTTGTTTAATTTTAAGAAATTTCTTATTTTATCTAAATTAATAAACCTCAAAATAAAATATTTTTAATATTCGTAAATAAGATGTTTGATTATAATAATTATTACTATTAAGCAAAAATGGCGTCATATCGAAAGGGCCCTAGAGCCCTGTCGAACCTAAATACTCCACTGTTTTCCACACAAATGTCTTATCTATTTAGTTCGCTTCAAATAAATATTTCACTCAACGAGAATATAAGATCCAAATAAAGGTTCTATTAATTAATCAATTCTGTGAAACAAAATCTTTCTGATCCTGTTTTAGTCACTATTCTACCATATATTCAATAGTTATTAATTATGAAATAATTTAAAGAATATTTTAATCAACTTCTCTCTAAGGCGACATTAACATACCATTTTGAAGATATTATAGTCGATGTATTATTTATAATGATTATCAACTGATGTGGGCACAGTTGTTTCTCCCTTATGTGAAATCATCATACCAATTTCCTTCTTTCAAATTACTTCGATTTGGGTTTACCATAAACCGTTTTTAAACCGGAAAAATGCCTAAAGACGCTTAGACTAAATACACTCTATAATTTCAATCAAAAGCATAGGTTATTTCTTCTAGCCATATATATCTTAAGTTTCAAAGTCCAAAGCTCTACGACTTACCATATCCATAATATGAGCGTTTATGGTAAAATATTGTATTGTTTATTTTCGATATGAATAATTACTCACCTTTCTTAATTACAATCGGAATTTGAATAACTCAAAATATATGAATTATTAAAAAAAATAATAATAATAATAGGTAAATAAAAATGTTAGTCTTAATTGAGAAACAACAAAATATTTCAAAAAAAGGAAGTTCTTCGAAATCAACCATAATTTAGGAGTATTTCTTCTAACCTCTAGTTAGCTTAAGTATCAAATCCTGATGAGCTGCGACTTACCATATAGGGATATGGATGCTTAAAATATTTTTGCGTCATGCTTAATTCACTCTCCTTCTTTAAATCCAATCGGAATATTTATTAATTTAAGAACTTTAAATATTTGCTAAGTGTACCGATCATTAAAAAAAATCACAGATGCAGTTTTGAGAAAATTGTAAAATACCAAAAATAACTAACACTATTAACACTTTACTTATGTGATGTCTAAATGGGGTGTGTTTCCGGTGAAAATAAATAAAAATAAAAAAATATATATATTTTTAACCTGGAGAGAGAGATTGGTCGTGTATTATTGATCAAAGAACCTATGGCTGATCCATTCTTAAACTTATTGATTGGACGTACCTTGGTCCGGACTGGTGAGGCTTTAGAAAAGTTTCTGTTAAATCAACAACCTTACTTAACTCAAATACTATAATATGTTGTTTCTTTTAAAAAAAATTATCTTTTATATATTTTCCAATTAATAAATAGTTATTATAATTATTATTTTCAAAATGTTGGTATTAGCTAAAAAGCTATATATGTTATAAGTATAAATGTCTTAAAAGCAAATTCATACTAAAAACAATACTTAAAGTATATAATGAAACCAGAAAATAATTTTCAAAAAATGAAGGGTACTTTTTTGGTAAGAATCCCCTGGTTGAAAAGTCACCAACGACCACTGATGTATAGTATCTTTAGATTCCAGGGATCTTTTCTAAGATATTGACATTTTATAATCGATTGAAGGGAAGACATTAATAGAAAATAAATTTATTTTAAATATATTGCCTTGACAAGCTCTGATCCGTAGATATATTTTTTTATGAATCCTACCTGTGCAATATAGTATACACTATTATATGAGTTATCCCCCAAGGTTATTAGATTGTAGTAAAAGCGGCTTTAGCTGGGTAATCATTTGCCTTTTAATATTAAAATAGGTCTTCGAAGTAAACAACAAATGAATACTTAAAGACGACAATTCTATTTACCATACCACTAATATTTTATGCATCAGCTCCAATAGTAATAAGTCCCACCTTCAAAGCTAAAGTTCACTTCTACTAAAGAAGAGAAGGGCGTAGCTATACCGTGGAGCAGTTTGCTCGAGCCGCACCAATCATGAGGGTAAAAAATTAAAAAGATCAAAATAAAACTTTCTAAAAACTTTTGTAAAAAAAAGAAATTCAATTTGCCACATTTTCTATAATGTATTCAAAAAATGAAAACAATATTTTTTAGATAAATAAAATTATAAACACCTAAATATTTTAGAATGCACGTGTCTTATCATTATTCTGATTTTAGAATATAATACATTATATATTAAACAAATAAATATTTTAAAGTTATCAAATGACAAGTTTCATAGTACAACAACTATTATAAAAACATAAATTAGAAATTGTTATAAGGAATCATTTGTTCACTCTTTATGAGAGGTAAAGGGGGACCCTTTGTATCACTTCACTATTTTTGGAGTTGTTCAAAAATTTAATTTTTAGGAGAGATATAAAAATAAATATTATATTCGAACTCTGTACATAATATACTATTAGAATAAAATAAAATTTCTTGAAAAGCAAAATTTATTTTCTTAAAAAAATCCCATTATGAGAGGTAAGGAGGGACGCTTTGTATCACTTCACTATTTTTGGAGTGGTTCAAAAATTTAATTTTAAAGAGAGATATAACAATAAATATTATATTCGAACTCTGTACATAATATACTATTAGAATAAAATAAAATTTCTTGAAAAGCAAAATTTATTTTCTTAAAAAAATCCGATTATGAGAGGAAAGGGGGGACGCTTTGTATCACTTCACTATTTTTGGAGTGGTTCAAAAATTTAATTTTAAGGAGAGATATAACAATAAATATTATATTCGAACTCTGTACATAATATACTATTAGAATAAATTAAAATTTCTTGAAAAGAAAAATTTTATTTTCTTAAAAAAATCCAAATATGAGAGGTAAGGGAGGACCCTTAGTATTACTTCACTATTTTTGGAGTGTTTCAAAAATTTAATTTTTAGAAGGGATATAAAAATAAATATAATATTCGAGCTCTGTATATAATATACTATTAGAATCAATTGAAATTTCTTGAAAAGTAAAATTATATTTTCTTAAAAAAATCCGATTATGAGAGGTAAGGGGGGACGCTTTGTATCACTTCACTATTTTTGAAGTGGTTCAAAAATTTAATTTTTAGGAGAGATATAAAAATTAATATTATATTCGAACTCTGTACATAATATTCTATTAGAATAAATTAAAATTTCTTAAAAAAATTTATTTGCTTAAAAAAATCCGATTATGAGAGGTAAGGGGGAGGCTGTTTATCGTGGTTCAAAAATTTAATTTTTAGGAGATATTAAAATAAATATTATATTCGAGCTCTGTATATAATATACTGTTAGAATAAATTAAAATTTCTTGAAAACTAAAACTTTATTTTTTAAAAAGAATCCGAGTATAAGAGGTTTCTTTAATAAGAAATTCTTTGATAGAATAAAAATAATAATACTTATAGCAATGCTAAAGGCAATTTTAGATACATCTATTCCCCATCCATAAAATAGTTAGTTACCTATCCGAATATATAAATAAAATATAATTGTTCCCAATATTAATGACAATTTTAAATCAACCAAATTAGTCTCATTTCTATTTGTAAAATTAAAAGATAAAGATCCTCTCTTAAATAAAAATAATTTAGTTTACACAAGTAATTGCTTAAATTTTGACGTGGACAAAAAGTACCTATTTAAAATCTAGAATTTATGAACTTAAATATTCGATTAGAATAGAAAATTCCTAATTTATCATAGTTAGGCATATTCAACTAGCCGGGGAAAAATTGGGACTTTTTTAATCCCAAAATTTTAGATAATAATGGAATTTGCATAAAAAGATCTAAGTTAAATTTTCAAATTAAATTTCGTCAGATCTCTTTTGAGAAGATTAATTATATTTTTTTCTAATATTTAAGATTTGAATATTTAGAAAAATTAATCACAAATGTAAAAGCTTCAACAGCTCTATTACTATTTCTAATATTATGTTTTTGTAAAAATAGTGTAGCTCTCCGTTAATTAAATAAATAAATAAATTCAACGTTGCGCTCACCGATTTTACTTGTTTCAGGGTGATGAATATGTAATTAAGCCCCTGAAAGGAGACCAAATTCATTCTAGCCCTCTAAAATTGATTTAGTTTCTGAGAATTCTTGTAAATTGCTTTCATCTAAGAGTCATAATGCTATCTCCAAAGTAATTTCTGCCAGAAGGTTTTTAGAGATTGCTTTATAACTGAGTTAGTGGCCTTATGGGCAGGTTTTTCATTTATTGATGGCTATTTTATTTCGAAATTGCATCGCAAAATCATACATCAATAGATTATTTATTTTATAAAAGTAAGAAAGAATAAATTACCTGTATTCAAAATCTAATTATTAATTAAATATTCAAATTTTTGTATTGTAAAAATCTGTACTTGAATCAATAATATATAATATAGTCTAAAAAGAGATAAAAACTAAATTTCAAAGTCTTTAATATCGATGTTTAACAGTATGACACGGGTTTTTTTTTTATTTATTTATTGTCACCGAGAACAAAGCCCATTTAAACAGCACATCAGTAAATTGTTAGTAGGATGGGTTAGTAAGGGAGCCGAATTTTAACCCGCCGAAATTTTATATGCTAGCCAGGCTCGAACCCGGGCCTCCCGCTTGAACATCGTCATCAACGATGCTGAAGCGGGACCACCGCCTTAGCCAGCTCGGCCAACCCAACTCCAGTATAACACGGTTTAATTAAATAAAAATTTTATCTTTAGAAATTCTAATAGTGAGGCAATGCTCATTTCTTTGTTGAAAATGATGCGCTATGTAAAATCTAGTTAATCGAATTGATATTCTTCTCAGTCGTTTAATCTCATTACTGAGGCGTCGTGGTCCTTAGTTTAAAGGACTATCATGAGGTCCTCTCTTTCTACCAGCAGTTTTTTTTTTTATCAACGCAATCGAATCCAAGAAGGGCGCACCATGAAGATGCGCCTATGAATTGCAATGATCCCTGCATTACCGAAGAAAATAGGAATAGATCAGAAAAGGGTGGACGCGTAGGTGTTTGTGGACCCGGGTTTTGAAGGTTTAAAGGTTGTAAGTGACCAGAAAGACGGAGGCCGGGGAAAACTTCCAGTTCCTCAAAATAATGGGGACAAACGTATTGGCGAATGAAGTGGTCCAATACTTTTCTAATTTAACCGCGAAAGGGTGTTAAGAAACGGTAAACTGCGTGGTACACACAATGCACGCATTGGGTGGAATTACCGATTTTAACTCATCAGAGCACATGCCGTGTTAGTAACATATCTATAAAATAATAAAAATGCGGAATCGTCAATTAGCTTTTGATAGCTCGCTTCTGAATTGCATCCAGGTTGGAAAGATAATTCTTGGGGCTCTTTCTCCACAAATGCAAGCCGTATTCGAGACAAGGGAGGATTTCGCCACAGAGGAAATGTGTTCATTCCAATTAGACGCCCAATATTTTGTATTTTTTTTATTTTAATTTAAAGAAAAATTCTTAAATGAGGGATGTTTCAACCATTAAAAGCTCAACTTTATTAATTTCAATTTAAAACTGCTTTCTAACTTCTCGAACAAAAGCAATAGTTTCGAAAGAAACAAACTCGCCGTAGGCGTCGCAGGGGTGCTTTCCTGGAAATTTTAACAGCGCTCACTGATTCAGAACAGCTGACAACGTAACGAGTTATTAATTCCATTTTTTTTTTCAATTTTCATTTTATATAAAAAGTAATTAAAGTGGTTCATTGGCTTTTTTTTAAGCAATCAACCTTTAATTTTCATCAAAAAATACGATGTTATAATAATAGGTGTTTTTATATTAACACGAGCTTTTTCGTACGTACCTTAGTGTCTCGAAGCTCGGCCTCACGGGCTGGTGGCCGTGGCGGGCAGCGTCTCCGGCCAAAAAGTTTATTCCCCTTAAAAACTCCAGATGCATATCTACAAAACTTGGATTTTTTTGATGCAGACTTTTAATTATTTTTTTGAAGATGTTAGATATATATTTATTTCATGTTATTTTTAATTACATTATTATTATATTTTTTTTTTATTTATGAGGTATGTATTTTTATTTTTCGTTTTTACTAAAATTTTCCCGTAGCGTAGGGACAAATTTTCTAAATTTGTCCCACCGCCACGGGAAAATCCTAAGACTACTTATAATATATTATTATTGTATTATTTTAATAATATTAATTCAAGAAAATGTTTCGCATACAAAATGCGACCTCTCTTTATGTAGGATTTTTCAGAAGAACAAATAACCATCAAATTGTTAATTTTTTGATGTGAAGTCTGTACTTTGAAAGCGATATTCTTACTGATCTAGCGGGTTTTGAATCAAATCCTTTTGCCTCTACATAAATATGATGATGTATAACTGTTTGAACTTTAAAAAATCAGCAAAAAGTTATTCTTGAAAATCTTTGATTTTGCGGGTTTTGATTCTAAACGCCTTATATATTATTATTTCTTATTGTACAAAATAACAAATAAAAATATAACTTATGACAAAACCAAATAAATGTTACGATTCTAAACATGTTTAAAAATAGTCCAAGATAAAAATAATGAATTGATGGTGTTGATTTTTAGAAGGAGAAAGCAAAGCTTAAGCGGGTTTTGCCGGAACCCCGAGAAGAAGAGAGGGTGCCTCATACATAATTTAAAGCATTTGGTCTGCTTTGAAAAACCACATAAAATGAGTCTGATCTTATATAGCGTGCCAATGAACTCAATGGATTCAATTCCGAATCTAAAATCGATTAATTAAGTTAAAAATTAAACAAGGTAAACAAAATTAATTTAATTAAAAGAACGAATTCATCCAGGTCTCGTTAGGCCCGATTTACTCTCCGAAAATCAGATAATTATTTATTCACAGCCATTTCTAAACATACCTCATTCATATTTCATTCTGCATTCTTTGGCTGATCTCCATTTTCTCATTTTCTTTAAAGACATGTCATGATCTATATTTTAACAAATTATAACTGTTATCGTAAGTATAGGCTCGTTAGGATCCCCCGTTAATTCCTTTTCTACATTTTTGTTTGAAATTTAGTGAAATCAAATTGAATATTTTCTCTTCTATATAACGAATATCGTTTTATTTCAAAGAAAAAGGGAAAAATGCCATTTCTAGGATAATAGAAATATAGAAATTAACTTCTAATAATCCCAAACAGTCCTGGATTTGGATTTGTTTTAGCTCTGAAGGAAGATAGATAATTCTATGTATACCCCCACCATTTTTAGTTATTTCTCTCTATCAGATTCTAATGCAATATTAAATAATTTAAAAAAATCACAACTTTTTCAAGACGTTAGAGCCGCATAAATTGTTCATTTATGCTAATATTATGATATCACTTTAAAATTTGAATGAAATCTTTCAAAAAATGATGTTTTCTACATTTCGAACCGGAAGTTCTTATAGCTAGAAAGCCCTAAATCTAAAGGTGCTATTACCGTCGCGGTAGATATTCGACGGTGGGCGGTCGACTAAAGCTTGCACATAAAACAAGGAAACATATTTCGTTGGAACTGCTCAACTAAGTTTATTCTAATCATGTGGGAATTGAATTTAAAGACCATTTAGGAAATTAATAGATAAACTTTATAGTCTTCTTTTGGATCTTACTTGGATAATCTACAGGGTGAAACTATAATTAAATATTTACAAGTTGTGTATATTACCATGTGTATATTGTATATGAAATAAAAAAATTGGTTCAAATTCTATGTTATTAAATACACTCTTTGAAAGTTGCTGTATTTGAAGAATCTCTACGAACTTGTTTGAACTTTACAAGGTCTTGGTTGGTTAAAAAAACAAACAAATCGTTCTAGGCTCTTAAATCGCATTTTCAATTTATTCGATTCGATAGATACGAATTTTGAGAAGTAACCAAAGATAAAAGCAACAGGTCTTTATTAAGCGATACTTCGCCATAACGGCTCTAGGTTGTCCAATTTGAAGATGTTTGACGAAATACAAAGCAATAGCTACCAAAGGGAAGATCAAGGAATCAGAGACGCGCAAGTGAACTTATGTTATGATTATAAAACATACTCATAGTCTGATTTATGAATTGAAGAGTAAAAGAAAAAGTTAAAATACTAACAGAGGTCAAAACCTTGGAATGACTAAACAAACATATGAATACCACTCAAAAATTAAGTATCGAAACGTGGTGTTTTCTGACGAGAATGTCTCTTTTGATAAACATAAATAAATAGATAACAAAGGCCGAAGAATAATGACAACCAACATTTTAACTTAAGCCTTTCATTTGATACAAGTTAGCAAAATCTTAATAGTCTAGTGGTTCTTAACCTTTATAAGCTGCGACCCAAATTTGAGAAATATTATATTTTCAGGTCGTGACCCACAAAAAGCCACATTTTTTATTACCTTTTCTTTAGAACATATTTAACCAATTTTTTTGCAACGAAATTTTCTCTGGAGAGAGACGGACTGGTAGAAATTTTAACTACTGTGGAGAGAAGAAAGAAACATTTTATTTGTTTCATTCATTGATCCTTTGAAACCCTGAAGAAGGAGGGAAAAACGTCGGTTTGAAAGTAAAGGAGGAAGGATTCCAATAAATTACACCTTATTTGATATGTGTTAATTTTTTCTTTCCTCACTACCACTGGGCTGCCTTTAATATTTAACCAATTTTCTTCAATGATGACCTTTTTTACTTTATCCAATGCAAAGTATTGTAATCGCTCTCGGGGCAAGCGTGGCTTCAAAGGGTCCTCAGGTAAAGACTACGGAACCCATGGACTCAATTAAAGTCACAAATTGTAGTATTCAATTAGGTTGAATATTAGCACGTGGCGGTTTTGCCAAAAATTACATGGGGTCTCGTCGAGAGGCCAAAAAGTGCGATTTTTTCATTTAGTGCGTGCGGATGGATGGATGTATGTATGGATGGATGTATGTATGGATGGATGTATGGATGTGATCGCTTTTTGGCCCACGATTTTTTCCACACCGTTGCACCGATTGAAATGAAATTGAAAACCTACCATTAGTTTAACAAAATGAAGCGCTGATTAGTTTTTGGTACATATCGGCCCACAAACATTAGTACTTTATTTCAGTACTTTTTTAGTTTTTTCTAAATATCTTGAAAATGACTTAACCAATTTTGATGAAATTTAATATCCTAATTAAGTACCTTGGGGACCACAAAAAAGGTTAAATAAAGTTTTTAGTAAAATTATATTTTAAAGTACTTTACTCTAGAGTAAGATGGTACTTTTTTAATTTTTAAATTCTTTAAAATTTATTCATTTGAAAGTTTTAATATAGCTCATTTAGCCTTGCTTAAGTAAGAATGGATAGGCTTCTCTCTGTGAAATGCTAAAAATTTGGGAGGAATTTTTATGAGTAACCATAACAACTGCGTTGTTTTCTTATCCGTTACCTTTGCTGAAGACAGAGAAATCGATTTTAAACCAAAAATAGCGATTGATTCTCATCTAGTTCTTGAGGAATAATCATTCTATATTGGATTTTTGACGTTTCGGTTTTTATTAGTAACCATTGCTGAAGACATAGAGAAATCGACTTTAAACCAAAAATAGCGATTGATTCTCATCTAGTACTTGAGGAATAATCATTCTATATTGGATTTTTGACGTTTCGGTTTTTATTAGTAACCATTGCTGAAGACATGGAGGAATCGACTTAAAATCAAAAATAGCGATTGATTCTCATCTAATACTTGAGGAATAATCAATTCTACATTGGATTTTTGACGTTTCGATTATTATTGGTAACCATTGCTGAAGACATGGAGGAATCGACTTAAAATCAAAAATAACGATCGATTCTTATCTAATACTAGAGGAATAACCTTATTGCATTCCATTTTTGATGTTTTGACTATTAATGGAAACCTCTACTGAAAATGTAGAAGAATCGACTTAAAATCAAAAAGACTAAATTCTTTTATTGGCAAACAACTCGAGCTTGAGGTTGTTTGCCAAAAAGAATTCGTGCTGATCTTTTAATGGAATATTTAATTTTGTCATCAAGAACATCAACGAATCCAATGGGTTGTTCCTCTGGTGACAGACGGAATCGATCGTTATTTTGATTTTAAGTCGATTCCTCCATGTCTTCAGCAATGTGTTCCAATAATAACCGAAACGTCAAAACTAATTTAAATTGTTATCAAGTAGATGAAAATCGATAACTACGTTTTCAAGTCATTCATATGTCTTCACCAATGATTTGCAATAAAGCTGGAATGAAGAATCTGATGTAGAATGGTTGTTCCATCAACTCTGCAAAATGAGAATTCTATTTTGAGATTAATTGTCGCTATGAACTACTGGAATTTGCAAGTGATATCTCGATTCATACTACAGGAACAAGCATATTCATATTTCAAATGAGTTTGGATAAGGTTTAGCAACGATCCGTTGCAGTTGGTGACGCTGTTCATGATGAGCGCGCGACGGATGGATGGATCAATGTATGTATGTATGTATCGTTATCGTTTTTGGCCCACGATTTTTTCCACACCGTTGCACCGATTGAAATGAAATTGAAAACCTAGCATTCTTTTAACAAAATGAAGCGCTGATTAGTTTTTGGTACATATCGGCCCACAAACATTAGTACTTTATTTCAGTACTTTTTTTAGTTTTTTCTAAATATCTTGAAAATGACTTAACCAATTTTGATGAAATTTAATATCCTAATTAAGTACCTTGGGGACCACAAAAAAGGTTAAATAAAGTTTTTAGTAAAATTATATTTTAAAGTACTTTTCTCTAGAGTAAGATAGTACTTTTTTAATTTTTTAAATTCTTTAAAATTTATTCATTTGAACGTTTTAATATAGCTCATTTAGCCTTGCTTAAATAAGAATGGATAGGCTTCTCTCTGTGAAATGCTAAAAATTTTGGAGGAAATTTTTTAAGTAACCATAGCAACTGCGTTGTTTTCTTATCCCTTACCTTTGCTGAAGACATAGAGGAATCGACTTTAAACCAAAAATAGCGATTGATTCTCATCTAATACTTGAGGAATAACCATTCTATATTGGATTTTTGACCTTTCGGTTTTTATTGGTAACCATTGCTAAAGACATAGAGGAATCGACTTTAGTTTGAGTTGTTTGCCATAAAAGAATTTAGTCTTTTTGATTTTAAGTCGATTCTTCCACGTTTTCAGTAGAGGTTGCCATTAATAGTCAAAACATCAAAATTGGAATGCAATAAGGCTATTCCTCTAGTATTAGATGAGAATCGATCGTTATTTTTGATTTTAAGTCGATTCCTCCATGTCTTCAGCAATGGTTACCAATAATAATCGAAATGTCAAAAACCTAATGTAGAATTGTTATTCCTCAAGAGAATCAATCGCTATTTTTGATTTTAAGTCGATTCCTCTATGTCTTCAGCAATGGTTACCAATAAAAACCGAAATGTCAAAAATCCAATGGAGAATGGTTATTCCTCGACTATTAAATGAGAATTATTTTTGAATTAATGTCAATATGAACCACAAATTGCAAGTGATATCTGATTAATAATAAAGGAACAAACATATTAATATTTCAAATGAATTTGGATAAAGTTTAGCAACGGGTCCGTTGCAGTTTATTTAACTTGCACATAGTTTTTTTTTTAAACAATTAAGATAAACAAAGGTACGGGAATTTAATGAAAAAGCAGCTATTTTTAATATTTTTACTTTTAGTAGTATTGAATAAATTAAAATATATTTTTTAGCTCATGGAAAATAAATGTAGTAAAATATTTGAGTAACGCCTCTGCACGACCCAATGAATATGGTTTGTGACCCAACTTTGGTATAGGTTAAGTACCACTGTTCTAATGTCCATATTTAAATTATTATAAACATAAAAAACTAGACTCTATAGACGAAACCCCTCTTCTGGTGGTATCAAGATCCCTGTTGTTAAGGCCACTCTCCCGAAAATAGATAGCCTATCGCAGATTTATCTATTCATCATATTAAATCGAACACTTGTCAAAAATCAAAAATAATTTTATATAGTTTTCGAGGGTTGTTGTACCCGATTTTTTACATTTTTTATAATCTACACGCCAATTTTTTTACTATCGGAAGTTAACGAATTTTTTTTTTTTAGTAAAACCGGGTACAAGTGAAAGTATATGGCAATCAGCCTAAAGGGTAAGAAATGTACTTCAGTGCTCTCAAAAAAAGACACCAGACTTTGGTTAATAACTTATTTGTTGGTTGTCGATACATATCTACTACATCTTTCTATTTTTGCCGGGAATATTACCCCACAGTATAGAAAATGAGAGTTGTCAAACGTGTCAGAAAAAATTATGGAAAAAACTTTATGCTTCACACCTTAATGTAATAATGCGACATGAATCTTTTAGAAAGGCCTCTGATAAACTATGGGGTAAATTCCGAAGGTAGAGACCATAATGAATGTAGTGGAGCAAAGGCCGAATAAAATTTTGTAGATTTTTACTCCAAATAGATTGTTGTTATTTTCCATATCCGAATGCAAAGCCGGAGCCAAAAAAAAATTCAGGGGAGTTAGTTAATTTTCGGTGGAGGGGGGATCAGCTATCAACTGTGGGATTAGGGGAGTATCGATATACTCCTAGGAGTAGGAAACATGACCTCCCCTGATGCCCAGATTGCTTTTTTTATCAGATTATTATTTTTATTAAATTTTTATTGAATGATTAATTTATATCCTCTAAGATTTTGATATTTACCTCAACGTTTCGGGTGGGGGGGAGGGGGGTTAATACACTAACACCCCCGCTGGCTATGGCCACAGACTATTTATCTTTATTATTAATAAATTAATATAGCTAATTGGTTCATATAAAATTAACTGAAAATCTTTTTATCTTTTTGTGAAAATATTATTATAATTAACTTGTTAAAAATGTATTTATAAAAGATAGCTTAAAAAATGAACAAATGATATATAATTTAAAAGCTCTCTGGGCTGTCTTAAAAAAGTTTTTAAAAAGAATGAATTAAAAATGCTTTTGATTAAAAGAAAATATATTTTCGTCATTCAGGTTGGATTTGATTTAATTATTTAAATTAAAGAAATTAAAAATAAAGATAAAATAAAAAAATAAGCTGATGTGGCCATCCATATGACCATACACCTGGCTCCTCTCTTATATTTAATACAAGCTGACTCTCTTATATTTAATACCAGTTGATGACCCACCCCCCACCCATTTCGGGTGGTTAGTTTTTGTATTTTTAGTCTTCTATAGGGGCCCAATGATTATGTACCTATACAAAATTTGATTGATTTTGGTCCAAGGGCCTAAATTTTCATTTTTTGACCCTTCCATTTTGGGTGTTTAGTTTTTGCATTTTTATTCTTCTGGGGGCCCACAGATTATGTATACAAAATTGGTTTGGTTTAGGTCCAAGGGCCTAGATTTCAATTTTTCGACCGCTCTCCTCCCATTATAGGTGGCTAGTTTTTGCATTTGTATTCTTCTGTGGGGGCCCACTGATTATATATACAAACTTTGGTTGAATTCCAGACTATTTTATTGGAAATATCAGTTTTCTTCAATTTCACATAGAAGATTAAACAACCTGTATCTGGAAAAAATCACCTCCTCTCTCAACTTTTGAGCTTGTTTCTTTGGATCGTAGTGGAAGTGGCGTAGCCAGAAAATTTTCATGGGGTGGGGGGTCATCCACAAATCAAAATATTTAGTGGGAATTTTTTTTGTTAAATTGTGTTTTTACCCGGAAAGTTTTGAGGTAGTTGTAATTGCTTCGAGCCTTTATGTTTTTTGGTGTGCTGAATCCGAATCTGAGGTTTGCTAACACAATTTCGTGAAGGAACATTGTCAAAAATGCAAAAAAATGTAAAAAATCTCATTTTTGGCGGTTTTTTGATTATGACTCGAAAACTATCAACTTTTCGTAAATAACCTTCCTATTCAAAATGAAAGTTCATAAAATTTCATACAAATTCCATCATTAGGGTTTTTTCTCCAACCAACCATCCTAGAAACTTAATTTCTAACTCATTCTCTAGGAAATTTTGTTGACTTGAACGTTTACTTAGACCATTTTTTGTTAAAACTCTTAGATTTATAAATATCCAGCATTTTCCATGACAGGAAATGACCTGTTTTTACAAAAAAATGCACTTTTTCCTTCATAAAATGAAAACCACTCATCGTAGAAACTTGATTTCTGTCGCATTCTCTAGGAAATTTTGTTGATTTGAACGTTTATTTGGACTACTTTTTTGATAAAACTCTTAGATTTATAGATAACCAGCATTTTACATGACACTTTTGAGGATTCGGATCATGTCCTTTGTAGGAAATTTTATCAACTTTATATTACTAAGGTTATTTACGAAAAGTTGATAGTTTTCGAGTTATAAGCAAAAAACCTCCAAAAAATTGGATTTTTTTATCCTTTTACTTTACCATACAGGGTATGGTCAAGTATTGTAATCGTGAAAAAAGTGTTTTTTTTTTCGAAATATCTCAAAAACGGCTGAAACTATTTTGATTAAAAAAATTGAGCAAAACCAAGGCACTTTTGTCTACAAAAAATCTCTAATAAGTGAAGATCGAAAAAATTATATTTTTAGAAATAATAATTGTTTTATCAAAATGTCTGTTAGTCTGATTGTTAGTCTGTGCGTTATCAAACTAGTCGATTTTTCGTTTATTGGGCCACGCAGGTGTGGGCCTCCTATAACAAGAAATATTTACATAGTCGGGTGAATTTAATTATAGGAGTATTTACATAATTATAGGAATATTCACATAATGTATTTACAATTTTTTTGGCGATTTCCCTATAAGTTCTCCTGTTGAATCTATAAAAATTCATCAAAGAACCCCTCATCACCCTGAAGGTCATATCACATAAAGTTCTCTGGGAAATTCCCAGGGCGACAAGGGGAGGCACCGCTTTATGCCACCACACTCCCTTCCACGAGAGTGTGATGGCTTCAACTCTCACAGAACCCGAGCCCACCCCAAACCTTGCTAAGAGCTGATTAGATTTTGGTGCATATCGACCCAAAATTAAGGGGTTTGGAGGGGGGGGGGGTTAAAAATTTAAAATCTAGGCCATTTGAGCAAACTCAACCAAATTTTGTTTACATAATCAGTGGGCCCCCAGAAGTCTAAAAATGCAAAAACTAACCGCCCAAAATGGGGGGGGGGTCAAAAAATGAAAATCTTGGCCATTTACCAAATTCAACCAAATTTTGTATACATAATCAGTGGGACCCCAGAAGTCTAAAAATGTAAAAACTAACCCTCTCCCCTACATGATTATAAATAATTTTAGGTGCCAGGTTGTATGGTAAAGTCAAGTGGATGGCCATATCAGAACACGTCAGTTTATTTTTTTCATTTTTGACAATGTTCCGTCACGAAATTTCGTTAGCAAACCTCAAATTCGGATTCAGTACACCAAAAAACATATAGGATCAAGAAAAAAGAAAACTAACCCAAAAGTTTCCCGCAAGGGTCCCTTTAGAGAACAATTTAATTGGACTAAAAAGGTACTTTAAGAAATTAAAAAAGAACATAATTCTCGATTAAACATATTAAATATATTTAATTACCGTTAGTTTGCCATAAGAAACGGTTTGTCGTTTCCGTTACTCATCCCATGAGCCCTGCCCTTGGGGAGGGAGGGGGGTTCTGATTTTTTCGAGTCATTTTGCTGATTCTATTTATTTTAAAAATTTACTTTGAAGCCGTCTACTAAGCCCTATGACAAAGTATTATAATATATAAATTTTGCTTTGTGATCTTTTGTTTTCCTCCTTTTTGTTCTATTGGATTGCACACCTGTACATTTCATGATCAAAGAACTTTTGCTTTTTGACACTAACACATGGTAACATGTCTAAAATTAGAGAACAAAACTTTTCGCATAAATGAAGGGGCTTATAATGTTGGTTTTATTATAAATCTATCTGTGTCAAAATGAACAAACATTAAGTTATTAAAAAAATTAAACAATTACTTAATTTTTTCTTTTATATAAATACAAGAATACAAAAAATAATTGAAAATGCTATTATGATGATTAATCTTCGGATAAATTAAAAATACAATACTTAAATAAATAAAAAAATAAATAAATATTTATTACTCGACCTGCTTAGAGGCATAAGTCCTCGGTGGCTAGGTCAACCAAACATCAATACAATTTAACTACAAAAATTAATAAACATCAATACAAATCAATTACAAGAAATTATCAATTAAGAAACAAATAATAGACAAAAAAAACAATATATTAATAAATACCTAATAATTTAATATTATATCATAATATTATTTATTATATATTTATTAAACACGATTAAATTTATTAACTTTAGATTTAGAAGAATTAACAGAAAAGCATAGGTATTTAATATCTTTGAATCAGCTTTGATTTTTCTTCTTTAATATTGCGTCGAAATTAGAGCCTGTAGTAATGTTGAAATTTTGTAAAATACCATATTTTTTTTCAAAAATTAAAAACAACAAAATGTTTATTTAAAAATGTCTTTCATCGCAAGCAGAATTTTACAATCTAGTTTACTATTCTTAAGTAAATTTTCTTATGTGCATAAAACTACTCATCGGAAGTATTTGGTTCCTAAGGCCATTTTCTTGTGAGGGAACTATCTGTCTATCCAATAGACATCATCCTATGCTAGGTCATTTTATGTTTATTCCGCGAAGCTCTGGAATAAAATTCCATCAAGTGTGAGGAGGGAAAAGTCTCTCGGCGCTTTTAAGGAAAGATATTTCGATCTAATAATGAGTCAGCAGAAGGCTGGTTGATGGGTGGAGTGAGGCTGAGTTGTTATATTTTAAAATTTATTTTGTTCATGCAGATCATTTTGTGATATATTTATTTTTTTGTATTTTGATTTCATTTTGTCAATTAATTTTAATAATTTTTTCCTTTTATTTTTTTAATGTTAATTGTAATTATTGTTGTACTCTCTGGGTTGAATTATGTAAGCAGATGTTTAATGTAATATAATTTGTATCTATTATGCTCCAGGAGAATATCATTCTCAGAGCAAAATAAAATCTATCTATCGCCATCGAAAGAACGTCGATCGTTCTCTCTTCAACGAAGACCACAATCCACCTCAAATATCGTTGTAGAGGATCTGGAGCTACTTCTCTTAACTTGGACCATTCAGATTCCACGGCAGCCATCATTATTATAAAAGATAAAGCAGCTATCTTTCTTTACTTTGCTCATTAATAATAATTGGTCAGATTTAAACTTTAATATTTGTTTATAGAACTTTACTATTGCCTCCACCAATCTCTTCTCAAATTATGCATCCAATGCAGCATGCCTGAACCTGCCTTAGCGCAATCGCTGCCTTTTCATTAATTTCTTTATTGTTAATTATTTAGTTCCCTCCCCCACTTATTCCATAAATTGTAGTTAATCTTTTATTTAGTATTTTTTTTAGTTTTCTTTCTCTCACAATTTTAAGCTGAATAAATCTTATTTTATTATAAAATATATAATTAATTTTATTTCTTACCAGAGTACGGCCATTACACACGTAAAATGAGTTTTGAAAAGGCAAGGAACTAAGAATTGGACTATTAAATTAAAATAAACTGACACGTTCTGATGTGGCGATCCACTTGGCTTCGCCATACAACCTGGTTCTTCACTTATATTTAATATTTGATAAAATTATTTATGATCATGTAGGGGGGGGGGGGGCACGGATTATGTATAAAAAATTTGGTTAAGTTTGGTAAAAGGGTCTAGTTTTTTAATTTTTTCACCATACATCCCCCTACCCATTTTGGGCCGTTAGTTTTTGCATTTTTAGACTTCTGGGGTTCACCCATTATGTATACAAAATTTGATTGAGTTTGCTCAAATGGCCTAGTTTTTTAATTTTTAACCCCCTCCACCCCCCTTTAATTTTGGGTCGATATGCACCAGAATCTAATCAGCTCTTAATCTCAATGCACCAGGGCTACGTGTGAGGTTTGGTTTTGATATTCATACTAGTTTTTGAGCTGGCTCGTGCACAGACTAACAACCAGACTAACAGACATTTTGACAAAACAGTTATTATCTCGAAAAATATAATTTTTTTGATATTCACTTATTTGGGCCTTTTTGTAGACCGAAATACCATGGTTTTGCTCAATTTTTACTTTACCATACAGGGTATGGTCAAGTATTGTAATCGTGCATAAAAAAAGTGTTTTATTCCTTCTTTTTTTCAAAATATCTCAAAAAAAGCTTAAACTATTTTGATTAAAAAAATTGAGGGAAACCATGGCATTTCGCTCTACGAAAAAGCTCTAATAAGTGAACATCGAAAAAATTATATTTTTTGAGAAAATAATTGTTTTGTCAAAATGTCTGTTAGTCTGTCCGTCTGGTTGTCCGTTAGTTTGTGCGTTATCAAATTTTTGTGGACGAGCTAGCTCAAAAACAAGTGTGAATATTGAAACCAAATTTCACACGTAGTTTTGGTCCATTGAGATTAAGAGCTGATTAGATTTTGGTGCATATCGACCCAAAATTAAGGGGGGTGGAGGGGGGTTAATAATTAAAAATCTAGGCCATTTGAGCAAACTCAACCAAATTTTGTATACATAATAGAAGTATAAAAATGCAAAAACTAACCACCCGAAATGGGGGGTGGTCAAAAAATGAAAGTCTTGGAAACTCAACCAAATTTTGTATACATAATCAGTGGGACCCCAGGAGTCTAAAAATGGAAAAACTAACCCCCCTCCCCTACATGAATATAAATTATTTTATTAAATATTAAATATAAGTGAGGGGCCAGGTTGTATGGTGGATTCAGGTGGATGGCCACATCAGAGCACGTCAGCTTATTTTAATCAAAATATTTTCGCTGTTTTTAGACATTTTGAAAAAAGAAGAAAAAAGAACTCTTTTTCATGTACGATTACAATACTTGGCCCTACCCTGTATGATAAAATAAAAAGCCTTAAATCGTTATACCAGAATAAGCAAAAAAAAAAAAAATATTTTAAAGAAATTAATACTTGAGCAACTACTCTCGACAAAGGAACCGAATGATTTGTAAAATATTCAAAATCCAGAAAGTTCCAATTTGATATAGGTACATTATTTTAGAGAGATTCATAAAATTAATTATAGAAATGTTTAATTTTCTAGTGTTTTTATTAAAAAAAAAATAATAATAAATTACAGGAATGTAATTATAAAAATTTATTTTAATAGCTCTGACCTTTAAAGTCAACGCTATTTCAAATAAACGGATCTAATCTAATCTTAAATAAATAAATAAATAATTGTTATAGACAATGAATGCTTGGACAAATGAAAGTAAAAAAAAAAAAAAAAAAAAAATTACACTAATTCCGAAGTAAAATAAAATTCTGCTTTGTCCTTTGCACAATATTTGAGAGTATGATGATAATCCATATCATGGTGGCACGCCAAATCTCTGTTATCTCACCCTCCAAAATATCCCTGAGCAATCGATTGAGTCTCAAAAGGTGCCTAATCCCCCGAGTTTTTCCTTCCTCTAAATTCTACCATAAAGTATATAGTTCTATTTTCTTTAATCATATCGAGAACTTTAATATTCCTAATTCTAAGTTTCTACCCTTTTAATCTTCAACATTTATTCTCCTAGAGCAGTGGTTAACCTCTTTAAGCAGCTCAAATTTGAGAAATATGTTCATGTGGCAACCCAAAAAGCCAAATTTTTTCATTAGATTTTACTTAAGCAATTTTCTTCAACTTTACAGTGTTGACCTTTTTTACCCACACATAAAATTGTTTTTAACAATTAAAATAAACAAAGGTATTTTTCGACCCAAGGAAAATTTAATGAAAAAGAACGTGTTTTTAATATTTTAAATTTAAATAGTATTAAATAAATGAAAATATATTTTTAAACTTATTAAAAATAAATATAGTAAGATATTTGGTTTAACGACTCTTTGCTATCTAAAGGATATGCTTCGCTACCCAAAAATTCTTGGATGATAACTACATTCCCTTCTCGAAATGACCTTTGAATTTTTCTAGCATGAATCCTTTAGGTATTTTCTGGTAATCCTTAAGAATTAATTATTAGACAAATGACTGTTTCTTAAGAAAATTGGCAAGAATTGAAGATAATTAATAGACTATGGCATATACTTAAAAGAATATATCAAGAAAAATTAAAGAATAAGGTCACAAATAAAATAGGAACAGAATGAGAAGTGGCACGCCAAAAAGAGAATTGAAGATCTAAAACAAGATGGTACATTTAGAAAGAAGAAAAAAATGGAAGAATCAGTGAAAAACATAGAACAAGCAATTCAAAATAACTGTTCAAAGGTGAACAACTCGACAAATAGACATTACAACAAGAACATAGAACCATAAAACTTAATGGATAAATAACAGATAAAATGATTAAAAAAAATAATACTTTCAGTAATGGCAAGGTGTGGAAATGTATATGGAGGGAGGTGAAAATAAACAGAGTGCACAGTACATGCAGAAATGAAAAGGAAATGAAATGAGGTGAAATGAAAGGGCTGACGGTAGAAACAGACATCAGACTAATTGCTAATTGACTTGCTAAAAAAAATAAAGTTAAAAAATGGCGAAAACCAAGTGAAGACAGAAAAGGAGACAAATAAAAATAAATTAGTGAAAGACAGAATCAAGAAGCTGAGTAAGGATAGCAGCGGATTTTGATCTATTTATTAAATTAAAAAAATTTCAAAATAAAATTACATGAAAACTTGCACAAATATTATTTAATTAATTTACAGACTTATTTGAGAAAACATAACATAACATAATTTATAATTAAGCCTTTTTGTGTGAATTATTAAATACATATTTATATTGGCATATAGATACTTAATACTATATTCCGGGTCGTGGGAAAATTCATCTCAAGAAAAATTCATCGCAGGAGGAGTCATCGTATTTTTTTTCATGGTTATTTTGAAATTTATTTCTCAAAATGCTAATGTAGATTTTACAATATACGAGTAATAGTGAAGTTAATTTTCTCATTAATATATCAAAGAATAATTAACACATTAACGATAATTGTTTTTGATCGCGCTTTTTAAACAAGATATATATCGCGAGACTACTGCTGGTTGAAGCTATTGGATATTCTTTGATATATTAATGAGAAAATTAACTTCACTATTTCAAGTTAGAATATATAAATTCGGATATTATTTTCACTTAATATTTGACAAAAATCATCTGCATTCGATTCGCGATGGAATCAAATGCAGGAAACTTATGATTAATTAATGGCAAACACCTAACACACGTGTTAACAGATCGTGCGCTCTGGACTGGGAGATTGAATATATAACATCTCAGATTTCAAATTCATTTGGTGATCCATATCAGTGTTTGATATAAAAAGTGTCATGCGGACCAATCCCGAAATGATGCTGGATTATAGCCAAATGGATCATATCTTTTTTCATCCTCTCTTGGTTCAGACTTAAGACTCAACAGACTCCAATAGCTTCAATCAGCAGTAGTCTCGCGATATATATCTTGTTTAAAAAGAGCGATCAAAAACAATTCTCGTTAATGTATTATTTTTTTTTTTTTTTTATAAATTTTATTAAACCAATTATTTTACTTTAATTAATGTATACATTGTATTTTAGCCTCGACTCCGGAGATTACTTCTCCACCATCGAGTGTCCTTATTCATCTTTAGTCCTTGTTTTTAATAAGAGGAAAAATCTAATTAGATAAAAAAACCTCTTTTCCGATAATTATTTCAATTCCATTATTCCCCAATCAAGTCGATTGGGATTTCTTTCTAATGTATTCATTATTCTTTGATATATTAATGAGAAAATTAACTTCACTAGTTATAAATATATAAATTCGGATATTATTTTCACTTAATATTTGACAAAAATCATCTGCATTCGATTCGTGATCGAATCAAATCCAAGAAACTTATGATTAATATACGAGTACTTTAAGGATAAAAAATTAAAGGAAGCTTAATGTTAAAAATAAAATATATTTAACCACAAGTCACAATCTCTAATTTATTCTTCCTTGATAGAATGAAATATTGAACATGGGTTTTGACTATATGTGCTAAAATAACAAGTCATATCGTAATATATATGCAATTTAAAATCCGAAAAAGATGTATTGTCCTTTTAGCTAGAACTAAACAACTCTGTTTTTAGGAATCTGTTCTAGCTAGGAACTCTTCAACTTTCGTCAAGTCCCTGTGTCTGTCTGTTCAGCTGTCACAGTCTCGTTTTTGTATGTAAAAAGACGCCTAAGCAGTGAAGTTTGATCTCAATACGATTTAAATGACTCCAGTTACCATCATTTGATGACTATCTTATAATTAGAAGCCGAAATATCTATAGAATACTAGAAAATTTTAATTAATTTTTTAATCTCATCAAGAATAGTCTAATTTGAACAAATATATCAGATCACCCATTAAAGTTTTAACAAAAATAAATTATTATGTTTTATTTAGGGTTTCTATGCATTACTAGAATATTAGAATAGAATACCCATCAAACCTTCACATTTCGATGATATTTCAATTTGCGTTTCCGCCCTCCGGCAAAATTAAATTTTGCAAACCGAATAGACTTTTATTTTCCCATATAATATTTGGTTGAGAGATGAGTCTATATTTTGATGGCCTCTAGCAAAATTCTCCCGAAATTGAATTATAATCCCAACGACATAAATCCATTTTTAAGCTTCATTTAAATTCAATTTACTTTTCGCTTTCGGACATCATTTTACTATTTTAAATGCTTCGTTATTTCAGGAAGAGGATGATCCTTAGGATTTCTTTTTCTAATTTCTGGAACTGAAGTATCATTCTCCGCATTGCTGGTTCAAATTTATTATCACAAACTCTCATACTTGACTATCTTATTAGTAAATTGTTGGTGGTTTGCGAATTCTTACTCACATACTAGTTCACATAAATAGCTATAAATATTTGTTGCATTGTTTTAGATCTTAAATTAGTCTGTCATATTATTTATTATCTCATTTAACATCTAAACTATAATATTAATTACGTTTAATGGCTATCTAGTCAAGCGTTAAATTTTATCATGTGATAAATAACAATCGATTTTGAATTAGATTAGTTATTTCATTTTGTCTAAACAAAACAAATACTTTGACAAGAACTTATTATTATTTGTTTGAAACAAAAATCATCCCCTATGTTCACCTCATGACTTACACATACAATCTCCTCTTCTTTGAATTCAACCTACTAAATTCCTTCCTACTCTCCCCTTCTCCCAGAATATAGCCGCATAATTCCCCTCATAGTGTTTTTTTTAATTGAGATAAAAAAATACCCCTCCCCCCAAAGACTTGCCATATTTAAAAAAAAATGGTAAGTATCATTTTAGAGAAAAAAAATAAAAACTACCCAGTCTTTAAATATTGGGGAGAAGTTTCAAATTCGTTGCTCCATAATTGAATTTTTAGGTGAGTTTTGGCTATGATGTTTATTTTCTAAACTCACTTTCTCTATCTTGGAGTTGTCCGAGTGTAATTAACTTTTATACTTTTGGAGAGCTTTGAAAATTGAACCTTCCGAAAAAGGATGTAATACTTTAACTTCCATGTTTCACTATGTAAGTACGAGTAAAAATGGAAAGAGCAGAGAAAAAAGCTCAGCTAAAACATCATAAACTAGTTTCAAATAGGAATTTGTTGAAATCATCATGTACTGAATATCGAATCAGTAAGTTGTAAATTTAAATTAAAAAAAAACAACATAGTTTTCAATTTTTACTCTACCGTACTTGGTATACTGAAATATTGTAATTCATTGTAGGTAACTGTATTTGCGAAATTTCATTTTTCTTTTATCTTCTTACCTTGAGAGCCTTATTAATAAAAATTATTTTGTTCAGTAACAACAATATTTATTTTAAATTAGAAAAATACTATTATTGATAAAAAAAAGATAGTTGAAACTTATCTCAGAAAAATCATAGAAAAAGAAAGAAAAGAAATTTCCCGTCCACATTGTAATTAATTAGTGACTTTTAAATTAGATCTTGCATTCAAATATTTATGGAAATATTTAATAAATAAATTTTTGGAGGGCGGAAGGGGTTATAGATTTTTGCTTTCACGTTCACTTTCGTGTTTTAGATCTCTTTTCAATTAGAAAAGTCCAAATTGAATGAACAAGACTATTTTAGGAAAACTATTTAACTCAAGAAAAGCAAAGTTCATTAGAGAAAGAACAGAGGTTTTTCCTGAGTAATTTAGAAAAGAACACTAACAAAGAGCGATAAATTCATTTACTAATATTGGTCTTTTTTATTAAATATTTTAATCACAGAACCACATGTAAGTTTTGCAGAGCAAGCTTATAATAACATTTTGGTCAAAAAACCTACTATTATTGAATTAATAAAGATACCTAATATATTAAGAAAATATTTAATAGCATAAAAAAGCAGCCAAATGCGGAACGGGTTCCACAACTAGGGTACTGTACCTCAAATTTTCTTAAATACTTGAGATATTAAATTCACCCTTGTCGGTGTTAAGGAGAGAATGAAAATATTAGTACAATCTTTTCTTAATTTTATGTACAGTGTTTTGGAAATCCAGTAAGGTACAAAAATCTTGTAAAAATAGTAAAGTCGACTTCTTACGCTAGTAAATGAAATAAAAATAATAATAATAATAATGTGATCGTTACAGGAATATCTCATACTCCATGATTAAAAAATATCTTTTTTAATTTTGTTAAGGGAGAATGGTGCAGGTTCTTGGTGAAACATATTTTAATAAAGTAATGAAAATTTAAAAATGTAAACATTCTAGGTTTTTGTGAAATTGATCCCACATAAAATTCGAATCTCCCCACAATAATAATTCGATTAAAATCTTTATATGATTTTTGATTTTCGGGAAAACTAAAACAGATAACTGGTAAATATCAAGTTTTCATCATATATATATGTAGTTTACGAGCAACAATACACTGGGAAGAGGGGCCAACCCAAGAGGGGATGCACCTTCTTGGTGTACACCTTCTCTCATCAATATCATTAAAAAAAAGACATTGTAGCGACACTAATAGGGTCCCATTTTTACATCGTAAAAGGATCAAAAAACTTCACATTTCATCAAGACAAGATTTTTTCTTTAAAAGCGTATTAATGTATAATATACTTCTTACTTAGGAAGAAGAAAGCTTTAAAACCTCAAATAAATTTCGTGAATACGCGTTTCTGAACTAGGAAAATACAAATAAATTTATTTCTTAATTTTTGTATATGGATTATAGTTTTGTAAATCGAAACGAGGTATATTCTAGTAAGCGTTCACGCTATAAATCTTTAAGATTTAGACTTTGTTTAACTCTAGAATTTTATGAGTGAACTTTCTCTAAGGAAAAAAAATATTTACACAAAACAGGCTCTTCTTTACGATGTGTTGATAATCTTTTGTTCTATTTTATTTTGACATCTATCGTCTTATGAATACAAGAAAATACATATTTTTTTAGATTCTATTTCTAAAATAATAGTTTCAATAAATATTTATTAACTGTTTTGAAAAATACTATTATTATTATTAATATTGACGTTATTCCCATTGTTAAACCAAGCTATCATATGACCACTAATGAATTAAACTCTATTAATAGTTTTATCTTTTGCGAATCTTACAACCGTGACTCATTTCTACAAATAAATTCGTATTCAATCTACTTTTCAAAATATTATTATATTAATTATTTTAATGCAAGCTATGTAAGAAGGAGCGCACACAGTATATCCACCCTATAAACCAGTGATTCTAAAAGTCGAGGTCGTAGTAAAATTGATGATGGATCATTTTTTTTGTAACATCTAATATGTGAATGTCCGATGTATGAGGGCCTGAGATAGCAATTTCCTAGACAACTCAATGAGCGATAAATGTATGAACAGCTATTCATTGAACCCTCTTACAGACCATGATGTTAACCGACTATATTACTATTTGGAAGGTGCCTTAAAATTGCGATCATTTATCATTAATGAATGATTCTTTACTTGATTTCCGGTGATGAAATGATTAATTTAAGCTTTATTCTGAACAAATAAAATATCTATCTATGTATCTATCTATCTATAAACCAGTGATTCTCAAAGTCGAGGTCGTAGTAAAATTGATGACGGATCATTTTTTTTTCAAATATTTAATAAATTTACTATCGATTCTATTGAGAAATATTTTAAATAAAAAATTATATAATTATTTTGTTATAGAAGTAAGGTGACTGTCAAAGGAACGATCCTTAAAACGACTAATAGGGTTGAAAAAAGAAATAATGATATTTTTATCAGAAAGAAAGTCCAATTTCTCTAATCTCAACCACAATGAAACTTTGGTTTGCAAATTGTGTTATTTGTCAGACATATTCGAGAAAATTAATTAACTGAATATGCCCCTGCAAGGTGCATAGCCCCCACATGAAATTCTGGGCCAGGGATCCAAAATCAGAAGCGGGCCCCTTATTATGGAATAAGTATGTGTTTTTTTATGAAGTGGAAAAAGTTGGTCACCCAAAGCCTAGAATGGGTTTTATTTTTTGTTATTTCGCCAATCACTGTGGCGTTGTGCTTAAATATTGTATAAGGTCTTAAAAATAAAAAATAAACTAATATAAACTAAAATCACATACATTTTTACTTTCCAATGATACTAAGGGTAAACCTATATATGAAAGCGAAAATAATTTTATTTACATTAACATACATATTAAGTTTAAATTTCTATTTGTATCCATTGTCACATGGTCACGTAGATCTAAAAAAAGTTACTGAAATGTATTAAAAAGACCCTGAACTAAACTGTACAATTTTACAACGTGTTTATTAAGTCGCTTTCTTGTCAGTCTGTTTTGCAATTGATTTTAAACTAACTTCCCGATGAGCTAGAGACTTTAAACATAGATCAGAACTGGATCAGAATGCAATATAAACTCCTTTTCTTGTCTGTATGTTTGTTTGTCTGTCTGTCTGGTACGAATTTTGCAATTATTTAACGTAGCTTTTCTCCCTTCAGATAGCTTACAGATCAATCCCAAAAGCATAGCACTTGCATACCCTACAGGCGTTGCCACATTTGAATTATTATTTTCGCGCGAATTTTCGAAATTTTTATAGATAAGGAGTATTGTTTTCATTCAAATTTTTATTTACTTGTCGTAATATGAAATTTATGAATAATGGAGTAAAGCTACCACGTTTTTATTAACTCGCTTTCTTGTCTGTCTGTCTGTCTGTTCGATACAAATTTCGCAATAGATTTTAAACTAAATAAAAATAACTAGATAAAAAGCTGACAGACTAGCAGTTTGCCCCAGCAGTTCAAACCAATTCTGGTCCCTTGATTAGTATCTAAAAAGAAATTTTACAAACTCATCATTTCCCCCTCTCAATCTCTCCGACAACTCGGTAGCCATTGACGCCTCCGACAAAGCCGAAGCTTTTGCCTCATATTTCGCATCCAACTCAAACCTGGACGACAAAGGGCTTGAACCACCCACATACCCCTCGAGTACTAATATAATGTCAGGATACCAGCAATTCTAAAGATCATCCGGAATCTAAAGACCAACTCTTCGGCTGGCCCCCATACGATATCCTAGCCATTCTCATTAAAAATGCGCCCCTGAACTTGCTCGTATACTATCTAAATTATATAAGCTCTTCTATAACTCCGGAGCATTTCCGGAGACCTGGAAACTAGCCAGAATCCAACCAATTAAGAAAAAAGGCGATTCGTCCAACATAAAAAAACCATCGACCCCCCCAATCACTTCTGTCCTATCCAAAATCATGGAAAAGGCCATCAACGAACAAGTTCTACGACACTTAGAGTCAAATAAATTTATCCACGATAGGCCATACGGCTTCAGGCAATCCCAGTCGACCGGTGACATCCTAGCATATGTAACTCATATCTGGAACAAAACCCTGGAGTCAGGGAATGAGACCCTCGCGGTAGCTTTAGACATTTCAAAAGCCTTCTATATGGTCTGGCACAAATTCTTCTTGACAAATTGACCTTCGTCGGCCTTGCACCGAAACTCTGTAAGTTATTCGAAAGTTTTCTTTCAGACAGTAATATTAAGGTTGTCATCGATAGAATATCATCTTCCCCCTTCCACACCAACGCTGGAGTTGCTAAGGGATCGGTTATCTCCCCTACGCTTTTTCTAATCTATATCAACGACCTTCTAAACTTGCCCTCCAATCCGGTACATTGTTGCGCAGATGTCAGGAACCCCTGCATCGCATAAAAACCGTGCAGACATTGCCTCCTCAATTAATTTAGACTTTTGCAAACTTAAGAACTGGGGATCCCAAAACTTAGTTATCTTCAATGCAGTGAAAACTCAGTGTTGCCTTATTTCTAGGTGCGTCAGCCAGAGACTGGAACTCGCTCCCTGCCACCATCTTTCCCGCGACTTATAACCTTCAGCTATTTAAGACCCGTATCCACAGATACCTTCGACCCCCGCCCAGCCCATAAAATTCTTTCTTCTTCTTTTCATGATGGAGGGGCCAACCCGGTCCTTTAGGGGTTGCACCTTTTTGGTGTAACTCCGAGTTCTCTCATCATTTTCATAAAAAAAAACTAACTTCCATTTCATTTGGAGTTGGTTCGTTTTATTGTCTGTTAAACAATAATTTTTACATTTAACAAGTATTTTAAAAGATTTTTCTAGCATAACCCCTTAAAAAATGTCTCTCCCGGGCCCCGAGACCCGCGGGTGCACTTAGAGCCCCCTTGTGGGAGCCATGGTAAAGTGAGAGTACGAATATAACATTAATTTTGTATGATAAAATTCAAGCGTTTATGAAGAAGATAAACTTATGGAAGTCATGTGTGAAAAATGGCACCTTCGTAATGTTTTTAAGTACATATGATTTTATCAGTGAAAATAATTTGAATAATATTTTAATTATGAAAATCATAAATGATCATTTGTCACTTATGGAAGAACAATTTAAAAAATATTTTGTGCCAGATTCGAATATTGAATAATTTACCTGGGTGTAAAAACCATTCCTTGTAGAAATGGAACAAGTGATACATCACTCATTAAGTGTCCAAGAAGATTTTCCGAATTTATTTGTGATACAAAACTTAAAGCCGAGTTTAGTAAGCAAACATTATTTTTGGCTTAGTTTGAAAACAGAGTATACAATAGTCGCTTAATTAAATTTAAAATATGTTTAATGAACTTACTTAAGTTAATGTTTTAACATATACCTACATAGAATATATTGTTCAAAGATGTACCAAGATAAGTTATTAATTTTTGTTGATACTAAAAATAAATGTGGAATTAATAAAAATTTATTAATTCACAATTAAACAAAAGAAATTCCCCCCACTGGGATGTTTTTCTACACATACTAATTCTTCAGGAGGTCCTTTGAAATTTTTAAGGGCAAAAGTGGGTCGCAAAAAGTTTGAGATACACCGCTTATAAGCTATGCCCCTTTCATTACTGAAAAGAAGAAGGTATCCAGAAGAAGTAATAGAGAACTAATTTCACTTGAATAATGTTTCACTATAAACCCATACCACATTCCTTTTGTCTAATCTAATTAAATAAAGAATTGTCTATGAAAGCTAGATTTGAATAATTGAAGATTAGAAGTCATGTTTTTTACTTTACTTTACGTGATATTCATTATAAATCATCTGGGGTTTACAGTACACCATACGACTTTCACTTACAAAATCTCCCCTTTGAAACTAATCTCCTTTTAGTATTCCAATTGAGATAAAAAATACATATCACAGAACTTGAGATACTTGCTAAGTACAAGGATTTTATTTTATAATAAGAATGTTTTTTTAGAAAAAATTAAAATTACCCCAATCTTTTAGTAAAGGGGTACATTTTATCAATTGAAACATAATATTAGCTACTACCGTTCAAGAAGATTTGAGAGAAAGAGACACACAGACCATTGAATTTTCTGCTGAGTTTTGGCTATGAAGAAACGCACAAAACCTGTATTATTTTTCTAAACTCATTCGCTATATCTTAAGAACATCGATTGTTATCCTTTGGATTTCTGCCAGTGAAATTAACTTTTATAATTTTGAAAATTGAACCTCCCGTAAGCGAATGCGTTACTTTAATTTTCATGTTTCGCTATAATAAGTGATTTTAAAAATGGAAAAGCAGAGATGCTTCTCTGATGGTCCAGCGAAAGAGCCACACAGATTCACACCCTCTATTTATTTCTAGTAACATCAATCTTGACCTAGGGACAGGCAATGATCGTTTTGAATCTTTATCTTTAAGTAAATCAAACAATTTTATATATATATATATATATATATATATATATATATATATATACTCTAAAAAAGTGAAAAAAATTTATAACTGCGCAAAATTTTCGTCAGCGAATGGTTTGAGCTAAAAAGTTAAAACTTATTAGAGAGCATTTTATTCAGAGAAAATTCTGCCAAATTTCAGCTCATTGGCTTAAACGCTTTCACACAGTTCCCCAGACAATTTGATTTTTTTCTTCCTTTTTGAACTAGAACTTCTAGATCTAGAAAAGCAAAAATAAATAAATTCTTATTTCTTTTATAATATAAATATTTACGGTCAACAGAATTACTTTCTACAACTTTATCTGAAAAATGCAGACAAATATGATCCAATATTATTTTTCACCTTATTTAAAAGTAGGTACGATATGCAAAACAAATTGAGTGAATTCAATACTTTTGACCACCCGAGCGTACCTAGTTTCCCTGTCTTTTTGCCTTAGATTACTTTGAAAGGTCTGTTTGTCTTAATTTATCTTTTCCAAGTCTGGATAAATATTTTATTCATTTGTTAGATCTGTTTTTACACCATCAGAATTTAAATTATGAGTTTTTTTTCATGCTTTCTTCACAGTCTGTGATTCTTATTTTAATTGCCTCTCTTGTTCTATAACACCCGTTGTGTTTCTCACATTCTGCTTTGTCTCTTCGTTTGATATCTTTTTCTACTTTTGAATATTTTTTATCTTTTTGGTTCTAATATGTTTTTGAATTACTTGTCCGATCAGTAGTTTATTTCATCAAGCAAACTAAAACTCAGGTAGCCTCAGTTAACATCAAACCAACTTTTAAAGTAAATAATTTATTTAAATTGGATAAATTTAAATTAGTTAAATTAAATCTAAGTTAAGCTAAGTGATGCTTTTCCTCTAAATAATATCATTGGTGAAATACAACATGTACTTTAAAATTTGATTTAAAATAATTTAAGTGTTCTCTGTATCTCTAACTTTGGTTGGTGAAATCGGGTTATTTATTATTTAACTAGAACACCATTTGACATCCAAATATCAAAATTTTCAATAGCCTAGTTTTTAATTTAGAAAACATATGATCCAAGTACGAAATTTCAGGAAAATACCTCCAGCCGTTTTTAAGCCAATATGAACAGAATTTATGCAGACAGGCATACATTTGGTTGAAGGTGTTTTCTTTCATACTTTGCTTGGGACGTGTATATCCAAAGTTTAAGGGAATTTTGAGCAATATACAGACACCACCTTAATGTTATATGTATATATAACTTTTCACGGCGCGTCTGTCTATTGAAACCTTATTATTCTATTCCAATTTAATTTCGCGCTACGAACAAATAAGAAGTATTGGATTGTATTTGTATGTATTCGTGTTTAAAATGGTTTTTCTTGTTTTCTGGCAAACTTTGAATTTAGGACTTACGAGGTTTTGTAAGATCAGAGACGATATGTAGGTATTTTGTATTTTGAAAAGTATTTTTAAATTACTATTTTGTATCTCTATCTCTCTGCTACTCCCGGCCAAACAAAATCTTTCCAATTAAATTTATGTCGTCTCCTTCTCTTCCCCAAATGCAAGAGAAGACAGTGAGGACGACTAGGGCAAACAATTTTCCCAGGAAAATTATCACGGAGACTTTGGAATCACATAGAATATAGAGAAGGCATAATTGAACTGAGGCCGAACCAATTTAAAAATATCAATAAATACCACTAATTCACTTGCTCACTATAGAAACAATAGATAAAAGTTGTCCGGCGCTGTCTTATTCTCGACATTATTAAAAAATCATATCATATTGATATTTATATCTAAGCTAAGAAAAAAATCTGTTGGCCTTTGAATCGTCAATGTATCTCGGATTGAAAACACATTGACAAGCCAAGCGTCTGCCAAATTGTCAGATTTTTCATGGTCTTCAGAGAAATATGTATAATTTTCAATTTCCCGAATACCAATAAGAATGAATTTTATGCCAATGAAAAAATATGTCTACTATAAATAGTTGCAAGATATTTTGAGATAGCCCTTTATCCCATTTCCGATGCAGGTTAGCGAGCAGAGGCTGGCATTTCCATGTCCTCTACTCTTTATTCGAATCTTCTCGTGAACTCTATAGAATTCTTCATCTCTCCTCTTTTGAATTCTTTTAGAAGAAAAATTGTCCATTCTTTTTCACAAACTATTAATAAATAAAAAGAAATTTACATGACTTGAAAACTTTTCGGAAAATTTTATTTGAATTTGATATTAATTTAGACAAAACTTTTGAAATGTTATAATTGAGTGAAAATTATTTGACTAGAACGAATCAAATATTAATGTGAGATAAGCTCACCCCGTACTCCAGAAATTCATTTATTAATAGAGTAGAAATATCTTTAACAAAACGGAGTGAAATTAAATCTGACAAGTATAACAGACACCTGTTGATAATTTTCATAACACAAATAAATCAAATCAAAGTAAACAAATATTGCTAAATTCGATAATAAAACTTCGATTAAATTATGATCCCACCCAAAAGATTTCTGTAAAAAACAGGCCAAGTTCGAAAAAGTAGTGAAATCTTGTCTGCAGTCAAGTTAAATTCGCCAAGAATAATTAAGACGACACAATTGTACTTTCAATTAAAACGCATTCTTTCCATTTTAATTAATGATCTAGATTTATGGATTCCATATTTTTAATTTAAATTAATTTCCTGAAACTTGGCTGTTCACGAATTTAGTAGCATAATGCTATTTCACTAGTTTTTCGTTTGTTCAAATATTTTCACCTTTTAATACCCGAAACTCTACCATACTGAAATTTAGAATCCTATGATCATTACATATATAATAGATGCAAATTTACACTACGATCTTCACCCCCCATTTTAGGGATTAAAAGGGGGAAAGTCGGGGTTTTTGGATTTCAAAGCTTAACAAAAATTTGTTTCTTCTTACCCAGAGATAATTAGTTGGATTCCTCAGGGTATTAGTTTGCATGCATTTCTTGTTGTCATCATGACAGAGTTCTTCTCTTAAGGCTTTTTCACCTGGATACCTCAGGGTATTAGTTTGCATGCATTTCTTGTTGTCATCATGACAGAGTTCTTCTCTTAAGGCTTTTTCACCTCTTATATATATATATATATCTAAATCTTATTGATCTAAATGAATATTGTGCTTACGTACAATAATGTGCAACGCTAGTCTAAAATTACTTTCCAAACGTTTTGGTTTACCTTCAAAAAAGGCTAATGAGGCCGAACTGGCGATTTGCGAGATCATCTGCTTTAATCTTCATCATCAATCTTAATTCTTTTTTTTGTGTTCACTTATCGTTATCTTTTTTTTTAAACTGGTATTCATTTTTTACGTGAATCGATGTCACTAAATATAGTATCCTTGTCTATTTGAAAAAAAAATAAATCAAGCAAATATTTATTCTAACGAATATACCGATAATTTCATCTTCTTACATCATTCAAATTCCTAAAAAATAATCATAATTTAATTTGAATATAGTTAATGTTTCCACGTCCACTTTTACAAATTGATCTAATTTAAAATTTCTAATTTTAATAAAAATATCTCCGTCAGAGTCAATTCTATTAAAAGATCTTGGCAAGAGGTGACAAATGAATTTTCTTTCTATGAAGGGATAACACGAGATAGCCTTTTATTAGATTCTCTGTTTGCTGAAGAAGAAAAATCAATATTATTAATGAAAATTTTTTGAGGAGTTTTTCCCTGTCAATTGAGGGGATATCTCTTCTGGAGGAGAGGGGGGGCAAGATATTCGCTTAAAATAATGAAAAATCTTTCTCTTTGTGCCATATTAAAAAAGGCCGATTTCAATTGAAAGCATTATTAGTTTTCATTAATAAAAGAAGATTATGAATAATTGAAATGGTTGGAATTAATAATCACTTATTCTTAAAAACCCAATTTCGGGAAAAAAATTCTGAAACATTATATCTGGGCTAACTTCACTATTGAATTCACTTTATTTTTTTGTGTGTGTGGGGGGGGGGGGGGGGCTATCAAATGTTGGTTTCTTATTTGGTGCTTCGCATTGGATAAAGTAAAAATGGAGAAATGGCTTGCACCTTTTTTTCAAGGATATTCCCTTAACTGATGTGGTAATTCAGTTATCTAAATAGAAGGGGCTCCCATGATACGAGGCTTGGCTAATGAATGACCGGACTGATGCTATTAGTGGGAAACAGCGTGCGCGCTCCTTTGGAGAAAACCCTCAAGATATTCTCTCGCCACTCTGGATGAAATTAACAATATCAAGGCCTATTGTTATAACTTATAAAGTTTCCACTCTCTTTCTTTTTTATAAATACTAAAATGTAAGTGTAATAATAAAATTAATTCAATAATACCTAGTCAAACATTATTTTTGTATTAACAAGTTTTGCGATTTAATTTGAGACAAATCAAAACTACTATTTCTTTGAGAGAATAGGATTCCTTTTTCTCTATTATACGACCTTCAATCCTTGTAAAACTTGTATCCACATATACCTTCTATCGGAATCTATCTCTTGAATATTCATAAAACCATTACCACTATTTATTTTATTAGTGATTTATAGGAATTACTCTTTCTTGCATCCTCAATATTAAGAAAATGAACATAGGCTATCTTAGAAAAACAAAAGAGATTACGAAAAGAAGTAATAAAATTAACAATGAGACAATAAATGAAATGCAGCAGATTAGTACTAAAATCAAAAGCTAATCCTTACTACAGTTAAATTAATAAGACAAATACTTTTATTTGAAATCATGAAGCTAATGAACTTTTAATATATACATATATATAAAATTAGCATGATCTTAAAGATTTTACACTTCAAAACTGTATCAAAAGCCTTTTGAGAATGTTCTTTTTTTTTTTTAATGCAATCGAATGCAAGAAGGGGTACACCAGTAAAGATGTAGTACCTATGGATCTCGAAAGACCCTTGCATTAGCGAAGAGAAGGGAAAGTTGATTATGTGAGAGGGTGTAGACGTAGGTGTCTATGCACCCTGGTTTTGAAGGTTTGAAGATCATAGGTGCTGGGAAAGATAGAGGCTGGGAGAGAGTTCCAGTTCCGTGAAGTCATGGGGATATATGTATTCGCGAATGAAGTGGTCCGGCACTTTTCCAATTTGACCGCGAAAGAGTGTTGGGAGTCGGCAAAACGTGTGCTGCGTGCAAAGCTATGCTTTGGGGGAATTATTGATTTTATCTCATCAGAGCACCTGCCGTGATAGTATCTATAGAAAAGGGAAAGGGCAGAGACATCTCTTCGATGAGCCAGCGAGTCGAGGGAGTCGGTGAGGGTAGAATCGTCAATTAGCCTGACGGCTCGTTTCTGAATTGCATCAAGGGTAGCAAGAGAATATTTTGAGGCTCCTCTCCACAGATGAGAGCCGTATTCGAGACAGGGGCGGATTTGGGCCTTGTAGATGGTGAGAAGTTGTGGGGTTTGTAAAATCGCTTGGACCTGAATAAGAAGCCAATCTTCCTTGCTGCAGATTTCGCCACAGAGGAGATGTGTTCATTCCAAGACAGGTCAGATGCGACAGAGACGCCCAACATGGATAGGCTGTCACACATTTTCAGGGTATTCGAATCGAAGTGAATATCAGGGAAATCTCTATTTTCTAGAAATTAGACAACATTGAGTCTTATTTGAATTAAAGTTAACTAAATTTTGAGAGCCCCATTTATTCAGTTTGTCTAGGTCGAGAGTAATTGAGGAGGCAATATTGATTCGATTATTCGGGAGAGAGGGTTTGCCGTGTAGTTATCATCTTGACATATTTTTTTTTTTAATTTTATTTATCGTTATAGTTGTTCTGACTTTCATTGAGAAATAACTAGAGGAAGTTTCTGAGTCAGAGGAATATTTTTATCTGACAAAAGACATCTGTTTTCGAACACTTTTCTCGTCAAAGTGAATCATGGTCTCTAAAACCACATAGGATTAGATTTATTTATGTTAATTTAATTTTTCAAAGTTTTTCACTAATATCGAGTTAATTATTTCTCTTTTTGTCCTCTCATGATATTATAATAGATAGATCTAATCAATTCAATATTATATACCTAATTTCTACCTAATTTTCAAACTTAAATGTTTTTTATTGATATGATGCTAACGAGGATTTAGGAGTATAATTGATTTTATTTTAATAAATTATGTCTAGAAAAAGGTTCTAGAAGCTAATTCGATGGGGCAATTGGGATCAAGTAGCATTCAACTCATTAGCTCCTTCGATCTCAGAAGCGTATTTTCTTTTCACAGTAAACATTATCTAATGAAACTACTAAACTAACTAATTTATGTATGAGTCAATAAGGGTGTCTAATTTTTAAGGTATCAAGAAGCTCTCAGCTGTATAAATGCCACTCCTAGTGCAAAGTGGATGATATTCAGAAATGAATTTCAAATTTAATCTTATTCAATTTAGAACTCATTTCTGAATATCATCCAAAATGGAATAACTTGGAGGCAGGTTTGTATAGCTGAGAGTCGTTTTCTAAACAGAGTAAATTTGGTATTGATAGATAGAAGGTGTGAAATAAACATAAAGGACAAAAGCAATAGGTCAAATCAGAAAAAAGTGTGAAACATTTTTTAAGAACCTGTAGACTTGGAACAACTTTTGGAACAATTTTTCATCTGTTTCAAATAGAAAGTTGAAATTTTCTTCAGAGATGCAGTTTATTAACACGTACGTGAATGTAAAATTTGATCTCATTAGTTAGAGCAATTCGATATTCGATTATTTTATTAAAACTCTATCTTATTTATCTTATTTTCTAGATTTTGGAGTAGAAGGTTTTAAAGTCAGAGCCCAAAATCTTTGTTTTGGAAACACAAACATTTTTTCTTGAGAAATAATTTATTACAAATTTCCGATCTGGAGTTATCGTGAGAAGAAAAAAAATCATGCTTGAAAATGATTTTCTCTACTTTTCAGACATTAATATACATGATAATAAAAAATAAATTTCTAGTAAATTCAACACTCCGACCTGCCAGACACAGGGGATTTGCCTGCCTCCCGAAAAGAACGCGTAATAAATAGTAGAGTAGGTATAAATTAAAACAAAAATTAATTATGTCTCTTTATTGAATTCTTTAAGTAATGAAGAACACGTCTACTCAAATGTATTTATTAACCAATAGAATACAAGTAAAATAACTGTGACTAGGACGGCTTCATTTAGATTTTTAAAAATGTATTATCTAAGTGCTAAACGGACCACATGGAAACTTCATAATCTCCTCGAACTAATGGATTCGAGGTTCAAGTGCTTTCAGCATGTCTTACCATAGGCATTAATTAAATATTTAATAAAAAAAATGAAAAAGTGCTGTCATGTTTTATTTTAGTGTTGCATCATGATATTGATTATAACGTTAAGATCCAAGTATGTTATCAAAAGACTGATGATGAATGTCAAACCTTCGAAACTATATCACTAACAAATAAATTATATTTATAATTGAAATATGATGCGCTGAGAAAAAATGACTTATGTTAATTTACATAGAATATAGCTCTATATTCGTCTAATTTTTGCTCTCAAGTGTGTCATATATCACTTCGAATCGATTACGATCGGCATAGAAGGTTTCACTTCTGACGTGTGGTTTTAAACACACACAACTATTTTTTCTTTTTTTTTGATGATCACAAAAACTGTTGTGGCCATCCACATAACTTTACCATACATATGCCCCCTCTCTTGAATTTAATATTAAAAAAAAATTATTAACATTTAATATAAGCTTTCTTCGATTTTTGTTTGAAAATTTTATTATTTCAATTATTTTTGAACTCCTCCTCCTACCCTTTTTCTTTTGGGTCACCATCAATTTCACATAGTGAGTCATTTTTGTAAGGTCATAGAGTGAGTGTGCCTTAGACCATGAAATATATAGACACGCCCTGGTGTCGATTTGGTGAGGCCAACATCTCCTAGAGAAAGTGACGTCATCTGTAGGTAGGACCACCCATAAATAGCATGGCCACTATAGGAATTATTATACATTGAGATAAATTTATCGTAGTTTAGATTATTTGTTTTGGATTCCAATAATTGCAAATTAATATTAAATTAATATTACCAAAATATTTATGCGAGAACGTGACGTCATCTGTAGGCGATTTTGGCCTCAGTTCACTCTGTGTGGAGAGTAGCAGAGGGCGTGTCTATATATTTCATGGTCTAAGGAGTATGCCAAATCGATCAAAGGGTATGAGACTTATATTATTGATATTTCTATTTTTGAACCCCGTATCTCCCCCATTTCGGACTCCTCACTTTTTTATTATAGGATCCTTTTATAGTAAATTCAATTTTTCTGCTATTTTTTATTCGAAAATTTTATATTATAATTTTAATTTAATATTCATGCCTGTTAAATTTTAAAGAATGAGGGGGGGGGGAGCAATATTCGGGTATATGTATGTTGGTTTGTGGAGTGTTTCTTATATAAATTTCCAAGTTCTGTGGATTTTATGCTAGTATACTATTGTTGGAAATTATTCAACTCGTAGTTATATTTTCTTAGGGGAATTGAATTAATTCACATATACTTACCTTTCTCACTATCATTTTATTTTTAGTCTAAATAACATTTACTGTTTGGGGAGTCGAGTAGCTCAGTCGACTAACGCACTGGCTTCGCTTCGGCTACGATCAATTATGACGATGTTGAAGTGGAGGTCCGGGGTTCGATCCTAGCAGTCAAATAAAAATTTCTACCGGCTGAAAACTCGGCTCCCCCACTAACTCTACTAACACTCTACTTATGTGCTGTCTAAATGGGCTTTGTTCCCGGTGACATTAAATAAATAAAAAAAAAAAAAAAAAAACATTTACTGTATTATTTATTAAATGAGTGCTTGATAACTTGGTTGACATCTTCAAGAGGATTCCATATAAATTTCATTTTAGCAAACTCATCAGAGTATGTAAACAAATTTCACCTTTTAAACTTATATATGAGAATAGTCTACTCATTGAAAAACATTATATGTACTAGAACCTAGACAAATAAAAAGTTTGTAGCTTCTCATTAAGAGCAACCTTCAACTCAATTTATAGTATTTAATCTTCAAAAAATTTACAGAAAATCGCATCATCTATACTTCATACTATTTTATGAATCAATAATCTCTGGAGATTAAAATAGATTTACATTTTTATTATGCCATTTTAATCTAGGGATTATTGATTTTTTTTAGTTTAATTTAATTTTATTAACTTCTTTAGAAACAAATTTACATATACACCTAGAGGATATCAGGTTATAAAAAATGAAATGGTATCAGGTAATGGTTTATCGTAGAACGAGCGATTACTCTCTCAAACAGAAAAAACTTCCACGGTATGCTATTCTTTTCAAACGAGCTTCGAGGGCGTGCCGAAGGCACGCACGAAAAGCTCGGCCCTCCGAGCTGGTGCTCGGTCCAAAAATTTAATTCCTCTTAAAAAACCTCACTTCAAATGTATACCTGTAAACTCCCGAAAATACCTAGTCTCTTAAAAGTTTCGCCTCATTTTCATCCTGACACAGCTACAGAAATGAGGCTCTAGATATGAATCTGTATGCATTCTTTTTCTATAATCTACAGCATTATGATATTTTTTGGGTGGAAATAGATTTATTTAAATAAGTGGGATCGTGTGAGGAGGAGAATTATATTATATCATTTTTTTAAAATTTGGGATCAATAATCGATATAAGGATCCAAATATTTAAAAGAGATCAGGTGTTGTTTGTATGACAGCCTGCTCCATCCAGTATTGCCATGAGAAACTCGGGCATGCGTGTCTTAATAGATTTTTAAAAAATTATAAAAAAGTGGCAAATTATTAAAAAATAAACAATTAATATATAAAATATAAATCAAAAAGATGTGATTAATTTCTTCTTCTGTGCGCAAAGATAAACGAATTGAATATTTAATTTTTGAGTGGTGAAGGGGGGGGGGGAATAATTATCAATATATTTAATGTTTCTTAATTTAAAATCAATTGGAGTCTTTCATTTCAAAATTCGAGTTAAAATTACAATTATATTTCAAATTTGCCTCGACTTATCTCGACTCAAAACACAAATATACTGACGGCATCAGCACCCCTGTCGGCAGCATTAGGTCAGCGTTGCTGCAAATTAATCTGGACTATTCTTATCATAATAATAATAATAATAATAATAATAATAATGGACGATTTTTATTTGCTGCAAGAATTAAATAAAATTGAAATGAAATTTTGGACAACGTTTTGTCCCGTTCTCCGGCCGTCATCTAAGGCAGTAGATCTGACACTAGAGAGATTAATACAGCACTTTCAAAACTTCCAAGTCTTTCTTTTTTTACTCGATACGCCTAGTAATGAATTCACGCAAAAATTTTCAAATTTTGTTTTTGTGTTGAAAAATGTCTGAAACGTGGAGAAAAATAATTTTAAACCATGATTTTGTTTCTGTGTTTTTGTCTGAATTCAGATATCCCCGATAACTTAAAAACGAATGGTCGTGGGAAGAACGTTCTTGTGCTAAAATGTTTGTATTTCGATTGCGGAGAACTTATTAGACTTTGGTCTTTCTATATTTACAACTAAATATATAAAATAAATATTATTGAAACAAAAATTTGACAAATTTTGATTCTCATAAAAATGCCTAGGAGAAAATTTAAAACCCGTTCTGATTTAAATTCCACCCCCTCTCCCACACCCACTTTGAATCATCAAATATCGGTCTGCCTTTCTGTTAAATTAGAATAATAACTCGTATTATATAAAGGGCTGAAATTTTGACAATTCATTCCTATAATGACATGGATAACCGCTAAGAAGAAGTTTTTTGAAATGCATACTCTAAAAAGGAGAAAGTGCCACAAATTTGTTTTCAGAGTTTTTCAAGATCTCTTAAACCAGAAAAGATAACGATATGGTTTTAGCTTAGAAAAGTGAAGTATTAAAATACAAAAAAACATATTTGAGTATTTTGCTCTATTTGTCCCTGAAAGGAAGATGTAGTCATTTTGAGGTAAATTTTTGAAATTTTTAAAGTGCTCTATCTTATGGGTTTTTAAAGGTTTAGCATTCAATGTTGGTTCTTAGGCCTATTTTTTAAATATCTCGGGAATTTTTTTCCATTTTACAAAATTTGACCCCTGAACCAAAAAATGGAAGATTTTTGATTTTGGGCTCTTAAACACAAAAATGCTTCGTATCTTCTATGTTTTGATTGAGCTCATATTTGAGGTAAAGGAAGGTGTCTTTTTTAAATTACAGTGATCCCAGTGAGTTTAGTGGGGTGAAATGTGACCAGATGTGGAGTGGAAAGGGTCCAGGAAGCGATGCTTCTTAGGGCAACAAAAGGCTCGCCGAAGGCGGGCGTCGCAGCCATTATTTTTATCAAATAGAATCAAGATTGAAAGATAGCAGTGTTGACTTGTTTCAAGGCGGAGTGCCAAAAAAATTTAGTGTCTTGATTGCTGAGAAGAAAATTGTTTTTTAAAATCGTATCTATCCCCACCGAATTTATTTCCTTCTTAAAATTTGCCGGCTTTATTTCTCTCATTGGGATAAATATTCAAATTAATATTTTTGAATTGAAGAAATTATAATTTCCGTCAAATGGAAATATTTCATATATATATATAACTAATAACTATATAACTAATAAAGATTACATGTTGTTGAATTAATAGATACTTGGTCGTTAAGTTGATTATTAGTTTAAGAATTTCTTTTGAAATAACCATTTAGATAAAATATTTAGGATAAGATATACTTAACAGATTACACAACGTTTTTCTCTTGATTCTTGAGAGTTATTATTTGGCAATGCTTATATACTTTGGTAATGCTTATATACTCTTAAAGAATATAGTTTTTTGTGTTTCTAGAGATGATTGAATGTCGTGATTCTAGAAGAACCTCCTAATCAATCCCAATGAAATCGAAGCAACTGTTATTGGAAATACTGTACATTAATATAGGTACTAAAAGCACAAAATGTCTGAAGAAGTTCAACCGTCTTAGAACATATCGCCCAACATTCTACTTAATTTCGGGGATCCTTTGAGAAAAAGTACTCAACATGCCAAGACAGTGACAGGTAATTCTGGAGTAAAGTAATTCTTAAAAAAGCTAACCTGAATTGTTTTGTCAAGCAGTGTGTTTTGTTTCAAACAAAATTACTTAAAACAATCTATAGTATTAAGAGAAATCGTTTTGACTAAGTATATCTCATCTTAAATAACTAATTCTGGGGTGGTTAGATTTAATTTGAGGGTTTTTTAACCGTTTAGATTATATATTTTTGGGGTATTCTTAACAAAATACAGAAGAATAAAGTCAATTATTCTATTCCCCCCCCCCCCCCGAAAGCATATTTTGGGCTTAGCAAACGATTTGCCGATTACCAGCATCTCTTCACGGTCAAAATGGAGAAGAGCCGAAGCATGTGACATACAATTATCCACATGACTTTTAGGGACAACATTTGTTTCCCTGTCTTCTTCTTCATAGAATCTTATAATACTGGGTCTTTCAAGACCTAAGTCCAGAAACTTCTTCTTTTTGGTAGCACAGGAACCCGTCATAACTTATGGATGTTACTTCTCGTCGGTTTGCTCCTTCTTGCATCATTTGATAAAAAAAAATGTTTTAATTCTTAAGTAAAGTAAATTTTTAAAACAGTGTTTTATTTTTATTTTATTTTATTTTAATTCAGTAGACGGACAAAAGTGTCCTTATAATACATAACAATACAAGTATAAAATAAATTTACAAAAATATAAGGTGATACGTTAATCATAATATAAACATACAAGAAATACAAAAATATAAGGTGATACATTAGTCATAATATAATCATACACAAATTTCGAAAATATAAGGTGACACACCAATCACAATACAAAACACATACAAGACCCAGAAAGAGAATGAAAAAAAAAACAATAACAACAATCACAAGTAGAAAACAAAACATCACTGAAATTTAACATTGACAGACCGCAAACAAGGTATCGCCAATCACACGCAATTCGATTATTCAAAACAGATTGATTTTAGGAATCCCAAAGAGTCGTGGAAGATATCAAATCGATTGAGATCCGATTAGTAGATTTGTATTTGGTCAATCGCATTGGTATAACCATAATTTGTGTTATGAAGGGGATTTCAAATAGGTTATTAGACCTGGTTCTATGCGTGGGAGTCTAAAGTTAATCATTCCAAGCAATGCACGACAATCAATTTTACCAATTGACATGTTTTGAAAGAAAAGTTATATCAAAAAAGTTGAGTCTAGCCTCAAGATTCTGCAGAATCAAGAGGGAAATAATGGCATCATAGTCGAGATCCGAAATGTTCATACCGAGTTGTTTTGACATTCCTTGTGTTTACTCCAAACATAATAACTTAAGAAGTCTCCATAATCAGAATTGTGGTGAATTCTAATGGAAAAATCTCAGATCTTAAATATTTAATCCAGGTGGTTCCAGACTAAATTCGGAGAATTCCTCGAAAGGGAAAGTTTTCTTTTAAAACGTCTGAGGAGACCTATGGCGTTCGACATGGTTTTTTAATTGGTCCAAGATGAATTATCCAGGTTGCGACACATGGATTCGAGTGCAGGGGATGGCGCAAAGGGAGAACTGGAGGATGGTTACTTGCATGGGAATCGATCCCGGGACTCGGTGGGTCCACAAGCACAAGCACCCACACAAAGCTTCCGCGTTCGACCCGGGGATGCAGCCACCGGCGGGGCTCCGAAATTTTGCAGCCGAGAACTTGCATGGTGTGAGGCATCGGAGGGGTGGTGCGGTGCGGGGGTGGGGATAATGCCGCCCCTCCAGCGCGCCAGCGGACGCAACAGTGTCAGTAGTTCAGTGCCGTGGGAGTCGCCGCGCAACCGCGACGCTACAACCGGTCCATCTCGCGAATAAGTGCAAGCACTTGTTGTGTGTGAGTGGATTTTTTGAAAAAATACCCCCCATCCAAAATCCTAGCCCACCCCCGTTACATGCCGCTGTTGTCGCCGCCGCAGACACCTTCGCCGCCTGCTTGTTTGAATGCTGCACCGCAGAACCCTGTGCAAAGTATAAGATCTCGCATCTCTCTCTCTCACAAATAATCCCCGTACCGGCATTGCTTTCGATTTGGACAAAGATATTCAATCATTTAATGGAAAACAGATACAAAAGATAGGCACATTGTCTTTTGACCTGTGTTTTATTTTGTAATTTTTTTAATTATTCAAATAACGTTACTAATAAATAAAAAATAAATCTATTTCCCCTTCACCCACTCGTCTACAAACCTTTTCCATCAGAGCTGTCAAAAAATTAATTTGATCATTGAATGAGAGATCGTAAATGTAAAACATATGAGTGATTTTTAAAAATTAAAAATTTTGCAAGAAGTCCACTCTTCTTAATTGTATTATTATAAGAAATACCTAAATAGAAACATTTCATGAAAAAAATTTCAATAATCAGAAATTTTATCAAACGTTTAGGGTGAAATTGTACTTTATCAATGAAAAAATAGAAAGTGGAAGTAAAAATACAATTGATATTGAACAAATTTTGCATAGAAATTATTTTAAGGCAATCCAAGAAAATTCGTAGCAGTAGAGATTTTTCAAAATCTTTTCGTTTCCCTTTAAATTCTCTAATTTTTCCCAAAATGTTATTTTTGAACTAACTATGAGGGAATCATTATTTTTATAAATGTTTTTATAAAAGAATTGAATTATTTCATAAGATAACCATATATATATATATATATATATTTTTCTTTTTTTATTATTAATATAACACAACGTTTTGATTCTAATTGTATGAATATTATCAAGTGAAGTGTTAAACCTACAACCATGGCCTGACAGTTGTCTTGAATTACTACTATCTTGAAATTATGAATCATATACCTACTCCATTTGAACAGGAGTGTAATTCCATATGGACTGTAAATTCAAAATCTACAATTACATCTACTATATATTACATTTGAAGCTGCTCATGTCACTTGATAATAATCACTGAGCTAGTGATCAAATGTTGTTATTATATTAATTACGGACATTGGTTTCGATTTTGACACAGACATTCAATCATTTTATATAGAAAACAGATCGCAAAAGAATAGCAAATTGTCTCTTTTGGCATGCCATTTCTTCTAAAATTTATTCGAATCACGTTACCAATAACCAAAAAATAAATCCATTTCTCTGAGGAAAACACCCCCTCACCCACGCACCTGCCTTTAAGTCATAAAATTAATTTGACCATCGATCGAAAGAGAGCCTAACAGTAAAAAATATTAGAGTACTTTTTGAAGACGAATTTTAATTTGTATTATACATATAGGCAATATACTATATATTTTTTTTTAGTTAAGAAGCTAGTTTCAAAATTGTTGTCATCATCTTCAACCTTATTAAAAATAAGATATTTTGATTTCTTATTTGAACATTAAGCCTTAATTGTATACATGATTGGGAATGAATAGATCAAAAACTAAGGGAATTATTGATATAATTCAACAACTTTGGTACCCTCTCTAAAAATCTTTCTAATTTTAGCAAACATTTTGATCCTAATTTTGTGACATTTATCAAGTGAAGCGATAGGCCGCAAGCATATGCACAGCTGACAGATGTCTGGACAAGCTATGAATCACATAGTCTATATCTGACTGGACTGTACGTGATCCCAAAGATATGACTGTACATTCATTCATAATCTTATTACAATTGGAGCTACTCACCTCACTTAATAACAATCACAAAGCTAGTGATTGAAACGAAATTTATTTTTTATATTAAAAATTGAAAACGAGCTACCTTAACAAATCATCAAGAATTTTAATCCTTTTGTAAAAACATTTGACTTGGAGGAGGTTTGTTTTCTCTCCACGTGTGTGGCTTCATCCATACATAACTGATACCGCCTAAGTCAATATTGATTCAAAAACAATTCTGCGCGAAATAACTGATTGCGTTTGTCATTGACGAAACTTAATGTTTATGAATTTGAAATTCCATTTTTCATTCATATTAATGTGTTTGTTGTTCTTTGATAAGGATAATAGTCCAATTATTTTATATTTATACCTGATAGGGAAACATTATTTTGAAAATTTATTCATTATAATATTTTATTTTATTTTCTATTATTTGTCTATATACTGAAGAAAGAAGAAGACGACTTCTCTGTACTCATTTTTCATTGTTATCAGTAATACGTCCTAACATTCGTTCAATCGATTCAATTATTTGTTTAGGAATAAAAAATAATTCTTCATTAAAAGTCTTAATAGTATATTTCAATACTTTTTCCTCAGCACGTCGCAATATTAAGAAAGAAAGAAACAGCGACTGGATTTATTTGTTTGTTTGACTAATTCTTTTGTTTATTTCTTTCTGTCCAATATCGAAAGTGAATATTTCACTGTTTGTTTCAATTTGCCAACTTTTTTCTTTGATACAGCGGGAAATATTATTTTGCAATATTTATTAATAATTATATGTTTACATATATATATATGAATACGAATTTGTATTCAAGCCCTTGAGATAATCACTAAATTAGTAATTGTAATCAAATATATATATATATATATATATTCATTTTCTTCAATAATTTTAAAATATTCACATTCTGTATATAAATATTCTCTAAGAATAACAAATCCCAAACGTAAATTTTTTTCAATTTATTTTTCTTTCTTTTTTTTGAGAAAATAATTTGGATTTAATTTTTAAAAATATACGAAGAATTTTTTGTTTATAATATACTGGATAAAATTTTTGTAAATTAGCTGGATGTTTTTTTTTCAATTTTATCATAAGTTTGAATTAAATATTTCTACTAGGGATGTATGGTATCTAGGTATTTATCATTTAACAGCTCCCATTGCCCTAGCGATAATAATTAATCACATATGCATTTCCATAACTAAGTGCTTGAGCTGAAAGGTGTCCGGAACATAGCTATGGTATTAACACTAAATGGGTGGGGGTATTAGCTGAAAAAATTCTCAAAATTCTCAACCTGACTACTATAGTTTCAAATTAGAAATACAATATATGCCTATTATTTATTTTCTAAAATCATTACTCGATCCCCCGCTGGGCTGGCCTCTGTTTATTTTTTATTATTCGTTCGTAGAAAAGTCTAAAATTGCATATTTATTATCCATTACATTAAATATATTTAAAATATTCCTATTACATGGTAGAGAATATTAATTCTCAAAAAATGTTACAAGTACAATAGGTCACATAGATTCAAGGGGCAAGCTTAGAAAATTGAACGGAAAGGGCGAGAATAGAGGAAATTAAGATTACATTGTTAACTTTTCCAGGTAATGAATCCCAAAGACAAGTTAAAACAAGTTTTCGTTGAATAAAAATTATTTTCGCTGAAATGGGAGTATTTAACACAAATAAACATTTGGGAATCTTTGGAACAATCTATTTCTAAGTACGAGAAGAATCTTGGTTTCAGTATATAAATTAGCATTCTAAATACTACAGATAAGTCCTAGCATGTCTATTTCAATTAGGGAATTTGAAAAAATTTTCTCTATAAAAATAATTGCTTACCTACTCAATTTAAATGAAATTATATAAAAATAAATACATTTCATTTTGTTAAATTCTGCAAACTTTTCTGTATAAAAATAATTAAGACCAAAAAGTAAAAAAATAAATTATATTAAAAAAAACTAAAAATCATGCTTCTAAAAAGTGCAAAATATTGTAATACTTAATCAAAAAGCGTGGGGCACTTTGTCGAAATTAATTAAATGTTTCTGCGCCCCACACTTTTTGATTAGTATTACATTATTTTGTACTTTTTGGAAGCATGTTTTTTGGTTTTTTTAAATATAATTTCTATTAACATTTGTTGGTAGTTATTCAATTATAAACGAAACCTGAAATGTATTTTAATATATAATTATTTATTGATTAAATAAATAAATAAAAAATTAATTAATTTTCTGTATATACCTATATGGCTTAGTGTCCATTGTCCAAAGTTACCTTGAACTATTTTTTCATAAATACCTGCCTAAAAATATTGCGAATCATCGACGCGCCGATAAACAAAATAATAATAATATTGCGAATCACGAAAATATAATATATAATTGAAAAATGAGTTCATGATAGATTAAGACTTATTTTTATTTATTACTTTATTTTTCCCAAATTACATAATAATTCGTTTTAAAAATTATTCTGAAAATCTTAAATAATATACTAATATTAATAAGTATGTACAAATATTATATTAATAGGTACGAAAATGTATTTAGTTGAAATTAATTCTTTATTATCTCTGTTTTATTCCAATTAAGTAAGTGAAATATTTTAATGATTGGATGAAATTTTTACAGCAATGTTATCATAATACATGTAGCTTTAAGTTTGAATGGATTGTAGTTATATATAATTATTCACAATGGTTGAACAATGGTAATTATATCTTCTTTTCTCACCTTTCCATATCTTTTTTAAGGTATACACTTTGTCTGCTGGGAGATAAATCTCAAGGCTCTTACCAGTGATTGGATGAAATTTAGTGATCAAAGAATGCCTTACCCAGTACTTGAAACTAATTGAGAATTAAAGTAAAATACATAATTATCTGAGGAAACTTTTCTACTGATGTTTAATGCATAAAAAGTATTGCACCCGACATGCGAAGATTCCATGGCAATCTGCAGGTTCGAAACCTGGCTAATTCATTTTTCTATAATAAAAATATTTTCTTTGTTTTCTAATTTAATTTGATTTAATGCAACTTTTATCAAAAGGTGCTTAAAGAGTGTGGCATAATTACTATTTGGGCTCTGACCTTTTTGGGATGACAACATTAATTTTGTAGCAAAAGTTGCTGTATATAAGCATGGCTTTGTATTCAGGCTCATATTCGCTATTGTTCTTCTATCGACTCAAATTATACCTTCATAATCATCAAATGAAAAAAATGAACTTCAAATTGTCCTCTGTTTGATGCAAATTTGATTTAAAATTTCATAATAGGAAAATAAGGACAAGTTTTTATGTACGACTTTTTGATTTATCAGCCAACGTTTCGTCAACTTTGCCGACTTCTTCAGGGCTTCAAATAGTCACGTCACACATTCGTCTAAATTTTCTTGTTATCTTCGTTACCATTGAAGACCATCAGAAACATAAATTTCTAAAAATATTTGGCACATTCATATAACAATTTTTCCTTATTTTCTTTATATTAACGATTACATTAGATAAAACGGAAATAACATAAATAGAATGAGGCAACACTGTTTTCCAAAAAACAACAGAATATAATCCTTTTTCTTACTGATTTTTAAATATAGAAATTTAAAATTTATATACACATATATAAATCAAATATAAATATTCCAGGCAGATCAAAAAGTCTGGAATAATCCTATGAAATGAAGCTAGTATGCACCAATGTTAACCATTCATAACTAACTTCATTTTTCATTAGACGTCTGTCAAAATTTCGCATTTACAAACTACAGCAGTGAGAAGCAACCAACCTCCGTGTTTTTTAAAAAATGAAAAATCTGAGTTTCGTGTTCTGATTAAACACTATTATTTACGCAAGAAAACGATAACTGAGACTAAAGGTAAGCTAGATAAGTATTATCCGGACTCTGAGCCTTCGACGAAGATGATTCAAAAAGAGGTTTTCTGACTTTCGTTGCGGCCGAACAAGCACAAGTGATGCTGAACGATCTGGACGCCTAAAAGAGGTCTGACACCAGAAAACAGCCAAAAAATCCATGATATTATGTTTAACGACCCCAAAGTGAAATTGCGGGAGCTAGCTGAGACCACAAAGATGTCGTATGGCAGTCTGTTCAATATCATACATGATATTTTGGGTATGAAGAAGCTCTACGCGCGATGGGATCCGCGTTTGTTCACAGTGGTTTTTGCGCCGATTCATAACCATGGATGAAACATGGATCCATTTCTACACACCAGAGTCAAAACAATGGGTTTTTTCGGGTGAAAGTTCTCCGAAGCGTCCAAAAACTCAGCAATGGATCGGAAAGGTTATGGCCTCCGTATTTTAGGCTGCGCGTGGAATAATATTCATCGACTATCTTGAAAAAGGAAAAACCATATCTGGAGCATATTATTCATTATTATTGGATCGTTTGAAAGTTGAAATCACAGAAAAACGGCCTCATTTGAAGAAGAAAAAATCCTCTATCATCTCGACAATACGGCTGCTCATTCATCGTTAGTTGCGCAAGCAAAATTGCACGAAATCGGATTTGAACTGGTTCCTCAGTCAGACCTGGCCCCCAGCGACTTTTAGCTGTTTCCAAACCAGAAGAGATGGCTCACCGGTAAGCGATTTCACTCAAATGGAGAAGTCATAGCTGAAACTGAGGCCTATTTTGGAGAGCTTCCGAAGTTAGAAAAACGTTGGACTCGCTATAGTGACTTAAAAGGAATCTATGTTTAAATAAAACCGAATTTGGCCAAAAAAATGTTTTCTTGTTTCACTTATTTCAAACTTTTTGATCTGCCTAGTATATATAATTTATTTGTTTGAGACTATAGTTTCGAAGCAGAAGACATCCTCTTTGATTCAACAACTCTGCTACTCTCGACAAAACAATATCTTTTCAATTAAATAATAGTATTTACAAGTTAAGTTTTAATTAATCTTTGCTCAATAGAGTTGTATTTTATTTGAGAAAAAAACAATATATCAAAATTTTAAAAAAATAATATACGAATATCCTAGAGCTAGATTAATCTTTATAGGTCATTATTTAAAAACAACATTAAGGAAAGAGAAAATATTATTTTCATTATAAAAGAGCCTTTGGGCTATCTTGAGCTAGAGAATGGAAAAAGTCATTATAGAACAGAATTGAATGGTTATTCTCTGTTGGTTGTTGTCGATGATCACCAGCGTCGCTTTTAACCGTTGATTTGCTGCCGAAGCTCCAGGGCTCAATGCGGATAAGCCTTGTCAGGAGGAGGTCATATTGGGATCACAACTAATGAAATCTCTTCCAGTGGATAATCACACGAGCATCTATTATTAGAACCCTTTATTTATTATTCTTTGTTGAAAGTGAAATATAAAAAAATTCAGGATTTTCTGAATTTTAATTTGAAATTCTTGCGTCAGAAAAAAAAAAAAAGCTGAAATAAATTAAGTTCAGAGAAAAGAGCGAAATTTATATTTTATTTCCAGATAAAGCTATTGAAATTTTGCAAAAGAAAAAAGAATAGCGGAGCAGGCTCTTTTTCTTCTTTTGTTAGTTTACATGCCATTTATGCAAAAATAGTATAAAAATCGACGGGTTTAAAATAAAAAAAAAACGTATTTGATATTCTTTTGCGTCTGCTCAAGTCATTGATCCTTTATGTTGTTTGCATAAAGAGAGGTTTTTAAAACATAGATATCTAACTGCACTGGATGTAATTGTAATCGGTGTCCAGCATATTCAACGCACTTAATAATCACTTTCTATTTCAAACGTATTTTTCTTAATTAAGAATTCTATAGGCTGATGCTTCGGCTTAGTTACTTCCGCTCTTTATTCTCTATGGCAGAAGCTCTGAATACTTAAAGAAGAAAGGCTCCTAACAATCAGAGTCGTATAGATTACCACTGAAAAGCTTCGCGAACTAAATAGAATGAAAAACCAAGCAACCAATTACTCCACGAGGTGGCTGTCGATGTCATTAATTTAAAATAAAAATTGAATTGGACCGAACCTCTAAGGCAATCAGATAACCTGGTATTCATTATTAAACCAGCCATCAATGTATAGGCTGGGAGATGAGATGTTCGATTGTTTGTTATAGAGTAATTTGAAGAGTTTCACTTGAAACACGTAGATTAGTTGTTTTTTATTTTATATTTTCATTAAACATTACAATATCTAATTAAAAATAACGGGTTTCCCTTTGAGTTGAAAATGATTAATTTTATAAAATTTTGAATTAATATATCTAGTATAAAATTTAACGCCCGATACACTTACTCATCATCAAAATAGCCCAAACCATTGCACATTAGAAACATTGTAGAGGATTAGTAAAGATTGTGGTGTTGGTTTAAGGTGAAACATCATATATATATATCAAATTCTTTGCCCGATACACTCACTCACTCACTCACTCATCATCAAAACAGCCAGAACCACTGGACATAGAAATATGAAATTTGGAGAGGATATTACATCTATGACATAGGGGCTCACTAAGAAAGGATTTTTCGAAATTCGACCCTTAAGGGGGTCAAAGGGGTCAAAGTGTGTTTTCACTGATTATGCTATATCTCTTAAGAACGATAAAATATCTACTTGCTTTTTACTTATAAAAATACTAAATTAAAATATCTAAAAACTGATTTCAGGATTTTTTGAAATTCGACCCCTGAAGGGGTCAAAAGGGGCAAAATATCTTTGCAATGTGTTTACACTAATTATGCATTTTCAATTTGATAAGTATCTACTTGATTTTTACTTAATAAAATTCTAAATACAAATATCTAAAAAGTGATTTCAGGATTTTTTGAAATTCGGCTCCCAACTATCCAAAATGTGAGTGGGGGCAATAATTAAAACTCTCTCCTATTTTGATCAAATTTTGTAGAGTTATTCTTTATAATTTAAGGAACTATTCCTGTAAAAATCAACTATGAAAATTGACTGTATGGGGGCGAAGGGGGGGGGGCAAATTATAGAATTTTTTTGCTTTTTAGTACATTTACTCTTTAGAAAACTGAGAGTTATTTATTTGCAAATATCTAAAAAATAATTTCAATATTTTTTGTTATCCGACACCCCCCCCCTCAACTATCCAAAATGTGAGTGGGGTCAAAAATTAAAACTCTCTCCTATCTTGATCAAATTTTGTAGAGTTATTCTTTATTAATTTAAGAAACTATTCCTGTAAAAATCAACTATCAAAATTGACTGTATGGGGGCGAAAGGGGTGGGGGGGCAAAATATAGAAATTTTTAGCTTTTTTATACATTTACACTGGCGGGCGGCGTCTCGGCATGTGATTATTAGGTCTGTAATATATATTTGTAATATTTTGCCTCTCTTTCGCCCCCAAACACTCATTTTGGCTATTGATTTTTACAGCATGCATTTTATATAGTCTTAAAAACTAACATCACAAAGTTCGATCTATATCGGAGAGAGTATTAATTTTTTGCCCCCACACACATTTTGTGAGTTTGAAATTATTTTTTAGATATTTGCAAATAAATAACTCTCAGTTTTCTAAAGAGTAAAAACCAATAGCCAAAATGAGTGCATGGGGGCGAAAGAGGGGGCAAAATATCACAAATATATATTACATAGCTAATAATCACATGACGAGACGCAGCCTGCCAGGAACCCTGCGGAGAGCCGAGCTGTAGAGGGCGTGCCGAAGGCATTAATAAAGATAAGAGTAAATAAATATTATATGTAATATTAATTTACCATGAGTTAAGGATTCTTGGTCACTTGTTTCAAATTAAAATTAAAAAAATTTACTTTTTTTAATTTTAATGTGAAACAAGTGACCAAGAATCCTTAACTCATGGTAAATTGATATTACATGGAATATTTGTTTACTTTTATCTTCATTGTAAAGGATATTACTTATATGACATAGGGGTTCATTAAGAAAGGATTTTCGAAATTCGACCCCTAAGGGAGTCAAAGGGGGCAAAAATTATTTTCACTGATTATGAAATATCTTTTTAGAACGGTGAGATATCTACTTGCTTTTTACTTATTAAAATACCACATACAAATGTCTAAATTTCAGGATTTTTTTCAAATTCAACCCCAAAGGGGGTAAAAAAAAACAATTTATACAGTGGATTTACAATTATTTATTCATTATCTATTAAGAACGCTTAGATAACTACTTGATTTTGGATTCTAAAAATTCTACTTATATGTTAAATATCCAAAAAGTAATTTCAACATTTTTTGAATTTCGATTTCTAAGGTGCAAAATGTCTTTGCAATGGATTCACATTGATTAGGCATTATCTATTAAGAAAAGAGATATATCTACTTGATTTTTGCTTATTAAATTTTTTCATACAAATATCTAAAAAGTAATTTCAGTCTTTTTTGAAATTCGAGCCTTAAAGCTGAATCGTACAGGGTCTTCCGCGAGGTAATGACCAAACTTCAAAAACTAATTTAGGGAATGAAAATAAACTAATAAGTTTCTATTATTAAATGTTCTCCGTTTGCACAAATGATTGTGATTGTCCAACAAAAATTAATATCTCATGATTGGATTAAGTTAGAAGAATAAAATTTAATAATTGCAATAATCATGATTCCCTTTAAAAAAATATAAATGTGAAATTTTTCGTTATTAAGATACAAAAATGAATGGAATAAAATTTTTATTTGCATTTTGTTTAAAAAATTCTAAATACAAATTCATTTAAGGTTTGTTGGAAATTCGACCTCGAAACCTCAAAGGCTAAAAAATATTCAAAATATATTGTAATGCAAAGCATTCATCCACCTAGGAATCAAACCCAAGTGCCAAATCGTAATCGGAAATTTTGGCTTTGAGACGATCCTTAAAACATATAGGACCAAGTAAGAAATTTCAGTCTTCTGCGTGTGATGATACCTTCATAGGTTTTTGAGCAAAAGCACACCCAAAATTTGGTAACACACACAGATATTTTGACAAACTAATTAATGCAACGAAATGAGTATCTAATTGAGAAAAAAGATGGAATTTTGCGATAAGCAAACTAGTGCTTAGGTTCAACTCCTGCGGGGACAAGACCCTCCTACATGCAATATAAACATATCTATTAAAATCTTTGATTCGACCTAAATTCATTTTCGAAAATAATTAATGTTTGTTAAAATTTACATTTTTAAATGTTCACTATAAAAGGTATTATCGTAGACCGAAACGCCTTAAATTCTCTCAATTTGTTTAATTAAAATGATTTTAGCAGTTTTGGGGATATTTCGAAATCGCGAAAAAAAAACTTTCATTCAGGATATAACACTTAATTTACGGATAACTTACCTATCTCATAATATGTAGGTACTTTTGATATTTTGTTTAAAATTATGCATTTATAATAAAAAACAAAAATATTTTGTATTTGAAGATGATTAAGGTTTTCATATTCATTTGAAACTGAATCTGAACATTGTTTCAAAGAGATTGGTTGTTTGTTAAGGGCATACGATTTCCCACCCTCTCGTTTTGGTGCCTCCGGCTTTAGCATCAAAGAGCAAACCTCTTGGTGTTGTTCCATCCATCTTGATATATAATATGTTTCAGGACTTTTGAACTGAAATCTAAAATACACTCTAAAAATTCATTTTCTGATTATTGTTTTGGCGAAGATCCAAATGAATTCAATTTTCAGTTTCAGTCATTATATGGTAATATCTAACTTTTATTAATTATTTAAAAAGCGGATTAATATCTAGATATCGTATTAGAAACTTTAATCCCATGCATGAAACGCATGGCACACAAATTTATTTCAATTTAACATAAATATAATATCGCTTGCCATTTCATAAAAAAATAAATATTCTGATCAAAAAATATTCAAATTAGCCCTGTCACGGGGTATAAATAATAAATAAATAAAATATTTAAAAAATAATTTCAATTAATATATATGCCCAATATTGCTACGGCTGCGACATGTTGCAACTCATTAAATTTCGAATCTACAGCAACATGTTTGAGTTTGTCAAATAATTCGGCGATCATTTGATGATTTGATTAGCATTATAAAACTATATACATATAAAATTAAGGTTTTGTCTGTACATTGCTCCAAATCGCCTCAAATTTTGGATGTACACGTTTCAAGCAAAGTTCCTGTCGGTCTGTTTTCTGTCTGTCCGCGCAAATTTAGCTCACAATTGGTAAAAAAACGGCTGAAGGTATTTTTATGAAATTTCGTCTTTAGATCAGATGTCTTCTAACTTAAATTATAGGCTATAGAATATTTTGATATTTTGACCCCAAAAGGGAGTTTGAGGAGGGCAGTAATGCAAATTAACAAATAACTCCTAAACTAATATAAAAAATATAAAATCAAAATAATAGAATTGGCATTTATAGACATCAAATCGAAACATATTTTCAATTTTTATAGGAATCTATTGTATTTAGCGATGAATTAGCCCTCGATGAATTTTACCTAAACCGTCAGCTCCAACCTAGTATCCATTTAAAAAATCAGTAAAAACTTTGGCTGTAAGATTTTAAATCCTAACCTATAATACAAAATAACAAATCTACTTTCCTTCTTGCATTGCATATTATATTCTTTGTCCTATGTTCGTTAAAAAAAGTTTCTACTTAGTTAATAAAATTTTCATTAGTTAATCTCATTAGCATAAAAGACAAATTAAAAACTGATTAATAATTGATTCGAATTCATATGCATCTATTTATGTTAATTTTCTCCTGTCCCCTATAATAATAAACTATTATCATAAATTCAAACATAAATTTACTTACAATGAAATCTCGATGTTAATGTATGGATAGGAAGGTTATCTATCCATTGAGCAAGAAAATGAGCATTTGAAATATCGTTACAATCCATTTGATGTTTTTCCTCAATTTTCAATTCCACTTTTCATTTAGAAGATACACTTTTGAAAGATTCGACTCAGCTAAATATATCTTTGCTTTGTAATTCATCGATGCAATTACGAAATTATTTATTTTCTGAACTGTTTTACTATTTTTACTCCCCCATTTAATATTTGTCTTTCATTTTTTTTATTTTTACTTTCTATTTCCGTCGAGCTTGGAATATCAATTAAGCAAATAAGTAGGTACCTACTAGTAGATAATAATGGCTAGTCTAGCACTTTTAAATAAATAAAAATATGTGTGCGTGGAATCCACGCACGGCAGAAGTGAAACTTATTGAATATTAACGATAATATTGTTACTAAAAAAGGACTGGGGGACTCTACCAATGATAATGAGCGGTAACTTCAATGTCCAGTTCTCCAAACCTGAGAGTCAACCCAACCAACCAAAATGGTTGGAGGTCCACAAATTTTAATCCTCCACCCGGATTCATGGGAATCGGAGGGTGATCAGATTTAGGGAAAGAGGAGAGAGTCCAGAGGACATGTATAGGTTTGGCGGGATGAATGATGATCGGAGTTGGGTCTAGTGGGGAAGGATAGGGTCGGTGATAAGACGGGGATTAGAGGAGGCTAGCAAGAGACCCGCATCGCCGACTGCTGGCTAAGGCCAACGTTTTGATTACGGCACTGATGTATATTTATAAATAAGTTTTCATCCAATAAAGACGATGGGCTGCTTAGAGATGTTAAAAAATTCTTTAACTGTTTCCATGTATTAGAGATAAAATATATTATAATGACTTAAATGGAACTATTTTATTGATCTCTATTTCGTTGAATGTGTTCTATAACATATAGGCACTTCTCGGAAGAGGACTCTCACCCTAAAAAGCAAATTAAACGGAAAGGGATTTTTCCATCTCTCCCTCCAATATATATCCATTCACTCTAATATTCATTTTTTTCATCTTTTCAAAAAACCCATTAATTTGGACAAAATAACTAAGAAATTAGTTTTCATTGATTTTTGGCCTATTTTTCACTCTATATCTATTCAAAGTAATTTTGTAATTAATTAAAGAATAATAACAAAATTCTGTAGGCTTTAAAAAAGTAATGCTTTATTTAGTTTTATTCAAGGAATGTCAACAAAAAGGGACAAGAAGGTAACGACTTAACGAATAAAAAAACACTGTATTAGAAAACAGCCCGTGTGAACAAGGCCTTATCATAGTTACGATACTATTTTTTAGCCTTTGGGGGCCCCTTTACATCATATCAGAGGCCTCGGGGTTCTGCTATGACGACTGCCCCAGTCTAGTTACGCCCTGAATGTAGGGGCATCACTAATACAACTTGACCTTGAATATGCAAACAAGCTGACGTCAATCAAAATAGAAGAGAGTAGAAAAATTGTTTCTTATTATTTGATAATTATTTACTACCAAGTACTAAATACTCCTGAAACGAATGTAATCATTGGCTGGTTATAATTAGTTGGGGCTTCGGGCAAAGTATAATTTCGGGGCCCCTAACCTCAATTAAATAACGTACACGTTGGAAAAAATAAAACAATAGTAAAATCATCTTTATAATTATTTTTGCATAAAAAGTCAAATAAATTATCCTACATCCATGAAAACCTTTTACATAAAAATCTAAAATATTTGGTAAAAAATTACATATTTTGATATTGATATATATCTAAAGAGCATTATAAATCCAATGCATACATGATTACAATATTTATTAAAATATTTACTTTTGGGGGTTTTTTGCCAAAATTTCAGCCTAAATGAATACTACAATTTGTGACTTTGATTGAGACCATGGGTTCCGTAGTCTTTACCTAAGGACCGTTTGAAGTCGCGCTTGACGCGAGACTGATAATAATAATTTATCTGCTTCGCATGAATAAAGTAAAAATTCTGCTAATATATTTAAATAAAGACTCACTTAGCAAGATATTGTTATTTTCTATTGTTAGAAAATATACTTTTTGATTAAACTAATTTTTTGTCATTCTACTGGAAACACCTTTCATCGTTGGTATAGAAGAATCGCCTGCTCTGCTTCCAGCTCCCTTTAACGGCCTAATTATTATTCGCCTGTTTCATATTCTGCTTTATTAATTTTTTCTGTAACTTTTTTTAATGTCTGCGCCTTTCTAAGAAAGAAAACATCGTTTGATGTTTTCTTAAGCCTTTTGCTGAGGGTATATTCAACTCAAACTTTAATCAAAATTTGATGAATAAGTTATTCAGGACACTTTCTGTCTGTGCGGTTGAAATTATCAAGTAGTTGATGAATATTTTAGAAATTTTGACATTAGAAAAATCCTCTACATTTCAATTTACAAACGGAATATCTTAATAAGTTTTTTTGTTGTCTATTCTTTTATTTTTATTTTATATTATAGAAAGTTGAATTTATTTAACGAGTTTTCTTTTTAAATGATCAATATCCGTTAAGTCCTGAATACCTTCAACTGCTATGATTATATTTGTTTGGAATCCATAATTTATTATGAAACTCAATTTTATGAAAAATACAGAATGACTATTTGTCCTTTCAAATAATATTTAATGTGGAGGATTTTAGCAATATTCAATCCCATTGGGTTATGTGGTCATGATTAATTCTATTTCTAGAAGTACCAAGAGCTCATGTGAATATAGTAGTTAAATTCCTGAAGTTGATAAAAGAATATGTCTTCTACTTGACCTGAGATCTTATAGATAATTTTGCTGTCCAGATATATTTTTGGCACTAGGGTTCGTTTACAAGAAGACGGGATGATGTAAGCAAAACTATCTATAACATCTCAGGTCACACATGAAGCAGATAGCGGAAAAGTACACTCTCTTTGATTTGATAAGCCAGGATATCTAGTCAGCTAAATAAAGATGGATCTTCTAATAGTTTTTATTGCTCACTTACGAATGGAAGATTATAAATTTACCTATTCTCTTTTGATTTGGTCACTAGTTAATATTTTATTGAATGTCAGATAAATCAAATCTATTTAAAAAGATTTTGATATTATCGTATCAAATTTCGAAAAATGTACCCTTTTAGTTACCTTCTTCTAACTTCATTGATAGATCATCATGAGTTTTAGATTACTCTGATGTATAATATATTAATGATATAACAATTAAATTACATTTTAACTTTCAATCCTTTTGATATATATATATAAAGGGCCTTTCAGGTGGGGGAGCAAGAGAGGCTGCTAAAACCCCGGGCCTCACAATTTTAGGGGCTTCTCATTTTAACTGAATTTGATAATGTTGAACCGCAGAAAGATTCTGTGAAATAAATTATTGTTATAATATAATAAATATAAAATACAATTGTTTTTATTTTCTTGTCTTGTTTTACTTTGAATTTTGAAGGCCCTCAAAAAATTAATTGCCCCGGGCCTCGCAAGCTTGGAGAAAAATAATTATATTATTAAATTTTTATTTAAATATTTAATATTTTGTGGTTTGAATGAGAAATTGTAATTTTTTTTTTGTTAAATGGTTGAATAATCTTGATGATGCTAAGAAATTGCTCTGCAAACTAATCGAAACTCATCACCTAAATTGTCGTTTACTTAGTTCCTAGAAGAGATAATCTGTTCCAAGGTTTATACACAAAAGATTAAACTTTTGTTATTTCTTATTTGGTATTGGTATTTAAGTTAAATACAATTCCTATGCAAATGTCTAACATTCCAACCTTTTTATTTTAAACACTCAAGTAAATGCTCTGAACTTGATCCAACAACTACCCTTCGATACTACTTCTCTTGGGTCCCTGACTTGTTAAGCTCCCGATTTTGCAATTGCAGCCAGAAATCCAGCCATTAGGCCGGGCTTCCTTTGCTCCCTTGCTAAATGTATCTCACCCTCCTTAACCTTTTTAGAGAGGCTCATCCCACTGGGATTAATTAGTGTTGTCAACTAGATCATATTGCAAAACCAAAAGAACTACGTCAATAATTTACTATTTTCAAATGTCAATTTAATTTATTTCATTTATTTGAAAATAGATTATTTATATGTTGCAATAGACACTCGTTGGACTTTGGCCATTTTTAGGATTTCTTTCAAAAGTAAAATGCAACCCTATTAGTGGCGTAAGAGAGCATTATAATTTTTAACACAAATTGAGATATAAACTTGTAATTTAAAAGTTATATATATGTATTGATAATTCAAGAAATCAAAAATAGTATTAAGATTTAAAGGAAGATATTTTTTTTTGTGGGGGGGGGGGTCGAATTTTTCGAGGGGTCAAAAAGAAAAAATATTTTTTTATCTATGGTTCTGAGGTATCCCAGTAAATATCTCATTAAGTTGAATTAGGGTGAATTTTTCAAAAGTTAATTTTCTTTAAAATGACGGTTTAACAGTGTTTCAAATTATCCATTTTGTTAAAGGAGAATGGTGTGTGTTCTTGGTGAAACATATTTAAATAAAGTAAAGAAAATTTTAAAAAATTTAAAAAAACTTTTAAAAGTATAAAATTCTAGGCCGTCAATGACCTCGTAGCTGACACGCCAATAATAGGTAATAATAATAAAATTATAGGCAAGTTTCACAAAAAATCTACCTAGAATTTTATATTTTTAAATTTTAAATGTTTCTTAAAATTTTCGTTTCTTTATTTAAATATACCATTTTTAGTTGATTTTCGCACCTGCTCCCTCTTAGAAAGTACTAAGGGAAGATTCTGGAAAAATTGTAGGAATACATACATTTTCTCCTTATACCTAATCACAAAATAAGAATGGATTTGATATTTCAAGTATTTTGGATGATATGGGGTACGGGATCCTCAGAATGTCAGAATTTGAACCCAATTCGCACTTGGTCAGCTTATTTATCTATGGTCTCGGTTAAGGCTGGTGATTACGAGGCTTTTTCTGCTTCTTGCTCCTAACTTGTTCGCCCTACTTGCAATTTGAAGCTAGTTCAGTCAGGCTAATTTTTCGCCTATTGGGTTCTCACGAAGCTTTTTCAGAAAATTTTCAATTTCAGGTGCTTTGAGCCAAACAGCTGGTCTATCATCTTTCAGTTTCAGCTCAGATGCAAACAAATGCAAGCAAAAATGTTTGCAATAATATTATTGCTGAACTGATCAATCGCAGACGAATTTGGAAGGTATATTCTTTTTATTCATTGAAGTAAAGAGTTGAACAGTAAGAAACAAAATATCAGCTGTTCTGTGATATCAGCTGATCTATTTGGCCAATGGCCATGTCACCCTCGTGATAAAATAATGATTTCCGATTGGCTGGCCACTGCCCGGTCCAAGTAAATCGTTTTTTTTAGAACATGCCCTATCTTTTGAATCAAGCAAGTCATGCTACTATGACAGTCCGGAGTGTCGTCATCTCGACTCCCTCCATGCCTCCAAATTTACAGTTAGCTGAACAAGTTAGGAACAAGTAAGAGAAAAAGCTCCGTGTGAACAGGCCTTTAGTTACCCCGGACGAGGAGGTCTTGCCTCTTAGCAATTCTAAAGCTGTTCCCCATCCCTCTCGGCATGCCATCCACTTGATGGGAAAAATTTTCTTTGGCAGTGATCGGTGAAATCGGCGATTTTCGTGAGCGGCTGTGTTTTGTGCCGGTGCAGTGGACTTTGTTATCCCCTTCGAAGTGTTCGGAAGAGAAGTGAAAATTGGTGGTGAACAGTTTCGTAGTGGAGGTGAGCAGCGACCCTTAGCCTGGAGCGCGACGGCAGCAGCTGGCGGCTCCATGGCCAGCAACCTTCAGCTGCCGGCGCCAGAGAGGCCCAAGGCACTGCTCACCGTGCCCTCGTCTTCGGGAGGATCGTCCGGATGCTCGGTGGGCAAGCGACGCCACTCCTGGATCTGCGGGTAAGATCGCCCACCCTCACTTTTAACATTGCGCAGACTGTATGAGTAGGAGTGGAAACTTGGCAACCACAACTTCCCATATCATTCATAAAAACTTTTTGAATAGAAAAAAAGACAACCAACTTTTAAGCTTTATTAAAACAACAGCGATCAACTTCAGATTTAAGCCATTGAGATTAAAAATAACAAATTATGTTTTCAAATTGAAATATTTGTTTACAGATTCATGGACTAAGATGTTTATAAAAAAATAACTTCCAACCGAAATCACCTATAATGAACATTTTTAAAGTAGTTCTTTCACAAATGCAAAAATTCAAGAAGTCTTCGAAACTTGGAATATAAGTCATTAAAAGCATAATACACACACTGTTAAAATTTGAATACGATTTACCATACCAAATATGAAATAATTACAATTAAAAATGAATTTTTTTACATATGGTAGATAGGGAAAGAGTGTGGAAATGATCATTATTTTATTTTTTTTCATTGAAGGACTTTTACCATCTTGTTGAAAAAATAATATATTCGGAGTAACTTGGAAAAATTGAAATTATTTACCATATAGTTTTGATAAAAAATAAAAATAAACTGCAACGGATCGTTGCTAAACTTTATCCAAATTCATTTGAAATATTAATATGTTTGTTCCTTTATTATTAATCAGATATCACTTGCAATTTGTAGTTCATATTGACATTAATTCAAAAATAATTCTCATTTAATAGTCGAGGAATAAACCATTCTACATTGGATTTTTGACATTTCGGTTATTATTGTAACCATTGCTGAAGACATGGAGGAATCGACTTAAAATCGAAATAGCCATCGATTCTCATCTAATACTTGAGGAATAACAATTCTACATTAGGTTTTTGACGTTTCGATTATTATTGGTAACCATTGCTGAAGACATGGAGGAATCGACTTAAAATCAAAATAACGATCGATTCTTATCTAATACTAGAGGAATAACCTTATTGCATTCCATTTTTGATGTTTTGACTATTAATGGCAACCTCTACTGAAAAACGTGGAAGAATCGACTTAAAATCATAAAGACTAAATTCTTTTATGGCAAACAACTCAAACTTGAGTTGTTTACCATAAAAGAATTTAGTCTTTTTGATTTTAAGTCTATTCTTCCACGTTTTCAGTAGAGGTTGCCATTAATAGTCAAAACATCAAAAATGGAATGCAATAAGGTTATTCCTCTAGTATTAGATGAGAATCGATCGTTATTTTTGATTTTAAGTCGATTCCTCCTTGTCTTCAGCAATGGTTACCAATAATAATCGAAACGTCAAAAACCTAATGTAGAATTGTTATTCCTCAAGTATTAGATGAGAATCGATGGCTATTTTTGATTTTAAGTCGATTCCTCCATGACTTCAGCAATGGTTACCAATAAAAACCGAAACGTCAAAAATCCAATATAGAATGGTTATTCCTCAAGTACTAGATGAGAATCAATCGCTATTTTTGGTTTAAAGTCGATACCTCTATGTCTTCAGCAATGGTTACCAATAAAAACCGAAACGTCAAAAATCCAATATAGAATTGTTATTCCTCAAGTATTTGATGAGAATCAATCTCTATTTTTGGTTTAAAGTCGATTCCTCTATGTCTTCAGAAATGGTCACCAATAAAAACCGAAACGTCAAAAATCCAATATAGAATGGTTATTCCTCAAGTACTAGATGAGAATCAATCGCTATTTTTGGTTTAAAGTCAATTCCTCTATGTCTTCAGCAATGGTTACCAATAAAAACCGAAACGTCAAAAATCCAATATAGAATGGTTATTCCTCAAGTATTTGATGAGAATCAATCGCTATTTTTGGTTTAAAGTCGATTCCTCTATGTCTTCAGAAATGGTCACCAATAAAAACCGAAACGTCAAAAATCCAATATAGAATGGTTATTCCTCAAGTACTAGATGAGAATCAATCGCTATTTTTGGTTTAAAGTCGATTCCTCTATGTCTTCAGCAATGGTCACCAATAAAAACCGAAACGTCAAAAATCCAATATAGAATGGTTATTCCTCAAGTATTTGATGAGAATCAATCGCTATTTTTGGTTTAAAGTCGATTCCTCTATGTCTTCTGCAAAGGTAAGGGATAAGAAAACAACGCAGTTGCTATGGTTACTTATAAAATTTCCTCCCAAATTTTTAGCATTTCACAGAGAGAAGCCTATCCATTCTTATTTAAGCAAGGCTAAATGAGCTATATTAAAAGGTTCAAATGAATAAATTCTAAAGAATTTAAAAAATTAAAAAAGTACTCTCTTACTCTAGAGTAAAGTACTTTAAAATATAATTTTACTAAAAACTTTATTTATCCTTTTTTGTGGTCCCCAAGGTACTTAATTAGGATATTAAATTTCATCAAAATTGGTTAAGTCATTTTCAAGATATTTAGAAAAAACTAAAAAAGTACTGAAATAAAGTACTAATGTTTGTGGGTCGATATGTACCAAAAACTAATCAGCGCTTCATTTTGTTAAAAGAATGCTAGGTTTTCAATTTCATTTCAATCGGTGCAACGGTGTGGAAAAAATCGTGGGCCAAAAAACGATAACATACATACATCCATCCATCCATACATACATACATACATACATCCATCCGCACGCACTAAATGAAAAAATCGCACTTTTTGGCCTCTCGACGAGACCCCATGTAATTTTTGGCAAAACCGTCACGTGCTAAAATTCAACCTAATTGAATACTACAATTTGTGACTTTAATTGAGTCCATGGGTTCCGTAGTCTTTACCTGAGGACCCTTTGAAGCCACGCTTGCCCCGAGAGCGATTACAATACTTTACCCATGCTTTGCATTGGATAAAGTAAAAAACATATTGGGCGTTTATTTTTAGTGGAGGGGATAAAATATCAATGACTTGGAAACGATCCATTCATAAAGAGAATATAGTAGTGTAAAAAGTACAGTAACGTTAAAAAACATAACCTAAAATTTTAACACCTTTCATATTTATAGAGTGGTTACGAGGCTAAAACTTTTTGTGTGGATTGTCGCGAAGGAATCTCCTTAATGAGATAATCTCATAAAAAATACAACATTCACCTAATTTTGAAGTTATTTTCAAGTCCTTATGACGTCGACTATAGTTAGATTAAGAAAAAATAAACAAATAACTTGAAAAGCAAAATATTTAAAAATTCAATTACACTTGCGCTCCGAGAGAAAAAAGCGGCCAAGTATGATTGTAACTCGCATACCCATAGCATCATATCAAACAAACAAATATCCTAGAAGAATTAACATATTCTTATTTAAACTAATTTAAGAAGCTTTAACTAATTACACATTAATTATTAAGTAATATTATTTAAAAACTGCTACTCTCGGAAAAATACACATTTAATATTATAATAATTACTATTAAACTTGTTATAAATAAAAATAATTATCTAAAATTATTCAATTATTATATTGTGTAAATATTATATTTTTCAAAAAAAATGTCCAATGGACATTTAGTAGGTCAGTTAAGCCGATACTGTTACTACCTAATATCACCAAGAAATTTTCTAGACATCTTTATATTTCTTATCCTGTAGGTAGTCTAGGACTAGAAGACTTCTAGAAAAGCCTTAAACGTTTGTTTATCTCAGACTTTTAGATGCACTTCTAGAGTTCGAGAATATCCTCTTCTAGAAACTTCTAGTCGGGGCTTATCTCACATTTAAACAATTTGAATTCTACTAATTAAAGCCTTTTCAGAAATACCTACCCATAAACAGACAATGTCAAAATTCGAAGGAGGCCGATTCAGACAGGGGCTTATTCTAAATTTGAGCAAAGATTTACTAAACTCAACTTATTAAGATCTTTCCATAGATATCTATAAAGAAAGCTTCGATTGACTGACAATGTAAAAATTCGAAGGTTTTTAAATATTGAGACATCAACTAAAATTTTATAGAATATTGTATTTTCATCGGATATACATGTTTTCAAAATTTCAGGATAATCGGCCCAGTGAAAGAGGGTCCAAATCTAAAATTTTAATTTTTCACATCATCATAAAAGAATTTGAGATATCCTGTAGAATACTAATCTTATAGAGAACTCATCAAGTGCTCTAGAAGACATCTTTAGAAACGAGTGGGTTATCCGGGACCGACGCTTAAATTGGATCTTGCTAAAGTCAGATAATTTTTTTGGGAAATTTAAGAAAAACTCAAAATTTGTCGCGAATAAACAAAGAATGAATGTAGTATTTGAGGATTTTTCATATAATTTTAAGTTTCTTTATTCGTTCTCAGTCTAGCCATAAGCACTTCACAAGCACTTGAAAACGACTCCAGAATTAGATGTCGAAAGGTTTTGTTGCTGTGGATTTGGATGAGATTTTCTCATAAAAAATATCCAATCAAGGTGGTTTCAGACAGAATTCTTCTTTTGATAAATAAATATTAAATAAATATAACGTCGCCATTATTGCTATTAGTCATATAATACTAGTGGAAGAGCAATTTTGATGAAATAATATAAACTTGTGCATTCTGATAAGATAATCTTATTAAAAATATCAAGGTGGTTTCAGATAGAAAATTTCTTTTGATAAATAAATAAGAAATGGAGAAATGCAATGAAATAATGTACATTATTACATTATTTATTATTCAATGGCCAAACAATTTTGTTATTTAGTGATGTTAATACTTATTATTATAGAAATTTATTTTTAATATATTTATATACAGTTACAGTAGGCGACTGTGGGTCAGTGGTTAGAGTGTCGGGCCGCTGGCCTGAAATACGCTGGTTCGAGACTGAGTCTCGGCAGATCAGATATTTGCAGTCGCCTCCTCTTGGAAAGCAATGGCAACCTACCAAGAGGATAATTGCCTAGTAACCCCTCCAAATTAGCCGTTCGGAACCGGCGTTAAAAAGTAGGTCCCGTATATCTGTGTAAAACAACTAAACACACTCAGCACAGGTATATGCGGAGAGGAGCCGAAATGTTAGGTAGACCTGATATGGCACTCGAAAGAAAGAAAAAAGCAAAAGATATACAGTTAGGAGTCAATCAAGTGCTTTGACATTAAAATTTAATAAAATTCAGAAAGTGGAGTTAATCGATTTTGCAAGTGAAGCATTTATATCCGAATTAAAAATTTATCAACGTATAAAAATAGCCCGGGTTCATAAATGTTATATCTTTTAAATGTATGCCTACTTAAATTTTTGAAATTAAAAAAAAACAAACTATTTCAACCAAATTCTCTATATTAATTTCAATTTGAAATTTCTATTAGTTTTCAACACTGGCGTAAGAAGAGCGGGACCATGTTTAGATTGTCCTCTCTGGAGCAATTCTTTTTATTCGCCTCTGGAATGAATTCTTTTTTACTTTAATATTATTTTTTTTTTTTATTTTTTTTAAACTTTTTTCATAATCAATTTTTAGTTATTAAAACTCTGGATGGAAAAAAATGGACCGATTTTGTTCAAATTGAGAAAATATATCCCAAATTACATAATGATTTAATAAATTTCATTAAAGTTCTATAAAATCATTTGATTAATTTTTTGAGTAAATTAATGAATTATTAACGAATATCTAAATTAGAAAAAGTTTTTTGAAGTTAAAGTTAATACTAAGTTAATAGATATTAAAAGAATTGAGTGACTGAGAAAATGTATTTATTAATTAGAAGTAGCATAAGTGTAATACTTTTGCAAAGCCAAAGCAAAACATAATAGTATAATTTAAAAGTGTGAAGTTTCCGTGAGATGAATCCAATAGTTAAACATATATCAATTATCATATAATGAATTTGATATAAGTAAAAGTACAAATTGTTTTATTGTGTCGTAATAAGTTTTTCTATCTTTCTTATAGTCTTAAAAGAGGGTATCTAGGCCTCGTTCCCTTTTTCGAAAAAATTTTCCCCAGTGGTCCTATGGGGGTATGTATGCCTCTTGATCGCAGCCTCACCCCTCGAAATAAAAATCTAGATACACCTATGGGGACTATAAGAATTGTTCTATTAACTAAATTCGATTTATGTCTTTTAAAGATAATTCACCTATAGAAGTTAAAAAGTGAAAATAACTTTTATAAGTTGGGGAAAGAAGCACTCAAACTGTGAAGGGTTCAGGAGTGGAATTCAAAACATGTTTTATGAAATACCATTTATTTAGGTCGTAATAAGTTCTTCCAACATGTTCGTCTTTTTTGAAGGAGGGTATTGATGCCACGCTCCTTTATGCTTTATATAAGTTGAAATGTTACTTGTCTCCCGAGGTTAGGAGGGGTAAGCATCCCAGATGACAAAATAATAAAAAACAGTAGATATGTTTTCAATTTTTTCGTAATATTATTATTTGTGTGACAAAAACACTTAAATGTATTAAATTATATATTAAATAGAAAATATTTTTATTTAAAGGGAGCCGCAAAAATATCTGTGTTCTGGTTTTTAAGGAGGTTCTTTTGCTACAATCCACACAAAAAGTTTTAGCCTCGTAACCACTCTATAAATATGATGTGTTAAAATTTTAGGTTATGTTTTTTTAACGTGACTGTACATTTTACGCTACTAGATTCTATTTATGAATGGATCGTATTCAAGCCATTGATATTTTATCCCCTCCACTAAAAATAAACTCCCAAATATGTTTGTTTTTTATTTTTTATCACTAAAACTTTAAAACTACGTGGTAAATAATTTCAATTTTTTTTAAGTTACTCCGAATATATTATTCTAACAAATATTAGTTTTCCATCAATATGGTGAAAGTCCTTCAATGAAAAAAAATAAAATAATGATTATATCCCCACCCTTTCCCTATCTGCCATATGTAAAAAATTTCATTTTTAATAGCAATTATTTCATGTTTGGTGTGTGAAATCGTCTTCAAATTTTAACAGTGTGTGTATTATGCTTTTAATGACTTATATTCCAAGTTTTGAAGACTTTTTGAATTTTTGCATTTGTGAAAGAACTACCTTTAAATGAAGATCGCTCAAATTTCAAAATAACAAAAACAACTATTTTAGGCTTTGATATCATTAAAATAGCCCGAAGAAATGAAAAATTTTTAAAAAATATTTAAATTCCTTACAGATACTTAATAGTAATTAGAACTACAATTATTTTTCCGCTTGAAGATTTATTTAAGAACTTCATGCTGAGTGAATTTAGACCTTATTAAATAAATAATACGTCAAGAGCACTTTGTGAAATTTTCATGTTTTAAAATCGATAACATCTTGCTACATAATTTTACGGCATATAATCCAAAATAATAAGATAATTTGATTTTGATAATTAAACTAGTATAGTTAAACTACTCCTAAGAATTTTAGCTCATTAATGTGTCTATATCTATTGTCTTTGAATAATTTTATTTTATGTAATAAAGTTTTAGAATAGCTTATGCATAGATGGGTATTATTTAACATTTTATAAGTGTTGAAAACTTGAGTGTAGGAGAAATATGATTAAATTCAAATTATTTAAATTGGCGTCTGTAGAAACTCGTGGTTGACCTGGCATCTTGTAGAAACACTATGAAAGGAAAGTCGGTTCACACTAACACCGCCTTGACAGGAATGGAACATATATTGGGTTTAAACCAGCCCCTTGTCTTTTGGACAACAACCTAACCAGATCCAAACATATTGTTCCATGATTGCTCTGGACCAGACTGTTGGATTATCCTTCAGCCTTAATCTCCTATCATTTATCTTATGGTGGTTTTCGCATTTATCTGTCCTGTGTCCTATTTCTTTCTCATTTTTTTTTTCTTTTTATAATTATAATTTCTTTTTCTATTTTCTCTTCAGTGGCAAATTGATCCATGTCCAAACAATCAAATTATTTATCTAACTACTTTAGCATGTTGAAGACAAAGATAATATAATCCCTCAATATTTTCACGGCTAGTTCATGGGTTCTTCACTGACCTTTGTTGACCTGCCGAATCCGAGTTACTCGTATGTTGCGATATTGCTTGTGCCTCACCAAAAGTGAATGATTATTACTAACTAAAACATATTTAGCTATTCTATCATGTTTTTTCAATTTTTTGTTCTTTTATTACTGCATTTTTTTTTGTTTTTTTTTTTCTTACAAAAAGAAGAAAAATCACCTAAAACACGTATGTGGAAAAAGTAAAAGTAGTTAAATAAGATGCAGCCAGGTTAAATTATTCAAGAATAATAAGTTGAGAAAATAGTACTTTCAATTAAAATGCATTCTTTCCGTTTTGAATGACAATTTAGATTTGTGGATTCTAAATTTTTAATTGAAATTATTTTCATTAAACTTGGCTGGTCACGAAGTTGTTCATTTACCCTAATGGCATAATGCTTAACAGAAATATTTCATTAAAATAATTTAAATTAAAAATTTAGAATCCATAATCCCGAAGTACTATTTTCTCAACTTAATTATTCTTGGCGAATTTAACTTGGGAGCCCTCTAGATTTCACTACTTTTTCGATCTTAAATAATTTTCAACTATATCTTTTGACTGGGTGGATGAATTTAAATACACACTATAACTAGAAACAAAAAGTTGTAGAAAGTTCGTTCTTGTACTAAAATATCTGTGGGGGTTTTATTTACAATGAGGAGAACATTCGATTTTAGGCTTTAGAACTTTTTGTCCAAAAATGCAGGAAACATTTTTTAAATGATTGAAGCCAATGTTATACTTATAATATAGAAATGAACAATTTGTTTTATATTTATTATAAATTACTTATAAGGCTAACTTGAATAAGTTTTCATTTAATATAAATGTGCTTGAGAGCAATTCATTAGATTCTATTGAGGAAAATTACTAAAAAGGGTGCTGATAGAATCTCTCTTCCTTTAGAGCTAAGGGATGCGAGAATGACAAATATAAATCCAGACAGGTGTCGATATCAAATACAAGTTCAGACCTGTTTCGAACTATTAGAGATTAATTTCTTAATTTCCTTTATTCTAGAAACGGCCTTTTGAATCTAGCTAAGAAAATATTAAATGAATATTAGATTTATATATTTATCAATTCACTGAAACTGCAAACAGTGTACTTACTTACTCCGTAGTTCTACACCCCTGAGTGGGCCCGGGCCGCACAAACAAACTTCACTTTTTCTCCAATTTTATATTTGAATAAGTCAACATTTTACATTAGAGTAAGTATTATATTAAAAAATAAAATCTTTGATATGCAAAATGTTTTTTGCGAAATAATAAGGGACACCTTAACCTGTACGTACATAAGAGTAATGGATTTTTGGTGGTCACTTTTCGAACTCTAGGAATCACAAAACCCGGTCCTAAATTCGATTTTAATTAATAAATATTTATTAAATTTGCTTCCACCTCGAAGAGCAAAGTAACAGTAATATTTATAACCTTGGAGATAGGTCTTAAGCCGCAACTAAGGGGTGTGTCACCCGGAGGAAGAGTAAATTTTGCACCCCCCCCTAGTATCCAAAATAAATCACCAGGGGGTTTTATATTTTTCTGTTAACCAATCAAAATTATTTTATTGCTTTAATTAGTAAACAATAAAAATAGATACACATAATTTGTTGTACCTATTAAGTATTATTATTATAGTTATAATAATTGCATAAGATTAATTTATAAACTGTTAGTTTGTCACTCCCAGAAAACAAATTATTATTCCTGGGCTTTCACTTGGCAACAGTATAAGACTCATTTTAGCCCGGGGCACGTATCCCCTCTGCTCCCCTCTGGTTACGACCCTGCTAAGACCTTTGAAGAGGACCAATACTTCCACATATTTGTAATATTAAATAATGATATAGATATAAGTGAAAGCCTCTTCTTCTTCTCTTCTTGTTAATAGGCTTCAAGCCTGTTTTTTCTACAAAAAGGTTAATTATAGCTGTAGCTCTCCTTACATCGCTTTCTAGGTCGAGAAGACCCTAAGGACGATTTTTTGATACGATTTTAAGGAGACGCTCGTTGTTCTTTTATAAGTAAACGAAGTACAGAGAAATTATGAAATAAGTATATCTAAAAATAATAATAGTAAAAATAATAACAATAGTATATATGGTAAGATTTTTAATAATAGTATAAGTTTATCTAATAATACTATATTAATGAAAAATCGCCTAATATAATTCACAAGGCAAATTATTCGGTGATTTTTCATATTAACTTAGCACTTGAAATCACATGCTATCGAAAAAATTAACTAATTAATTAAGACTCGAATTAATTTCCATTACTAGTGTTTACAAGTGATTACAAATAAAATAATTAAAAAAAATGTTTCTATGAAAAAATTACTTTGCGTGAGAAAATTCAAAACTTGATTGCCGTCGAGGGTCGGCTCGCACTTGTTCGATTGAGCTAACATTTTACACAGATCGTTTTTTTTTTTGTTGATTGGAACAAGATAGGAGGGGGGCTAAACTTTTAGAAAGTTGATAAAATAAGGGCCACACCAATAATAATATATAAACTCTTTTTTTACTCGGAGCGCATATATAATCCTTTCTTTTCATTTATTATTTTGTGTGTATATATATAAATATAGATTCTTGCCTTGGTCTGTGCTTGTGATCTATTTGATTCTATCTATAGAGATTCTATTTTATTTTTCAAAGGTTGCATACATCTAAAGTTTCAAAGTAAACATCGTTTTTAAAAAAAAATTCTCAAAAAGTTCTGATTATTTCTGGATAACTTATGAATGTGAATTTAAAGTATTGAAATTCAAGTTCTCAAATAAATTAATCTAGTATTATTTATTTATTTGTTTTTAATGCACATTGTAATATGCTTAGCTTTAATACTAAAACAACACACTGGGTTTATGTTTATTCATTTTTTTCAGATACTATATAGATCTATTTGTTTCATATTCTAAATATAGTATTTCATTTGAATTGAGTGAATTTCCATTGAATGCCCGGATTATTAATTGTGTAAATATCAATTATCAAATAAAATTATTGAAATTAATATCACTACAATATATATACCATAGGTAATTGTGCTAATTTTAGGAGAAATACCTAAACAAATTTTTATTTGTTATGTAGAAAATCCTCTCGCATTTTTTTTTCATCCTTTTCATTTGGCATGATAACATTTTCACCCCTTTTAACTGGAAGTGGTTGGAATTAAAAACATTAATTAAAATCTTTACGCTGATATCCATTTATCAAATAAATGAGATATAAGTGAGTGGAGTAAAATGAAAATTCATGACTCAGCTCAAAGTGAAGATTCCAATGAATCTTAAGTTTGAGACAAAATGCCTTCAAAGTTCTTCACAGACAATGAGATAGGATGAATAAACACAATTCTCTCTTCTCTACAGTTTCGCAAAGTAAAACCACTAAAATTCATTCAAAGATATTAATTTAAAATATTAAATGCTTTTCACCTTTTCACTAAGAAGGGATCTACAATGATTAGCTTTTAACAAACACAACAAAACGTTTAAATTCATATTGTTTACTCTTTTTAAAAGATAACCGCATTCCATGACTGATAACTTCTTAAAATAAACTGCAACGGATCGTTGCTAAACTTTATCCAAATTCATTTGAAATATTAATATGTTTGTTCCTTTATTATTAATCAGATATCAGTTGCAATTTGTAGTTCATATTGACATTAATTCAAAAATAATTCTCATTTAATAGTCGAGGAATAACCATTCTACATTGGATTTTTGACATTTCGGTTATTATTGTAACCATTGCTGAAGAAACCAATAAAAACCGAAACGTCAAAAATTCAATATAGAATGGTTATTCCTCAAGTATCAGATGAGAATCAATCGCTATTTTTGGTTTAAAGTCGATTCCTCTATGTCTTCAGCAATGGTTATCAATAAAAACCGAAATGTCAAAAATTCAATATAGAATGGTTATTCCTCAAGTACTAGATGAGAATCAATCGCTATTTTTGGTTTAAAGTCGATTCCTCTATGTCTTCAGCAATGGTTACCAATAAAAACCGAAACGTCAAAAATCCAATATAGAATGGTTATTCCTCAAGTACTAGATGAGAATCAATCGCTATTTTTGGTTTAAAGTCGATTTCTCTATGTCTTCTGCAATGGTTACTAATAAAAACCGAAACGTCAAAAATCCAATATAGAATGGTTATTCCTCAAGTACTAGATGAGAATCAATCGCTATTTTTGGTTTAAAGTCGATTTCTCTATGTCTTAAGCAAAGGTAACGGATAAGAAAACAACGCACTTGCTATGGTTACTTATAAAAATTTCTCCCAAATTTTTAGCATTTTACAGAGAGAAGCCTATCCATTCTTACTTAATTCAGGCTAAATGAGCTATATTAAAACTTTCAAATGAATAAATTTTAAAGAATTTAAAAAATTAAAAAAAGTACTCTCTTACTCTAGAGTAAAGTACTTTAAAATATAATTTTACTAAAAACTTTATTTAACCTTTTTTGTGGTCCCCAAGGTACTTAATTAGGATATTAAATTTCATCAAAATTGGTTAAGTCATTTTCAAGATATTTCGAAAAAACTAAAAAGTACTGTAATAAAGTACTAATGTTTGTGGGCCGATATGTACCAAAAACTAATCAGCTCTTCATTTTGTTAAAAGAATGCCATGTTTTCAATTTCATTTCAATCGGTGCAGCGGTGTGGAAAAAATCGTGGGCCAAAAAAACGATAACATACATACATCCATCCATCCATACATACATACATACATCCGCACGCACTAAATGAAAAAATCGCACTTTTTGGCCTCTCGACGAGACCCCATGTAATTTTTGGCAAAACCCTCACGTGCTAAAATTCAACCTAATTGAATACTACAATTTGTGACTTTAATTGAGTCCATGGGTTCCGTAGTCTTTACCTGAGGACCCTTTGAAGCAACGCTTGCCCCGAGAGCGATTACAATACTTTACCCATGCTTTGCATTGGATAAAGTAAAAATTATTAAAATATGTGAAATTAATTATTAATTGTAACTTGGTTTTGGCAGTTGTTAATGTATAAATGTAATCAGACGTTGAGTTATATCGTACCTTCTTCTCTAGGAGCCTACTTATAACTCAGCGCCTGGTTTCATTTCTACATGTAAAGGTAAACCCGTAAATACATGCCAAATTCTTGCGGAAGAGGGGTTGTAATCCTCTTCATCTAGAACAGGGCTTCTTAAACTATGGATAGCGACCTGTTTGGGGTCGCGAAACTGAATTTTGGTGTAGCGAAACATAGGGCAACAATGACTTTTCAGTCAAAATGGGGTCGTCAATTTAAAAAGTTTAACAAGAGCTGATCTAGAAGATATTAGCTTACACACTGTTTCATATCGTGTGTGGTATGAGCTAGAGGGGAGGAGAGATTGCATTCGTCAAAAAGAATTACCATTATTGGTGGTAAATTATTGCAGCTTTGACTTCCTAAAATCGTTTGGATATCAGAAGTCATAAGGATCTGCAACTTTTTGTAAAATGATAAATTTTATTCATAATTATTTTTTTTTTTTTTTAATTTTTATTTTATTTTATTTATGAATTTAAGTCGTGTATGTAAATTAGTTATATCGATTTTTTTCTAAAAGAATACTTACATCAACTTTTGTTGTGACAGAGTATTGAAATTTAGGTACACTTTTCGTATTGTCTCCTCTTAAAGGCGGAATCCCATTGTCTTTTTAGGGGAAACTAATGGAGTGAAATGGCACAAAACTTGAGAGATGAATAAAAGAGAGTAAGCTTTTGAAATGTTCCTATCGTTTATACATAGAAGCAGACTTTGCGGGAATTGGAAGAGGCTAGCTCATCTGCGCCACCAGGCCCACATAAATATGAATTTATACCTATAGCGGTGAATGTGTTTATTATTTATTTGCATTTTGGCCAAAGGCTACTTATAGATCCAGAATTCAGTATAATTTGGGTGGGGAAACAAGGATTACGCATAATATTATATTATTTTAACTTCAATGTTATTTGTCACACAATTTAAAGAAATTTAATAATTATCTCATAAATAAATATATAAATTATTTTTATTTATTCACTAAATAATTTTGATCACCACTGGTTATTGAATAACTATCTTCACTAGTACTAAAAGAATGAAACATTTCTTTAAAAAAACTTTGTCAGGTATAAAAAACAGATTATTTTGAAATAATTTATTGAATAAATAAATATAGAAGAAGAAGAATCAATACCATGTGGCGAGCAATTCTACTCAGTGGCGGATGGTGACTTTTTGGGACCTGATTCTAATTACATTTCCGAGTAATAAGAACACGCCTTTTTATAGGCCTATTTTCATTTGGTCACTAATTGATATTTACGAATATTGATGTGAATCATTATATTTTCCGGGAGAATTACAGAAAAAAGATATATTTTATTAGTATATTTCAGTAAAAATGATTTTAATGTAAAATTTTAATTTAAAACAAGCATCAAGACTAATTAATAAATATTAATAAATTTTCTATTTAACAAGCGGAAAGCTATTTGTCTTCGATTTATATTATTTAAAATATAATAAAACAATTATAGATACTCATATATACCATAATCAAATCGAGACAATTTTGTTAGTTTATTCGAAATAAAAAAATTAGCAACTTCTATTTTCTATATGATTTCTATATATTCAGCAAAGTATTTATGATTCAAAATTTAGTCTTTTTTTGTGAAGTGGTTAACAAAGAAAAACAATTATGTATAGTAATCAGTTGCGGCCCATCCCTAAAATCTCAGAACGTCAAGAGAATCTTTATACTGTGTCATATTTGAATCTCGTTTAGCTTTAATTTAAAATTTATGGAACTTTTTAACGTTAGAATATGAATAGAATTTCCCAGATTTCATATTTGAACTATTTTCGTTATCTTATAGAAAATACTTTTATTTTATAAGGTTGAAAGTAAATTAGTTTACATGAAGGTACTCGACTTCTGACTTTCATTTAAAAGCTATAAAGAGAATAAAAAATAATTGTGAATGATGTTTTGGTAGAATTATTTGATTGCACTTAGCCGCTTTTTTTAATTAGTATTTTGTCTACCTTATTATAAAATTGTTTTACAGAGAAACTGATGCGAAGGCTTGTCTAGCGTGCAGAGGGTGGGACACAATCATGTTCAAGCCTTTCACGGCACGGTCGCTGTTTTCAGCATCAGTCCGGCCATCTAAAAGCCACAACTCGATCCTGGGAGCCCCTGATATTTAGACAACTGTATTGGCATATCAGTTGAGGGTATGAGTACCGGACGACCGCCCCGGTGCCTCCCTGCCTAGCATCTATTTGTACAATCAACATAAAAAACTACCAGGTAGAACTCGAAAATTACAAAAAAAAAAAAAAGAATAAAATTATTTTTTTAAACATCATTATGAAAACGTCAAAAACAATTTTATAATTAGGTAGACAAAATATTAATAAAAACAAAGAGTTTAAGTCCAATCCCTATATGCAAACCAAAGATATTGTAATTTTTTATATCCAAACTAATTATTTTATAGAAACTAAAGAAATATTTATTGAAAGTACTCAGACAGCGCCTCCAAGATAGAAAGGCGGATTATTTTTATTTGTCCCTGGAAGAAGTAAAAGTGAAGATAGACTGTCCGCTTTTTCTTTAATATCAAATGAATAAAATCTAATGTGAAATTTGAAAAATTATATTAAGCGAATTATAAAATAAAATTAAAAAAAATGAAGGTTCATTTTTTGTACAGCATCCTCTTTGGCTGAAAAGTCACCGACCGCTCCTGGTAGTGATGATTTTTAATTATTCTGAACTGAACTAAACTATTAATAGTAGGTATCACTAGGATGAACTTACTTTAAAAATTACTAGCACCCAGGCGGCCTTGGAATTAAATCAGGCATTTTTTTTTAATTTAATAATTGGCTTCTGGAAAAAATCACACACAATAATAAATGTTTCAACTGAAAGTTTTTTTGGTGAGGGTAGCAGAATTTTTATATATTGAAGGAGACAATAAAAGAGTGTGTCTTCTGCTGGAATTATAAATTTTATTTATAACGAGACTATAGTTTCGAGGGCTTTGCCCTCTTCATCAGCCTATTGCAATTGATTAACAGGGATTAATGTATAGATGGAAAGTCAATACATTAATTCCTGTGAATCAATTGTAATAGATGGATAAAGAGAGAAAGCCCTCGAATCTATAGTCTCGTTATAAATAAAATTTATAATTCCAGCGGAAGACACACTCTTTTATTGTCTCCTTCAATAAATGAATATTTCCTCATTTTTGTTTAAAATGTATGAAACACGGAAAAAAATATTTTTCAACAATGATTTTTTGTCTGTGTCTGTATTCCTATACCCGCGATAGTCCATGATCGGAAAGTCAAAAAGTTGGTTTGCATCAATACAGACGACTGATGAGATTTTTGAATATCTTGTTCAAAATTCAGAAAATATTATTTTTTAATTACTCTATTGAGATTTTAAGACGATTTATAGTATAGGAAAAAACAAAAACAATTTATATTTAAGTTTATTAATAATAATTACTTGGGTGGCTCTAGTATACCGAGTCTTGAAAAAGTTTTCACTTTTTTATTATTTTATGTGCTATTGAGCGATTCTTTAATTAGATTCTGATGGATGAAAATAATTACAAAAATGAGGTCGGATAAAATGATCCCTTTTTCTTTAGAGCTAATGTGTATTGCAAGGATGTAAAATACATGTTGAAACCTGTTTCAGACTATTAGAGATTAATTTCTTAATTTCTATTATTCTAGGAATGGCCTTTTGCACTCGGACCAAAACGATACTCTAGAGAACGAGAATATTCAATTGGATTTGATTAAAATTCAAGCAAAAATGTAAAAAAGAAATTACTTGTTGCGGCTCAAACAAGCGAATCATAAAAAGTTTTTAATTTTTCGCGTCGAGAAATCGACTAAAATTTAGTTCACAATTTACTTTGCCGAGGCATCACAAAATAATTTATTTTTTCCAAATAACCGAGACAAACTGACCGGGACACCTGAACCATAACTTCAAACCGAGACCTAATTATAGAATACAAAATGTACCTATAAAATAACAGCTCTGATAGTTTGTGTGTGTGCACAAGAGAATAGTCGGCTCTCCTAAATAAAAGACATCAAAACAATGACGGATTAGAGAAATAAGAATATTATATAATTACACTATTTTTTCAGACATTGAAAGTCCATACTTTACCATAATGTAAGTCGTGATCTTCATTTTTTTATAAATATTAAAAAAAAATAGCCTCCCATATTCAAATTCCAGGATAGGGCCTTTTTCATTTTAATGAATAAATTAAGTGAAAATGGTTTTATGTAATGGATTTTTAAAACTCAAATTTGATCCTTGAAAAAAGTTTTGTTGTTGTTGTTTGTTAGTCTTACTATTAAATATAACAAGTAGATCAGATGATAAATGATCGATCTCACAATAAACATATTTTAAATAGTCATAAAATAAAATAAACATGTTTTTTCCAGATTAAGGTATATATGTTTACTTTTAGATAATCCATTCTATATTAGAATATACCTACCTTTCCTAAAATAATGCATAACAACATGATCTTAAGAGCACTTTATTACTGTTTGTTTTTAATAAATAGCACTTTGTTATATTTGTTTATTTTCGTACTCTAATCCTATAGGAATTCGTTTCAAGTAATTTTATGGCTGGTGTGGCCTGGTGTAATGTAGGCTAAAGGGGTTGATAAACAAACAGAATCATAGAAAAACTAGGAGTGACAGAGGGGATTGAAAACAGCCAATCCATTATTGAAACTAAATTTCTAAAAATAAAAATTAATGTTTTAGGTGACAATTAAGCAGGGTCAACTTATTTAAGAAATTTTTAAAAAACTAGCAATTTTTCTATTTTGCTGTCCATTTTTATCCGACTTCAAAAACGGAGGAGGTTCTCAATTCGACTGATGTTTTTTGTGTCTATGTTGACCTGATATCTTCGCCAATTGTGAACCGATTTTGATGATTTTTTTGCTTTGGGTTCAGTCTAGTTTCCGATTGGTCCCGTTTTTTTTTTCATTGGTTTTGGACCTTTTTTGCTATGTTTTTTTAGGCATATCTTCTTTGTTTATGAACCAATTTCGATGATTCTTTTTATATTGGAAAGAGGGTGCCTTAGGGTGGTGGTCCCATATTAATTTGGTCAAGTTCTGATGATATGATCAATGACGAATTAACGTAAATATTTAATTCTTATTATGAGCAAATAATCGAAATTATAATAAATAAAATCTTTTATAAGAAAAATCAATCTTAAAACGCTCATTTAAAACCCGCAAACGTTTCGAGAGAATTTCTATATTTATGAATTTTATTTTATTATCATTTTCTGATTCATTCGCCCGACCCTTTCTCTTAGGAGATGTATGCAAGGTATTATATTACGTCACTATTAATAACATCATTAAAAAGAGATAAAAATAATTTTTAAGAAAAAAATAAAAGCCGACTTCAAAAAATTAAGTGCAACAAATATAAAAATACACTAAAAGTGTATAAAATAATTATTATCTATATTTAGTTACAACTAAACGACGAAATATTAACACGAAATTACTTTTTAAAGTCGGTGCCAAACAAACTATACCTATAAGCGAGCGTACCCGCCAAACGTACTAAGTAAGATCCGTCGAGTGCGATTCATAAAAGGCATATGTTTGGCACCAACTTCAAAAAGTAATTTCGTGTTAATATTTCGTCGTTTAGTTGTAACTAAATAAGATAATAATTATTTTATACCTTTTAGTGTATTTTTATATTTGTTGCACTTAATTTTTTGAAGTCGGTTTTTATTTTTTCTTAAAAATTTTTATTTTTCTTCTTTTTAGTGATGTTATTAATAGTGATTATATCATCAGAACTTGACCAAATTAATATGACACCATCCCTAAGACACCCCCTTTCGGATAAAAAAGAACCATCTAAATCGGTTCATAAACAAAGAGGTTAGGTCTAAACAAACCTAAACAAACCTAATAAAAAGGTCTAATACCTATGAAAAAAATCGAAAAAAATATGGGACCAATCGGAAGCTAGACTGGACCCAATTAGGTTAGGTCTAAACAAACCTAAACAAACCTAATAAAAAAGGTCTAATACCTATGAAAAAAAATCGAAAAAAAAATGGGACCAATCGGAAGCTAGACTGGACCCAATGCAAAAAAAATTTTCAAAATCGGTTGACAATTGGCGGAGATATGAGGTAACATAGGCACAAAAAAAAAAAAAAAAAAAAAAAAAAAAAAAATTCAATCGAATAGAGAACCTCCTCCTTTTTTGAAGTCGGTTAAAAATAAAACCGACTTCAAAAAAATTAAATGCAACAAATAAAATAATAAAACTCAAAAATAAAATAAAATGCACTAAAAGTTATAAAATAATTATCTAATTTGGTTACAACTAAACGACGAAATATTTACTGAACTTTTTGAAGTAGGTGCTAAACAAACTATATATATAAGCGAGCGTACCCGCCAAACATACTAAGTAAAATCCGTCGAGTTTGATTCATAAAATGTATATGTTTGGCAACGACTTCAAAAAGTGATTTCATGTAAATATTTCGTCGTTTAGTTGTAACTAAATTGGATAATTATTTTATAACTTTCAGTGCATTTTATTTTATTTTTTTATTTTTATTATTTTATTAACCGAATTTTTAAAAAGATGAGGTTATTTTAATTAAAATCTATTTGAAAATGTGTTATATAATTTTAAATAAAAAATGGTATCTATTCTAAATAATATTTAATTTTACATAATGATTTAATTTGATATTTTTGTATATTCTATATTTCTATGAATTTTATACTATAGGTATATTGCCTTAGGTATATTGTACTTTCTTATATTGTACAACACGAGAATCAACAGTAACTTAAATACATTTATTATAAAGTATCTGGCGAAGAGAGCGTTTCTCGGTAATTTATGCTTTATTTAAAAGCTATATACTAATATTATTTTTAATTTTAAATTCAGATAAAAAGATCAATTTTTATTTGCAGACAGAATTAAAAAAAATTTGATTTATTTTTTATTAACGTTTTGATCCGTTCTGGTTATCATCAAGCCATCGCCCTGTACAAAGTTTTGAACTTCATTACAATTAAAAATATTATATTAATTACAACTTGAGGAAGATTGGGCGCTCTGATGTATTCGAGGCAAAACTGGTCAGGAACTAGCCTAATATTTATTTTTCTCTCTCTTCTTTTTGTTTATATCCTATATATTGTTATGTTTTTCTCTTTCTTATTTCTCTTTCATATATGTATTATGTATCATATATGTTTTTCTTTTGACGTGACAACGTCTTATAATTCGATGGAGCCAGCTGCACGCACGAAAAAACATGACTCATGCGGCGTTACCTCGCTCTGAGGCGTTCCATTTAAGGCTTGAAGTGCAAGCGAGAGTGTGGAACGAGCGACAAAGATTGAGGCGGGCTTTTTAAAAGCTACAGTTACAAAAATTTTAATGATGTTTCTAAATTTTAAATTTTAAATTTAAGATTTAACAATAATTTAATCACAGTTTATTCTTATAATAAATTATTCAGAATTATTACTTTTTTACAACAAATTACAATTAAATTTGCAAAAATAATTAAGTAACTAATTGAACAACAACTGAACAACAACTTTTATTCAGTTTACTTGCTGAAAGAAATAATGTCAATACAAAATTTATTATTATAAAATAATAAAATCAAAAATTAAATCTTAACTGTCGAGTAGAAATTTAAACAATAAATTTTATTCAAGTATTTTGTAAATTTAAAATGATTTTCTGAACGAAGAATTTTATGATAAAATCGGTTGTCTGTAAAGTCGGTTTACTGACGATAGTTGAACGTGACAACGTCATAAGAAAAAAAATACCATTCCATCAGTATTTTCTTATGACGTTGTCACGTTCAACTATCGTCAGTAAACCGACTTTACAGACAACCGATTTTTAATAATCTTTTTGCTTGTTATATTAGCTTTTTTTCTTTTTTTAACTTTATTGTTTGTATTATATTAATTAATTTTTGTGTAATTAAATTGGTCTAAAATTGTACATTAAAGGGGCTAGATGGCCCTAAAGATACAATGTTTTTTAATAAATAAAAATAAAATAAAAAACACAGGGGCTCCTTCGTTGACCCTTTTAAACCCTAAAGAGGGACGATTTTTTATGAAGATGGAAATAAGGTTCTAATAATTTATTTTATTTGGAATTTGTAGTTTTCATTAAATAACTTAAGAACGAAAGATTTTGGAAATTGCTAAAGACCTGCTTACATTTTGGAATTTCCAGCTTCATTTGTTATTTTGGGGTACGATTATAGATAATGAAGTGAAATTTGACAGAAAAGTACAAATTTCCTAAACCAAAACAAAAAAAATTCATTTGCCAATTAGTTTATCTCTATAGCTTCTAAAGAATGGAACTCGTTTTTCCAGTCTGTCTTGACTACATCTTTCAAAATTCGTATCACAAATACCAATTCAGCCTCAATCCCTGATATTCATCTCTATCCTCTCCAAAGTCGGTATAAAGACCCCTCTCTAAACATCCACTCTCTTTTCTAAACGAAACAGAATAAAAGATCAGAATATTATTGTTTCATTTTTAACGGGCATCGAGCATCAAAACAATCAGAAGTCAGAACGTCTATTCTGAACTCAGCTCAGACGGAATTATATTTCTCAAATAACCCTCTAGTGCTAAACCTTCCAACTATTTTGCATCTCACTCTTTTTTTATTGAGAAATTTCCATTAAACACTGAAGGCATTAAACTTAAAGCTTTTTTTTTTATTTCCTCCTTTATTTGCTCTTTTACTCTCTCCACTTAAAGCAATCGAAAGTGACTTTTAATTTTGTAAATTTCCCGAACTTCTTGTTTATCCAAATTAAAATTTGCCATTCACTGACATAAAATCAACTATTAAAAGCACGAATAAAAGTTATTTTCGTGAAATGAACCAAATTGTAATACAGCTATATTAAATTGATTTGAAATTGAACAAAAAGTTAAAAGGGTTTATAATTTTGAATATGATCAAGATAATCTTGTTTAAACGCATTTTATAGCTAATTCTAAATAGCTTTATATATAATTAGTTTTAATTTATTTATTTAAAATTATTCTCATTAAGAGTAGACATATGATCGATTTACAAGAATCATCATTTGCTAAAACATTGAATGCTTTAGAAAAACAAGGGATGGTAAGAGATATTACTTGCATCTTTAGATACATACTGGAATTAGGTAAATTATAACAATTTATTTATTAAATAACATGATATTGGGTCTAAGTGAAACCTTTTACAACATATTTACTTGGGATTGATTGTATTCTAGGTGACAATGAATAAAGCTGCTTGCTCGCGCTTCAATGTCATAAGTCAATATTGGCTGAATTCAAGTTTTAAATTACCTATCACTCCGTTAGAAGCTCCAACAACTCGAGATAACTGGTCCTCTGAGTATTTACAATAAAATACCCTTCTTCATAAGATCCCAGTAACTTTATATATTAATCCACAAATATTCGACAACTGACCCATATATATTATATTGTTATAGATATATTAAGATCAAAGCGCACAGCATGCGCAGGCCAAGTTCGAACATTTACACGAACCATTTCTAGCCAATTTCGACCCCCTGCAACTCGGAACCCAATTGAGATACAGAGCTGAAATTATACACATGTAATTATGTAATCCATCTTGAAGAGAGTACCAACTTTCAAAAATATATCTTAAATGGATTCTGAGATATGGACCTGAGAAAATAGCTAATTTTGGCACTCACTCACTCATTGACAGGTCATCGAAACCTATAGGGTACTTCAAATCATTCCAGCATCATGAAATTTCGCCTGCTAGTACAGTTTGGGACACAAACAAAGGAAAATTTTCAAAAATTCAAACTTTCTATCTTTCAACCCTTTCAAAATGGGGGGAGGGTCAAAAATGAAAATTCTAGCCCGTTGGACCAAACTCAACTAAATTTTGTATGCCTATTCTGTGGGCCCCTGAAGGCTAGAAATGGAAAAACTAACCACCCAAAATGGGGGGGGGGTCAAAAATAAAAAGTCTAGTCCTTTGGAACAGCAGGGTTCCTCATACCGTACAAAAATCAGAGAAATCTAAACCAAAACATTCTGTGACAAAACTGGCCAGGTTCGAAAAAGTAGTGAAATCTAGTGTGCAGCCAAGATAAAGTCTCCATGAATATTTAAGTTGAGAAAATAGTAGAACTCTCAACTTAATTATTCTTGGCGAATTTAACTTGGTTGCACACTATATTTCACTACTTTTTCGAACTTGGCCAGTTTTGTCACAGAATGTTTTGGTTTAAATAATGTTAACAAACACAAGTTGAAAGCGACTGATTCTAATTTTTTTAATTTAAGCAACATTTGGTGCGGCTGGTCTTTGAAGTAGGTGTTTATCAGGGAATCACAGCACATATACTTACTATACGTGGATGGCTTAGAGTGCTTGTTGTTTGCATCATATTAGAATTGATTGAAATTTTCTAATGGAGGATTCTAGAACTTGCTTAACTCTTTAGCCCATACCCAATAGGATATATATTAATTTCAGCACAGTATATTCCGAAGTACAGTAAACTCCCGATTATCCGGCCTAATGGTGGGGATAGGCGGCACACGGATAGTCGAAAAACACGGATAATCCGAATTATAATTATTTATTTCTAAAATACAACATATACATTTCTAAGGCAGATAATTATTTTAGCATGTTTATGCTCATTATTATTAAGAAAATATGTGATTTTGTTTGTTTGCAGGAATCTTTTAATGATTTTTTAATATCAGTTCGAATTTGTCTAAGAGCTTACCTAAATTGTTATATTCGAATTCCCATTGGTCGATGTACTCGAACAAACTGTCAATAGAATTCAGGGTCGTGTTGTGACTAATGCGTGTGACAATTTAATGATATTTAAAAAATACATACTATATACATATAATTTTTTTTTAAAATCCGCACATGGATAATCTGGAGTTTACTGTAATTCATTTTATTATTAGTGATGCACATTAATAATAGCTATTATAGCATTAATGAATATAATAGCCAAAGATTAATTCAATCAAGATGAGACACAATTAATAAACATATCTACTATAAAGCATAAATATTCAATATCAAATAATTTTTTGAAATTAAGTCATTTTTTAAATTAATACAAATATTTTTAGTTTTCAAGAAAGAAGTAGTAAGTGCTGTACCATTTTGAAATCTTGACTAAATGTGCCATTTTTTACAACAGCTTGTCATGTTAGAGTAGTAGTACATTGTTTATCTTATAGAAGAGTCAAAGTTAACAGATCAAAATTTTTTAACACCATATTTTTCCCCCCTAAAAATTATAATAATGTATTATTGTTTTTTTTTTGGGATTGTGGTCAATAACAGGGCTATTCAGGATTGTGTAACAAAATTATAATAATAAAATATGGAAATTTATGTCACGGCATCTAAATATTTGGTGCAGGGTAGCGATTGTAACAATTTTCGAAAAAATGCGTATAACTCAAAAACTAATAGACTTTTGTTAGTTACTCCAGGAATTGTTTTCTCACTAAAGCAATTATTATTCTTCATGAAAAAAATATAATCTATTTAGGTATCTATTAACATAAAAAGAAACCGAAATTAAGAAAGTTGGGTATGAAAGTTGCACTTCAAACGTGTGAAGTGTGTATAATTGCACACACACATATTTCTTTTTTTGTGGCAAATTCTAGATCCGGTTAATTATGCCTGATATTTAAAACTTCGCCCAATTTTAATCATTACATATTGGCTTCTTGGAACAAGTTTTACTACAAGATGTACAACTTTGCTTCCGCCGTTTTTCCCCTAAAATTTGAGGCTTTAATGAAAAAAATTGGTTACACATTTATAGTATTTTCCATCGCTGGCCACTACTTTCTTCTATCTTTCTGGCAGCATCATACGGATACCGCTTCGGAAGAATGCTTCATCTTTTGAGGCTATCCACGAATCGACCCAATTTTTGGCATCTTCAAATAATGTGAAGTGCTGCTCAGACGGGCCATGCGCCATCGATCGAAACAAGTGGACATCAGAAGGAGTAATGTCTGGTGAATATAGCGGGTGGGATAAAACTTCCCAATTGAGTGTTTCCAAAAAGGTTTTGACCGGTTTTGTGAAAAATCGGCATTCAACGTTTCTCGACGTCAGTTCATATGGAATCCAATTTCCTTGTTTTAGAATCATTCCCGATAATTGCAACCGATGTGAAATTGCTTTTTGAGTCACTCCTAATGTATGTGCAAGTTCTTTTAGCGTTTGACACGAATCTTAGTCTGATAATGCTTTCAATTCCGCGTCTTCGCACACTTTCCGCCTTCCGGGACGTTCTTTATCTTCGATGTCGAATTCACCCTTCTTAAACTTTTGAAACTACTCACGTCAACCAACCTCTCTCACTTAAAGCAGCCCCACCATATGCTTCTCCAAGCAATCGATGCGCCTCAGCTGCAGATTTTTTCAAATTTGAAGAAGTAAATCAAAAGCTCCCGCAAATGACGCTTATTCGGCTCAAAACTCCACATTTTTGCACACAAAAAAATATAATATACTGATGAAAATTCACTAAGATTTAAAGGTTAATTTGTTAACAAATATACAACCTTACGATAATTAAGTTTTAATTCTGACAATTTTAATCATAATTTACTGGTGGGACCAGCTTTGTCGAACGGCGGAAACTTATTTGTAGACCTTATAGTTATTGGTATATATTATTATATTGGCAAATAGATAAATCAATTTCTCCCAATAAACATTAATTTTAACAAATACTTTTTCCGACTTCGAATTGTGTTTAATCATTTTCACATTGTGAATTGATCTTTTAAAATTCAAATAAATTAATCTCATTTTGAAGTTAACTAATCTTATTTTAAAAGTGTTTAGCCCGATTTGATTGTTATTAACGTAATGAATTCATTAGATTATCTTATATGTTATATCCCTTTAAATTGGAAATAATTTGAATCCGAATATATTTACATTACTCTTATACCCTTTCTGTCTACTTAAATATATTATTAGTCAATTTTTTTTTTTAATTAAATATATACCTATTTCTCCTCTTAATTCGAATTCCTCCAATTACATTTGAAAAAGAGTCACTCTACGGGATGTGTTCTTCTTCCACTCCCTTAATCTTCTTCTCTCTTATTTGATCGTGACAATTTCTACTTGCTTCGACATTTAGATAATCTAATGAATTCATTACGTTAATAACATCTTCTTTGCTTAATTGTATCTCTCATATAGAAATGGAGTTATCATCAAAGAAAGATACAATTAGAGGTTTTCTATATGGATGTGATTCTCTTATATTAGAAAGTTTTCACTGATAGAAACAAAAATAATTCTAATCTGTCAGATTTCAGATACTCTATAAGAATAAACGAAAACTAATTAATGATTATTTAAATGTAAAGAAGAATCCCTATGACTTCTAGAGACTGGAACTATCTTCCAGCATCCGTCTTTCCGACGACATATTCCATTCATTCTTTCAGTGAACTTCAGCTCCTACCTTACGCCTGAAATATATTATTTTTCTTTCCAGGATGTAAGGGTCCAGTCCGTTCTATAGAGGTTGCATCTGTTTGGTGTAACATCTTCTTACATCAATATCATTATAAAAAAAAAACAGTAGTTAGTAATTATGATATTTAACAAGTATTCGAATCTTAAAGTAAACAGTTCCGCTCTTTCTGGAGGTAGAAAGGGAATCGATTTGAAACCTGGATTCAAATTAGGTAGTTAATATATTTTTAGCACACTCTTAAATTCAGGAATTAACAACAAGCAAAGAATTAAATAATTCAAGTTATTTTTGTTATTAATAGGATGAATAGGAGGAACGACTACGTTCACAATCTGAACTGTTAACAGCTTATTAGAAAATTGTATATTCGGAAATTGATGCGAGAACTTAAAATATGAAGACGATTTGTAATATTGATAATGTAATACGATATGATATTGATAATTGAGAGTTCTTATATTTCAACAAATTTCCAACCCCCACTCTCCTTTAAGAAAATACTGGCACCAGGGAGCTTACGGGGAGAAACAGGTGACAAGGAGTTTCGCCTAGCGCACGTAAATATCACCAGGATGTTTCATCATTTTTTATAGCAAAAATGAAAATGACAATCGGATTTTTTTTTCTATATCTAAGTATTTTTTATTTATTTTTATTTATTTAATGTCACCGGGAACAAAGCCCATTTAGACAGCACATAAGTAGAGTGTTAGTAGGGTTAGTGAGGGAGCCGAGTTTTCAGCCGGTAGAAATTTTTATTTGCCAGCCAGGATCGAACCCCGGACCTCCACTTCAACATCGTCATAATCGATCGATGCCGAAGCGAAGCCAGTGCGTTAGCTGACTGAGCTACTCGACTCCCCTATAGGTATCTAAGTATTATACCTACTCATTTACTACAAACAAAGGTGATACCATACTAGCGTCGTAATTTGTTTGATTAGTATTTAACGCTATCAATATAGCAATATGTAGTGGAATGCCAATGGATCTTGTTGTGACTTAGCGTTGATACTTCCGTAGCTGGAAAGTTTTTGATGTGTTTGGAATTTTTTGTTTACTGTATGTGAAGTAATAGTAGGATTGAATAAAATAATTCAATTTTGTGTTTTTCTAAGGTGAACATATCAGTAGCGTGCGGTCTACGGATGCTGTGGATTTTTTCATAAATATATAAGGTCGAGTTCAAAATTTCAGGAGGAACTTTAAATTTTCAAATTATTATCGGTTATTTTAAATATTTCTATAAAAAACATTTTTGGTTATGAAAAGTATATTGGCTCTCGAAATGATTGTTGCATAGTTTCAAGGGGAAATTAAAATGAATGATTTTCCGAAAAGGGTGAGAATAGTAAGTTTGAAGTCCCTGCCTGGTGTACCTTCCAGTTCAAGCATGTCAAAGACAATAACTTTTAAGGAGATAGGTGAAACATTTTTTAATTATGTCAAAGACAAGTCCAAACGAGTTTTAATCGAATAAAAATTGTTCTCGCTGAGAAACTATTGAAATAGAAATAATACAAAAAAGGAATAACTAAAGATGATTCGAGAATCTTCGGACTAATCCATTTCTAAGAACTCGAAATATAATTATAAGATCGGAAATAACCAAAAGTGCTATAGACAAGACATTGCTTGGTTATAGCAATAGAATTAGGAGAAATTGAACATTTTCTTATAGGACAAGCTGATTCATTGTGGAAGATGGTCGATTTCCATCTCAGGGTCTGTGGAGTTTAAGTCATAAGATTTAATTTCTGACTCCTACCCTCGCTTACACAAAGAAGTAACCGTTTGGGGCGAAGGTCCTAAAATAAATTTTTAAAAAATCTAATGTTAATTTAAAAAAAAACTTAGGAAACGCGGTGTAGCTTTATAGAGAAACATTTTTTTAAATTTTAATAAGTTGTTTTATTTATTTATTTTTTTACTTTCACATTCATAGAATATAATGTGAAAGTATTGCGATGGCCAGTCTGGGTCCTGGCTCTTTGAGAGCTTGTATCTCAGAGATGAAAAAAGATAATTTTATTTTGTAACTTCTAGGTGGAAGGAATAGATGCCCTTAATAGTTGGAAACCGGATTTGGGACATAAAACCGGATATTGTGGTCCCCAGAGGCCAAAAAGGGGCCAAAAATCCATTGGTCAGTGCGTACGTATGTATGTACGTATGTACCTCCCTGCGTTTCGAAACCATAAGTCACAGAGCTACGAAATTCGAAACTTAAGCTCGATATAGGCTAGAAGAAGTACAACATACTTTTGGCCGCTGTTCTGGAGATATTGATCTACCGGCGCCCATATATGGATTAGTCTAATTATTAGCCACAACATCTGGCGCTTTGTTTGGACGGCTGATGAGGTGTTTGTTTCATAATTATTTGTAAAAAATCTGTTTTCTTCTTTGTAAAGGGCTGCCCCCCTCTGCGTGGCGCATTAAATCAGTCAATTGAAATCGAAAAACCGAAAGTGGACATTTACATGAAAGATTTTTCGTTTTTTTTTTGATTTTTTCATAAAGGGCTCTAACGATTTTTTAAAAAAATTAGTGTATTTATCAAGTGTCATGAGTTATTAGTTGTGTAAAATTTTTAATCTGATTGAAATAAAAGAATATATATATAATGTTTCGGTCCTTTTTTTGACCTTCATCAGCACCAGAGATACAAAAAATTAACAATTGTGAATGCTTTTACATGTATGAAGAATAAAAAGTGAGATGGAAACTTGTAATGCACATCATTTAGTCATTTAAATTTTAGACCACTAGAATAAAAAATTCTCTAGAAGCCACTACCCAATTTGTTCTGCACTAATCACACTATTTAGATTTCTCATAAAAAATTGCAATTTTATGAAAATCTGAAACTGGATCACACTTTATTTTTTTTACTAAAAAATATCTAATGTCTCCTTAAAATGTTTATGTTTTTAAAATTTATCCAGTCTTCATTTATGATTGAAGGGTTAAAATTATCTTCATGAAGTTTTGATTAGAAAGATTGATGCACCTTTTTTCTAGTCCAATCCATTTCTTCTAATTAACCGTAAATACGAGTCATTTTCTGAAAATTTTATGAGACTATAGATATATCAAAACGTATTCTTTTAAACTCGGCCTTTCATGAATTTTGATTGCATGTCTATTATTTTATTATTTATAACTTGTTTTTTAATCTCATGAACTTGGCCACCAATCCCCTTCTCTTACTCCACGTTAAAATCCTTCGTATGCTAAAGGTTTCTGATTAAAAATTATATAAAAAACCTGTTTGGTATCCTTACAACTATCTTTCATTGACATAATCTTTATCGTTGCAAGTAAATGTAAAATTTTCAAGGTAAAAAGTCTATTCAAGTTTAATTATCAAATAATTATAATCATTACTTTTTAAACAACCTATAAATAAATATGTACTTAAAAAAGCTCGTGCTTATTAATTAACCAGTAAGGAACTTGTCAGAAATGTGAATGAAGATTTGAATTTTGATTCAACATTTGAGAACAAAAGATTTCAATATTTATTTAACCCCTCTCATTCAAAAAATATTGGCTCATAGTTCAACAAACAAAATCCAAAAGTAAATTAAATTAATATAATATAAATTGTGTTCTTTTAGAAAATTAATTGTCTCCAACCCAATCACTAAAATTTTCTGAGAGCTTTAAGAGCTATTGCACTTTTTTCATGAAAATATATTTATAATAAGAATAGGCCAGATTAATTTGCAGCAGCGCAGACCTAATGCTGCCGACAGGGGCGCTGATGCCGTCGGTATATTTGTGTTTTGAGTCGAGATAAGTCGAGGCAAATTTGAAATATAATTGTAATTTTAGCTCGAAATTTAAAATGAAAGACTCCAATTGATTTTAAATTAAGAAACATTAAATATATTGATAATTGTTTCCCCCCTTCACCACTCAAAAATTAAATATTCAATTCGCTTTTCTTTGCGCACAGAAGAAGAAATTAATCACATCTTATTTGATTTATATTTTATATATTATTTGTTTATTTTTTATAATTTGCCCCTTTTTTATAATTTTTTAAAAATCTAATTTTTGTATTTTTATTTTTTGATTTTTACAAATTTGAACAACTTAAGACACGCATGCCGATATGAGTTTCTCATGGCAATACTGGAGGGAGCAGCATGTCATATAAACAACACCTGATCTCTTTTAAATATTTGGGGCCTTATATCGATTATCGATCCCAAATTTTAAAAAAATGATATAATATAATTCTCCTCCTCACACGATCCCACTTATTTAAATAAATCTATTTCTATACAAAAAATATCACAATGCTGTAGATTATAGAAAAAAAAATACTTCCAGATTCATATCTAGAGCCTCATTTCTGTAGCTGTGTCAGGACGAAAATGAGGCGAAACTTTTAAGAGACTATGTATTTTCGGGAGTTTACAGGTATACATTTGGAGTGTGGTTTTTTAAGAGGAATAAAATTTTTGGACCGAGACGCCGCACGCTCTCGAAGGTCGTTACAAAATAATACACTATAATGTATAGTTTTTAATGAATTTGGTGTTGGTACTTGGTGAAGGGAATCGGATTAGCCGAGAGCTTAAGACACTAGCCTTCTAAGCAGGAGTCCCGGGTTCGAGTCCGAGTCCCTGCATTGATATTTGACCGGCTATAATCTGATTCCTAGTCACCAATCCGTCTGGCAAGCGTGGTGACTTAATGCCAATCCCCTTCCATTTGATGGAAGAGGCCTATATTCAGGAGTGGATTGTCGCTATCGACAGGCTAATGATGATGATGATGACTTGGTGAAACATTTTTTAATGTGAAACCTACCAAGTATTTTTTATCCAATAACACTATAATCTAGTCCAGTGGGTTGCGATAAAATTTTTTAGAGTAACATAATTTTAATAAAAAAAAAATCACCATCAAAATAAAGAAAGCAGACGTCATTTATTTGTAAGTTCACAACCTCCTGCCAAGCCCCAGGGCTGTTTCTATATAATAAAATCCTATATTTACGTGAGCAACTACAGGCCTGTGGCAATAATAAGTGCGATACCCAAATTATTGGATAGACTTATATATAACAGAATATTGAGATTTTGCTTAAATTTTATTTCAGTTTTGTTCCTGGTCGTTCGACAATCACCAACTTTAATTTATTCACGAACTCAATTTTTTCTAGCTTTAATCAATCGTATGTTTCCTATATTTGATTCAATCGTGAATCGAATACAGGTGATTTTTGTCAAATTTTAAGTGAAAATAATATCTGAATTTATTTATTTCTAACTTGAAATAATGAAGTTAAATAAATTTATAATTTCCTGATTAATATATCAAAGAATAATTAACACATTAATGAGAATTGTTTTGATCACTCTTATTAAACAAGATATATATCGCGAGACTACTGCTGGCTGAAGCTATTGGAGTCTGCTGAGTCTTAAGTCTGGACCAAGAGAGAATGAAATAAACTGCAATGGATCGTTGCTAAACTTTATCCAAATTCATTTGAAATATTAATATGTTTATTCCTTTATTATTAATCAGATATCACTTGCTATTTGCAGTTCATGTTGACTTTAAGTAAAAAATAATGATCGATTCTCATTAAATAGTCGAGAAATAACCATTCTACATTGAATTTTGACGTTTCGGTTATTATTGGTAACCATTGCTGAAGACATGGAGAAATCGAGTTAAAATCAAAATTAGTGATCGATTCTCATCTAATAGTTGAGGAATAACAATTCTACATTAGGTTTTTGACGCTTCGATTATTATTGGTAACCATTGCTGAAGACATGGAGGAAACGGCTTAAAATCAAAAACAACGATAGATTCTTATTTAATACTAGCGGAATAACCTTATTGCATTCCATTTTTGATGTTTTGACTATTAATGGCAACCTCTACTGATAACGTGGAAGAATCGACTTAAAATCAAAAACGCTAAATTCATTTATGGCAAGCTTGAGTTGTTTACCAAAAAAGAATTTAGTCTTTTTGATTTTAAGTCGATTCTTCCACGTTATCAGTAGAGGTTGCCATTAATAGTCAAAACATCAAAAATGGAATGCAATAAGGTTATTCCGCTAGTATTAGATAAGAATCGATCGTTATTTTTGATTTTAAGCTGATTCCTCCATGTCTTCAGCAATGGTTACCAATAATAATCAAAACGTCAAAAACCTAATGTAGAATTGTTATTCCTCAAGTATTAGATGAGAATCGATCACTATTTTTGAATTTAACTCGATTCCTCCATGTCTTCAGCAATGGTTACCAATAAAAACCGAAACGTCAAAAATCCAATATAGAATGGTTATTCCTCAAGTATTAGATCCGAATCAATAACTACTTTTGATTTTATCTCGATTCCTCCATGTCTTCAGCAATGGTTACCAATAAAAACCGAAACGTCAAAAATCCAATATAGAATGGTTATTCCTCAAGTATTAGATCAGAATCAATCATTATTTTTGATTTTAACTCTATACCTCCATGTCTTCAGCAATGGTTACCAATAAAAACCGAAACGTCAAAAATCCAATATAGAATGGTTATTCCTCAAGTATTAGATCAGAATCAATCACTATTTTTGATTTTAACTTGATTCCTCCATGTCTTCAGCAATGGTTACCAATAAAAACCGAAACGTCAAAAATCCAATATATAATGGTTATTCCTCAAGTATTAGATCAGAATCAATCACTATTTTTTATTTTAATTTGATACCTCTATGTCTTCAGCAAAGGTAACGGATAAAACAACAACGCAGTTGCTATGGTTACTTATAAAATTTCCTCCCAAATTTTTATCATTTCACAGCGAGAAGCCTAACCATTCTTACTTAAACAAGTTTAAATGAGCTATATTACCGATCAAATGAATAAATTTTAAAGTTTTTTTTTAAATTTTGGTAAAATAAGGAATTTAAAAAAAAGTACAATCTTACTCTAGAGTAAAGTACTTTAAAATTTACTTTTACTAAAAACTTTATTTAACCTTTTTTGTTGTCCCCAAGGTACTTAATTAGAATTTTAAATTTCATCAAAATTGGTTAAGTCATTTTCAAGATATTTAGAAAAAACTAAAAAAGTACTGAAATAAAGTACTAATGTTTGTGGGCCGATATGTACCAAAAACTAATCAGCGCTTAATTTTGTTAAACTAATGATAGGTTTTCAATTTCATTTCAATCGGTACAAAGGTGTGGAAAAAATCGTCCCCCCCGTCCAAAAATCCATCCCCACGCACTTCCAAAAAAATGGCACTTTTTGGCCTCTCGACGAGATCCCTGGTAATTTTTGGCAAAATTCAACCTAATTGAATACTACAATTTGTGACCTTAATTGAGTCCATGGGTTCCGCATTGGATAAAGTAAAAAGATATGATCCATTTAGCTATAATCCAACGTCATTATTGCGTTTAGCCCGCATGACACTTGGATGGATCACCAAATGAATTTGAAATCTGAGATGTTATATATTCAATCTCCCAGTTCAGAGCGCCCGATCTGTTAGCACGTATGTTAGGTGCGATTAGTGAGAAAATTATAAATTTATCTTCTAGCTTTAATAGAAATAATCAACTAGATGCAATATACTTAGATTTCAAGAAGGCTTTTGATATAATTAATCACAAAATTCTTCTATTAAAACTTAAACATTATAATTTTTCATCCAATATGATTAAATGGCTTGAAAACTATTTATCTAATAGGAATTATTATGTACAAATAAAAGGAACCAAATCCCGTAAGTTTATAGCTCCATCAGGAGTTCCACAGGGAAGTCACCTTGGTCCTGTACTATTTTTATTGTTTATTAACGACTTGCTACATATAATTGAATTTTGTGACATTCCACTATTTGCAGATGAGATTAAACTGTTTTTGTAAATTTCAAGAAAGAAGATTGCCTAAAGATGCAATCCGATTTGAATAAACTGCGGTAGAGTCGACACTATTAAAGACTTGGGAGTAATTTTTTACTCGAAACTTACATTCAATGATAACCTGGCCTACATTGTAGGTAAAGCTAATCGGAGCTGGGGATTTGTATTTCGAAACAAGAAATCATTTAAAAATTCTAATACAATTAAATACTTATCTTCGACTCAAATCTTTGCTAATGTATGCATCGACAGTCTGGAGGCCAGTCGAAAATAATAACATGGACAGACTGGAGAGAATTCAGCACACAGTGTTAAGACATCTAGCAATCCTTTGTCGAGATACGACCATGACTACACTTCAACTGCTGAAACTTTCTGTCTTGCTTTTGTTACATCTTCCATGATTGCCTCCGATGTTATATTTGTGTACAATATTAAGTCCAACCAGGTGAATTGTCCTGATCTTCAAAACTTGTTTCCTATCCATAACTCAAATTATGTATTTAGAAATAGACTACCTTTATAATCCAGAAGTACCATTCACCTGCCATTTGAAGCAGAATTTAATATTCAGATTACAGATAGCATAACGATTTATCTAAACAAATCTAGAACAGCCTTGATTTATTGAAATTAATAGTCGTAGCCTTGTTTAAAATGCTGACGTTTGTTTAAGGCTAAACTATTCTACTATTATATTTAATTATATTACTATTATTCCATATTATTTTTATATTACTATTGCTATTTAAATATATACTCTATTATTATTATATTAATTTAATGATATTACTTTGTCTATTATTATATAACGTTAGCAGGTTTGATAATTATTGTATTTATATTAATAGATGGAGGCATTTAGCTGAAAATAATAAATAAATAAATAAATGGATAGGATTACAAATGAAGAAGTTCTTGGAAGAAATCGGAGAAAGAAGAACCTTGTGGAAGAGTCTGAGGAAGAGAAGAGGTCAGTTGTTGGGGCACACACTGAGACATGGGGATTGCTTAGATGGTATCTTGGGGGTGGGGGTGGAAGTGCCAGGTAGGGAAGGTAGGTAGGCCCAGATCAAAATATTTCAACTAAATAATTGAAATGGGAATTTTAATATTTAGAGAGGTCAAACAGCTGGCGGTGGACAGAGCCGAGTGGAGATATATATAAATATTTAAATTATTTTATTTATTTATTTATTATATTACAGAATCCCACATTTAAATATATCAAAAGATATTTCAAAAGTGTAGAATATGTGGCATGGTGAATCCAACAACAAATAATGTGTCCCTGATGCCGAGAGACTTATCTACATAATTGAAATTATGATAATTATTACTAATGTAGGTATTTTTTGAAGATAGCTTAAAAAGAGATTAGATTAAAAAACACAATTTTTCAAAAAATTGAAAAACTCATTTGTTTTGTTCAGAAATTGTTATACTTTAATTTTAATTTCAAATTTTACAATGCCTACATACTGAGGGATATAGCGGTTGTGATAAGTGTGATCAATGCTTTATTTATTTATTTTAATTTAGCTCTTACGGTAAGCGAGATAGCTGACGTGCAGACCAGTGGAGTTCATAGCTAATGTTTTTATGCATATTAATAAATATACGCTTCAATTAATGGTGAGCTCAAGGTCGCCCTATAAAGAGGAGCAGAAGGAAATGGTCTCAGAAAAATTTGCATAGTAATTTAGAATCATCTTAGTGAATTGTATTTAAAATGTTTTTTCCAATGTCTTCAACAAAAAACAAAATAACAAAACTCAATCAATATACCATTTAATGTCTTATGAGGTGAAAATTTTATTTATTTATTTGTTTAATTATTTAGTAGAATTCAAATTACTCACTACTTTAACAAATAATTTGAACGAAAAATAAAGCTTTCTAGACTCAATACACTCTCAGCAAAACTCTAGACAATCGTAAAAAAAATTTCAGAATAAAGTTTATTTTTTCATTTATTTTTTTCACCAAAAGTCCCATTAAGTCGATTTTCAGTCGAGCTATAGTTTATTTGAAGACATAAATTAGATGGACATAAATATATTAAGTTTAATGTAGGTATACAACACAAGTGCAGATCAAGTTGATTATTTAATCAAAATCAATCGATGAGCACTTTTGATAAAAAAATCAAGCTTAGTTAGTTAATTAGAGTTGGTTATAAATTTATAATTCATCACGATTTCAAACCAACCCAACTAAATTTAATAACTTTTAAGGAGTTCGGTGTTGGTTCTAGGTGAAACATTTTAATATAATAATAAAACTTGAGTAAGATACGAGGTAGGTTTCACAAAAACCAACTAAATTGTTGAGTCGACTGAAAATCGACTGTGTGTGCCTAGCCTAAGAATTTATTGGAACAATTTTTTCTAAAAGATAGGCCACAACGTATTTTTGAATTAAAAAATAAATTAAATTAATTGCAAGTGAGCAGCTATCCATATAATTATATACGATGGCAGACTAACAGAGCAAAAGAATCGGTAAATGAGTCTCTAAACGACTAGAAAACTGAAACTTGGCACCAAGATTATTTTTCTTTCTGCCAAATTTTAGATTATTAGCGACAACCACCATTCTCTCAATATAGCAATTAAATTCTATACTTAATACCTTAATAATAAAATTAAAGAACAGTTTATTTTTGCCTAGAGAAGCAGAATTTTTATAAATTAAAGGAGTCAATAAAAATAAATAATAATAAATATGATAACATAATACATAACGCCCTTGCATCGAATAAAAACCGTGAAGACATTGCCTCCTCAAAAATTTAGACTTATGAAGACTTAAAAACTGGGGATCCCAAAAATTAGTTAACTTCAATGCAGCGAAAACTCAGTGTTGCCTTATTTCTAGGCGCATCGACAGAAACCTCCCAAACATATCATTCGATTCAAACTCATAAAATTGGGATAAAATTTCAATGCTAGGCGTAACTTTGGGGTCTGACCTTTCTTGGAATGACCATATCTCAACTACTGCTAAAGCTGCAGCGCGTTTGGTCTCCTATTTAGGTCTAGGCACTATTATACTCCCAGTCAACTTCTTAGACTGTATAAGGCTCAAATTCAACCCTGTCTCGAATATGGCACTCATCTGTTGCCGGGAGCCTCCAAGCATTCTCTTGCTTCACTGGATGCAATTCGGAAGCGAGCAATTAAACTAATAGGAGAACCGGCTCTAACCAACTTATTCGACTCCCTGGCTCACGGAAGAACCGTTTCTTCCCTTTCCCTATACCACAGATACTATCATGGTTTATGTTCAGTCGAGCTGAAATCAATTATCCCCCCTAAAGCCCTCTTTACGAGAAACAAGCGGTTTTCGAACGCTCAGCACCCCTTTGCTGTCAAATTGGATAAAAATCGAACAAGCGCTTTCGCTAACTCTTTTATCCCTATAACCTCCATAGATTGGAACTCCCTCACTCGCACCGTCTTCCCCGTCTTCCCCGCGACGAGGGGGTGGGGGGTTATTAAGGGGCAAGGGGGGGCAATGTAACTTATGTACTAGGGAAATTGGGCTTTATATTGTTACGTTAATCTTAGTTTAATCTGCTTCGCTATTTGTTGATGGGGTGGGTGTGTCCCTCAGTGTCTGATCCAAGTGGCGTGTCCCTAAAATGGAGAATGAAATCTTAGGTGATGAGTGAAGGATGTATGGAAATGGGCTTCCTGGTACTAATACTATAAATAATGTTATACAGACCAGCGGTTATGAGACAATGAGATGGTTTTATTGATTGATTGTACAATGCACTCTGTATCTGTATTGCAAGCGAAGTCCTGGAGAGGAGCCTCGGTGTATGTGTGTGGGCTCGTTGTATGTTCTTTGTAACAGATGATTCAGCGCGTAGGTGTGTATGGCACTCCGCTGTGTGTGTAGATATATATATATAAGACAGTAGAGCTCTCCTATTCACTCCTGGCCTTGCGTGTATATTCAATTATAAGGCAGAAGTATATGTATAAATAAGGAGAAGTCTGTGTTCTCGCTTCTACTCACTCTTGAAGTCATCCACTGCGGAACTTGATTATAAAAGTATAGGTATTTGTATATGTATTCTGTGCACTTCGCTGGTAGTATAAGCTCACTTGATAGCCAATCTCAAGTCAATACTGCGGAACTTGAATATAAGTATATGTGTAGGTGTATTCAGAGCCACATTGATAGCAGTAGATGCTCACTCATTCGCCTCTCTCATGTCAATCGCTGCGGAACTTGAATATAACAGTATTTGTGTAGGTGTATTCAGAGCCACATCTATAGCAGTAGATGCTCACTCTCTGTCCGCACTCATGTCAATGCTCTTCTCTGTTGTTAATCACTGGTCATTTACTATGTTTTCCCAGAACTCATAAGTTTCCCCTGTTCGATGATTAATCTATTGCCCTAATTAGATCTTCAATTATGAATAAAAATAAGAATTTGATTAATTATTAAAATAAATTATCGTTCAACTCCAGGACCATTGCAACCCGTACTTAAAACAATCAAATTTATAAGATTTTAAAAAATTTCTGAAAAAAAAATGTTTGTCTTTAAAATCTTTAAACGTCTCTACTCCGTAAATAATGGTCTGAGAGCCTTAAAATAATCGAATTTACAAGATTTTTAAATAAAAAATTTCTTAATTTTTTGTCTTTAAAATCTTTAAACGTCTCTATCTCCGTAAATAATGGTCTGAGAGCCTTAAAACAATCGAATTTATTTATAAGATTTAAAAAAAAAATCTGAATTTTTTTGTCTTTAAAATCTTTAATTAGTGGATACACCTTTTTGGTGTGTAACTCCTTCTCTCAAAAAAAAAAAAAAATTAAAAAAACAATATTTTTCAACAGAAGACACTCTTTTTATTGTCTCCTTTTAACTTCTTTCCTTAGTTCCCTTTTTAAATTAAAAGTTTTAATTAAACTCTTGGAAATGGAGGCAAAATTGACTTTTGGTCAGCTCTCTGCAAATTCGATTTTATTTTTGTGTAATGGAAATAATAAACAAGTTAGTTTATGCTTTAGTTGTTTGTTTTCTATGTCAAACTTGGCTATTCTTAAAGGATACTTAAATATCGGGCTAGCTTTGATTTCCGGTTGGGGAGGGGGGCTGACATCCCTTCATGTATGCAATCAAACTTATCAAATGACATTTAGATAGAAATAAAATTAAAATTTTGTTCATTTAATCATTCGTAAGAGATGTTTTAAAACTATATTTAGCATATTGCCAAACTTTGTACCGTTCAGCTTCAAATTCCTTTTCATTTTCCGATCAGTTATAAGTTTATGGGAAGTTTGAAAAGTGGAATTGAACAAAGAACATTAGGTCTGATTCCTTTATGTGACTTTCTGGACAAACAACTCTTCGAAATTTGTCAATTCATTCTACTATTTATTCAATTATCTATTTATATCTATCAATTAACCCATTGTGTGGGAAATTAATTTGTCCATGATCAACAATTCTTTATTAATAATAAAGTTTCGATAATTTTTCATAAGTTTAAAGAAGTTTGACATGCCAGTAATATCTCAATTCAATATAGGAATGAATAGATGAAGATCATATAAAATATTCGACCATTTCCTAAGGAAATGAATAAAGTTGAATCCAATGCTTTCAAATGGAAAAAATACTCGACTTTGATGCTCTTTCCGATATCGAATCTTTTCAATATCATAATTCTTCCAGATATACGGACGTACATCCAGAAAAATAATTCTGGATAAAATTTCTAGCAATTTTCTTTACTATAGTCAAAGAAAATAAATAAAATTTAAAAACGGAGAATGAAAAAAAATATAAAGGTAGAAATTCAAATTTATAATATTCTTAAGTCTTTTGAACAGTGGCCGGGTTGGGCGAGTTGTAGGGACCGAACAACCTGATAAAATGAGCAATTTAGCAAAAAAATATTGAAACACCCATTTGATAAAATTATTTAAGGGTGGAGCCGCCACTGCTATAAATACTCTTGTATTAGAATCGTTGAAAAATCTTAAGAATTAATAGTTTATTTTTCTAAGAAATTCAAAAATTCAGACCACAGGGTGAAGCCTTTGTATACCTTTGAGATTTTTTCGACGGTGTCAGAGTTAAATTTTTTGCTTTAAATCAAAACAAATACCGTATTTTGTTTCCCTAAAAACTATTGTATTAGAATCGTTGAAAAAATCTTCAGAATTAATAGTTTATTTTTCTATGAAAATCAAAAATTCACACCAGAAAGGTCACCACCAGGTATACATTTGAAATTTTTCAAGGAGTCAAAGTTAAATTTTTCCAATAATAATCGAAACGTCAAAAACCTAATGTAGAATTCATTCCTCAAGTATTAGATGAGAATCGATGGCTATTTTTGATTTTAAGTCGATTCCCCATGTCCTCAGCAATGGTTACCAATAAAACTAAAATACAAAATCAAAATAATTATTATTCCTCGACTCCTTAAATGAGAATTATTTTTCGAATTAATTTCAATATGAACTTCAAATTGCAAGTGATATCTGATTAATAATAAAGGAACAAACATATTAATATTTCAAATGAATTTCTGATAAAGTTTAGCAACGATCCGTTGCAGTTTATTTCGTTTTATATCAAACAAGAGAGGCACAAAGATTTAGGAATTTTGTATTTTTAAAAAAATATTTTAAAAGCATTGAACTTAGATCAAGTTGTAATTTCTTTTGTCACTAAACATAATAATAGTAAATTAGCGCTTTGTTAATGATTACTGTTCTATAATCATCATTTAAAATAAACTTTGAAATAAATATAGGTAATATTTTCTATCCAATTTTTAAATTGTAGTTTGAATTTCACAAATCCAAAATATCTAATTTGCTTTCACTTCTAAAATACCAGCTTTTACTTTTGCTGTCCACTCTCGAAATTTTTCTGCTCGGTATCGCACAACCGAAATGACTGCTTTTGAATAAGTTTTCTCCAGATTAAAATTTGATAAAAAATAATGAGGGAATCCATTAAAAGATTTCATATAATATTATTTTCTGAACAGCTATAATTAAAAAGTACCTGGAGGCGCCGAGCGATGCTCGGTAACTTTTCCTTCAGTTAAAGCTTTATTTTAATATTATTTTTAATTTAAAATTCAGATAAAAATGTCATTTTATTTGAGAGCCGTTTTCAAATTAAAAAAAATACAAAAATATATAATATTCGCCCACTGTACACCCCCCCCGTTAATTTCCACTCACGACTTCACTTCCGAAAACTTCGCCTTACCTCGATCTCTCACCAATTTTGCACTCCTGCCTTGCAATTTGTTTTTGATTCAACTAGAGATTATGTGAGCCCATCTAATTGTTAATAAATAAAACTCTATCAAAATGTGTTGTTTTTTCAGAAAATTGAGACTCATGAAAAGTAAATATATTTCAAATTAAATTCTTTTGATTATTTTTATTCTATTAAATAAATAAAGTTCTTTATAAAAACAATTATAAAACGTTTATCAATATTTATAACGTTTAGGAGAACAACATATGTTAAAATCCACAATCACAATACTTTCAAGGCCTTTGAGAATAAAGGAATAAACCGACCCATTGTCTGCCTGGCAAAAGCGAAAAGAAAAGAATCCTTTTGAAACCAAGAATGGGATCATTTTACCTGAGAATAATAATTTGATAATTAAGTAGTTGAGAGATTCAGCCACGGTAGCCCCCGACAAAAAACTCCCACCAGAAAATGTGCTGGCTTTAATTAAATAATGCCATCATCATTTAAGTTAATTAATTTTATAAATAAATTGTCCGCAGAATTGTGGATTTTATCATAATATACAAAATAGAGGATTCGAGAATACATAATTTTGGTAAAATTCGATTATAGCAACATCTCAAGTACAAATTTGATATTTAAAATTGAGACGTTGCACATATCAAGTGAGAGCACACCAATATTTTATGTACCATCTTTGTAATCTTACATAATTTGCATATGTTTGTGATGAACGACAACAATCCTTACTGCGGATAAATTTATTTATAAAATTCAATTGTGTCGCTAATACTCTTAGAACCATGATACACACCAAAGCCGAAACGTTTTCTATAATTGGGAGTTTTTTATTCATAGAGGCTACCCATTGGCTGAATCCCTCCATTACTTGAATATATGGTATATACAGCCATCAAATTTTACTACATTTCATCGATTACAAAACTCACTAAAACAATTTTGTCGAAGATGAGATCGACAGATCAAATTTCACCCCAAAAACCCCTAACCCGTGAATTTCATCAAAATCGGTAGGAGCTTCCGTTTTTTAAAAATAGAAAACCCCAAGATAAGAAGAGAGAGCATATAAACAAATATATATATAAATAAATAAATATACAATTTTGCTCGTTTAATAAGAGTAGATAAATAAATATAGAGACTTTGAAGTTTAGGAAAGCGGTGCTGGTTTATAGTGAAACATAGAACAAAGTAACCATTTAAATTTAACAAGAGAGAAGACAGCAGAAATAAAATTAAAAAATTAAAAAATCTTAAATTATTTTTGAGATTTTTTATTTATCCCATACATACTTAAGAGGAACTTAATTGTGAGTAAGCAGTGTTCTGTACAACTCCTTAGATGAAGGGTTCATAGCCCGAAATATATAGAGATAAATAAAAACTTCCAAAGAATTTAAAAGATTTTTTAATTTTTTTAATTTTATTTCTTTGTGAAACACCACTATAACCTGCACAATATCAATAAATTTTATATAGAGACTAATAATATTTTATATTAGTGATGTGAATATCATCTACATAATAGTATAACTTTTTTATGTCTGTCTATGTATTTTGAAATAGATACCTACTGAGAACTCACGAAAAAAGAAGCTTGTAGAAAGTTCACTACCTAATAAAAGTCAACCAAATATGTCTACCTATTTCTTTTGGAAAGAACTGATTTGATTTTGGGATCACTATCTAAAGTACTCTGATGAAAAATGCATCAATTTTTATTTATTTGAGCTAAAGATCACAAATAGGCTATAAAAATCAACACTTTTCAGGGTTCCGTTTAAAAAGTAAAACGGGACCGTATTAGTGTCGATACCATTAATGTCTGTCTGTGGGGGTGCGCTTGTCGGTCAGAATATTATAGCTCGACAACTAAATAAGATACATACTTGAAATATGTGTGTACTTTGCGCAGATGTATTCATTTCGCTCAGAAACAGTATATTATTAAAATTTTAATCGAATTATTATTTCGGGAGGGTTGAATTTTTCGTGGAATCGAAAATAAAAAAAAAATGTTTTTTTATCATGGGGTTTGAGGCATCACTGTGAAAATCTCTTTAAGTAAAATCAGGATTATTTATTTTAAATTAATTTAGCTTGAAAATTACGATCCTAAAGCCCCAAACTGCTATTTTGGAGTGATTTTTGTTCCAGCCTAATTTCAATCAAGTACTTAAATTAAATTTCTGAAAAATTTTCACAATTACTTTAATATCTCTTTATCAACGAAATATAATAACGAATTTGATATTTCAAATGTTTATTAATATAATAATTATTCCGCTGGTGCCTGTCTTTTGGGCGGGTGGTAGTGAAATTCATGGATCGATGGGTCATTCAGCCAGTAATAAACAATATACATATAATAGGTACAGAAACAACTCAATTTCGCATTTAATCTACTTTTTGGACTGAGAAGGCCTTGAAAATCTGTCTTTTTTGCACAATTACAAAACTCCTTACTACATAAAAAGTAAAAACTCTATTTCTACATAATCTAGTTTGCTTGAAGACAACGAATTGAAATTGAATTGTAAATATTTTCACATTGAGTATTTTCATTAAAGGTGATTAATGATTGTGTATCTTTGTAATCAATATCTATCCTCTCATCTCATATATATAATTAAATTTTATGAGTCTTTCTAATTTGACCAAGAAATTAGAAATCTTTTTCGATTGAAACTTAAAGTGTATAGGTTCTAAAGATACAAATTAGATGTATTAAATTACATTAAGATATAAAAAAATAAATTCGTTTTAATTTTTTTATATCTTAATGTGAAATTCGTACGGTGTATTTTTTATCCAATAATTTAAAAAAATGTTTCACCAAGTACCAACACCAAATTTCTTAAAAAGTATTCTAAAGATACATGCGGCATATATTATATTGATAGGTATAATATATCTCAGAATAAAATTTTATAAATTTTCGAGATCCATAGGGGCTGCATCTTTACTGGTGCGTTCTTGCAATCGATTGCATTAAAAAAAACGATATTGGTGCTATTTCACAGTAAAAAAATAAGAGATAAGATTAAAAAACTTAATATATTAGACTATTAACCCATCTAAACCCATATACGCACCTAAAGATGGGTGAGTAGCCCCGAAATATAAGGAGTTTTTTAACCTTAATTTTTTTACTGTCAAACACCAGGAATATTTTTTAACTTTAATTGGAAAATTAATGCTTCTTTTTTTTTTTTTTTAATGCAATCGAATGCAGTAAAGATGCAGCCCCTATGGATCTCGATAGACCCTTGCATTACTGAAGAGAAGGGAAAGTTGATTAAGAGGGTGTAGACGTAGGTGTCTTTTGCACCGGTTGAAGATTATAAGTGCTGGGGAAGATGGAGGCTGGGAGGGAGTTCCAGTTCCTTGGAAGTCATGGGGATATATGAATTGGCGAATGAAGTGGTCCGGTACTTTTCTGAATGACCGCAGGAGTGTTGGGAGTCGGTAAACAGGCGGCGGGCAAAGTTGCCAGTTTTGGGGTAGAATTATTGGATTCTATCTCATCAGAGCACCTGCCGTGATAGTATCTATAGAAAAGGGAAAGGGCAGAGACATCTCTTCGATGAGCCAGCGAGTCGAGGGATGGTGAGGGTAGAACGTCAATTAGCCTGACGGCTCGTTTCTGAATTGCATCAAGAGTAGCAAGAATATTTTGAGGCTCCTCTCCATAGATGATAGAGCTGTATTCGAGACAGGGGTGATTGGGCCGTAGATGGTGAGAAGTTGTGGGGTTTATGAAATCGCTTGGACTCCGAATAAGAGGCCAATCCCTCTTGCTGTAGATTTCATGGCAGAGGAGAGTGTATTCATTCCAAGACAGGTCAGATGCGACAGAGATGCCCGCGCATAGGCTGTCACATATTTTCAGGGTATTTTCCAAACTGGAAATGAATGTCAGAAATCTTTATTTTCGCGCCTAAAATTTATTGGCATTGAGTCTTGTTTGAATTAAAGTTAACTAAAATTTTTTTGAGAGCCTCATTTATTCAGTTTGTTCCAGTCGAAAGTAATTGAGGAGGCAACATTGAGTTCGATTATTCGGGAGTGTACTAGTTTTGAAAAGGTTTCATTTACAAACCACACCATTCCCTTATTGTAAGTAGTACTTTAATACCGTTACTATTTTCATATAAAAAAAATCCAATCTCTTTATATATATATATAATATATAGGGAAGGATGGATAGGTATGTGACCTTAGGAAATAACCTTTCTTTCCCTCTTGAGAAAGTCTTAAAAAATGTAACGATCCATTCATTGTTTATGAAAGAGATGAGAAAAACAATGGTCGCAGAAAACCATTAAAAATAACAAATAAGAATAATAACATCATTAATTCTTAATTTCATAGTATTTATATTAATTGAAACAAATTTTCTTTTAACCATTGAATAAGTGTCATTTGTTTTGTGCAAACTTTGAACCGAAGTTTAAATAAAGAACTCACAATTTCATTACACGCAATGTCGCTGCTGCAGTGCAATAAAAAAGATTTCATTTTCATTCTCGCTTCGTGAGCTTTTCAATGCAATTTCGGGTTCATCTCCCTCTTTTCCGATTTATAAGCCCCACGTGATTGTCACAGATTCAATACCAAATACGATGCTTCTGAGAAAATGTTGAATCGAAATTATATTATAAAGGCGATAAAACTATAGTAAAGAAAATATGGAGGAGGAGAAAAATAGTATTATTTAAATAATTTAGGGCTAAATGAATTCGCTGGTCGTGAAAATGGAACTCGGTAGTCTCGGGGACTGAATAGCTTAGTATGAAAAGGTATCTGCGACTACATCACTGCGACTGCGGGGCGACTGTTTGAAATCATGTGACTGAATTGCTTGTGTGAAATCGCCTCGGCAATTTCATACAAATCAAGTACAATAGGGCGATTAAATCTTTATTGTGAAAGTCTCTATAACAAATGATTTCCTCGAAAGAGTCGTTCTAAAAAATTTATAAAATTGTAGTTTTCCCAAGTTCTTCATACTTTTTCAACTACGAAAGATAAAAATTGTGATAATGAAAAAAAAATATATAAATAAATTTTCTTTATGATAGTAATGGGTTAACTTATTGCAACTCAAAGAAAAACATTAAATGACTATTCTTCTCTGATAATATTTTGTTCCTATAGGTATATTAAACAGTATATTCTCTTTCACATCTCTATGATGAAATCGGATCTCTTTAAGTGAGAATAAATGACAACGGGTTGAAAGGATCACTTTGAGGTTTTCCTTTATTAAAATATAACAGTTTATTGAGAGGAGCTAATTACTTTTTAAAGCGTATTTAAATTGTCAAAGAACTTCTTGATTAAATTAACTTCCCTGTATTTAATCTGGAAAGTGAATAAAACAGATTTATCCTTATTTCCAGATATTTGCTACCTACATACGTCCTTTTCTTCTTTCTACAGTCGGGCCAGCTTTATGAAATGATATTCGTTATAGACCATAACTCCAGTTTTCCATAATCCAAGCCTTCAGCTGTCAGAGTCATTATCATTATATATATATATATATATATTAAATCGTGCACTTGAAGATACTAATAAGTCAGTGATTTGTACATCTATTCATCATATTTGCTGTCATTATTATTCCCAAGAAGTCCTTAGAAAATTCCTACCACTCATTAGTACTTAGATTATTGAACCAAAGATCTTAATCATACAGTCCAGTTATTCCTACATACACTATAGATTCAGCCATAAAAAGCTGAATTTTTGCAATGTGTCGAAAATATGATTTCCTCTACAACCACAAGAGAGGCATATAGATATTTATTTACTCTTCGACATAGTTTCCTTGTATTTTTTTAATTAAAACATTTAGAAACCTCGTTTTGATTTGTTGAATACTTCAGAAAATAAAATAAACACTTAATGAATCCCATGAATGGTAAAGTAAAAATTTTAGAGACGCTCAACTTAAAGTCGGCACTAATTATCCGATTTAGTAAGGAATAAAAAATTATTATAGAATTAAAATCTAAAAATTTGAAGAAATAGTGCGAAATTTTGAATAAATATAAAGTATACTGATAGTTTTATTTTTTTTTAATTTTCAGCATTTTCTTGCAGTTCTTGAGATAACTTGGTTACATGTATAAAGGTCAAGCTTACATAGCTGTGTTTCTTATTCATTAGCTACAATCCTTCACCACCCTGCACATATAACCATTTTATTTTTTCAAATTTTCTGCATTTTTTTACTTTACCATACTGGGTATGGTCAAGTATTGTAATCGTGCATGAAAAAAGTGTTTTTTTTTCCTTCTTTTTTTCGAAATATCTCAAAAACGGCTGAAACTATTTTGATTAAAAAAATTGAGCGAAACCATGGCATTTCTCTCTACAAAAAAGCTTTTATAAGTGAACATCGAAAAAATTATATTTTTCGAGATAATAATTGTTTTGTCAAAATGTCTGTTAGTCTGTCAGTCTGTGCATTACCAAATTTTTGTGGACGAGCTAGCTCAAAAACTATTGTGAATATCAAAAACAAATTTCACACGTAGTTTTGATCCATTGAGATTAAGAGCTGATTAGATTTTGGTGCATATCGACCCAAAATTAAGGGGAGTGGAGGGGGGGGTTTAAAAATTAAAAATCTAGGCCATTTGAGCAAACTCAACCAAATTTTGTATACATAATCAGTGGGCCCCAAAAAGTCTAAAAATGCAAAAACTAACCGCCCAAGATGGGGGGGGTGTATAGTCAAAAAATGAATATAGGCCCTTGTACCAAACTCAACCAAATTTTATATACATAATCAGTGGGACCCTAGAAGTCTAAAAATGCAAAAACTAGCCCCCCTCCCCTACATGATTATAAATAATTTTATTAAATATTAAATATAAGTGAGGGGCCAGGTTGTATGGTAAAGTCAAGTGGATGTTTATTTAATCAGAAGTTCTTTAGATAAAAACCTAAAATTCCTAGTTTGGAAAATATAAGCAGTTTAAGCTTCAGAAAGAGCTTTCTATGACCTGCCGTTGTTGAGTTATCATAATTATTGTAATTCTGAAAGACCCACAGGCAAAACAGAAAGAAATTGAAAATTGAAATTTTTTAGGATTGTAATACTCCATGTTTAAGTAGCAAGTTATTTAATATTTAATTTATATATCAGCAGTTTTCTGAAAAGTTCTGAACTCGTTAATAAAAGTAACGGATTATAGTATATTGCTAGATAGCAAGGCATTATAGTTCCTCGGAGGCCCAATAAACAAAATTAGATAGCAAGTTATTTAATATTTAATTTATATATCAGCATTTTTCTGAAAAGTTCTGAACTCGTTAATAAAAGTAACGGGTTATATATTGCTAGATAGCAAGGCATTATCTACTCTTATTAAACGAGCAAAAATTGTATATTTATTTGTATCTTTGTTCTATTTTGAAAACGGCTCTATCGATTTTGATGAAATTCACGGGTTAGGGAGTTTTTGGGTTGACAATTCGATCTGTCACGGTCTCATTTTCGACAAAATTGTTTTTGATGGGTTTTTTGGTAATCAAATTAATTATTCTCAGGTAGAAAAATGGCAATCTTGGACTTTTAAAAAATGTTACTCTTTTACTTTTGTACCCAGACATACATGGCTTTGGTTAATTCATTGTTCTCAAAGACCTTGAAGAAGTATTGTGATTGTGGGTTTTAACATATTTTGTTCTACCTAAATGTTATAATTATTGATAAACGTTTTATAATTGTTTTTATAAAAAAACCTTATTTATTTAATAGAAAAAAATAATCAAGAATGTATTTAAAAATATCTTTTGTATAACAAGGTCTCAATTTTCTGAAAAATAACACATTTTGATAGGTTTTAATTATTAACAATTGAATGAATAAAAATGAATCATGTGGTTGAATAAAAACAGGTGCAGTGATCGGGATCTGGGGGTAGGGCGAGGTGTCGGGAGTGAGGTCGAGCGGGGTGGAGGTGAGGGACGAATACTATATTTATTTGTATTTTTTTTTAATTTGGAAACGGCTCTCAAATAAAAATCGACCTTTTTATCAGAATTTTAAATTAAAAATAATAGGAAGGAAAAAGATACCGAGCATCGCTCGGTGCCTCCAGGTACTAATTTCATTAAATACAATCTTTGAAAATTAGTTTAACATTGCATGTTTGTTTGTTGATAATTCTATGGTGTCAACCGCCTCTACGTCCCTTTGAGAACTTTGTTACTATGTTGATCTCTGGTTTATTATAGGCTCGGCCAGATGCCACCCTCCCTCCCATTTGTATCTATGTGGTATGTGTATAGTATAGGTAGGTACATAGGTAGATTGTATGTCTACGTGCTTTCACTTTTGCTTGGAGTTGCTCTGCGCCGGTCCTCTGACCGTTTGATCTTCTGCCCTTTCCCTTGGCAATTTCCCTTGATATAGACCTTCTGATACACTCAACCAATCCAAACACGTGATTCACTTACATTAAAGAAATAATAAATAAGTTATTTAGTTGATTCTTCAATCTTTTTATGATTTTTTCTCGTGTGTTATTGTTATCGCACTTTTTAAAGATCACTCTCCTCTTTTATTAAATGGGCGTAAATAAATAGCATTTGGGTCAATGTCTCGGATAAACGCCCAGAGATGAACTTTTAAACTCATTATGATCAATCGATTAAATTAAAATGTTTCTGTAAGTATTTTAAAAAATTTTCTCAATATTTTTTTTATTGAATTTATATTTCTATCTGTGAAATAAGGATACAAGTACACGTATATAGACAAACTCTAATATTTCAAAAGGGCCTACGCAGCAGCTTGTCACAAAAATAGAAGCATTAGCCTGTTCAGCATCCACAGCCATTGTTGCCGTATTAGGTGATTTGTTTTTTCTCTTGCCCTGAATACGACACCAACGGCTCTTAGTGTTGAGCAGGTCAATGCTTCTATTTTAGAAATTATTTTCAAAATTGGATCGGCTCTTTCAAAATTTTTATTTAACATATATAAATATTTTTATATCATCAAATACTTATAAGTTTCCAAAATAAATTTTAATTTCTTTGTACCTGCTTGTTCCAAGAATATGATATTTCCAGCTACGCACCCTGGACTCCGGTATTCCACCCCTCAGTACGCCATAATAAAATAATTCATAATCACCCTTTATTTAAAATTTATTTAAGAAATTATTTGAAAAAAAAAGGTTTAAAAAGTGCCATAATGGCTAATAGGGGCTAATATCAGAGGATAGGCCGTCGTCGCCGTCACTATAAACGCACTATAATAGTTTATGTTATTTTAGACCAGTGATTCTCAATCTGGGTTCCACACAGGGAGGTTTGGGGTTCACCGAGCCTAGGGGTCAATAAAATAAAAAATAGAAAAACAAAAATAGTAGTTACTAGTATCACCCTTCAAAAAAATTGTCATTTAAAGAAAAAAAACTAAATTTAGATTCTAAGTATTGGCTTATAGTCAAATAAAACAATTGATTTTTAAGAATGCGGTGAACGTCACTATTATTGTCTCAGTGATACCAGTTTTGTTGCTCTAAAGTTCCTTAAAAAAATTTGAAACTCTCTAGACTTTATCCTTATAATACTAGCTATCCATTAGAATTATTACAGATTTTTAGCTATTATAATTTTGAAGTTACAGCTAGATAAAATACTGCTATATCTTAGTGTTACTAAGACTCCAAAATTATAATAGCTAAAAATTTATAAAATTCTGAGTAATTATAAGGATAAAGTCTACAGAGTTTCAAATTTTTTGAACCATTACTTTGGCGGAATAAAAAAATGATCTTTCAATGGCAAAAACCCCATATTATTTAGATGAGAAACTTACATCGCTGGGGGCAGAAGTTATAATTGAGATAGAGACTTGAAACTTGGGTGATATTTTTTTTTTATTTATTTCGAGCCATATGAGCCCTTCCTTGTCCACGTACAAATTCTAAAATACCCAAAATAAGGACCACCCTAATGAGTATACATTGAATATTTATTAAAAATCTGTCCGATCTGAAAGGGGCATATGGGCATCCCAATGACATTACCAAAAAGATTTAATAATAATATTATTCATGAAAATAAAAATGTTAGGTATTGTAATTTAAAATCCACGTTTTTTGTACCCAATATCCCCAAAATATAGCAAATTTTTAAAATGTGGCAACAACGTCATCGGCGGTGGTATTTTATATTTAGAAGCTATAAAAGTAGCATGATGTTGATATTTTGAGCACAAATTAAATATCTCATATTTTAGTGTAGGGGGTTCTTCAGAAATAAATATAAGTGCTCTAGGGTTCCTCGCTCTACAAAAGGTTGAGAAACACTGTAGACAAACATATCTATCTTTGGTATGGGCTTTTAATTTATTGTTTCTTAAGTAAATTTAACATTGAGAAAATACTTTCAGTGAAGCTGGAATTTTGAATTTTTCAAAATTCTAAAAAACACTAGTTTTAATTAGGTATTATATTTTAGATTTGAGAAGAGATGTTCAAAAAAAGACACATTGAAAATGATTTAATTTTACACAATATTTTTAATTGCTATTTATAGGGAGAGTCTTTCTCTGGTTGGAAACGCATTATAGGACAGATTGATCTTAATATAAATTTTGAAATCAATATTTGCAGACTATTTGAACAGTTGCATTAAATAGGTTTGCCCTTTACTCAAAGAGAGAGCTCGCACCACACGTCCCTCTCAAAGTAAAATCGACCTTAGAGATAATCTATTGTAAACCACCCAAATTCCCATTTGTATCAATGTGCTCTGTGCTATGACTTTGATCCATGATCAAACAATATTACTTCCCGTTAATAATAAATGTCAATAACCCAATTTACTCTTAGAGGAGAAAGTAAAATCTCAGAAAGTTACTAATCTTTAAATTTTACAAAGCGAACATTTTACAATTTTACTTTTTAGACATCTATAGGGAAACTGTATGTCTACATTTCATTTTTTTGGTAGCGTTTTATTCTCTTCTATCTGAAGGGTTTACACCGCCCTAATTAACATTAAATTCGCTTGAAAACCAGAATCTAAATGAAATAAGATTAAAAAGAATTTTTAAACTAGTTAGATTTTAGACATTTTCATTCCGCTCCAGAAAAAATCTGAAGTAAAAGACTGAGTTTAAACTAAGTTATTAATTCAAAAAATAAAACAAAAATCAACATGGAAAATTAAAATATTATTTTTATAAACATAGTATGGTCAAAGCAAAATTGACTTTTTCTGAAATTTTATCAATAATTTCTCTTTTCTTTCGCTTATATTGCGAGGGATAAAAGTTGAAATACTGTATTCACTTTAGGGACGTTCATTTTCATATAAACTAATATAATATGGTTTTTGAGTTTTGATTCTCAATTCATAGGTAACTCAAATTTTTTGTTTTTTCACAGTGCAAAATTCTTATACGAATGTAATTCATATTTAGCAGCTAAATTGTAATTTTTTTGCTCCCAGTGAGTAACGGTGCTATTTTTCGAATTTGATTACCATATTTTTTTTTTTAAATAGGTCCTGATGATGCCGTTTTCGGCCAAACAAATTTTGTACGAATTGTCCACCTAAAAATACCTCTGACATAATAAAATACTAATTCACAATTACTGTTGTTCATATTGAATTACATCTTCAAAAATTCCCCAAAGCCTCATTTCCAAAAATATTAATTTCATATAAACTTATAAACAAAACAGGTTTTGTGGGCAGCCAAAATTCACTCGAAAATACAATGGTCTCTCTGTATGTGTGTGTGTGTTTGTCTGTACATTGCTATACATCAGTAATCAGAGAGCAACGAAATTTGGAATTTTATTTAGGGATCATCCATCAATAGTATGGTAAGTTTTTGGTCCAAATCGACAGATCCCTTGTAATCCTTTATTTGAAGCTCGGGTAGTTTTTATTTTATTTTTTCAAAAAGATTCTTCAGATTTTTTTATAAATCGCTTTGCTTAAAAATAATTACAATTTCTGTGATATGTATTTTTTAGCTTGATTGAAACACTTTGAAACGACTTACGATTACATAGATATACGGTGGACTAATTTGAAAGGGAAAAATTGGTTGAATGATTTAAAACAAGAGAAGGTTGTTTGGTCGTTTGGTTCACACACCAGTTGATTTTTAAAGTAAAATAGTAGAAGAAAATCGGAGCTTCCGAGTAGTGGCCTTTAAGTTCATGATATACGAATTTTTGTAAATTTTTTGATGAAGAATTTTTTTCTTTTGTTATTCACAAATATTAATCGAAATTTATAGTACAAAAAGTTTTATAAATAAAAGGGGAGGACCGTAGACGATCATATTTAATTAAAATTAATATGAAAATTCTAAAAAAGTTTTTCTAATAAATCAAAGACACATTTAAAATAAATTATATTAATTAAGTTTCAAGGTTAATTTTTCTAAAATTTTATATAAAAAATGAAAGATGATAATGTAATTTATCACAATTCATCTAAATAGAAAAAAAGCGTTCGTTTCTTCAAAAAGTGACGTAAAAAAGAAAAAAGAAAAAAGATGACATTGAAGATGTACATTGTTGTTAGTGATAAAAAAAAGAAGCGAAGATGAATGATAAGGAAAGTTGTCAAGTACGCGTGTATTGTCATGTCCGATCAATATTTAGAATCTCTTTCATATTCTTGTATGGTGGACAACCGGGCATTCTCGAAAAGAACCCTTTCTTTCGATTGCTGGGAAATTGAATTGTTACCACAATGAAGAATGAATTTAGAAAACCAAGCTTGGATTCCGAGAACTTTTTCTTAATGATGTTGCTCAAATGGAAAACTTATTAAGATCGAGAACGAGGAAGGATAAAAAATCAGCGACAGTGGTATTAATTCGTTTTATTTATGAACGGTGTGAGCTCACCCTTTTTCTGGTAAAACTTTTCTCGTATATTTTATTCTTATTTTATTTGAAAATTGTAAAAAAAAGAGCATCCAAATTCGGACATCTTGACACTTTGAGTTGGTGTCTGACAGATCTTCCGTCCATACAGGATTAATAAAAGTTTCAAAAATGATTTATTTGTTTCATAGGTAAAATATGTAGATTCAAATTAAAATCTAGTTCTAAGTAGGCATATTATCTAATTGCAAATTTGTTAATCTACTTGTATTTTTCTTCAGTATTTTTTATGTAAATTCTCATATTTAGCATCTGTTGTCATGTGCTATTTATTGTTAATATTTCGATCATGCATCGGCGATCTAAGAGCCGCGGGTCACCAGGAGACCCATTTGATAATTTAAAGTGAATCACTGAGTTCCCCAAATGAAAAAAGTCACCTTTAATCTTCCAGTATTTAACAATAATTGTGTTAGCATTTATATACTTATATTTTGATTTAGCTGACAGTATTATATACAAAAGATATGTTTAATGAGTTTTGTTATCAGCCACAATTATGCTACATTATCAGCTTTGTTGCAGCTTTTAGTGATAGTAACGGAAACCGTTAACAGACCTATTCATAAATTCTTCTGGACAATTATTTAATGATTTTACAAATAAAAAATAAATAATTGAGAGAATTAAAAAAAATTTCATTGTCACCCAGAACAATTAATTCAGTGTCGCATTGAAGAAATGTTCAAAACAGATCAAAAATGATTTGTTATATAATGACGTAATTAGCATTGCAATCGATGTAAGTACCTACAGATTTTTTATAATGTAAATAGTATAGTTAGACTGGAAATTATGATTAGATTTTCTTATTATTATAATTATTATTATAAAAAATTTTAATACACACTGACCCGAAACTTCTTTTTGATTGTCACATTTTGATTGATTTTGACAAAGGTTTACAGACTCCTGATATAAATTATTTTGTGAAAGCTTTGCAATGCATAATTGAAATATTTAATAAGTAGGTATTATAAGTTTGGAATTAATGTTCTTACGGTTTTTGTTATTTTGATTTTAAATGCTCTATTTTCGATTAAGTTGGTGTTAAAATGCATTTTTCACTCTGTAAATTTTATTTTCAAATTAGTTTTCCTTATTTCTCAGGGTGTTGAAAACAACATGGGCAAGAAGCAGATTCAGCATAACCCTACCGATTACTACTTTTTCAAGCACCTTGACAACTTCTTGTGTGAGAAATGCTTCAAATACCAGAGAAATGCTGAAACGGTATTCAATGAGTTTGTCCCATCCAGGACTCCAGAATTTTATTCAACCGGAATAACAAATCTTGTTTCTCGTTGGCAAAATTGCAATAATTGAAATTGTCTTAATTTTGATTAATATATATATTTTTTTTAAAGCAATCGAATGCAAGAAGGGGGGCACCAGTAAAGAAGCAGCCCCTATGGATCTCGAAAGCCCCTTGGATTACCGAAGAGAAGGAAAAGTTGATTAAGTGAGAGGGTGGAGACGTAGGTGTTTATGCACTCGGGTTTTGAAGGTTTGAAGATTATAAGTGCTGGGAAAGATGGAGGCTGGGAGAGAGTTCCAGTTCCTTGAAGTCATGGGGATTTTGTATGAGAGAGAGATATGAGATATGTGCATTTGAATTTAATAGATATAAACCGCGAGAACTTTCTTTCAAACCTAATATTATACAAGATTAACTAAATTCTGCTTATAATGACATACTCTCTACCAATGCAAGAAGCTTAATTCTCCAGTCCAAATAATGAAAAAATACACTCAGATTCTCACTAGCTCAATTATAATCTCTGTCCTTAAGAAGTAAAGCACGGAGATAAGATAATCGCAATTTGCAGTCTGCATAATAATTTAATCAATTGTAAGACTTGTCTGATTTGTTTACTCATCTTCATTTGACTCAAGCCTATGCTAATACTTTAACTTATCTAAAAATTCCAATTCTCATATTCTTAATTTTCTGGGGAAAATTTTATACTTTAGATCTTCCCATTTTCTTTCGAACCTTACCTTCCTAAGACTCCTAGTGTGACGAAGGGGCCTGTGATCTTGGAAGGGTGGAAAGAGAGGAGGGGACAAAGTTTGAGTCCCTAGCAGTATTGGCGAATGATGTGATTCGGCAGTCTTCTTTTTTCTACTCCTATCGAGAACTTCTCCATTTTATAATTCTATTAACTATTCAATCTCTAGCACTCTTCTAAAAATATTTATTAATCTACCTATAGCACAAATTTTCATAGACCATTTCTCTGTTTTTTCAACTTTCTAATTTTGTATCCATAATTCATACAGTACAAATTACCATCCTTATATTTTCAGCAACATCTTCCTATTTTGTCAACTTAGATAATGAGAAAATTAATTTTTGTTTTTCTTTCATATTCTCTAATTCTATATCACTTTCAAAGTGGGTATTAAAAATTTCAAATTGGGATTTATCAATTTCAAAATGGAAATAATCATAATGACTATCACTAATTACTTTCCTAATTTAAAATTGATTAATCCCAATTTGAAGATGTTTATTCCCATTTCAAAGCTAATCTAAACTTGAAATTAATTTATCTCAATTTGAAGTAGAAAAGGAGAAGATTTTTTTTTCATTCAGCTCACCTTATTTTAATTCTCAGATAGTAAAATTCTTTAATCCTTCGCTTTCATTCACATTATTTTCCCTTAAATGTCGATAATAAATTCTAGTGGGATGATTAGTGATATAATAAATTATGTCATTACTAAGCAATTCCTTTGGAGAACTTTCAGGGTTTGAATTTTAGTCGCATGACTTCCTCTTCATTGCCATCTCATGTAATCATCGTCATAATGTTTACTTTGGTCAAATTCAATTATAATTTTAATTAATTAATTATTTCCAAGAACAATATTTTAATAACTAATAAAAGAAAATCCAATTTGCTATTTTATTTTATGTGCGCTCTGGAATACAAAATTTGAAATTGAATTGTTCATTTTCATGGACATTCGAAAGAATTCAGTAAGAAACTATGAACTGATATGAAAGAAAATAAACAGTCCTTAAGTAGGTATATTTTATGTTTATTTAATGATCAAAATCGTCATGATTATTATAACGCTCTAACATAACTATAATATTAAGAAATGAATTTATTTTATTTAGGGATGAATCTTTATTAGAAATATTTTTACATTGCATATCAAAATAAATAAAAAAGTGGCCGACACTGAAAACTCTTTTCAGTTGAGTCTGATTTTTTCCTTTTCACTTCTAAACTTTTAGCTATATTTCTTATATATGTTGCATATCGGAGAGAGCTTTGTGTTAAGAATTTGGCTAACTGCCCGGCAAGCAAGCAAGTTAGCGCTTGGGTTCGATTCCTGAGGGGACAAAGCCTTCTGATATGCAATGTAAAAATATTTCTACTAAAATCCTAGATTGGTCCTTAAATAAAATAAATTGATTTATTAATATTATTGTGGTTAAATTACCTGGGTTGATTTTTGAAATATTCCTTTTTTTTCAAAAAAAAAGATGCTAAATCTTTACCTTAATCATAACTTTAATAAATTACATTCAATCTAGCAATAAGATTTCAAAAGTGCGCTGTTGCTCCTAGGTGAAATATTTAACAATTTTATAAGAATTCAATGTAGGTATGTTTTCAAAAAGATCAATTTTATTTGTATTTTTAAAATTTTATCGAAATTTTTCATTCATTTAGAAACAAATCCAATAATAGCGCTTCACTATTTCAGTGGGCTTCAAACTATATTCCAAGGAACCCTCAAGTGCTGTGTCCGTGTCATTGTCGAAATTCTCAAAACGAAAGAGGTCAAATATTATCAATACAAAATGTGCAGAATGTGAATTCTGATGAGATTTTCTCTACGTGGTTTCAGCCGAAACATTTCTTTCGATAAATCAAAAAAATAAACAAAAAGATAAAATTTATTTGGTAAGTGCGGGCCTGAGTATTGAATTCACAAATTTTTTGCTCAATATATTTAGAAATGTCTAAAGTAGGGGTTCCTAACGGGATCCAGGTGGCCCTCTTGGGGTTCGATGGAAGTTTAAAAAGGGTCTATACTATTCCACAATGATAAATTTTTATGTTTTAAAATTTAATTTAACTTTTAAGGAATGTAAATATTAAATAATAATATTCGTTTTAATATACATGATGTCCCAAAAGTCAAGGATCAAACGTGAACACGAGATAGGTGAGTTCAGGATTGTCCAAAATAAATTTTTTTTTTTAAATAAAACTCTCTTAGTTTTCGAGTTATGGGCATTTTTTTGAAAACGGTGAAAATCGCTACCCTGCTCTAAATATTTGAATGCTGTGGCTACGAATTTTCATATTTTATAATTCTAATTTTTACGGAATCGGGAATAATACTGCTATCGATCACAAAACAGAAAATAACTAAGAGTATTATACTTTTTGAGAAAAAAAATATTTTTGTCAGATTCATGTGTCAAAAAATTTTAATCAACTAACTTTGACTCTTGATATCTTAAAAAAAACTGTGTCAAACAATAATGGCAAATTATCTAAGAATTTGAAGCATTTAATCAAGATCTCAAAATGGTATAAAACATTCCACTTTTTTAAAAAAAAAAATAATATTTGCATTTTTATGCGAAAGAAACTAATTTCAAAATACAATTCATAATTGGCTAAAGGGTATAATTTAACTCCCGAAATATATCGAATTCAAAACTCAATTTTGTTTTATTTCTTTTTTTGTGAAACCTACCTCGTATCTTACTCAAGTTTTATTATTATGCTAGAATTTAACATGAAAACTAATTTAATTTATTAAAATATTTATTCAAATATTAAGAGCAGGGTAGCGATTTTCACCGTTTTCAAAAAAATATCCATAACTCGAAAACTAAGAGAGTTTTGTTTAAAAAAAAAAATTTATTTTGGTCAATCCTGAACTCACCTATCTCGTGTTCAAGTTTGTCCTTGACTTTTGGGACACCCTGTATATAAATGTAATATATATTTGCCATGATAGACTTATTTTCTTTATTTATTAATAATATGCAAAATAAATTACAAAGAAAAAAGGTAACATTAATGTTGATGACATTCAAATCTACAATAAAATTTTGAGAGAATTAAAGATATCAATGGCTGTTATAAAGATTTGGAAAGTTTAGATATTCTGTCTTGAATTATAAATCCATTTGAAAGCGACACATCCAATATTGATTTTTTGCAACAAGAAGATTTGATTGAATTGAAAGCAAATTTGGAAGAAAAAATCAATTTTCAAACAAGAGATTATATGATGCTAAATTTGCAATTGTAAAGATATTCGCAAATCATCAAACCATTATTTTTAGCTTTTCCTAGTTCATCATGGAGACAGGGTTTAGTCACGTTAATAATTATGAAAAACTAGAAAACAATTAAATATTACAGAACGTAGTAAATTACGATTATTAAGAAAAATTAGGAATTCATTAAATAAATCATGATCATTTGAGAATAATTGGAGGAAAAAGTGTAAAACTTTTCAAGACTGTAAGGTTTCAAAAATACCTAATGTATTGATTTGACAATTTTTCTCTAAGAAACAGTTTGGGCCTGGAAGTTTAAAGCAGGCATATAGAAGTTCAGTTTATTAATATAAGTTTGGGTTCCAAATTTCATCTCATTAGCTATAAACATATGATGGATACCCTTAAAAGGAATCTTTGACGTTTATTGTGATTTTTTTAATGAAGAAAATGGTAAATCTAAGGTAAAGAAATTTTTTTAGAAAGTTTTTAAAATTTAAAATATATGTAAAGTTATTGATTTCATTTTTCTGAAGAGGTTCTTTTGCAAAAATTTAATATTTAAAGTGTTCCATTACACCAGAGGTTTTCAATTTTTTAACCGACTTCAAAAAAGGAGGAGGTTCTCAATTCGACTGAATTTTTTTTTGTTATACATGCACACCAGCAAAATTATATTCCAAAATTTCCAAGAAAAGTAGTGGGGTTTTGAATTTTTAAAAAGATGGTGATATTTTTTTTATATCTAACGACTATAGAGGCCGTATTTTCGCTAAAAAATTAACTTTACACTACTAAGAATTTTAAAGCTGAACCAAAGATCTTATTATAAATTTATATTTTATTTTATTTCACAAGAGATATCCTCCTCGAGAGTCGAACCCAAGTGCCAAACTTACTTTCCGGCCTTACACTGAAAATTTCATTCAGTCACTAACAACATTTTACATTCGAGTTTTCTTTAACTTGAGTAAAAATTTTTAGCTGAGCAAATACCTATACATATAGTAGGTATGTCGCGAGAGTTTCATCTCTCATGTTAAGCTTGCCCGGAAAACAAGTTTGGTTTGGACTTTTGAGAGGATGTAATCCCTTATGAAATAAATAAAGCATATTTAATAAGGTTATAACATTTAAATTTTTAGTAATGAAAAGTATTTAAGTTCATCACTATTTTTCCATTTTGAAAATAATTCAATAAAATTTTAGAAAATACAAAATACGAAAAATTAAGAAGAACAAAAACAATTTCTAGAATATTTTGGTATTGACGAAGAGGAAGATTAGGCTTTCCCAAAGCCTCAAAATCTTAGCAGCAAAATATTCTAGAAAGAATTGAATAAGAAAACAACTATCCAACACTATAGTATACCTATAAGGTTACCATCATCTATATATATATAAAAGCCATTGTCAGACAGTACCCGTGGCGCAGCAAGGTGAACATGTGGGAGAAAAAGCAACTAATATTCAATGACAGTTGTTATATTGTCAAATTTTACAAATAAAACATCTCTATGCTCTTTATTATATGTCTATAATATCTCTATATATTAATATATTCCTCTATATAGCTTAAAATATTAGATTTACGGCATGTCTCATTTGAAATTTTAGTAGACAAATTTATTAATTTTAAATGTATTATATATTAATATATATTTAATTTTTTGCAAATAATTCATACCGCGAAAATTGATTTTTTTTTTTTTTTGAATTTAAGAAAAATATAAATTCTTGAAATGTTAGTAGACAAATTAATTTTAAAATTTATTGTATATTATATATATTTAATTTATAATATAAGTTTTAATGAGATATGATTTAATGGGATAATGAGATTAATTCTTAATTTATTACTGCGAAATTTTAGTAGATAAATTAATTTTAATATTATTATATATAATTAATTTAGAGACACTTTTTAGATAAATTTAAATATTGAATTGTATTATTAAAAAAGAAATAGGTTTCCAACCGATCGGGAACTTCGAGAGAAATGGTTGCATGCTCTAATAAAGTATTTATAAAGCATTTAATGATATTTTTTTCATCTTTCTTTGATCAATATTCATTATTCAAAAAAATATTTTTTTCAAAACATGTAATTACGGACAGCTAATAATCACATCTCGAGACGCTCCCCGCCAGGGCCACCAGCCCGGAAGGTCGAGCGGTGCCGGGCGTGCCGTAGGCACGGCAGGTACTCCTCGTATTATAATAAAAACGATTTCGAAAAAGAATGAAAATACAAATTCTCTTTATTTCTTCGATCATCAAAATATTTAAAAATATTTTAATCATATTTTAATCCAAATTAAAATGAAAACGGAGGTAAGACTTTTCGAAATATAACCTCAAATAAATGAAAAAACAAATGTTCATGAAATTACCAGCAGCCACCAGGTTGAGAACCAAACCAAGTTTGAAGACCGGTACTTTCTTTATTATTTCTAGAGATTGGAATTTCCTCTTTTTTTCTTCCCGACTTCAATCATCTTCTTTAAGACCCGGTTCTACGTAAACTTTCGACTCTGACCCGTTTCTCCGAATGTTTCCCTTCTTCTTTCTTTATTAACTTAATTCTCCCCTTTTGGATATTTTTTTTAAATATAAAAATAGATATACAGAAGAGAATAACATTATATTTTTCAAATCACTTAAGATTAAATCCTCTCGTACACATATTTTAATTACAAAAATGGAAACACAAAAGTAATATCTATAACTTTCTCTCCCTCCCCAAAAAATGTTTCTTATGGCCCTGTTTACAGCCATGTGCCATGCGATAATGATAGTAATATCAACAAATAATTTAATTTTCTTCTATATTTCTACTCTATTTATAGTTATACAACCTCTTATAAATAATTGTCTATTTATACTGATAGAATGTGACATATGACCCATCATTTAAGGTTGCCAACGCTTTCAAATACAAAACAAATACCGGGGAAACTATCGAACTGAAACATTGAAATTGAATAGAGATATTGACAATAATATATTTACTATATTTTCATTTTCCTTTGGGACTTGTTTCAATGTTAGCATAAGGCAAGGAATAATTAGGTAATTAATTTTACCCTTAATATATTTATTTTTAGTCTACTTCATTAAAATATATTTTTAATTTTTTCGTGTAACGGGCCATTCATAAAATTTCGCTTTTTTGGATCCCCCTTTGCCACGCTGCGTCACATTTTCTGGGACCCCCCTTACAAATATAACCTCACAAAAGCTAGACACCCTCTCCACCTATAAACGATTTGTTGCTGACAAGTTAAGAAAAAAATTGAAATAAAATTGATAAAGTGCGAACGTCACGTTTCCTTAGACCCCCCTTGTCACATATCATCACGCTAAGTAATACCCTCCACCCACTTGGTTGCGAACGTATTTTATGAATTCCCCCTAATTAAATATTGTGGAGATTTTATCCTTTAACCTACGCCATATGCCTTTCACTTATCCAGTGTAAATAAATAATAACCCAGTAGTAAATCAAAGTAAGTAATCAAAAGGAATATTCAAATTTAATGAAATCTAAAGTAAATTTATTTATTTGGATTTGTATTTTAAAAATTAAAAAAATTTAGTTCCTGGGATCTGAACATATGATATGACCTTTAGGTTTCGAAATCTTTTCAAGCAAACTTATATTACATTTCCCAGGTTCATGAGTTTTCATAAAATTTTTAAGATAAATACCAAAAATTAAAAAAAAATGATGGTTTGAGCTGTTTTTGAGAAAAATATAAAATAAAACATAAAAATACCACAAATAAAGGCGTATTAAAACCATAAGAAGCTTGTGTTTTAAATTTCATATTTCTGAGATTTAATTTTTTCTGTTATCGCAAAAACCGTCTGCTTGTGGCTTTGGAAACACTGAGCTCTAGAAATTATAAAACGCCAATTTTTGTTGAGAATTCCCACTCTATAAAGCTATTGTATACCTCCAAATAGGACTCAAAAGTAAAAGTTAAATTTATTAAGTTGGAATTATAAGAATTCCGATACTTTTTCCAATAAAATGACGCATACCATTACAATCTATTTGATTATATTATATCTTCTGCTTATTTGTTTAGCTCAATGAAGCAAAATTGATATTTAAGGGTGTCCAGAGAGCAAAGACCCTGGCTTCCAAGATTCCCGCTGGAAGCTGGCGTCGCAGTTATTAAGAAATAAAATTTGACATCATAATTATATTGCATCTTACACTCGATTGGGTTGTTTTAATTATTTATTCTTTGATTTTGAAAGTTTAAATTTGCTCTCCTGAAATATTTACAAAATGTGACTTACCCCTTTTTTGTCGTGTGGTTTTCATATATTAAAGTTCTTCTGATATTTATTTATTTTTGGGGCTATTTGTTCAAACTCAGGGGTAATTAAAAAATTGCTCACCGACTGTAGCAGAGGAGCTGAATACTATACTTTTGACATTTAATAAAAAGTATCCATAACACCTCTTGATTTGTCTAATGATCAGTAATTGTTCAAAGATTTATACATTCTTATCTTGTCATTCAAATGATTAAATTTTCCTCCCTAAATTTTTTCTAAATGATTTATCTATTGAAATAACCTTTGAAATTAAAGAAATAAATGTAATTATGTTTAATTTAATTTATAAATTTCAATTTAATCTATTCTGCGTGGGCTTATTTTCCAATATTTCCATTTTCTTTTTAAATTTCAATAAAAGAAGATAAACATTCCGAAAACCCTCAATATAAGTGATCCATCTTTTGCAGATGATGGAATACTTTCTTAAAATGTTATTTCTTTGGAAACCTTTCAGAGCTCAAAACTAGACGCATGGCTTCTTCCCATTTGCCATCTCACGCAATCATCACATAATGTTTATGTTATTTAGGGGGCAATTTCATGCATACGAATAATTAATTAATTATTTCCAAGAACGGGATATTAATAATAAAACAGGACTTAATTGGCTAATTTATTTCATGCTCACTTTGGAATACAAATCAATTAAAATTGAATTGCTCCTTATCTTGAATATTAGGTACATGAAAATGGAGAAATATATTTATATTGGCCAACTTCTGCCTATAGTGGCAATGTCATATACTTTTGTAGAGTAGAGTCAGGGCCGGCTCTAGGCGGAAAGCAAGGGATGCGGCCGCTCAAGCGCCTTGACCAGGGGGCGCCAAAACCCTCGAACAAAATTTAAAACAATAATACTATATATAAAAGCCTAGATTAATTTGTAAAAACGCTAAGAGAATTTTCTTTAAAAAAAAATACCCTCTTGCCTAGAATCGAACCGATGAACTCTTGAACTAAGGGCATCAGCTCTAGCCATTAAACCAATGCAACATTAATATTTATATCTTGATTTTTGTTACTAAAACTATATATTTTTGATTTAGGCTTTGTGTCGAGATAATATTGTATTCATTTGAACTCGAATGAAAATGAAAAAACACCAATAGATTTTAAATTAAGAAACATTAAATATATAGATATTAATTAACGAGGCAAGTTTGAAATATAATTGTAATTTCGACTCGAATTTTGAAATGAAAGACTCCAATTCATTTTAAATTAAGAAACATTAAATATATTGATAATTATTCCTCCCCCCCCCCCTCGCCACTCAAAAATTAAAGAGGCGAAACTTTTAAGAGACGATGTATTTTCGGTAGTTTATGGGTATTAATTTGGAGTGTGGTTTTTTAAGAGGAATAAAATTTTTGGACCGAGACGCTGCCCGCCAGGGCACCAGAGCGGAGGGCCGAGCTTCGAGGGCGTGCCGACGGCACGCCCGAAGAACTCGTAATAATATAATGATTTTAAAGGTACACCGAATAAATCGAAGATTCTGGACAATTATTCATTTAATGAGAGGGCTTATGTAAAATCCATTGCCGGAAAATTCATCGTATTTTTTTTTCATGGTGAATTTGAAATATCTCTCTCAAAATGCTAATGTAGGTACTCGTAGATTTTACAATATATTTAAAGGATAAAAATCAAACCAAAAATGAAGAGAAGCCTAATAAAGAAAAGAAATTATATTCCAGTTTTTATTAAAAACTCAACTACCCAAATCGGGAGGGGGGGGGGGCAAAAATTTAAATATTAGCCTCTTCGTAGAAAAAAAGTGTAAGATTATACTTCAGGACGTTGTTAGAAATCAACTATAAAAATCAGAAGGGTCGGTCTGATTCGGTTAAGGGATTTTAGCACAAAAAGTCCCTTGGCAACCTGGGATTCAGATTAAATGTATATAAATATATATACAACAAAACGAATTTTCTATATACAATTGGATAATTAACCCCATGAGATATAACAGGTTAAATATTTCTAATTAAAAAGTCAAACCTTCGAAACTATAATCTCAAACAAATTAATTCGATATATAGCTACATATTTATATTTGGTATATATATGTAGGTATATGTTTATTTGCATCAAGCAGAGGACAACCTCGTTGATTTCTATTTATGAATTAAGAACTCTGCTACCCTAGGCAAAACAAAATCTTTTAAATTAAATTTTTAAAATAAATTTGAAATAAAACAAGGGTTTCTTTTTAATGAAAAGATATTTATTTTACTTATGCAAATGTGTATAGCACACAAGCCTATAGATTATAGAACATAAACAGAAAGTGCGTGCTAGCTTGTCTCAAATATCAAATGCAGAGCAACATCTCTTATAATAAAGGAGGCGGACGAGAATAGAGTGAGAAGAGGAACTATTTTAGCCTTCCGCCTCCTAGCACCTTCCCACTTGGACCCTTAGATAAAACGACCTACACTTTAAACTCATCTTCAAAGCATTTATCATTCATTTTTAATCATTTAAAATATTTATAATATATTGTATATTTATAAGGATCTTTTTCTTGCAGTCGTCCTGGTTTATCTTATTGAGATTTGATTTTTAAGTGGCAGCCAGCCCAAGGATAATGAAAAAACTAACAAATTCCAAAAAATAATATAATGAGAAATCATTTTTAGAAAAATATTTCTAATAAATTTAAGAGCAATGACTAAGGCGATTGACATCAGATCTATTATAGTTTAATTGAAAAGTTTTTGTTTTGCCGAGAGCAGCAGAGTTGTTGATTCACAAAGGGAAACAAAGAGGTTGTCCTCTGCTTGATGCAAATAAACATACACACATAAATATCGAAATTATATATCTGTATATATATTATTTATTTGTTTGAGACTATAGTTTCGAAGACTTGGTCTTTTTCAATTATAAATATTATTTTTCATGGGATCAATACCGTATACTACATGTGAAATTTCGTTTTGATATTAACACTAGTTTTTGAGCTTTTTACAAAATTGGTTAACGTCTTTACAAACATTTTGACAAAGTAATAATTAATCAATTTAATCCTGATGTGTGTGTGTGTGTGTCTAGAATGTCTAGATTGATATTATATGAAATTTTTTATTTTTTTTATTTTAGTGATATTCAAATATTTCAAATACATAAGGTTTTAATATTTAACGCCTAACGATGCAACCCGCAATTCAGAGCGTTTTATTCGAATGCATACTCTAGAATTCTAGAACAGACAGGCGAAACTCTATCTTTATTATTTTTTCTATTCTTTTGAACCCACCACTATTTTGGCTATCATGACTCTTTTTACTTTATCCAATGCAAAGCATGGGTAAAGTATTGTAATCGCTCTCGGGGCAAGCGTGGCTTCAAAGGGTCCTCAGGTAAAGACTACGGAACCCATGGACTCAATTAAAGTCACAAATTGTAGTATTCAATTAGGTTGAATTTTAGCACGTGACGGTTTTGCCAAAAATTACATGGGGTCTCGTCGAGAGGCCAAAAAGTGCGATTTTTTCATTTAGTGCGTGCGTATGGATGGATGGATGTATGTATGTTATCGCTTTTTTGGCCCACGATTTTTTCCACACCGTTGCACCGATTGAAATGAAATTGAAAACCTACCATTAGTTTAACAAACTGAAGCGCTGATTAGTTTTTGGTACATATTGGCCCACAAACATTAGTACTTTATTTCAGTACGTTTTTAGTTTTTTCTAAATATCTTGAAAATGACTTAACCAATTTTGATGAAATTTAATATCCTAATTAAGTACCTTGGGGACCACAAAAAAGGTTAAATAAAGTTTTTAGTAAAATTATATTTTAAAGTACTTTACTCTAGAGTAAGATGGTACTTTTTTAATTTTTTAAATTCTTTAAAATTTATTCATTTGAAAGTTTTAATATAGCTCATTTAGCCTTGCTTAAGTAAGAATGGATAGGCTTCTCTCTGTGAAATGCTAAAAATTTGGGAGGAATTTTTATGAGTAACCATAGCAACTGCGTTGTTTTCTTATCCGTTACCTTTGCTGAAGACAGAGAAATCGATTTTAAACCAAAAATAGCGATTGATTCTCATCTAGTACTTAAGGAATAATCATTCTATATTGGATTTTTGACGTTTCGGTTTTTATTAGTAACCATTGCTGAAGACATAGAGAAATCGACTTTAAACCAAAAATAGCGATTGATTCTCATCTAGTACTTGAGGAATAATCATTCTATATTGGATTTTTGACGTTTCGGTTTTTATTAGTAACCATTGCTGAAGACATAGAGAAATCGACTTTAAACCAAAAATAGCGATTGATTCTCATCTAGTACTTGAGGAATAATCATTCTATATTGGATTTTTGACGTTTCGGTTTTTATTAGTAACCATTGCTGAAGACATAGAGAAATCGACTTTAAACCAAAAATAGCGATTGATTCTCATCTAGTACTTGAGGAATAATCATTCTATATTGGATTTTTGACGTTTCGGTTTTTATTAGTAACCATTGCTGAAGACATAGAGAAATCGACTTTAAACCAAAAATAGCGATTGATTCTCATCTAGTACTTGAGGAATAATCATTCTATATTGGATTTTTGACGTTTCGGTTTTTATTGGTAACCATTGCTGAAGACATAGAGGAATCGACTTAAAATCAAAAATAGCGATTGATTCTCATCTAATACTTGAGGAATAACAATTCTACATTAGGTTTTTGACGTTTCGATTATTATTGGTAACCATTGCTGAAGACATGGAGGAATCGACTTAAAATCAAAAATAACGATCAATTCTTATCTAATACTAGAGGAATAACCTTATTGCATTCCATTTTTGATGTTTTGACTATTAATGGAAACCTCTACTGAAAATGTAGAAGAATCGACTTAAAATCAAAAAGACTAAATTCTTTTTTGGTAAACAACTCAAGCTTGAAACCGAAACGTCAAAAATCCAATGTAGAATGGTTATTCCTCGACTCTTAAATGAGAATTATTTTTGAATTAATTTCAATATGAACTACAAATTGCAAGTGATATCTGATTAATAATAAAGGAACAAACATATTAATATTTCAAATGAATTTGGATAAAGTTTAGCAACGATCCGTTGCAGTTTATTTATTATAGAGTAGGTCTCTTTTATAGTAGATTTCTTTTTTTTTTTTTTTAGTTTGAAAATTTTATAATTCTAATCTTTCAAGAGCCCCTTCCTTAATTTTTGGTTCGATTTCAACAATAATATAATCAACTTTAATCTCTACATAAAGAATCTTCATGTGAAATTTTCTTTTGATATTCACACTAGTTTATGAGCAAGAGCGTACACAAAATTTGGTAACATATATACTAACGTACTAATAGACATTTTGACAAAATCATTAATATCTAGTGAAATATAATCTTGTCTACGTTTACTCATTAGGGCTTTTTTGTAGAGCAAAACGTTATGGTTTCGCTCAATTTTTTTAACAAAATAGTTTGAGCCATTTTTTAGATATTTCAAAAAAAACGAGGCAAATAAAAACACTTTTTCATGCACTATTACAATACTTGACCATACCTTGTATAGTAAAGTAAAAAAATTAAATTAATTTGTATAAATAATACTAAAAAACGATAATAAAAAATAAACTCGCTTATTCTTAGATTTATTAAAATAAGGTTTGAGTAGGAGGGATTGGACGACTGTTGATTTAGAAGGCGTCCTTCGTATAGAACATAAACCGAGAGGTTGACGAGTAAAATCTGCTGGCATGGTCAGCTTGGAAGGCACGATGGGGTTGCCCTGAGCACCCCTTTGAGGATGGGGTTATTTCTGTGCGCATCGACTTTGATCAGCCGTGTGCACTGGGGGGCACGCCCCAGTAGTCCTTCCCCAGAACACTCATGCGTGACCATTCGACCTCGCAACGGAAGACATCTGGGGCCGAAATCCGAGCTTTCTTAAAATAAAATTAGAAATAATATTGCTAAAAATCAATTTTATTTCACATGGTTGTAGGAAGTTTTTCTAAATTACTGAAACAACAAGCTACTCCGACTACATTTCGCCAAAACTTTATTATTAGGCCTTGATGAAATTTCATTAAATATTACATTTCTTTCTCTTTTATAGGTATGATTATTGAAGCCTATTTTTTAATATCGTGGTACGTTCTATAGACTTATAGCCTACAGAGTGGCCAGATTAATTCGAAAAATTTTAATTTATTTTTCTTATTCATATCAAACAAATATAAAAATCATTTTAGACACTTTTTCCTCGGGGTAATCGTCTTTTCGAAAATCAGACATAAATAGCTAACTACTAAATTTCACTAACAAATTTAAGTATCTTCGTTGTACAATTTCTGTTTTGAATGATTCGGAATTTAAACATTAATATAGTTGTGGCACTTGGGTTTGATTCCCGACAGTAAACTTAGTTATATTATTTTAGAACAAGGTCTTTGATTTTCTCTTGTTAAATAGTTTAATGTAAAATGATTAAACTACTTTTCGTTAAATTTGATAAAATATAAACTGAAAATAAGCAATATGATTTGATATCTATTTTTTTATATATATAAAAATTGTACAGAAAAATTCTACACAATATTCGATGAAAAAACACTTGTTATATTTATATATTTTAATACTCATTCTTAAATGACCTAACATTTATCTCTGCTGCTTGGTGAGACTTGCACGCTCTCTGCTTTAAAGAACCTCTAAACATCCCTAGTAAGTAAAATTTTAAAATAATCTAAAAATAGGAATATGCAGATGATCAAGGCATAAAGAAATACGTCTGAATTAAATCCAAGTCAAGTTGTAAATAATAAACCAATAATTTTAGTCGCATAATAAAGTTTTGTTAGTAAGGTAAGGACAAATTTTAGAATTTCTATTTTCAATAGATAGTCTTGAAGTTGCTTGCAGGTCGAACCAAAGTATTGAATTACACAATTATTTTTTATAGATTTTAGTTATAGTGTTTAAAAATGTATGAAACATGAAGAAAAATCATTTTTTCATTTTTTTTTTGTCAGTTACTCTTTCTCTCTGTTTTTGAGTTTTGACATCCGCAATATCTCCAGAACGCTAAATAGTAGAAAGTTCATTCTGACCCAAAAATGTTTTTATTTCTAAAACGAAGAACTGAATTGATTTTAGATTTATTAATTGAAAAGTTTTTATTTTGCCGAGAGTAGCAGAATTGTTGATTCATAAAGAGAAACATCAAAGAGGTTGTCCTCTGCTTGATGCAAATAAACATATGTACACACATATATATCGAAATTATATATCTGTATATATATATATTATTTAATTGTTTGAAACTATAGTTTCGAAGCCTTGGCCCTTATCATCAGTCTTTTTAATTATAAATGAGATAATTTTAGGTCTCTTTGAAGTCTGGTGGGTAAACAAAAAGCTGTCTTACGAATTTGAAGCTTTTTGGTAGGTTTTTATTAGTTCTTTTTTGTTTCTTTTGGGGAGGGGGGTTTGTTAACTCTTCTTTCAGTTTAGAGATAGAAAAAGCAAGGGTTGGTTTTGAAATTAGGCTGCAGCTCTGCGTTACTAAGGTAAATATTTTGTTTATTTTTAAAATATTTTTTTTTTAGATAATATGGTTGATCATGGGTCAATCCAGGGTTGGGACTAGAAGTATAGGTGTTGAAAACAGTGGTGGTTTTTGTTATGAGGATGATTCAGATGGTTATTTAGATTATAAGGATTTAGGGAAGAATGGTATTAATTTAAAAAGATCTGGTTCCTACAAGTTAGTTAATTCAGATATTAATAACATATGTAGGTTTGCATTCATTTGTAGGATCTGGCATTGATTTGTGGAACAGTCTATTTATTACTACTTGTGATTATAGTATGATTAAATCAATTATAAAGTTTGTCAAGTCCTAGAGTTGTACAAAATTTTATTTAGTTCTCACAAGCAGAGATTAGCTGAGGTAGAGAGAGGTCATTCCATCCTTGTTAAGGTTTTGACCAGGTTTCCTTAACAACTTATGGTAAGGTAAATGCCGGGATGGCAAATCCGCCGCTTGTTCCTAGTATCGGGTTTTTGCGCGGAATTTTTAAATTACTTTTTGCCTTTTGATGGAAATTTATGGTCATGTTATTTGTTAATGAGCATACATTTATATTTTTTTTTCTTTTTTTTTTGTACTTGTTTATTATTTGTTAAATCGTTGTAGTTAATTTGTACTGATGTTTGTTAATGTATTGTAGCTAGATTGTATTGATGTTTGGAGGACCTAGCCACCGAGGACTCGTGCCTCGGAAATAAAGGAATAAAGTTTTATTTGTTTATTTATTTATAAATATTATTTTTCATGGGATCAGTATCGCGTGGATATTGAAAATTTTTGAAATTTTTTTTCCTTCTTTCTCAGCTGAATAGCCAGGTAGAATTAAAAAAAATGATGAGGCCCAAGCCTTCGAAACTATAGTCTCAAACAAATAAATAATATATATATACAGATATATAATTTCGAAATATATGTGTGTGTGTTTATTTGCATCAAGTAGAGGACAACCTCTTTGTTTCTCTTTAGATTTATTACTTCACAACTTCCTTTTCTGGCTAAACTTCATGTATCACATAAATTTAAAGCTATTTGAACCTCGAAAGTTAAATAATATACCACCACCAATAATTTCTTATGTTAATTCTACATATTAGAAAATTATTTTATTATTTTTTGAAAAGAAAAAATATATTGAGCATCCGACGCGATTCGAACCCTTGTCTCTCTCCTTTACACAAAGATAAATTAATTTGTTAATTTATTAATTTGTTTAATAAAATATATCTGAGTGGTAATTTTCAATTTTCCACCTAAATCTCGCTGATAGGAAATTGTCAAGCTTCTAAAATTAGCGGGAAAACGTACCGATATTTGGAAAAATTTCACTTTTTCTTCCAATTTAAAATAACAAACATTTCATGCGATGAAGAAGTAACTTTTTCTCATGTCAAAGTAACTTATTATATAAATTAACTTAGTTAATCTTACCCTAAAATAAACCAAAGCAATTATTCTAAATATCTATTTAAAATACTCCCTGTTAAAATGATGATCAATAAGTCAGTAATTCGAAGAAATATTATCTAAGTTAGCTCACGAAATATTTGGATTAGATAACGTTGTGGTCTCGAGTAAAAGCTTCTTTGACTCGAATCTTGATTAATAATGGATTTTCAGCTTACACACATTATGAACTAGATTCATTTCATAAATCATGTCATTCATGAAGTATACGTTAACAGGCACATCCTGCCAGCAAATTTGATAATAATGTAATGATAGATGTTGAAATTTAATCCATAAATAGACTTGTACCATATTCTTGACACTCAGGCAAACTGAGATGAGATTTAGTCTTTATTGCAAAGGAATTGGAAAGGTCCCTTTGATCTATACCCTATAAAATTATTAAATATATCTATCATACAAAAAGTAAGGCATGAAATTGTCAAATTCATTAACTTCATTGTTTTTACTACGACGAATGACATTTAGGTATACATATCGACCAAAAATGAACGTCTTTCAGACATTTTGTACTGTCTGCGAACCAACTCTCTGTTTCGTTTCTTTAGCTCATCGTAGAACTGTTTCTACCATTTCGCTTTTATATAGAATAGTTACAACCTTGGGGCTTGTACTGACGAGATAAAATCAATAATATCTAACCCTCTCAGCGCGAAATACACAGTTTTCAAACATTCAATACCCCTTCGCAATTAAATTAGATAGGTGCTAACCGAACAAACACATTCGCAAAATCGTTTATCTCTATGACTTCTAGAGAAGTTGAGACAAGAATTCTCTTCTCCCATCCACCTTTCCGGCGACATATAACCTTCAGCCTTTTAAGATCCATAGATAGTTTGAACTCCAACCCAATGCCTTAAATTTCTTCTTCTTCTTCTTTTCACGATGCCAGGGTCCACCCCAGACGAAGACTGATCCGCGATTGGAAGTAGGTGTACACTTCTTTGGAAGATACTATCACGGCAGGTGCTCTGATGAGATAAGATCAATAATTCCCCCCAAAGCATGCTTTGCACGTAGCACGCGTTTTGCCGACTCCCAACACTCTTTCGCGGTCAAACTGGAAAAGTGCCGGACCACTTCATTCGCCAATACATATATCCCCATGACTTCAAGGAACTGGAACACTCTCCCAGCCTCCATCTTTCCCAGCACCTATAACTTCAAACCTTCAAAACCGGGGTGCATAGACACCTACGTCTACACCCTCTCACTTAATCAACTATCTCTTCTCTTCGGTAATGCAAGGGTCTTTCGAGATCCATAGGAGCTGCATCTTTACTGGCGCACCCCTTCTTGCATTCGATTGCATTAAAAAAAAGAAAAAAGTATTTTGGAAGTACATGGAAATATTTGGAAGTACTTTAAAATATTTGGAAGTACTTGGAAATATTTGAAAGTACTTGGAAATATTTGGAAATACTTGGGAATATTTGAAAGTACTTGGAAATATTTGGAATTACTTGGGAATATTTGGAAGTGCTTGGAAATATTTGAGAGTACTTGGAAATATTTGAAAGTGCTTGGAAATATTTGAAAGTGCTTGGAAATATTTGGAAGTACTTGGAAATATTTGGAAGTACAAGTGGAAGTAGGTGTACAGCATGTTAGGTCGCTGTTCACCCTCGGCCCCAGACTTCCGAGGTTACATCTTTTTGGACAACATCTTCTTGCATCAATATCTTTATAAAAAATTTTGAAAAAAATATGATCGTTATATGAATCTTACGAAATGTAGATATGAGCTGAAATTTGACTCAAGATATAGTATTAACAAGCTGTTACATATATTATTAACAAGCTGTTACATTTTGTGTAAAGTTTAAGCTTTTTATCCCAAACCGTTCGCAGACGGAACAAATGCCAAATCACCAAAATGATAAGTTTTCACTTTTTATACTAATTTTTTCCTTAAGTTTATATTCATATTTCGAGAAATATTGACAAAAACTGACGAAAGTAATATTTCTAAATGGCAGAAGATGACATTTAAGCCCTGGATATTAAAGATCTTGGCCTACATAAAAATATGTAAATGTTAAATATTTAGGTGTCATTTCTCGCTTCAAAATTAAAAAAAAAGATTAAATTTAAAGATTAAATTGATTTCCAAAAAATACTAACACACATACAAGTCCCTGGGATAGTTTTCCATTGTTATTGTTTACTTGTAAATAAAAATAACTTTATAATTTTTAAAAATGGATTCAAAATAAGCTCTGAAACATTAAAATTCGATAATTTCAAAAATATGGTTTATTCTCTAAATAAGCAGATGAATTTTAATATTATCTGAATTTCCTTCTCGTCTTCTGAAATTGTTTATAAATTTTTTTTGAACTATTTTATAAAATTGATTCATGGTGTTTATTTCATTATCGTGAATGGATGACTAAACAGAATGATATATGTTTGCTTTTCGGAAAGAAAAACAACTAAAGTCAATCAGTGTCAAAGTAAAATATTTATCTCTTCGATGGCTTATATACTTTATAAAGGCCCCGCTAACTTTTCAAATACATTCAAATCAGTTTTTGTTTTTAGTCAAAAAGTATATTGAAATAACCGACAAATGAATTATAAGGATTAAACATGAAGGGGAGTCAATAAGTTAGGGATAGGAATAAACAGACGTGGAAACCACTGGCATCACAAGAGGTTAAGTAATAAATAGTATTAAAATAATTGATTTATAAAAATGCAACCAAATCGCTTCATTGTGAATATTGATTCATATGTGGGGCATGATGTGGGCATCATACGACTTTCCTATTAGTTTCTCTCTTTGAAATTTTCTTAATTCATATTATTATATGTACTTCAATTCATGTATCCCCCAAGCCGTTTTGAAAAAAACTAGAATAAGCCGAAATTGCAAAATACCAAAAATCTTCAAATAAACATCAACTTCTGGTTCTTCTATTTTAGCCAAAATCTTCTTCTAGCCTCTAGATAGCTTAAGTTTCAAATCCAAAAGTTCTACGACTTACCGTAGACGAGATATGAGCGATTAAAATATTTATTTTGCGACACTCCTAATTTTCACCTTTTTCCCATTTTTCAATCAGATTAAAATTTATGCACGACTAATAACTTATGACACTTGATAAGTACCCCACATCAATTAAAAAAAAATCGTTAAAGCCGTTTTTGAGAAAATCACAAAAACGAAAAATCTTTTATGAAAATGCCAACTTCCAGCGTTTCCATTTCAACCAAAATAGTTATATTTTATTATACCTCGTAAAATTTACAAAAACATTATCTTCTGAAATCCCACACTTACCTACGTCATTCAAACATTATTATACACATAGAGCAGGGCTGTCCAACCCGTGGCCCGCAGGCCGCATGCGACCAAGCACTGCAATGAGTGTGGCCCAACATAAAAACATTCCTTAAAACATTGAGATTTATGTGTAGAGATATATTTATTCCTTTTTTCGAAATATGCATGTATATTTGTACAATACGTGAAGCTTTTTTCTAGAATACAATTCACTAAAAACAAAATTATAAGCTCAACTATATAGGATAAAAAAAAATAATGAAGTTTCGAATATTTAAAAATTCTTCTTCTTATCATATTTTCATTTTTTTAAATATTTTATTATTTCAGTAATTTATATGCTACGACACTAAACCAAGTCTATAGTTATATTATATCATTCTAGTACAAGGTGACAAGGAATTGGAGTTTTCTAGAACAATCACAATTAATTGATAATTTCTCTCCTGGACTAAAACTTGTCAGGACTTGTCTTTTAGATCTTTGCACGTTCTTACATCTCAATAGATAATGGATAGTCAGGAATTATTATATCCGTGACCCTTTTAAAAAATAAATTATTATTCCTCATATCGGCGCCTTAGAGAGTAAACCTGCTAACTCACAACAGGGAAATTTTACATGGCAGAGAAAAAGCAAACAAAATTTAATATTATTGTTATGGAAAAAACTATTTTTCACATTTTTTTTCTACAACTTACGATCGTAATTTTAAGTAGCAGTTTTACTTGGACGATGCTGCATCTCTTTTTCTTTTGAGCGGTATTAATATGTCATATATGATCAAAAATGGAGTTAGCAGGTTTACACTCTAAGTCATTATTAACTATCTTTTTTAGATAACAAATATCAATAGAATTATAATATTTTATCCGCGAACCGAGACAATTTTTTTTCTTCAAATGTGGCCCGTGTAAGCCAAAAGGTTGGACACCCCAGAGCAAAAGAAATATTGTGGCCGGCTTATTGCCTACCTCCTAGGCGTACATCGGAAACAGATTTATTTGAGTAATATAAGGATAATAAAAGTAAAAAATTGTTATTATGTATATATATATATATATCTATAAAGAAGGGATTTAACATTCACACGGTGAAATCGGAATTTGCACCTTTCGTAGCTTCTATTTGATACCGGATCGGTCTCAATTCTTCTTGTTCATTTCAAATATATTTATTAAAATAAAATTGTAGAAAGTATGGTCCAAATTTAGTGGGTTAAATTGCTTGTTTCACATTATATGTTTTTCGAATCTTTTTAAATAATATTCCATCAATATTCTAAAAATAGAAATATTCTGCTATATGGTCTCATTTCTCTTGATTCAAACTTCTTGTTCGTCGTCACTTTGAATGCCATGCTACGTTTTATAGAATGATAATACTTAACATTCTGCTATGAAAAGAAATTGGAAAGTATTCGTGTTAAATCACTAGGTCAGATAATGCTTTTCATGCTGAATGAAAATGTCTTAGTATTGTGAGGGTATTTTTGTGAAGCTGATCTTATTTCTTTTTTCGAAGTCTAAATTTCATGAATCTGCTCACCAGCTGCTAAGAAGTTTAAACTTTTAAATCTCTTTTCTTTGTTCACAGCAGACATTGGTTTAGATGACTTGATTGATTTTGATTTGATTTGTTTTGAAATCTATTTCCCTTGAGGTCTAAGAATTTTCTAAACTAGTTCATTTAATGACTATAACCAAAATGATCAAGAGCTACGCAAAACAAAATCTTTTCAATTATAACCAAATTGCTTTGATATTTTATTCTCTTACCTTTTGAGCCCAGAATAGGGGTCAATGATTTAAGACTTGAATCTCAATTTATTTCTTTTATCAACTAACTTTGATAGTATTTCCGGGAATCAATATTTTTTTTAATATTTATTGTTATTAATAATAAATATTAATATAATAAAATATCGTTTAAAACTTCGAAACTTTCTTTTTATCCACATATTTACTAAACTGTGGGTTAATGGGGAATTATCGAGTCTTTTTTGTTATATAAAAATATACAAAAAAGATCTTTAAATATGTAACGAAATATTGATTATATGGTAAAAAATGTTTCAATTAATTAAAAAATTAATTTATTCAAAATCCAATAAATTTTACTTGTACGTATTCTATAAGTGGAATTCAGATTTTCAAAGATAGACCAGCTAGAAATTTCATCAGATGACAATTTAGAAAAAATTAGTTTAAAGAGAAAATTTCATTAATTAGCATCAATTACGGTATGTATGGAAACATATTGATTAATATTTAATTAATATTAATTAATTGGATTGAAACTGACTTTGTATATATTCATATTACATACTCCTAATTTATCAAGTATTCAAATAAGTTCTTGATAAAGGTTGTTGATATATACTAATAATTACTTTATAATTAAGTTAAATAAATATACAGTAATTTCTGGTTAAATGGGGAATCGAACCAGGTGTTTGTTTTGGACAAATATGTATTTAAGAACTAGAACAAATCGGGAATACAATCCCTTTTCACTTCTTATGGATCGATCGCCTGGCTTTATCGGTGGCACAAAGAATATATACCTATATATATTATACATAATATTGTTAGAGTTCGTGGCTGTGATGAAACTGTACTAGTTGAAGGAGGAGGTATCAGCCAAAGATGGAATCACTGGGTTCAATAAAACAACTTTAATGAGACGTTTCTGCCTGAATTTTATTTGGCCATCTCAGTCAATTAGGAGTTATACACAAAATGCGGTACACATATGTGATCGAACCAAGCCTTGTCAAAAATAAAATTTTTAATAAAATAAAAAAATAAAAAAATAAATTTTTTTATTTTTGACAAGGCTTGGTTCGATCACATATGTGTACCGCATTTTGTGTATAACTCCTAATTGACTGAAGATGGCCAAATAAAATTCAGGCCGAAACGTCTAATTAAGGGTGTTTTATTGAACCCAGTGATTCCATCTTTGAGTGATACCTCCTCCTTCATCTAGTACTATTATACATAAAATCATCTTCGACGTCCTAAAAAATCAATATAATATGTAGTAAGTACCATTTCATATGAACAAGCAGAAAAACAATAGAAACTGCTTTGAATTTTTTTAAGAATTCAGACTAGAAAATGAGAGATAATTACTGAGCATTAAATGAGGCTCTCGACTCCCGGTCCATCATAGAACTGTCTCCGCCCTTTCCCTTTTTTTATAGATACTACTACTATGGCGTTTATTCTGTCGAAAAAAATCAATAATTCTTCCAAAGGCTTCATTTGCGCGAAAAAAATAGTAAATAATAACGTTAGATGGATAAAAAGAGTAAAGAAATACACAAAATTTCCTTTAAAGTCTAAATCCAGTTTTTCTTAAGTGTCGAGAAACTAATATTAAGTGGGTTTGTTTTTTCTAATCACAATTCAACCTATCAAGAGATTAACTTCAAAATCAGTCAACTCGACATTTTCAATTGCCTATCTCTAACGTAATTAAGGTAATTGCTATTGATAATGTAATTAAATTAAATTTAAATAAAACCGTGTTTGTAAGTAAATTAAGTTCAAGACTACTAGATTATTTTCTATTAAAGTTAATTAATCTTTTTAATCACTGCTGTTTTTCAACGATCCGTGCAATTCAAAGAAACTGAAGTTAAAAAATTGAAAACTTATCTTTTTAGCAACTAGGTACACTCTCTGCAAATTTCGGTCAGGGAACTGTTTAAGCTAGAATGCTGAAACTAGATAAAAATGTCCAGCTTATTAATAGCAACTTTTTTACTCTTTAGGAAATACAAATACTTTGGCACTGGAATGGACTTTCTTTCCATGGCATTTCGTTTTCGAGTTATCGTAGGGACCGGGGTTCAGACAGACAGAAAAATGTTGATAAAAAATTTAAAGAGATTATTCTTAATTGAAAACATTCTAGGCCTTGTTCTGATTGCGTACTGGACTCTGAGACATCAAGATCTAAAAGTGGTTTCTTCAATAACCAACATTTTTTTGTTACTAATCTCCTTTCTTTACTTTTATAGTGAATTCGCCACTCTCTTTTCTTTTGCCTTTTATCTTTCACCTTGCATTTTTTTCATACATTTTTCTTTGTTCTTTTGTTTATCCCTTCATTTGTATTCGTGTCTTACCTAAGTACTGTTCATTTCATATGATTTAGTTAGGCTTTTTCCAAAGAGTACTCCGACGTGTCCTTGAACTTATTTGATCTTCTCGAGCACTCTAAAAGATATTCTTCTATATGGTTGCCATTTATATTCATATTCATATATATATATATATATATCAATATAAATACCTATATACCAATCAAAAGTACCTTGATTTATACAAATATAAATTCATGAATATCTTATATTATCAAATATATTTTAAAACCTTAACTATTCTAAAAATTTTAATTTAACAAAGGGTAATATTATTATTATGTATATTAAATTTTTATTTACTTAAAAAATATTGAGAACTATTCTGTCAAAATAAATGTTTGGGCATGTGCATGCTTGTTTAGAAGATTAACTAATCAATAGAAATTTATATATATGCATTGTGTATATACAAATACATGCTCAATTTATTAACCTATATAGAAAATCAAGAAAGATGGTCAACTACTAGATCCGAGATGTTATGCATTATTAGTTTACCATACAGGGTATGATCATGTATTGTAATTGTACATGAAAAGTGTTGTTTTTTTATTTGTTTTTGAAAGTTTGTAAAAAAATTTAAAATTTTTAAAAAAGGATAGATAGCTGTGGCTATGTCAGCTCCACTACTAATACCAGCGGTTTTTTTATATTATTAATTTCAGTTAGAAATATTAAAATTGAGAAAAATAAGAGCCAGTATTGTACAATAATTCATATTTTCAATTATTAAATAGGTATTTGAATTTGTATTAGACATATAGATGCTGTGATGTGTAGAAAGATTGAAATGATATTTTCTATTACAGAATGGCATTATCGACTTTTTTCGACAAATTTCATTTATTTTCCTGATATGGCTTAATCCTTAAAAATCTCGGTAGGGTATAATTTATTATTCAAATTAAAAGAAAAGAAAATCCAGATGCTCTAATAACAGTAAAATAAGTAATTGTTAAAAACAGAAAACTGTTTTTTTTTTAAAGAAGATTATCCGAATTCTACAAGCAAATCTGACGGATTCAAATTATTTAATAATATTCTTAAGCCTAACATCAAAATAATAAATTCAGATATAAGAATTTTCTAAATTATTGTTTATAATTATTCTAAACGCATTAAATTAAAGGAGTTTTTTAATTTTGAAAATTTCTCTCTGGCAAAAGAAAACAGTCAAGATTCCTCTTTGAAAATTGAAACAGCTTGAGAAATTTAACCATCATTGTTTTGCTTCATTAACATAAAAAACGTTGTTTGTAAATTAGAATTATGTGTACAAAAAGTGGATAAGTGTGCCTCTCTCCCTTTTGGAACATGTTTACATTGTCTGGTATATTTGAAGGCCTTGAAATAAATAGTTTTAGTTTAGTCAGGTCCAGAGGCCAACTAAAACTCTGCTGAAGTGAACGGAACCCAACAAAATAACCGAACCGAAATTATTGATCCATTAATACAAATAAATTCTTAACAATTAAAAAGTATATATAAACAAGATGTTTGTTTATGATTAGCAAGATATGTATTGAAATTTTTGAGGGAGGGGCTTACCCTAGCCCCAAGCGCTCATCCTGCTTAGCTTGGCTATACATTCCAAATGTTATTTCAGTTTGAAAAAAACGACATTTTAAGGCAAAAGACCTAAAACAGAACATAATGTTTCACTCTACTGTGGAAAGAAGTAAATAAACAATCAATATTAAACAAAAGTTCCTAAAAGTTATTACCTTTTGTTGATAAGGAAATATTGATATTCATACTATTTTTGAGAAAATAAGAAATTCATATTGAATAAAAATTAAAATTACTTTTGTTCTTATATATCAGAACAAAAGTTCTATTAGTTTTTATTCAAAGTGAATTTCTTATTTTCTCAAAAATAGTATGAACATCAATATTTCCTTATGTAGGTACTTAGCTTTGCTTGTAACATAAATAAAAATACATTTTTTTTAGATTAAATTGAATGGGTGAAGTCTGAGAACTGGTGAATAACAATGTTAGTCCTTCACTTGACAGCAATTTCCCACAATGGCATTTCAGAAAATTCAAAGATGAGAAATGGGTCACCAGGTTACCACTCTAAATCTAGGCTCTTTGCTGTGTTAGGTGAGTGTCAAATTCGATTAAATATTTTCACAAGGGGGGGGGGGAGTTGAGATCCAAAGTGCGTCATTGAAATTTCTGGGGGAAGGGGTTGAAAATTGTTGCAAAATTAGCATTTATATGCTAAAAATAACAACGGTCAAGTTAGTAATTTCAACAAAAGGTTATAAAAAATACAGACAGTCGTGGGACTGTCGGTAGAAGCTTTGCTACTTCGTCGTTGATATGCATTGTCCATTGATTACAAATAATAAAATAATAAAAATAAAAAATATTGAATAAAAAAAATCAATTATAATAATGAAATAAGAAGATGTCGGAAACAGAATTTTTTCCAAATAATAAATTTATAAATAAATTATAAAAAAATTTACAGAATATGTATTGAAAAATATGTAAACAATTGAGATCTATTGTGTTTGTATCATAGAAACTATAGGTTTGTGATAACTGAAATAAGACACGTAAATTTGTGATTCAATATTTTGTGAATATCTTGAAAAAACTGCATCACTGGTGGTTCCAAACTTAGTTGTAGCTGCTGCTGGGTCATTGCTTAATTTTAAATCAAATTTATTCATTAGATATAATTTTAAGAGATCTGATTTTGGTTCTGCAAAGTTAACATTGAAATCGCCAGCCAAAATTAGTGGAAGCTGATGGAAATTTTTACCAAGTAAAAGAGAACCCTCTTTAAAATATTCTAGAAGCGCACGATGAATGAAAAATTCTATGTCTTCCAATTTAGAATTCGGTGAAATATAAATGACTACCATGACTATTTCAACGTTATTGTCCATTTTGCACATACATGCACAGATATCTCCAATAATTGTCCTTCTAACGTTTATATCATTAGTATGGTTGTTTCATTGTTCGGAGTAATAATATTTGTTTTATCATTTAAATTTTTGTAAATTGCTACTCCACTTGCTCGAACATCACTCCGTTTGTATTGAACAATGCAGTCGAAATTAGGTACATCATAATGTTCATCATTACCCATCTAAGTCTCAGTTAGTAGTAGTACATTAATATTTCTAATAACTGTATCTGTGAAATCATTTTTGTGACATTTAATACTCTGGCAGTTGAAAGTTAAAATTGAAAGACCTTTGCTATTTTGCTCAGTCTCGCTTCACCCGCCCTCTCTCACTTCCTCTACCAGCAGCCCAGAATCATGCGCAGTGAGAATCTTACGGGGTCGCTTTTTTATTGCCCAGCGCCCTTTAAGAAGCAAAGCTTCAAAACCTCTTCTAATTGTTTAGAAATGAATAAAATATAATGTACAAGGGGGCTGGGTATTTTTCATGAAAGTGGGGAGTGAGTCATGAAGCTAGGGAGGGATGGGCATCCCTGAATATTTAGGGTCTAAACGAATATTTGTTATAAAACCACACAATTATTAGGTCTCATAAATCTTGCGTCTCTTAAATATAGGGTAGGTATTTAAAACTTTCGTTGGGCGGCCCTCAATAATTTATATAATTTCACTTTTATTTAATAAATGTCACAATTTCGGAATAAGATTTTTCTAGAATTGAAATTGAGTATTAAGCCCGAGGGACTTTTTATTTGATTTAAACTGCCACACACTTGTCATTGCTTCATTAATTTATTTTCTGCATCACTGGACTTGTCAATTGGAGTGGCTTAAAGTTGATTTTTCCTTTAAAAGGGCACAGGAAACAAGATTCATCGATTTGTCCAGAAAATTTCAACTCGATAGTTCTTAACTGAAGGTTTTCTACATTTTATTCGATCGCGACTCTAATGTAGGGAATTTTCGTCAAATATTGAGTGAAAACAATACTTGAACTTACATATTTCTAACTTGAAATAATGATATTAAATAAATTTTAATTTTCTCATTAATATATCAATATATATCTTAATACTCCGCAGACTCCAATAGCATAATCCGCAGTAGTCTCGCGAGATAAAAATATCTTTTTTCAAATCAGCGCGGTCAAAATAATTCTTGTTGACGTATCAATTATTCTTTGATATATTAATGAGAAAATTAAAATTTATTTAATATCATTATTTCAAGTTAGAAATATATAAGTTCAAATATTATTTTCACTCAATATTTGACAAAAATTCCCTACATTAGAGTCGCGATCGAATAAAATGTAGAAAACCTTCAGTTAATTAATGGCAGGCATCTAACATACATGCTAATAGATCTAGCGCTCTGGACTCGGAGATCGAGTATATAACATCTGAGATTTCAAATTCACTCGATGATCCATCCGAATGTCTGGCGGGCTATACGCGAAATGACGTTGGATTGTAGCTAAGTGGATTACATCTTTTTCTCTCTTGGTCCAGACTTAATACTCCGCAGACTCCAATAGCGTAATCCACAGTAGTCTCGCGAGATAAAAATATCTTTTTTCAAATCAGCGCGGTCAAAATAATTCTTGTTGACGTATCAATTATTCTTTGATATATTAATGAGAAAATTAAAATTTATTCCATAGTTCTTCTTGAATTCAGTCTAATGGGAGACAAAGAGAGAGAGAACCTGTCCGTATGTGGGTTGACCATCTCCGGCTTTTCATTTCCACCCTTCCAGCTTACTTTAGTAAACACCTAGAACTCGTATTTAATTTCGAAGAGATTATTTGGAAAATAAAATGACTTTGAGCTTAAAGCAGGAATCCTCTTTGATACCGTTAATGATTTAATTACTTCACTTAGGGATAGAAAATTTAAATACTCAAATTCCTTCTAAAGCTCAAGTTTTCAAAAAGATTCAGTTACTAAATTATTCCATGTCATTCTGATTAATTTTTTTTTAATCGTTTTAACAAGTGAAATTAAATTTTTAAATAAAATCTAATTCAAATCTTAAGAATTCAGAGGACAAATGAAAATCAACTGGCAGCAAAAGAGAGAGTTGTTATTATCTTCAATTAAATCCAGATCTTTTTGCGGGTTGAAAATTCCATTTAATTTATGTTAAAACAAACGAATAAATTCCATACATTCAATACTATGTCCCTAGTAGCACAATGTTTTAAACTATTTAGTAACTATCGTATATAGTGGCTATGTAGATTTCAAGAATCTATATAGGGCTTATATAATTACTATATAGTTTGGAACATTGTGATACTAGGAGTGTTTAAATTTATAATTAATTAATTTATAGAGAATTTATTTTTGATTTTTGTAAAAGAATTTGATAGCTTAATTATTTTTGAAGTTATAATCATACTGGCCTGTTCTCTGGGCAGGCCGAAGTATATTAAATTCAATCCCAGAGGGTCTTCAGTTAGTAATACTCTCGGTATCCAAGTCGGCTGATGGGTAATTTATTTTATTCTTTCCTGCCTCAACCTCCAAAATTAATATCCCTCAGCAATTCCTTGTTTCTCAATGGCAAATGATTCCACCAATTTCCCTTTTCGTCAATCCTACTTAATTTGTAAATAAATCTATATACCCATTTAAACTTCACTATTTTTTTATTTCTATACCTCTAAGGTAGAGGTGAATTTTTATTTTAAATAAATCATTAAGCATATCAAGAAGTTTTAATTACTGATATAATAAAAATGGAAATATTTCGTAAATTTTATTTTTGAAAACAGCTTATCATATATGTAAATACATACATAATTACAAAAAGTAATATCATGAATATTGTGAAGCCAGTAGTATTTGTTTCTGGGTAGATATTATTATTATAAAATTCTAATAAAGAGACATTATTAATTGAAAAGTTTTTGTTTTGCCGAGAGTAGCAGAGTTGTTGATTCACAAAGAGAAACAAAGAGGTAAAGAGCTAGCTAAGTAAAGATCGAACATTTTCAATATCCATACGGTATTGACTCCATGAAAAACAATATTTATATAATAATCAGTAGAGATTGTGGTGTTGGTGCAAGGTGAAACATCTTTAATAAAAATAAGAGTAAATAAATATTTTATTTAATATGGATTTACTATGAGTTAAGGATACTGGGTCACTTATTTCACATTAAAATTAAAAAATTAAAAGATATAAAATTTTTTTCTTTTTCAATATATATATTTCGGGCTATCGACCCATCTTCAGGAAATACAGAAAGTAACTACAATATTTATAATTAAAAAAGACTGATGATGAAGAGCTAGTCTTCGAAACTATAGTCTCAAACAAATAAATTATATATATATGTGGGAGATTATTTGGATGAATTTTCTTAGTTTCTATTTAAGAACATATGTTTGCCAAATGTGTGCTATCTACCCTTGTGAGGGCTGCATTCTTTCTTTTTAGCGAGCTATTGTGTCCCGTTAAAGCCCAGCTCAGGGCTTTCTAGCACAAATACTCTAATACAATGACAACTTGTGTCCATGCTGTCGGCTGACAGTGCACCCCCACCCCACTCATATGCATGTGTAGTTAGTTAGTTGCAACCAGGGTTGCCAATTTAGCGGTTTTCCCGCTAGATCTGGCTATTTTTACTCCATCTAGCTTGAAGAAATCTCATCTAGCGGCTAGCGGGAAATCTGGCTTTTTTCAAACATTTCTGGCGGGATTTCTGGCTTTTTTACAAATCAAGTTAAATTCATTTTTTAAGCAAAATTCCTCTATTAACAATAAATTTTCAACATTAACAAAATTACTGTTGACACTTGGCACTCGGTCGTATCTTCTTTTCTACTCTCTTGTATTATATTTTGAAAATTAAATTTAAATATAGCGCGCGCTCTTCATTATAGTTTAACCATAGAGTAATACTTTATTATTTTTGTATATTAAATTAAATTATATTTTTTAATAGATACGCCAGTTGATTTGTCTATTTATTATTTTTATATATTTACTTAAATTAAATTTTTTGGTAGATACGTCCGTTATTTCGTCTTTGATTAAAAATGGAGCCACTTTATTATTTTTGTATATTAAATTAAATTAAATTTTTTAGTAGATATCCTATTTATTTCTTGTATATATTATTTTAAACGTTTTTAAGATTGTTTTTTAATAGATTTCTATTTTTTAATTATAAAATAATCAATAAGTAAATATTTTTTCTTTTTTATATTATTGTATATTTATATTTTAAATAAAAGAAATAGCAAAAGCTGCACGACTCTTTAATGAAACTTTGTTAAATATAAATAAATTCCAGCTATAAAATTTGATGCAATCCTATATTTAATAATATAAATTAATAATATGCACAATGTAAATTTGTTTTTTTAATTAAAAAAAAATTTATATTGCAGTTTTCTAATTTATTAATAATTTTTTTTTAAATACCATATTATTTTTATTCATCATCGAGTATTATTATTATTATTAAAGGTAAAAAAGTTTATTTAGTAAAAAAAATTGTGATAAGTAAATTTAAATCACATAGAAAAATTATTCTCAATGCATTTCTTGTGGGAGCAATTGTTCACTTTTTGAGTCTACCGCTAGATGGCGATAGGAAAGGAAATCTGGCGGTTTCTAGCTATTTTGGAAGACCGATCTAGCGGTTTTATAAATCAAATCGTTGGCAACACTGGTTGCAACTTGAGAGTCAGTTGTTGATAAGGCGTTGGCCAGTTGAAAGCGAGTGATGCTTAAGTTGTACGATGATAGTGTTAAGATGATGTGTATTAAGATGTTTTCACGATGACCCCCTAGACACGAATATGTATAACCCCCTTTTTGTAAATAAATATTTTTTAAAGAATAAATACGTGTGTTGTTAACCCCTATGAGCCAATGGGGCGAAACCCCGCCCCCCTACATATATATATATATATATATTGTGACGATACAGCGTCTAATTTTATTTTTTTGGTTTTGTAATCTCAATATCTGAATTAATCATAACAATGTATAATTAAAATTGTAAGTTACTTTTAAGATCAATGGAATTCATAATTGGCAAATTTATGGCCGTGTAGAGTAAGCAAAGGACCTCTAGTGGTGATGAACTGATTAACATAAATTAGCATTGATTGATGGCGCCCTCAATGTATAAGTGGGTAATTAAGGCCACGTGCTAGGTGTTGTTGACCCGCTCAACGGAAGCGTTCGACCTCTTGTATATTGACCTTCAAAGGGAGAACACCTAAGTCGTATTATGCTCAGTGAATTACATGTGTTAGCTAAAAATCTTTGTGAATCAACCTAATCCCATCACATTTAGGGTTTGTGGATGTTTTAGTGAACAAGATAAGTGTGATTTCATCGAGTGAAAAGGATATTTGCCAGGAATATCGGCAAATTCGGACATAGGCGAGAACCGGCGTCTACAGCGCGTGTCCTTGGACACGTGTTCAATCACCTGTGGAGCCCTACAGCTAAGTAAAACATTGAAGTGCCTTCAATCGAATTATCAAACTCCCTACGAACTTTGTTTTTTTCAATATACAATTGAGCATAATTCGCTAACGGTTCGAATTAATTGAACTCTTTTATGTTCCATTCAATCTAGTAAAAACTCTTGAACTCAAACCTTTAAAAGATTTAAAATTAACAATTTAAAAATTAAAAATTTATAAATTTTGTATTGAATTATAATTAACTTTAAGTTTAAAATAGAAGATTAAAGAAAACACTTTCAATTATCTCGGTCACCTCAATAAGGAAATAATAAAATTAAATTAAAAAATTAAACCCTAAATTAAAATAATTTGAAGGCAACAAAACATTCGAAAAATCAAAAAAAACTTGAATTAAAAGCAATTTTTAATATTAAAATTAAATTTAACTGGTAATTGGAATATACTAAAAGAAAGATGGCGGACCCACGCTGTGTCATGTGATCAAAATATTGAAACGCGGGAAGGAACGTAATTCCAGGAATTGTCGCTGAGCTATTAGCAAAAAAGTAAACAAACCAAGTTTAACTTCTATTAAATGTATAGTCCCCAAATGGGTCGGTAGAATCCGAATCAGTTGACAAGTTCATTTCAATAGAACCTACCTTGCGGTAAAGAAAATAATGACACAAACCACAGATAAAATTCCGATCCAATCTTTACAATAGGAAATTAATCAATTGAATATTCATTTGAACGTATTCCAATACCAGTTGTTAGTTAAACGTTTAAAACAAATAATCGCGATAATTATTTATCGGATGTGTTGTTGCAGGAAAATTACCAAAATATAATAATAACATTTATTGATAAAAGTTATATTGAATTAAAATTAATGATATTATAAGAATTACCTGATTATGACCAAAAGTTGAAATTGTTTCATTTAATTAATTAAGTTGAGATTAATGTGAAAATTTGAAAGAATTAAACACCTGATTGAAGTGTAATCAAAAATTATATTTAACATCAATGAATCAAGGAAGAGAATGACATCTGTCAAAACAAATAAATTTGACAACTGTCAAAACATGTAAATAAACAAACCGTGTCATCAACAGAAATGAATAGTTAAGTCAAATGAATTAAAACTAAACAATGATATACAGATTAAATTAACTGATAAGGACTGCTAATTACATATGATTAGATAATAAAACTATTTATACCAAATTTAAAAAATTAAATAAAAGTAAATATTATAACTCACCTGTCAAAATTTGACTGAAGGAATTAGGACTGTTTGAATATTAATTTTTATTAATACTGAATTCCCAATTAATTATTCACAAGTGGATAATCAATTATGTACACATTTTGATTAATTTAATAGTGATAATTAATTTGAGTAAATTATTTTATGTTAAGATTTAAATTTCCAATCAATTGGGTTGTACCAATCAATAATTCCTGATTTACATTGAATTAATGTATTATTAATAATAACTTTGAGTAGATTGTTTGCAATAACATTTTAACTTCAATTATTTATTATTCTCAAGTGAAGAATTAATTGTTCACAATTAAAATATCGTGATAAATTATTTCATTATTGTTATTATTGATTATAATTACTTACCTTAAATTACCAACAATTTATAATTGATAAATTTAATTTTTCAAGGTAAAATTAGTAAAGTCACGATTTCAATCATTATAAATAAACAATATTTTTAATATAAATAAATTCTAGTTACTTAAATTAAATTAATTTACTTGGTTCTATCATCAATCCTTCTATAGACAATAAGATTTTTCTTTCAGCTTCCAATTTCAGGTAACTGATCGCTTCAGTCCGTATTGTCCCAATAGTAGAGAAGTTTTTCTTTCCAAGTGGTTTATTCAATTGTAGGCATCCGCTCAATCAGATAAATCCCTGTGTAGCATCTTAAGCCTCACCTACAGTTCTATTAATTAGTGGGGGGCTAATTACAGTAACATCCTTTAGACCGACAAGGGCGCAACCCAGCGAAGCAGATAAGATCCAATAACACCTTTGAATTCAGCATTGCGTCCTTTTAATATAATTCATAGAGTGTCTAACCATAATCGATTAGCTCCCTGAGTACACCCTGCTCGTAAACCATTTTATTGTTGCAACCTACTCAATATTGTCTCATCTTCAATATTGAGGAGAAGTGCGATAGTAGCTTGGTCAGAGCGCAAATTGGGCGAAGTAAAATAAACAATAAATTATTTTACAAGCCCAGGTTTGTCACATTTGGTGGAGGTGCGGCTGGGATACAGGCACAGGCAGGCCTACGAATAGGTAGACCAAAGGGGGAAAATTTTTCTAGTAGTACAAAACCTACATAACGGCCAATAACGGGGAAAATATGGGGGACGAAAACAGTCAATACCGGGAATCAAAGGAAGTTCCGTATACACCACAAGAAAACCAGCACAGGGAAGAGCCAGCACTGAATATGAGCCAATTCATGGAAATGCTATCAGAAATGCTGGAAACAAAACTAGACTCCCAAAGTAAAAAATTGGAAAAAAATATTTCATCAGCGATGGACAAAATTTTTCAAGTAGCCAATCAGCAACTACAAAATCAAACATACGAAATGAAACAAATAAAATTGATTGGTGAACAACAGTTAGAATCTGACAAAAGAAAAACGGTAATGCCCACATATGCAATGATTTATACTATAGATAATGAAATGGAAGAGGTAGAAATTTTACCTACATTTGAATATGAAGTAGTAACAGCTAATATAGTGAAAGAACCACTGTCAGAAGTTAACAAAACCATTACAGTCATTCAAACACCGACTGCTACCTCTGTCATAGAAACAGTAAATCAGTACACAATAACAACATGCGATGGAATTGAAGGCACTAACCTTGAGTCAGAGAGGGAAATGACGAAAACTATCGAAATCATAACTAAAAAAGCCAGAAGAAAGGCCAAACTAAATAAAAGGGGGTTTAAATTCAAAATGAAAGTACAAAATAGAAAAATTTTAAACGGGAAAAAGAACGACAAAACTGTAAAGAAACGAACAGGACATACCACTCGGAAACGGACTCAATCCAATTCCAGTGGTCTTATATCGACCGAAGCCCTCGAACCCCCAAAATCCGGGAACTAGCGGGAGAATGGGTAAAACAATATCGGGGACCATACCGGGTATCCAAGGTGTTACCCAATGCATATCAACTAGAACATGAAAATGGTAGAATAATAGGGACGTTCAATATTAGAAGTGTGAAAGAATACCATTCACCGATCACCGAATTGAACTAATAGTTGAATGTGGCCTTAGGCTAAAGGGGAGGCTCAGCCCCTACTTCACATTCCTTTGAGTATCCTAAATAGTAACACCCTATTAATAACGAGACGTTACAGACAATCGTCCCTATTGAATGACAAAATTTTGACCAAAACGACAAACGGACATATTCTGGAAAAGTGTAATGAAGTGAAGATAATTTGTAAATACGTTCGTACTAACACTAGATTAAGTACTTACCCTTAATTTAGCATAAGTTCGTTCGTACTAAACTTAGACCTAAGTTACTAACCACTAAACATTGTAAATGCGTTCTTTTTCTACTAACCCTAGTTCTAACTAACATAGAATAAGCGCGTTCTTACTAATCTAGGTCCTAAGTAACTAACGACACCAACAACCAGTCAATTAAGTCTTCAATATTACACCGGACCAGAAGGACAGACGAAAGACCTTCGGACAAAAGTTCGAATTAATTTGGGGGAAAACAAAATTAGAATCAGTAATAAACCATTGAAGTAATTGGGAATGGGGGGGATTGCCAGGAAAACAAATAACAATAATTGGGGGGGGTTCTTAAAAAACCCTACAGAAAGGTCTTAAATTGAACAACATGGTAGATCCATAATAAAACTAGATAACTCACGATAAATTGTGTCACGAATAACCACCTCATAACCGTACCACCTAGGATAATGTCATAGTTGAGAAATAAAATAGATAATCAATAGCCCGAATTCATGAGTGGGAAGTTCCAACCTATCTTCGGTACGAATTGTGGAGATCAATGACATGGAATGATTTGTTTAGCGCGCGGTACCCTGGTCCAGCATTGATGGGGAAGAGTGAAGCAGCCGGTGACATTCATTGCCACTAGTGTGTAAAATAATACAATCTAACGTAAATGTGTGGTTTCTAAGGAAATACTGGGCAACGACCCTAAAATGAATGATCAATCCAAAAGTTAGTAGTAACAATTCCGAGTTAGTGTAGGATTGGCCGAGATGACCAGCCTGAATAGTCATGACGTGGAAGAAGTCAAAGCTTTTCAAGCTAAGAAAACGTTGGTAGGTTTCACGTAAGGAATGGTAGTATGTTGGTTAGATACAGAATTAAAACAACCTGACGGATCCTGATTGGGAGTGACAGTGAGCGATCGGACCTGGAAATGGAGGATTGGTGATAAATTTAATAAAGAATAATTGGGTTAGGAACAAAATGAAAAGGGGTTGGGGGTAATATCATTGCGGGTATAAAGGGAAAATCACCCTGGATATAAAGTTTTGTTTATTTATATGAAAGGCGGAAAAGCCAATTTAGATTTAAGTAAACTGGTAACACCAAAAAGTGAACCAATAAAATCAGAGTCCAAATGACTTCAGTCAAGTTCAGAAATCCAATAGAAGATTATTTGATTTCTGAAGGGGGGGAATGTGACGATACAGCGTCTAATTTTATTTTTTTTGGTTTTGTAATCTCAATATCTGAATTAATCATAACAATGTATAATTAAAATTGTAAATTACTTTTAAGATCAATGGAATTCATAATTGGCAAATTTATGGCCGTGTATAGTAAGCAAAGGACCTCTAGTGGTGATGAACTGATTAACATAAATTAGCATTGATTGATGGCGCCCTCAATGTATAAGTGGGTAATTAAGGCCACGTGCTAGGTGTTGTTGACCCGCTCAACGGAAGCGATCGATCTCTTGTATATTGACCTTCAAAGGGAAAACACCTAAGTCGTATTATGCCCAGTGAATTACATGTGTTAGCTAAAAATCTTTGTGAATCAACCTAATCCCATCACATTTAGGGTTTGTGGATGTTTTAGTGAACAAGTTAAGTGTGATTTCATCGAGTGAAAAGGATATTTGCCAGGAATATCGACAAATTGCGGACATAGGCGAGCACCGGCGTCTTCGGCGCGTGTCCTTGGACACGTGTTCAATCACCTGTGGAGCCCAACAGCTAAGTAAAACATTGAAGTGCCTTCAATTGAATTATCAAACTCCCTACGAACCTTTTTTTTTTCAATATACAATTGAGCATAATTCGCTAACGGTTCGAACTAATTGAATTCTTTCGTGTTCCATTCAATATAGTTAAAAACTCTTGAACTCAAACCTTTAAAAGATTTAAAATTAACAATTTAAAATTAAAAATTTATAAATTTTGTATTGAATTATAATTAACTTTAAGTTTAAAATAGAAGATTAAAGAAAACACTTTCAATTATCTCGGTCACCTCAATAAGGAAATAATAAAATTAAATTAAAAAATCAAACCCTAAATTAAAGTAATTTGATTGCAACAAAACATTCGAAAAAACAAAAACTTGAATTAAAAGCAATTTTTAATATTAAAATTAAATTTAACTGGTAATTGGAATATCCTAAAAGAAAGATGGCGGACCCACGCTGTGTCATGTGATCAAAATATTGAAAACGCGGGAAGGAACGTAATTCCAGAAATTGTCGCTGAGCTATTAGCAAAAAAGTAAACAAACCAAGTTTAACTTCTATTAAATGTATAGTCCCCAAATGGGTCGGTAGAATCCGAATCAGTTGACAAGTTCATTTCAATAGAACCTACCTTGCGGTAAAGAAAATAATGACACAAACCACAGATAAAATTCCGATCCAATCTTTACAATAGGAAATTAATCAATTGAATATTCATTTGAACGTATTCCAATACCAGTTGTTATTTAAACGTTTAAAACAAATAATCGCGATAATTATTTATCGGATGTGTTGTTGCAGGAAAATTACCAAAATATAATAATAACATTTATTGATAAAAGTTATATTGAATTAAAATTAATGATATTATAAGAAATACCTGATTATGACCAAAAGTTGAAATTGTTTCATTTAATTAATTAAGTTGAGATTAATGTGAAAATTTGAAAGAATTAAACACCTGATTGAAGTGTAATCAAAAATTATATTTAACATCAATGAATCAAGGAAGAGAATGACATCTGTCAAAACAAATAAATTTGACAACTGTCAAAACATGTAAATAAACAAACCGTGTCATCAACAGTAATGAATAGTTAAGTCAAATGCATTAAAACTAAACAATGATATACAGATTAAATTAACTGATAAGGACTGCAAATTACATATGATTAGATAATAAAACTATTTATACCAAATTTAAAAAATTAAATAAAAGTAAATATTATAACTCACCTGTCAAAATTTGACTGAAGGAATTAGGACCTTTTGAATATTAATTTTCATTAATACTGAATTCCCAATTAATTATTTTCACAAGTGAATAATCAATTATGTACAATTTTGATTAATTTAATAGTGATAATTAATTTGAGTAAATTATTTTATGTTAAGATTTAAATTTCCAATCAATTGGGTTGTACCAATCAATAATTCATTATTTACATTGAATTAATGTATTATTAATAATAACTTTGAATAGATTGTTTGCAATAACATTTTAACTTCAATTATTTATTATTCTCAAGTGAAGAATTAATTGTTCACAATTGAAATATCGTGATAAATTATTTCATTATTGTTATTATTGATTATAATTACTTACCTTAAATTACCAACAATTTATAATTGATAAATTTATTTTTTCAAGGTAAAATTAGTAAAGTCACGATTTCAATCATTATAAATAAACAATATTTTTAATATAAATAAATTCTAGTTACTTAAATTAAATTAATTTACTTGGTTCTATCATCAATCCTTCTATAGACAATAAGATTTTCTTTCAGCTTCCAATTTCAGGTAACTGATCGCTTCAGTCCGTATTGTCCTCAATAGTAGAGAAGTTTTCTATCCAAGTGGTTTGTTCAATTGTTCAGGCATCCGCTCAATCAGATAAATCCCTGTGTAGCATCTTAAGCCTCACCAACATTTCTATTAATTAGTGGGGGGCTAATTACAGTAACATCCTTTAGACCGACAAGGGCGCAACCCAGCGAAGCAGATAAGATCCAATAACACCTTTGAATTCAGCATTGCGTCCTTTTAATATAATTCATAGAGTGTCTAACCATAATCGATTAGCTCCCTGAGTACACCCTGCTCGTAAACCATTTTATTGTTGCAACCTGCTCAATATTGTCTCATCTTCAATATTGAGGAGAAGTGCGATAGTAGCTTGGTCAGATGCGCGGATCGAGCGAAGTAAAATGAATATTAATTATTTTGCATAAGTTCGGAGTTTTGTCAGCAATATATATATAATTTCGATTATAGATAAGACGAAAGTTTATTTGCATCAAGCAGAGGACAACCTCTTTGTTTCTCTTTGTGAGACATTATTAAATTTTTTCTATCAGATCCGTATCTAAATATAGTTCTATACATTCAATCAAAAAGTTTTCATATAAAAAATGTATAGCTAATGAAACTGGAGTCGAAAATAGACCAAATGATTATTTTTCCAGAAATCTTAAAATCTAATTCCAGATTCAAAATTTAATATTAGCCATTTTATTTTTTGAGAACTTTTCACTAGATTTTCTTATTTTAGAGATAAAAAATTATCAGGTCGAATTGTATCAGATAAGTTTATGATTTTATATCGGGCCGCATTCATTACGGTGCTCTGCCGCATGCGGCCCGCGGGCAGAGAGCAGACAGCTCTGCTCTAAGGGCCGGTTGCATGTCGCAAAGTAAATGCTTTTTACCACTAACCAAGGTAGATGGTAAATGGAGGGGCTGGGATGGCCAATCAGATGACAGGAACTTTCAGTGCCTATTAGATTAAATCTCCTTTTATATCTAGATAAATTAGATATTGAACTCACGAAAATATATATGAACCTGTATGTAGCTAAAACCTGTTTTTCGTTGAATCAGTTTTTTTTTTTTTTTCATTTTTTTTTTTTTGTTAATATTGAATTTAAACTCCTCTCGGTGAAAGATAAATGTCTAAAAGCAAGGGGGCGGAAGCGGCTGTTTCGGTGAGATATCGCACTAGAACGAACGGCGTTTACCATGAATTACTTAGTAACTCACAAATTAAACACCTCGCTGCATTAAACTAATATCTTTTCAAATTCATTTTCTATGGGTGTAAATTTGATTAAGTTTTCTTAGTTGAAATGTGTACTAGATTTTTTAATAATAAGTTTATAAATAATTAAATATTTTATTGACACTTAAAAAAAAATTGAAAAAAAAATATTAAAAATATTTATATCAATGTCATGTTGCACTGACATTTCAACCAGAGGGTGCTGTTCAAAAAAGAACCCTTTTTAAAATGTTATATTATTTTTCACTACTTTTTGTAAATTTCATCGATAAACGCAGAATTTTTCCTTTACCATGTTGTTCAAATTTAACATTAAATTATTATATGGTATGAAAATCCTCTTGACATTTTTAAATTTTAGGGATTCGCATCATCGAGAGCATCCATGGATCGCACGCCACTGATATACATATATACATAATTTGTTTTTAAATTTCGGCTAAGAGCAAAAGCTCCCCATCCGATTTCCTATATTTTATATAATAACTAGCTGCAAGGCCCGCCTTCGGCGGCCCTCTTGCTAGCCAGGGGGCACGCCCCCAGGACCCCCAACCCATGAACCCTACCCTCACACCCCACTCACACCCAGCACCCCAACCCCTCGCCCCCACACCACCACCCCGCACCCACCCTGAAACCCACCCCCGTGCCCCCAACCCCTACCCCCACACAACCACCCCATGCCGCCCCACCCCACTACGCCTCTGCACCCTCACCTGAACTCCCCACTCCACCCATTCCGCCCGCGCCTAAGCTCCTTGACCCCACCCCCGCTACGCCCCCCGGACTCCACTCCGCACCACCCCGGACCCTCATACGCTAACTCACCCCCTACTCCATTCCACCCCAACCCCGCACCCTCACTCTACCCCCGCACCCAGTTTTTGCATTTCTGTGCAGAGTTCTAGTGACCCACAGATTATATATACAAAATTTGGTTAAGTTGGCTCTAAGGGTAAGAATTTTCATTTTTTGACCCCCCCTCCCATTTTGGGTGGTTAGTTTTTGCATTTCTAGCCTTCTAGTGACCCACAGATTATGTATACAAAATTTGGTTGAGTTTGGTCCAAGAGCAAGAATTTTCATATTTTGACCCTCCCCCCTTTTTTGGGTGGTTTTTTGGGGGAATTTTTTTTAAATAAAAGTTGTCAGAAATCATATCCCCTACAACTTTGCTCATAATAAAATTTGCCGTAGAGTTAATAGTTTAGGAGTTATTTGATAATTTTCATTCGTGCGCTCCCCTCCCCCAAACCCCCTTTTGGGGTCAAAATATCAAAACGTTATATAGCTATAAACGTAAGTTAGAAGACATCTGATGCAAATATGAAATTTCATAATAATCCCTTCAGCCGTTTTTACGTGAATCGTGAGCAACTTTTCGCGGAAACCACGGAAACATACATACATACAGACAGACAGACAGACAGGAATTTTGTTGAGGGTGTTTTCGTTCATAACTTTGCTTGAAACGTGTGCAACCAAAATTTGGCGTGATTTGGACCAATGTACAGACAAAACCTTAATTTTATATATACATATATATATAGATTATATAATTAGAAAATATTAAAAATAGAAGGAAAAAAAATTGGTTTGCTATGCCTTTGCTAAAGAAGAAACACTGCTGTGGAGAGAGGAAGGAAGCATTTTATTTGTTTCCTTCATTGACTTCTTGAAACCCTGAAGAAGGAGGGAAGAATCCTCCGAAACCTCGGTTTGAAAGGAAATGAGGAAGGATTCCAATAAATTACACCTTATTTTATATGTGTTAATTTTGTCTTTCCTCACTACTACCCCTGGGCTGCCTTCCATTACATTCAATTATTAGAAAATATTCTTCTAAAATTAGACTGAAAAAATTAAAAATAAAATGATGTTTATGAAAAGCAAGAACATAAGAGATAAAGAGGCCACATTATTCTAAACGAAAACGAACAGGCAAATAGATGGAAGGAACACCTAGAAGAACTCTATGGAGAAGAAAACAATGAACCCAATAGAAGAAGAAGAATCTGTGGATGAAAACGAATTAGGAGACCCCATACTCAGGTCAGAATTCGAGACAGCTTTGAAGGAACTAAAAAATAATAGAGCACCCGGAATAGACAATATACAAGCTGAAATCCTAAAGAACTCTGGAGAAAGGCACGTGACAAACTTTTGAACTAATTAGTAAAATCTATAAATTGGGAATCATCCCAAAAGATTTCGAAAAAAACAAAATAGTCACACTTCCCAAAAGACAGGCGCGGATAAATGTGAAAATTTCAGGACCATTAGCCTAACCTCACATGCCTCCAAAATCCTAACCAAAATAATCCAAAGAAGAATAGAACAAAGAGTTGAAGAAAATCTGGGGGAAGACCAGTTCGGCTTTAGAAGAAACAGAGGCACCCGAGAAGCAATTCTCTCTCTTAGACTAATAATAGAAAGGGCTTTTATCAGGGAAGAATCTGTCTACATCGGATTCATAGACCTAGAAAAAGCATTCGATAACGTCAATTGGGAAATTATGTTTAAAATATTAAAACAGGCGGGAATAAAATTCAGAGAAGAAGACTAATCTACAATCTATATCAAAACCAGACGGCAATTATAAATATTGGTGATGAACAAAGAGAAGCCAAAATAAAAAAGGTGTAAGACAAGGATGTGTGCTGTCACCCATGATTTTCAACTTATACATAGAAGAAGCGATTAAAGAATTCAAAGACAAAATTGATACAGGTATAGAAATCCAAGGTCAAAAGATCGCTATGTTAAGATTTGCCGATGACATTGCCCTTCTAGGAAGCAATAAAAAAGAATTAGAGGACGCCTTGAATGGAATTAACCAAATCCTAATAGAAGAAATCAAAATGAAAATAAACAAGAATAAAACCAAGGTCCTAGTATGTACAAAAAAAGAACAAACGAGACAGGAATGCATCAAAATTAACCAAGAAAACCTAGAAGGAGTTAAGGAATTCCGCTACCTAGGAAGTAAAATAACATGGGATGGGAGGAGCAAAAACTGAAATTAAATCAAGAATTGCCCAAGCAAAAATGGGGTTTAATTCAAAACAAAAACTACTATGCTCCTCCTCAATCAGCTTAGCAAACAGGAAGTTGCTATTGAAGACATATGTATGGAGCATAGCCATGTACGGGTGTGAAACCTGGACAATTGGAAAAGCGGAGAGAAAGAGATTGAGGCTTTCGAAATGTGGTGCTACAGAAGAATGATGAATATCAAATGGATGGATAAAATTACAAATGAAGAAGTTCTTGGAAAATCGGAGAAAGAAGAACCTTGTGGAAGAGTCTGAAGAAGAGAAGAGGTCAGATGATGGGGCACACACTGAGACATGGGGGACTGCTTAGGGATATCTTGGAGGGGAGGTGGGAAAGAAAAGGGGAAGGGAAGACCCAGATTAGAATATTTCAACCAAATAATTGGGGATATGGGATGCCAGACATTTAGAGAGGTTAAACAGCTGGCGGAGGACAGAGTCGAGTGGAGACGGATTGTTGCATCAAACCAGTTTTAGGACTGTATACTCAATGATGATGGATGATGATTATGATAGTTGTAGTATGAAAGTGATGGTGAAAAATGATCATGGTTAGGGTGAATCGAAATAGTCTTTCTATATGTTTTTCCAAATCTTCTGTGTTTAGTCCGATTTCATTGATATCATTTTTATTTATGAAGGTGGGTCTGCAATTATCCGAAGGATTTGATTTTGTACTCTGTGAAGAGTATTCAGAGCAGATTTAGAAACTCCTCCAAACCATAAGGGAGAGCCGTAAATCAGTTGAGGTCGAACTATTGCTTTGTATAGATTAATTTTCCATTGTAAATCAAGAGGATTTCTGGGATTGATCAATGGTCAAAGGAGAATGCTTAAGATTCTCCCTTTTCGAACTGCTTCTTTTATGTGCGCATTTCATTTTCTTTTTCTGTCTAGATGTATTCTTAAATATTTTAAATTTGGTTGCCATTCCAGAATTCATGATTCAAATTTTACTTTGGTGTTTTTTCTTTTTTCAAGAATAATATTATTGCTTCTGTCTTATTTTTTGTTTCCATAATTCGAAATATTTTGAAATGAATTTTAAATTGTCTTTAATTTTATGAACGAGACATCGAATATACTTATAGAATCTTTAATAAAAAGTTTATTTTTTAATTACTTAAAAGAAAAGTACTCATCAATCAAGTCTCTCACTTACTACTGCATCTGAAATTGTTTTCAAGCATCAACTGTCAACATTGTGTTGAGATGCAAATTAAACCCACCTTTCTTTGCGAATTTTTTTTTGAAAATAGAAATTTAGAGAGAAAAACTGAATACTTTTTCCAAGGCTCAGTATGCGCCGAATTGCGTTGATTCGGTTTTTTTTTTCGATAGAGATCAATTTGATCTAGGAGCTTGAAACTTTGGAAAGAGATTATTAATATTTAGTTTTGTTAGGGGAGAATAGTCTAGGTTCTTGGTGAAACATATTTTAATAAAGTAAAGAAAATTTTAAAAAAATTTTAAAATATAAAATTATTGGTAGGTTTCACAAAAAAGACAAGATGCTTATTAGAATGACTCTATATACAGTATATTTCAGGCCACGAGCCCATCTTCAGGAGTTCAAAGAGAAAACTTTCACTTCGAACTCCTGAAGAACCGACCTAGATTTTTATATTTCTTAAATTCTTTTAAATACTTTTTTTTAATTTCTTTACTTTATTAATATCTAATATAGTTGTCTATACAAGTTGATTAAACCTTTGGTTATTGAACAGTTTATTATAATGTTTTGAAATAAACCTTATTATATACTTATCGAATGTTTGCTACATTTGATTTAATCGCGAATCAAATGTAGGTGATTTTTGTCAAATATTGAGTGAAAATAATATCTGAACTTATATATTTCTAACTTGAAATAATGATGTTAAATAAATTTATAATTTTTCTCATTAATAAATCAAAGAATAATTGATATATTAACGAGAATTGTTTTGACCGCGATTTTTGAAAAAGATATATATCGCGAGACTACTGTTGATGAAGCTATTGGAGTCTGCGGAGTCTGGACCATTTAGCTACAATCCAACGTTATTTTGCGTTTAGCCCGCATGACACTTTGGATGGATCACCGCAGACTCCAATCGCTACGTCAGCAGTAGTCTCGAGATATATATCTTTTTCTAAACAATTCTCGTTAATATATCAATTATTCTTTGATATTTAATGAGAAAAATTATAAATTTATTATTATATACTGTTTATAAATATATTTACTAAAAGAAATACTAACAAATATAGACAAAAATGAACACCCGACACTACATATCAATCCGTACATCTATATATATAAAATTAAGATTTTGTCTGTACATTGGTCCAAATCACGCCAAATTTTGGTTGCACACGTTTCAAGCAAAGTTATGAACGAAAACACCCTCAACAAAATTCCTGTCTGTATGTCTGTCTGTATGTCTGTCTGTTTCAGTGGTTTCCGCGAAAAGTTGCTCACGATTCACGTCAAAACGGCTGAAGGGATTATTATGAAATTTCATATTTGTATCAGAGCTCTTCTACCTTACGTGTTTAGCTATATAACGTTTTGATATTTTGACCCCAAAAGGGGGTTTGGGGGGGTGCACGAATGAAAATTATCAAATAACTCTTAAACTATTAACTCTACGGGAAATTTTATAATGAGCAAAGTTGTAGGGGATGTGATTTCTGACAACTTTTGTTTAAAAAATTCCCCCCAAAAACCACCCAAAAAGGGGGGAAGGAGAAAAATATATAAATTCTTGCCCTTGGAGCAAACTCAACCAAATTTTGTATACATAATCTGTAGGCCTCTAGAGAGCTAGAAATGCAAAAACTAACCACCCAAAATGGGGGGGGGGTCAAAAAATGAAAATTCTTGCTCTTGGACCAAACTCAACCAAATTTTATATACATAATCTGTGGGCCTCTAGAGAGCTAGAAATGCAAAATCTGGGTGCGGGGTGGAGTGGGGGTGGGTTAGGACATGGGATGCGCGGGAGTGGAATGGCGGTGGAGTGAGGGAGTATGGCGGAGTAGGGGGGGGGGTGCAAGGTTGGTGGGTGGGGGGTTCAGGTGAGGGTCCAGTGGCGTAGTGGGATGGTACGGTGGGGGTACGAGGTGGGGGGTGCAGGTTAGAGTGTTGAAGTGGTGGTGTGGGGGCGGGGGTTGGGGTGCTGGGTGGGTTTCGTGGAGTGTGGTGGGTTGGAGTGGGGGGTGAGGTTGGGGTTCGTGGGTTGGGGGCCCGAGGGGTGGGTGAGGGTTGGGGTGGTGGTGTGGGGGCTGGGGTGCTGGGTGGGTTTCGGGGAGTGTGGTGGGTTGGAGTGGGGGTGAGGTTTGGGTTCTGTGGTATGGGGGCGGGGGTTGGGCACGGGTTCATGGTGCGGGGGTAGGGGTGCTGGATGGGTCGGGGGGAGTGTAGTGTGAGGGTGGGATTCGTGGGGTGGGGGACCAGGGGGCGTGCCCCCTGGCTAGCAAGAGGGCCGCCGAAGGCGGGCCTTGCAGCTAGTTTGTAATAGAAATGTCATGTATTTATGTTTTTGTATATTTGTCAATGGATTTTTTTTGCCGGTCTACTTAAATTAAATTTTTAAATCTTTCTTAAATGATTAAAAAAACTAAATAATAAATGTTTGTTTAATTAGAAATTATGACAATATAACATTTTTTAATATTGACATTTATTTAGTGTTGGGTGGGGCTGAGTAGTCAAGGCGTGGCTTCTAAAATCCATTTGAACTCATCTCATTTGTAAATTACCTTTGCCATCGCCATTACAATCATGACCATATCAATGAAAGTCGACCAAAAAATGTAACTACATGTCATTTGTCATTCGCAAATTAGCTGATAAAGATTTCCTATTCATTTTTATTCATCTTCTAGAATAAATAATGACCTTTGTTAATGGTACCCTAGTATGCTTCAAATGCTGTAATAATTTCTAGTATATTTACCGTTATAAGAGTTAATGTCTTTTATCTTTTTTTTTCATATCGTTAATTAATTTTTCTTAGCTTAAAACGTTTCCTTGTTGTTTAACTTGTAATTAATTTAAATTGCAATTGTTCTAATCCATATATATGTTGCATTTTTAAAAATCATTTCCGGGAAGGAATTTAGTTGTGAGTGGTACGTTTTACTAAAAACACTTCACGCTGAGTGCATTTTCGAATTATTCTTATGTTCGTCTTTTTTTTATTCAACATTCATTTGATGAAACAATTTAGGGCTTTAGAAAAAAAAACTGAGTTCAAATGCTTGAGTAGAGAAATTACCTTTTTCTAATTTCCGATTTTATAATTGCGGTATGTTAGTTTAGTAAAACAAGAAAATTAACATTTTTCGAGGAAATAATAGTATTGTAATTAGAGAATAGAGAATTTATTTTAGAATAGATTGAGTCTAAAATGTATTCATGAAAATGATTAAGAACAATATGATAAAAATATGTGAAATATTTTTTAAGATCCTGTAAGTTCTCCGCAGCAGATTTTCCAATTGTGGCTTTAAAGTTGGAATTTTTCACAAATGGGCTGGTTAGTATTTAGTTCATTTAGCTTGCTGTGAGGACTTTTGCTGAAAATCATTTTGGTGTCTATAAAATAATTAATTTGTAGGATAGATGATATAGCCAGTCTCGCCAATGACCACTTTTTTATTTACACCATTAAATGCCCAATCTGAAAAAAAAACTTCTTGAATTATGTGACTTTTGATTTGGACAAAAAATTTTAAGCCGACTCATTTTCTGATTTATCCATAAATTAGATAATAATTTACACCATACCAATACAAAATCATTAAAAGCACAAATATATTTCGAAATATAAGAGTATTTTGGTAAGATTAACACTTAGTTGTCGGAAGTCGGGTAGCCGCATCGGTTCTGCATCGTTGTCGTGATGAAGATATTGGAACGGAAGGCCCAAGCTCGCGATATAATAAAATAAAATAAAAAAAATCATACTGAATAGAAACTGTCTAAATGGACTTAGTATCCGAAGCCAAAAAAAAAGACTTAGTCATAGAAAGAAAACTAATAACAATGGGGAACCAAAATTACGTCCAGAAACAGTAAACTAAATTTCAAACACTTAGTTATATATTATAAATATATATATATATATATTAAAATAAATTAAATTTATTATTTTATTTATTATGACGCCCAGATTTTCTCTTATTTGATAAGTTATACGAGATTCATTAGATGAGTGAGTTGATTGCAGCCATTCTGATGTTGGCAACCATTATGACAACTGGGCGTTGCGGGTTGCGTAACCTAAGGCGAACAACAAATGTTTCATCGAATATTATTCTTTCGACGTAGATTCATTCCATCGTATTTTAAATAGAGAATTTTAAGAATAATCATACACGAAAAACAAAAGAAAATTTAGAAAAACATATCTCTAAATTTAGTGTTTTTATTTTCAATTCCATGAATAAATTTAAATGCTAATATATTTAATAATAATAAAAAAATATTTAATAATAATAAAAAAACATCGTGTAATTAATTTGATTTTTAATTCATTTTAATAAATTAAAATATATAATTATGATGGTGTTTGGTGACTTTTCAACCAGGGGATGGTGTCCAAAAAAGTACCCTGATTTTTTTGAATTTGTATTTAAAATCTTCTCTTTTTTTGCAAATTTCATCGAATACGGCATCATTTTCGCTATTTTTGAAATTTAACGTTAGATTTTTTAAAAATATATTTTGGGACCCCAATTGGATACTGCTTTGTGTGAGTGAGGGTAGGAGTTAGAAATTCAATATTGTGACTCCCCAGTCCGTGAGATGGAAATCCACATTCTTCCACAATTAATAATAGAATAAGAAAATAAATAAATAAATAAGAAAATAAATAAATAATAAATAAGAAAATCTTAAATTTCTCCTAATTTTATTACTTTAAGCAAGCTATGACTTGTCTATCGCGCACTTAGTCATTTCAGATCTTATATATTTAGAGTTCTTAGAAATCCATTATTCCAAATATTCTCCAATCATCTTTATTTATTCCTTTTTGTTATATTATTATTTTAATAGTTCATCAGTGAGAACAATTTTTATTCCACTAAAACTCGTCTGGACTTGTCTTTGGCATGCTTGAACTGGAAGATATACCTAAATATACTTCAAACCTTCTGGACCCTTTTCAGAAAAATCATTCATTTTAATTGCCCCTTGAAATTATGCAACAATTTTATTTCATTTCAAGAACCAATATACTTTATAAAACAAAAAATGTTTTTATATAGAAATATTTGAAATAACGGATAATAATTTGAAAATTTAAAAGATTCTCCTGAAATTTTGAAATCGACCTTATATATTTATGAAAATACTCTAAATGTATTTGAAATTTTAGGGATGCGCCGCATCCACATCATCCATGGACTGCACGCCACTGATTATTATATTGTTGGAATTTTTTTATTTCGAAGAGTTTATTTATTTTAGATAAAATAGAAAATATATTTTCCTTTTGAATTTTGTCTCTCGCCAATATCTATATAAGAACTAGAGGAAAAGATTTTAATATAACTCCTAATTCTTATTTGGATAAAAAAAACTAATCATTTAAATTCAAAATATCATAAATATAATTGAACAGAATACATCATATAATTTAGAAATTTAAATAAAAATTATAGTTTTCTAAAAATATGATTTTTTCAAACTGTGTCCAAAAAAAAAATTATAATCAATTGTGTGGATATATACCCCATCCATCGGGAATGGGCAAATTATACTTGGCTTCCGCTTCACATTTGCTACTTCCTCCATTGACAATTTTGACAGAGTTTACGGAAACCTCACCTCTTTTAGGTTATTTATCAGAAAATAGCTTCGTAAATGATTCCCTTTGCATTATTATTTTCAGGAATGACAGCACTAAAAATGCTCACTCCCCAGTCAGATTTGAGAACCCATCTTCTTCACTATCTATTTATTCTCCGGGGCCGAAATACTTGCAAAAACAGGTGGGCCGATATTAGTAAAGAGTCGACAATAAACCATGAAAAATGCCTTAATGAAAGTATATTATTTTACTTGAAAATATTTTGTTTTGCGAGAGAGTAGAGTTGTTGAATCATAAAGAGAAACAAGAAGGTTGTCATTTGCTTGATGCAAATAATCATACAATAAAAAAAGATACCCTGAACCCTAATCCCCATCCCCCTCCTTTGTTGGAAAGGCATATCAATATATAAAAAGACTGTGTTTACTATATTTGAGTAGCAGTTAGCTTGCTATAACAACAAATTTTCAATATCCAATTTGTGAGTGACCCCATGAGAAATAATAGATAAAATATTATAATTAAAAAGACTCATGAACGAAGGCCAAGCCTTCGAAACTATAAGTCTCAAACAAATAAATTAAATTTATATATAATATAAATAAATATGTTTATTTACATCAAGCAGAGGACAACCTCTTTGTTTCTCTTTATGGTATATTTTTTTCTTAAAATTACACTTGTAAAACATCCTAATAAAAACTTATTTAACATAAATAAACATAACTAATGACAGCTTAAGCTTCGAAAGTATTTTTCCTTCATCATCTTCAGCAGAATTAAGAGAGACGCTTATAAATTGAACTAGAAAATAAAAAAATAAAACTTTAGATAGGCTCTAGGACTAGTAAAATTTCGAAACTGAATCTTCACGTATCCGGCGTAACGGTCTAACCAACTATATAATTCGACCATAAACTGCTCTCATACTTATCTCTAGGAATTAAGTAACTTTTCAATTTCAATTTTTTTTATTCTTTTCTTTAATTACTTTCGTTGGACTAAAGTGGCATGTTTGCTAAATTCTGATCAAACGCCCGCCTCCTATTATTAATTCCAGCTCAAGCGTCGAAAATAAGTTTTACTTCAACACTTCAACTATAAGGCTTCCTAAGTATTAAGACAATTGTATCTGATTCATTACACATTCTAACACCAAACAGTTTTCAAATGTGCCCACAATTATGAAAGTGGTCTAAGTCATTTAGCCCAAGAGCAACATAATATATTCACCCCAGACCATTTGAGTGGTGGGACGTGGATCGAGACCACCTAAAGTGTATTTTTACAACATGGAAAAAAATATTTGATGCTATTTTTTTCATGTTGTAAAAATACACTTTGGGTGGTCTGGATCACGTCCCACCACTCAAATGGTCTGGGAGTGAATATATTATGTTTATAATTGACTATAAATTATAATTTTTATAATTTCATTGTGGGTCGAAAATATTTTTTAACACATTTGTATTTTTTACCGCACTCCCACCATGCGCAGTACCTGGTCCATCTGCTTAGACCAGCCAGACTGGCCATTCCTTGTACAACTATCATAGACGGTACTATTATGCATTATTTCTAGTTGGATCAAATCCGTAGTCAAAATGTGTCACGAGCTCTTGTTAGTTTCGAGATATTTAAAGTTTTATAAAATAAACAAGATTCTAATTCTGTATAATGAGCCAACTAGAAATCCACTTAACGGTTCAATTTTATGCGATTTTTCAAAACCGATATCCTATTACTGTACTTTTTAAAGAGATGGGACATAAAATATGAAAAAACTAATATATTAAATTTTTGACTTAGACCACTTTCATAATTATGGGCACATATGTCTATATGAAATTTTTCATTTAAAACCTCGGCTGGCCCTAGAGGGTATTTAAAAAATTTAATTTACTCATCGTTAACTTTCAACAACAAGTAAAATGTATTTTTCTTTTTTTAGTATAAGTGATTGGTGTTTGAACTGTTATGCTGTAAAAATAATAGAAAAATCGTGCTTGATTAGGAACAGAAGGGTGTAATTGCAGCAAGAGTCATATTATCGCATTCTTCTTTAATAATTTAAAGACCTGAAATAAAAAATTGCGCATCAATAACTTATGTTTAATGAAATTTATATTTTAAAATATTCAAATGCGAGAAATTTTAATAAACACTTGTCAAATTTCGTTTTATGGTGGCATTATTATCTCTTACTTTAAATTAAAAATTCTTCGTGAGTAGAATTGTATTCGCATGTGCTTCCTTTTATCCAAACAATCAACAGATGATTGATGAATAAAAATCAATACCTACATACTTCGAAGGAAATAGACAATTTTTCTTCTATCTTTTTTTTCGCCCTGATATAAAGTAAAACACCTCTTGACAGTCCCTGCTGACTTCTATCAACTTTTAAAGGTATTTTTCCAATTCACCTCATTCGAAATTCGATCACTTCTGATAGGAAAGTTGAATTTCAAATAGAATGATTTTGCTGCAACCGAATGCTGACAGCTGGCTCAACTTGTCGACTTTTGAGATAGCAAGTGTAAGGATTCGCTTTTCTGATCTTTTCACAAGAAAGCTTCGACATTATGGGTTAGAATTTAATTATTTTTAGAATTTAAAATAGCTAAATAATTAAACAGCGATTCGCAGAAAAGAATTCGTTATTTACATTAATTATAAAAAATAACGACTAATGGTCTTTAACCCAAATTCCACTTAAATCTTTTACTTGAAGAAATATTTTCCCAAAGCTAATCTCTTTGGCCAATCTGAGATCTGATTTTAATCTTAAAACATACCCAAATGACCTCACATTCATGCCAAAGTTCAATTTCTGAGTCTCTAACAAATCCGATTAGACAAATATCAACTTATAAAATGTTTTTATTCAAACTGATGTAGATAGATATTCAATTTTTAGGGCATCTTGGTCTTTTATAAATATAAAAATTTAAGTAAATTTTAGAGAGATCCATCATCTCATATTTGAAAAAATATCTAAGATGATGCAATTACCTTCCATAAAAGTAAACAATTTGTTTATATTAAAAAGTGAATAAGAAAGAGAAGTTGTATATTTTGTTTACCACTAGGGTAATTTCCCTGGTGCCTTTTTTAAAGTAAATTTATATAAACTTTTTAATGGTACTATATAATAACTAATAAATCGTTAATCCGAAAATTTATATAAAAACTAATAATTAGATTTAAGAATTGTATTGAAAAAGCATATCTTAATAATTTTTTTAATAACATTCTTCATGTATAATTAGAACACAAAGAGAAATAAAGAGGTTGTCCTCTGCTTGATGCAAATAAACATACACACATATATATCGAAATTATATTTCTGTATATACCGGGTGAGTTTTTTATCTTGAGACAGTCTTATAACTCAAAAACAGTGCATTATATGAAAAAAAGTATCAAGTAAAAGTTTATTTATATGAAGGGGGAAACTAAACTACGCTATTTTTTGTTTACCTACAAATAGCTTTCAAGGGTATTTCAAGGTCATGTTCTGTTTTTTAAATAGAAACTTATATATTTGTTTACATATTCTGAATCTACAAAGGAACTGAACAACTTTCATCAGAACTATTTTTTTATTTGACATAAAATAAACAAAATATTCAATCAATTAGATCTCAAAAAAACCCTAATAATTATTTTTAACAATTATTCAGGTTAATTATCAAATAATAATGATTAAATAATTAATTATTAAATAAATAATTATTAAATCGAAAAGTCAAAACAATGAAAATAAGTGTTTATAATGATATTAAAACTTCGTTATAGGGAGGGTCGGGTAGGCTAGGCGGTAGCATGTCAGCCAGCTAACCAAGAGGACCCGAGTTCGAATCCGGCTCGAGGCATCCGGCTAAAATCTGACCCCCGAGGTAGAGACAAATTTAAAAAATAAAAATAAATGAGTATCGTAAATGGCTTATGGCTACCATGGCCGAAAAGTCAAAAAAAAAAAAAAAAAAAACTTACGTTATACACAGATTTAAGAGATTATTTTCTACTTATTAGAACAACTTAAAATTCTTGAGTTTAAAAAAGTTTATTTCTCGTGTCAATCCAGTAGATTAGTTATATTGTATTACCATAATAAAAATGGATAATTTTTTGATGAAGACAGAATTAAAATGGTCATAATTAGATATATGGTGAATATGGAAGAAGTGTTATGGGGCTGCCATTGAAATGGATGCCGAGCATTTCCTGACAGGGATACACCCTCACGAGCTTCATTTTATCGTGTTGTAAATCTGTTAAAAAAACATCAGGAAATGTAAAGGGTACGAAGAAACTGAAACATGCCAAAATAACGAAATTGAAACTGGAATTCATCCAGAAAACTTGCGATAACACTCTGGAATATCACAGAACAGTGTGGAAAATTTATTAGATTATTAATTATTATTAAATTATTTATTTAATAATTAAATATTTGATCATTATTATATGATAATTAAGTTGAATAATTGTTAAAAATAATTATTAGTGTTTTTTTCTGAGATCTAATTGATTTAATATTTTTTTTATTTGATATAGAATAAAAATTATTTCTTATGAAAGTTGTTCAGTTTTTTTTGTAGATTCAGAATAAGTAAACATATATATATATATATGTTCCATTTAAAAAACAGAACTTGACCTTGAAATACCCTTGAAAGCTTGTTGTAGGTAAACAAAAAATAGTGTAGTTTAGTTTCCCCTTCCATATAAATAAACTTTTATTTGAAACTTTTTTTCATATAATGCACTGTTTTTGAGTTATAAGACTGTCTCAAGATAAAAAACTCACCCGGTATATACAAATATATAATTTCGATATATATGTGTGTATGTTTATTTGCATCAAGCAGAGGACAACATCTTTGTTTCTCTTTGTGAATCAACAACTCTGCTACTCTCGGCAAAACAAAAACTTTGCAATTTTCAATATAATTAGAACATTTGACCAGAGACTGTTCTTCAGGTGAGGCAAGGTTGGCTGCGCCTAAAAACAAGTTAAAAAAAAAATTAATTAATGCAAATTCTTATAATCAAAAAAGACTTATAATTTAAGAAATTTTATTTTTTATTAATTAAAACAAATGCGATTAGTTGATTATCTTATTGTAAACAAATTACATTGATTTAACTAATTTAGTTCGGCTTTTATTAAAATGCTGACAGATTGTGAATATTTATGCATAATTTTAACAACGGTCTAACGGATAATTCGGCCAGGAAATTTGTGCTTTTATTCACGGGAGAAATAGTTGTAACTTATCCCTAAAATACGAAGGGTGAGCACTTTATGGAGGTCAATACCATGAGTAATGTGTTAGATGTTGGAATTTTGGATTAAAAGCATAATATATAAGTGCAAATTCTGGCATTTTTTAGTGAATATTTTAAAGTTTAATTCTTATTTATTATTTATGTGCAGTAACCAATAAAATAAAAGCTCGACATAAAATTAATCATACTAATAATAATATTTGATAAGTAGAAACTTTTTTGAAGCCCTCGGCCAAATCATTAGGGAAATTTATTTTCTTGAACAATAAATAGAAATAATCAAGGGCGTCCGCAGGGGTGAGGACAGAGGGGAGGCACGCCCCCTGCCTTTCAAGCTGTGTTTTTTTAAATGTTTTAAGAGGAAAAATATTGTTTTTATCCTAACTTTTTAGATATTCAATGTATTTATTTTTCTTGTTTTGTATAAAAAAATATGTATGTATATAATTATAAATTTATTCATTAAATTTTAACTTATATAGTGGTCCCCTCTGGGGAAATTTCTGCGGGAGCCCATGGAAATAATTTATATGATGCTTATAGATAGACTTACCATAATATTTTTTTTCTCAAGCCGAGACAATTTCGAGAGTTTTATTCGAATGCTTTGCACGCAGCACGCGTTTTGCCGACTCCCAACACTCTTTCGCGGTCAAATTGGAAAAGTGCCGGACCCGCTTCATTCCGTGGATTCATATATCCCCATGACTTCACATGAGAACTGGAACTCTCTCCCAGCCTCTATCTTTCCCAGCACCTATGATCTTCAAACCTTCAAAACCAGGGTGCATAGACACCTACGTCTACACCCTCTCACTTAAACAACTTTCCCTTCTCTTCGGTAATGCAAGGAGTCTTTTCGAGATCCATAGGGGCTACATCTTTACTGATTTCACCCGCTTTCCTTGCATTCCGATTGCATTAAAAAAAAAAAAAAAAAAAAGCCAATAAACAAGTGAGCCACTTCTATATGATTTTACAAAAAGAGAATTATATTCAGCAAAAAGTATTTTTCATTCAAAAAGTTAATCTATTTTTGTGAAGTGGTTAACAAAGAAAAACAATTAAGTAGTAATTGAATGATTTTTAATTACTCTTAAATGGGTTTAACTTAATATATATATATATATATATATATATATATATATATATATATATATATCACCGAGGGGTGAACCGCGACCTAATATGCTGTACACCTACTTCCACTTGCACTTCCAAATATTTCCAAGTACTTCCAAATATTCCCAAGTACTTCCAAATATTTTCAATTAATTCCAAATATTTCCAAGTACTTCCAAATATTTCCAAGCACTTCCAAATATTTCCAAGTACCTCCAAATATTCCTAAGTACTTCCAAATATTTCCAAGTACTTCCAAAATACTTTCAAAGAGTTGTACACCTACTTCCAATCGCGGATCACCCCTCGTATTTCACTATATCACCATGAATTCTGACTAAAAATTACTCTCCTCTCAGACAGCCTTAGTATTAAATCACGCATAAAAATAAATATTTTTGAACAATGATTTTTTTATCTTTGTGTGTCTGAATTCCGATACCCACAAAGCCCATTAACGGAAAGTCAAAAAAGTACGTTTGTATCAATACATAGTAGGTACTGATTAGATTTTTGAATATCTGGTTCAAAATACAAAAAATATTTTGAATTATTCTATTGAGATTTTAAGAGGATGTTATAGTATAGCAATAAATGAACAATTTATATTTAAGTTTATTAATAATTACTAGGGCAGCTCTAATGTACCGAGTCGTGAAAAAGTTTTCACTTTTTTATTATTTAATTTGCAGGAGAGCGATTTTTTTATTAGAATTTGATCGATGAAAATAACTACAAAGAGGGCGGATAGAATCATTAATCTTTCTTTACTCCAGTCCAGACCATGTTTCAGAATATTAGAGATGAATTTCTTAATTTCTATTATTCTAGGAATGGCCTTTTGCACTCGGACTAAAACGATACTCGTTAGAGAGAGAGAATATTCAATTGGACTTCATTATAATTCAGACAAAAATGAACAAAAGAAATTACTTGTTGTGGCTCTAACTAGTAAGGGTATCTACCAAGACTTGAAAAAGTTTTTACTTTTTCTTTTATTTTTTTTATATTTTTAATCGCGTCGAGAAATCCACTAAAATTTAGTTCACAATTAACTTTGCCGAGACATCATTTTCCAAAAAACCATTTTTTCAAACCGGGACAGTCCCAGTTAAACCAAGACTTATGGCTCAAAAGTCTACTTATAAAGAAATTGGATGTTGTTCCTAGAAGAAAAATTAGGCGGATTTAGCGAACGAAACAGTTAGACTCACTCACTGTGTTAAACAGTTCAGTTTGCTTCCGTTTAGCAGCGATTTATATTTTTTTTGATTATATACCATTGAATATATAATAATCCCAGGTATGACATTGATTTGTTAACTTTATTTGAGCATTCATGACCTTCTGATAAGGGTAACTACCCTTAATTTATCAAAATACAGCTACAGAAAAAAACTAAAATCATTTTTCAGGGTTTCGTAAAACGACCGAACAGAAGTGTCACCCATTGTCTGTTTGTTCGTCGAATTATTAGATCATACATTATGACTCTTAAACTAAATAGAGTAAAAACTTGAAACTTAGAAATTATGTATATTAAGATTATATGTCATAAATTTTTAATACATCATAAGCTTTTGGCTAATATATGGTAACAGTTGGATCCAATCACAATCACTTGTTTTTTTATTTTGACTCTCAACGGTCGAAATTTAATTAATTTACCATATATTTACGTAATGTACATGTTTAGATATTACAAAAATATAAAGCAAATGAATAATAAAATTAAGATTTAATAATATACCTAAATGTTTACTCCAAGCACTAGAAATTGCCAATGGAAAGAAAGAGAGATTTAAGTACGAGTTGCTGCTTCAAGTGATTGAATTTGAATATACAAAAAATTGAAAATTAATTTCCACAGTTTGGTTAATATAATAGAATCAAATTTGAGAGAAAAATATTATTCCCCATCAAAACTCTAGAGTTCTATTGGACCGGAATTTAAATGTTTATAGTACCGTAATTCCTTTGTCACATTAACAATAGAATGTCCAACTCACTTTCCCATAGGAAATAATTATTCTCGCGAGGAGCCAAACTGTGAGAGGGATATTAAAAATAAAATCTGTCAAGGTCGAAGAGCTATTGGGCAACTGAATGGGGTCTGGTGGAGCAAAGGGATCAAACAGGACACAAAAAAATATATATATCGGTCCATAGTGGAAGGCATAGCCCTATACAATTCAGAAACATGGGACATGAATAAGAAAAACGAAAAAAAATACAAGCGCTCGAAATGGATGCGATGAGAAGGAGTTGCAGAGTGTCGACATTGGAGCATATCCCAAATACAACTATAAGGGACAAAATGAAAATGGAAAACGACATAATAGATAGAATAGAAAGGAAGAGATTAATATGGTACGGACACCTCAAAAGAATGCCGGAAGATAGGTGGCCTCATAAAATAGTGGACCTGGATGCCCACGGAAAGACGGAGGAGAAGAGGAAGACCGAGACGAACGTGGAAGCGAGGGAGTAGATGAGGCAATGACCAGTAGGCAACTACAAGAGCAAGACATTCTGGATAGAGAGAATTGGCGTGTTGGATGCGGAAAACGGCGCATGCTGTAGAACAAACCGCTTTATCATTATTAAATAATTATTCTTTTAATATAGTACATACTTTTTATTTATTATTGTTATTTTATTATCATTAAAATTGAATTTTATGATCGGAACACCCGTTAGGTAAATTTTGAATAGTTATTATATTTACATATATATATACAAGAGAGGCCTTTACGATTTAGCTACCTACCTGTGACAGTTGTACCCTATCCCCACCATAAACTACAATTTTTTCGCTAGCTGTAACAACAGTTTGAAAAATTTAATCATTTGAACAGAGGTAGACAAACCGGCTCATAGACGGGTAATTTTTAGAATAATTTATTGTGGACTACTTAATTGCTCTAAAAATTGTTTATTTAAACGGAGGTTTATGATGCGTTTGACGAGCATCAAAAAAAGATCACTTGTCCTCATTTTATATCAATTTGACGTCATCGAATTGCCGTGACTTGTGGTAATTTTTAACAGGTGCAATTGCCAGAAACATGGAGCAATTCAGAAAAATATTGGCTAAGAGTTGGCTACAATTATTTGCTCTAAAAATTGCTCATCTATCTAGGTAGGCATTTTATAATTATAATTCTAGTAGCAATTGGAAATAATAATCTCCCCCAATTAATTAAAAATAATATATTGAAAACTAAAGCTTTCAATTAGGGGTGACCTTCCCTAACCCCATGACGCCCCCACAGATTCATGAAAAGTAATCCCCCCTCTCCCCTTGTACATTATATTTTGTTCACTTCTAAAGAATTAGAAGAGGTTTTTATTATCTTTTGTTGAAGTTATAAACTTGACCGTTTTTATTTTTAGCATATAATAATAATTTTGTAACAATTTTCAACCCTCCCCCCCCCCCCCCACCCAAAAATAAGATTCAAAGACAAACTCGAAACAACAGTAAATCTTAGAGATTGGAAAAACAAAAATTTGTTTGTATAAAATAGGGATGTTACGGAGGTGGGTTTACCGGAACCAAAGATTTTAAATTTGATTTATCGGAGTCGGAGTCGAAGTAGAAGAGAGATGTATTTAACTAACTGTTAAGGGCAGGCCTAATGAAATAATAGAAATATAATTCAGTAATCAATCTCTTTAATCAGTCAAATATAAATAATAATACACATACGTAAGTAACATGCAACAATAGAAGAAAAAAAAATATATGCTGGCGTGAGGGGATTCCCCGGCCACAAGTCAAAACTTGTAGGTGCGCGCTCTGGCAGGCAGCAGTCGAATCTTTCGGTCTTCGTTATAAGTTATAACCTCCGATTCAAAATTATCGGAGCCGAAGTCGGAGTCGGAGGTGTAAAATCAATCGGAAGTTCCGACCTTTCGGAGTCGGAGTCGAAGCTCCGTAAAATCCCTAGTATAAAATTACTTTTTCTATTCATTTATCAAAACTCATTTCCCGGGTGTCCTAGAGACTAAACAGTAAGTCTGACCAAGCGAGCACAATAATTAGTACCATTAGTTTCGAATGTTCAGATATCTATCTATATTTAAACATAAATTTATAGATATAATATTTAGATTTCTAGTAAACAAATCTTTTTAAGCATATCTCCAAAGTAGATTTTTTTTAAGATATGAGCCACAATTTATTCAATCAATCATGATCATGAAGTGGCATTCAAATAAATGAATCGTGATATTTTATTCATGAAATTTATTCACTTGCAAAAAATTTATAGATGCCAAGTTAAAATAATTTACTTCTCAACTGAATATTAAAATATTTACTTTTTATTTTATAATTTATAAAATATATATATATTCATTTAAATAAAGACTTTAAACTTTTTAATTTATTAAAATACGGTTCAATTCACCATTTAGCTCGTACATTTGTTTAGTAGATTTCTTATACCAATGTCTAGTGCGGAGGAAGCAGTACTTAGATCTATCCGTAAATGTGGTTAGATCTAAGTACTGCTTCCTCCGCACTAGGTAGAGAAGACAGCGAAAACAAATTTGGCACTCATATCTTCGGATCGAATAATCGTTGAATAATTACGAAAACATCATTTCATCACTAGACAATTGACATCTTATCTTTTTCTACTTCTCGTACCTGATGGTTATCGGACGTTGGCGATCATTCTGGCAATTTTAATTTTGTTAACTAAGGCTCTGATTAGACCCGTGGTGGAAGTTGCAAACTAAGTTCTTAGGTTTCTAAGCCAGGAGATGCGTCTTCTGCCGGGTCCTCCCTTCCATCACCTTTCCCTGTAGTACAAGATGAAGTAGCCCGTATCGTTGATTATTTCTCATAACGTGCCCCAAGTATTCTAATTTTTGTAGTCATGATCTCTTTTTGCTTGGTTCGTTTCGCACCCTTCAACTTTAATTATTTAATAGAAATGAATAATTAGTGATAGCAATTACCTAATCCGTATGTGAGGATCAGAAGTAACAACCATGAGAAAAACCGTAATAATAAAAATTTTGTGATATCTAGTATGCATACTCCCTTGATCAAAAAGTTCCCAGAATTTATTCAGAAAATTAAAAATACAAATTTATTCATCTAAATCTATATTGTCCCCTTCAAATTAATCCCCATCGACTGCAACACACTTATGCCAGCGCTTGATCCAATCTTCGAAACATTTTTTTATATTCGGTTTTCGTTATGTCCATCAGTGCTTCCTGCGATTTTTCCATTACTTCCTCTCGACTTTTTTTTTTTTTTTTTTTATAATGATATTGATACAAGAAGAAGTTGCACCAAGAAGGTACAACCTCTGAAGTCCGTGGTGGACCCTTGTAACGTGAAGATAAGGGGAGATTTAGGGATTGGGTAGAAGTCGAAGGTATCTGTGGATGCTGGTCTTGAAAGTTTGAAGGTTATAAGTAGCTGGAAAGACGGTCGGGGGAAGAGAATTCCAGTCTCTAGATGTCATAGGGATAAATGAATTGGCGAATGCGTTTGTTCGATTAGTATCTAGTTTAAGCGCGTAGGGGTGTTGAATTTTAGAAAATCGTGTATTTCGGGCAAATGAGGCCTTTGGTGGGATTATCGATTTTATTTCGTCAGAACAAAAGCCATGGTAATATCTATAAAAAGGGATAGGGCGGAGACAGATCTACGATGGGCTAGGGAGTCGAGAGTGTCAGTTAATGTAGGATCGCCTATCAGTCTTATAGCTCGCCTCTGAATTGCATCTAAGGTATTAAGAGAATACTTGGAGGCTCCTCTCCACAAATGCGAGCAATATTCAAGACAGGGGCGAATTTGAGCCTTGTATAATATAAGGAGTTGAGTGGGGGTGAAAAATCGTTTGGTTCGGAAAAGAAAGCCAAGCTTACATGCTGCAGCTTTTGCTACTGAGATAATATGGTCATTCCAAGAGAGGTCAGAACCTAAGGTGACACCTAACATTGATATTTTATTACGGAATTCCAATGAGCTCGAATCAAAGGAAATGTCCGGAAGGTTCCTATCTGCGCGCCTAGAAATTAGGCAGCACTGTGTTTTGCCAGCATTAAAGTTTACCAAATTGTGAGATCCCCATTTTTTAAGCATGCTTAAATCTGAATTTATTGAGGAGGCTATGTTTGCGCGATTGTCTAGTAAGGATTGAGCGTTGTGGAGGGTGCTATCGTCAGCGTAACAATGTATTGGATTGGAGGGCAGATTTAATAGGTCATTAATATAGATAATAAAGAGTGTGGGAGAGATGACTGAGCCCTGAGGAACTCCAGCATTAGTATTAAAGGACGAGGATGATATTCCGTCAACCTCGACTTTAATAGAGCGGTTTGAGAGAAAGCTCTCAAGCAACTTGCAGAGGCTCGGGGGAAGGCCAAATGCAGGTAATTTGGCAAGAAGATTTTTGTGCCAGACATGATCGAAGGCCTTTGAAATGTCTAAGCCTATTACGAAAGTCTCTTTACCAGTCTCTAGTGCTTTATTCCAAATATGAGTTATATATGCTAAAATATCGCCGGTGGACCGAAATTGTCTAAAGCCGTATTGACTATCATGGATTAGTTTATTAGATTCTAAATGGTGAAGAACTTGCTCATTAATGATTTTTTCCATTGCTGATTGCTTTTTCCACTGCTGAAACGCGTTCCCCGTAATGGTTTTTTAATTCGATTGAACAGAAAGAAGTCACAGTGAGCCAAATCAGGTGAATTGGGTGGTTGTTGGATGGTATTTGTTGCATTATTCGTCAAAAAATTTCGAATAATGATGGCACTGTGCGACGGTGCGTTATCATGGTGCAAAATTCACGAGTTTTCTGCCCACAATTCTGGTCTCTTTCGGCGAATTGCTTCACGGAAACGTCTCATAACGCCCAAATAATACTCTTTGTTTACTGTCTGGCCTACTGGCAAAAATTCATGATGCACTACACCATTGTAATCCATGAAAACCATGAGCATTGCCTTCTTTTTGACTGAAAACGACGTGGTTTTTTTGGTCTCGGCTCATTTGGTGAAAGCAATTCACTTGCCTGATGTCTGGATTGCGTGTCGTACTCATAAACCCAGGTTTTGTCTTCGGTAATGATCCTTTTGATGAATGTGGGATCAGATTCAGCCTCGCAAATCATGTCTTTTGCGACGTCAACACGGTCTCTTTTTTGCATGAAATTGAGGTCTTTTGGCACAAACTTTGCTGCTACATAACGGAAACCCAAATCATAAACCAAAATGTCTTAGACGGATCCATAGGCAATGTTCGAGCCCTCCGCTATCTCTCTGATAGTTAATTTGCGGTTATTAACCAACATTTCTTTTACTTTATCAATGGTTTCGTCGGTTTTCGATGCCGATGGTCTGCCACTGCGTTCATCATCTTCGATTGACTCACGACCACTTTTGAACCGCTCGTGTCACTGGTAAACGACCGTTTTCTTTAGAGAATCGTTGCCGAAACACTTTTCTAACATTTCCATCGTTCGCGCACCATTAAATTGGTTTTTTTACGCAAAATTTAATACAAGATCGTTGTTGCAAATTTAAATCCATTTCTAAAATTGTAAAAAATCGCCAACACACACAGAGATAGATTAATAGAGTAAGGGTGTGTAGTTTCACAGTGAATGAAATAAAACTCAAAGAGGTTTATACAAACTCAATATATTTCGGATTATTAGTCCATCATCAGGAGTTTACAAGTTAATACGGTATTAAAGAGATTGTAGCAAATACGGTATTAACTTGTAAACTCCTGATGATGGACTAATAATCCGAAATATATTGAGTTTGTATAAACCTCTTTGAGTTTTATTTCATTCACTGTGAAACTACACACCCTTTACTCTATTAATTAACATCATGTTTCACCTAAAACCTACACCACTTTCCATAAGTAAAACAGAGATAGATGTACTCTTGGCTAAGTAACTTTTGCAAATGTCAAGCTATGACGCTAAGATTTAGAGGGAATACCAACAGCAGATGTAGCAACTTAACAAAAAAAACAGAACTCAAATCGGAACGATGAGAGCGCCACGGGGGGGGGGGGGTTATTCCGGGAACTTTTTGATCAAGGTAGTAAGTGAGTCATCAAAAATTAAAGAGATTGTAGCAAATCTTCCTCAACTAGAACTTAGTGATTTATCAACTAGCCTTCGATAAATACTTTAATGAAGAAGAACGAGTGAGATAGTATCATGGAACAATAACTCCTTCCACCTAGAAGTCACAAAGTGAAATTAACTTTTTTCACCTTGGAGATAGAAGCTCTCAAAGTGTCAGGACCGAGTTTGCAATACTTCACATTATATCCTATATGTATATCATTACATGATATAGAATAGGTATATATGTGAAGGTAAAAATTACAAAATTAGTAGTTAACGTCTTAATTGCATTATTTAAATTATGAATAAAAAACTTTTTATCTTTAATAAAAAGATTAAAAATTGTTGTATTAAAGTGTGAAAAAATCTTATTAGTGATATCAATCAAAATGACTTCGAAATATTTATTTATTTCTAAAATATGTTTAGAACAATTTTATATTATCCATTCTAATGGATTGCCTCTTGGCAGGCATCTGTAAGGATTCTTAGTTTATAAACTCATAGCTCATTTAAACGAACTGAGAGTTGATGTTAATTCATTTCAGAATAGCGTTATTTCTTTTTTATCTTCAATAAAAATATAAACATCATCCTTTTTACTTTATTTATTTACAGTTTCAGTTACATCATAAATTCTCTGTAGTGTCTTTCGCATCAGGTGGATGTCTTAAATAATAAACATAAACTTTTTATCATATTTTAATTATTAACCAGTATGCTCATAGGGCATAATCTGGTTCGGAAATGTCTAAACAAATGTGTTTTTTCTGCTTGTCTGTTTGTGTGTCTTTGTGTCTGTTTGAGTTCCGATAGGTATGACTAAAAAAAAATCTAAAGTAGTATAAAGTTTGTTCTGTTAACAAAATTTTTATTTCCCAAAAACGAATAACCGGTAAAACGTTGGGTTTTATAATTTAAAAAAAAAACAGTTGGAAAATTCAAAATCATAAAAAATCTAATCATGTTGGGTCCCTGAGCCCCTATAGCTAATGAAATGAAATTTGGCTATAAACTGCACCTTTGTGTTTCAGATTTCTAGATCCTACGGTTTGATGACAAAAAATTGCCAAATCACCACCAAATTTACGGAGAACGTAGTAAAAGTCTTGAAAAAGTAAAAATTGTTTCCTTCGATTTATATTAGTCACAATAAAGTTATTTTTAAGGTTAGATTTCTTTCAAGCTCTTTGAGGTTCAATATTCTCTCACCATTACCATCGATCTTGAAAAATGATGCTAACTGTGGTGCTATCTGATTGAACCGTCCTTGATGACGGGGTGTTCTGCAAAAGCACTCTTTTCGAATGAATGGGAACTTCATTTGGCTCGATTCACTAGATGGCATTCCTTCGCCCACGGAAAGAAGGGTCCTTGGGCGAGGGGACGGGGCTCCAGTGGGAGACATCATCGGACTTTTATTAATCCCCTTTCGACGTGGGCCTATTTCGGGCACCTTGTCCGCGTGTTTGTGCCAAAAATCTATACTAAATATAAAATGACTCGTGTGTATGTGTGGGTGAATGCCAGTCCCGCATTGCTATGAGTTGGTTCATGAATGCAGTGAAATTGATTTGATTGAATTCTGAGTTTATACTTTTTATCACACATTAGATAGGGTAATTGAAGACGGGCCAAATTTCATTACAAATTAAATGACCGATTTGAATCCATGATTATTAGACGCTTCAGTCGCTTTTATTGAATTACGATGTTAACCAGGAGACTCTGGGTCAAACCGGAATGGTTGGCAGTCCTAGTTTAAACGATTTTTATTACTATTAGTTTCTTATTTAGGGCCAGTTTCATAAAAAAAAAAAAAAAAACTGATTGTCGGCTTATTCAACTCTGGGTTGAGAGTTACCAGGGGGTTCCAAACAATTTGATTTGCACAATACAAAATACAGGTCGATTAAGCTCAGCCGAAGTCAAGGGTAAAAAAGTAGGTTGGCAATGGCGAAATTCCCTGCATTTTAGTTATAAAAAAAAAAACATTTTTTTTTTCAAAAAGAATTTATCTGTAGAAGCGGGAATAATTAAATAAAAAATAATATAAAATTGATGTATAGGTTATTTTGTAAGTATTATTTAAGATTTTGAATTACATATAGGCTATAGGGGGATCAAGTTTGAGATCAGCCTCTCTTTTTTTTATGGAACACATTTCGGAGTTAACCCCAGGCTCTTCCCTAGCATAGGGTAATCCTATTTTTATGAAACTGGCTCTTAGACTTCTTGGTCATTTTTTTTCAATTCGCTAGCTGTAAATCACGAATAACATGTCATTTAGCGGGATTAAACATTCTGAAGATCAGTTGAACTTAAAAGTTAAAATAGCTGCAAGAATGTTTGCATATTTTCCAGTGTTAGTTGACAAGCAAGGATACAGCAGCATTGACCGAAGATAGACAAAGCGGTCCTTTTAATATTTTTTTTCTTTTTTTTTTAAATTGAATTTTTATATGAATAGTTAGTTTTTTATTAAATGTTAATAAAATATTTTAAGGATGCTTCATTTAATAAAGCTGTGAAAATGGAAGTCATGTAGAGTGCACTTCAGTTTACTAAATAATAGGATGATTTCAAAGGTTTTAACCCTCGTGAACAAAGGCTGTAATATTATTAATTAGACCTATTGCATTTGATTCGGTGATCATTTATCCGCGTTTTATTCTGTTTAGTAATCTCTCAAAAGCTAATCTTGTTTGGAGGTCAAAATACGATACATATATGATGGGAATGGGGAGGGTGGCAATTAAAGTTTAGATAAAAATTAATGATTTTTTGCTTCCTACTTACTCTTCCATCTAGTTAGAAAATTTATAAATTTCGAAAAAGAAAAAAAAATGACAAGGGAAGAATTTGCATTACAGATCGCATTTTGTTACTTTATCCAATGCGAAGGTCACAAATTGAAGTATTCAATGAGATTGAATTTTAGCACGTGGCGGTTTTGCCAAAAATTACCTGGAATCTTGTCGAGAGGCCAAAAAGTGCCATTTTTTTGGAAGTGCGTGGGGATGGATTGATGGATGGATGGATGAATGGATGGATGGATGGATGTGTGTTATCGTTTGTTTCGTCCACAATTTTTTCCACACCTTTGCGCTGATTGAAATGAAATTGAAAACCTACCATTAGTTTAACAAAATGAAGCGCTGATTAGTTTTTGGTACATATCGGTCCACAAACATTAGTACTTTATTTCAGTACTTTTTTAGTTTTTTCTAAATATCTTGAAAAGTCAAGCTTGAGTTGTTTGCCATAAAAGAATTTAGTCTTTTTGATTTTAAGTCGATTCTTCCACGTTTTCAGTAGAGGTTGCCATTAATAGTCAAAACATCAAAAATGGAATGCAATAAAATTATTCCTCTAGTATTAGATAAGAATTGATCATTATTTTTGATTTTAAGTCGATATTCCTCCATGTCTTCATCAATGGTTACCAATAATAATCGAAGGGTCAAAAATCTAAGGTAGAATTATTATTCCTCAAGTATTAGATGAGAATCAATCGCTATTTTTGATTTTAAGTCGATTCCTCGATGTCTTAAGCAATGATTACCAATAATAACCGAAATGTCAAAAATCCAATGTAGAATTGTTATTCCTCCACTGTTAAATGAGAATCGATCATTATTTTTGAATTAAAGTCAACATGAACTGCAAATTGCAAGTGATATCTGATTTATATAAAGGAATAAACATATTAATATTTCAAATGAATTTGGATAAAGTTTAGCAACGATCCGTTGCAGTTTATTTTTAACTGAAATTCATCTCTTCTGTTAGGAACCATATTTTGTTATCTAATAAATTAGAAGTATATTCTTTTGGAGACGGACCCAATGGAGAATTGTTGAAAAGACAGCCTAACTATATAACGAGGACTACAAATTCTGAATGAAAAGATTTTATCTGTTGATGTCATTCAATGGTAAATTCTAACCCCAAAAAAGCACAAGTGTTAAAGAAAGAGGTGCTTACAAACTCCTTTCATTGACCCTTTTCAGCCTTTACGAACGATGTTTTTTAAGAGAAAGAAAATGACGATGCAATAAAAAAAAATTCATTTGGAATTTGTCGTTTTTATTTTAGATACTTGGGCCGCCTTCTCATTAATTCTTCATTGATTACCTATAATAATAAATTTTCTCTAGCACACATACAAGTAAAAGAAATAAAAAGCTTTATATAATAAAAGCGAAAAATGATTTTTTTCAAAATTAATTTAAAAATATCATTTTTTTATGTTTATTATAATAAAAACTTTTTGTAGCCAGTAAGACCTTCTGATTATTTACATTTTTTTATAAAGATCTTTAGAGTGATTTTTGAAAGATTGTAGAGGGCTAAATATTTCACTCAAAGATTTATAAAATGTCGCGATCAAGTTATTTTAAATTTAAAAATAAAAAAAGTACTAGAAGTATTCATCGTGCTGAAGTAAATTGCATTTCAACAAAACTTCAGCTTCTTCGAATATACTAGTATACTTTAAATGCAATAAGGGAGAAGTTATCAATTTTTTTTGGATCGTGGTAATCTCTTTAGTGATGGAGAATAATGCGCCACCTCTGTAGAGTAGAAGCAACCCTGCCTTGACGGAAAATTTTAATTACTTAAATATTTAATTTTTTGAATATTTTTTCACAAGTAGATTACACTAATATCTAGGCTTAAATACAAAAACACATAGGGTACATTAAACATAGTTTAGTGGAACCGGACAGAAAGTTAGGTTTGTTACGGACTTTTTTATTTGATCCTAGGGGATGTGTACACCCTCTTGCACTCTGCAGACTCCCGTCAGTCATACATTAAATCAAATTTGTCATTGTTTAATTTAACAGTTTTTGCACACAGAAATCAACTAAAAGTAAAAACAAATAGTAATAAATACAATATTCTTGCATAAAGTCAACTTTGTCATTGTTATATCAGTATTATGGTGTGCGTTTCAAATTCCGGGAGCCAGGATACTTTCAAAATTTGGCTTCAGATTCTGGAAGAATCCCAGAATTCTGCGAAGGCTGGCAACCTTACTCTCTTCCCAAGTTAAACAAGATAATGAATAAACTAACAACAAAGGCAAAAAAAGCTCAAGTATGGAGATAGTTTAGAAAAAATGAACTATATTGAAAAAATGTATTTCAAGGTGAACTGCTGGCTCATCAGTGACCGGTCGAATGAAAAGCTTGATTTCAAAAATTAAAGAAAGATTTCTGTAACAGTGAATTCACAGATTTTTTTTTACATCTGGAAACTTTGGTGGTAAAATAAGTATGTTTGTCTTAGTACGATTCCCCCCATATTGAACACTTATAAAAGAAAACAAGCCCATATTTCCCAATGAATTGGAAAAATAGTGTAATTATTGACAGAACATATTGGTCATTATTAGAGACCGGATTCCTATGCAATTGAATATTTTGTTTGCCGCCACATACGACCGATGAGGTCAATTATCTATCCGAATCATGCATCTAGGATACTGTGGGTTAAATTTTATACTGCATATTTTTGCATATTTGAGTAATATTGCATAAAATTGCAGATTTGAAAATTTTTGCATAAAATTGCATATTTTAAGAATTTTTTGTCAAATATTGCCTATTTCGCGGCAAATACAGATTTTTTAAAAGTAAATTTTCGGAGAAAGAATGAAAAAAAAATGAGGAAATATATATATATATATAAAGTTCCTTTAAATTTGCCTCCCGTTACACCTGATGATGTGGACCGCTCCTTTTCATTAAATAAATGAATTTTAAGTGACTGTAGATATAATAACCTGAAGATAATTTGGAAAAATAGTTGTAAACATAAATTATTCACAATTGCAATCAAATTTTAATTATTTTTGAGATCCTTTGTTAATCATTTCTTTATTATTATTATTATTTTTTTAATGGCCTTCAGTAACTATAGCCCATTTTGGTCATTGAGTGTTCGTGTGTGTGTTTGAAAGTGTGTGTAAATTATTGTAGGGATCAGATTATAGCCGGACATATATTTGCATTATTTTATTAATATGTCAATAAGGAAAGCTTGTTAATATAAAAAAATAAAAGCAATATTCTACAATCGTGTCTGTTAAATAAAACTACCTCCCCCCTCCCGTATTTTTTAGATCACATATTTTGAAACATTATTATATTTATTATGTTGATTTTATTCAAGAGCACCTATTATTTCTTTCAGATTAAAGATTTTTTCAATTATTAAATGTAATGAGAATTTTGTCAAATTTATTACACAATAAAAGTACATATTTGACACTTGGGGTCTATATAGCTTACTTTATCATTTTATTTCTTTCATAACACTCCTTCAAATATTAGTCTTTTTGTCTTCAATTTTAATTTTTTAGTACATAAAAATTTTTATTTATCCAATTTTTACTGCATATATTTGCATATTTCAACGTATTCTGCATATTACTTGCATATTTCAGCATTTTTAACTGCATATTTTATGGCATATTTTTGCAGTTTTTACTGCATAAAAATCCGGTCTCTAGTCATTATATAATACATTTGTGTAGTCTATGTTAATAAATACCATTTTTTAAATGTTTAATACACACTGCCTCTATTATGAGTTCATATCTTCTTATTTAATTTTTCTTCGCGGCACACTACTTTACTGAAGCACATCCTTTGAGAACCTATTAGAGTCCAATTTCTTACTATTAAATAAGCTTGGAACATATCTATATATAAACTTTTTCATTTATTTTCTCTTAAAACATATTTTCTTAAATTAATTCCACACTTCTGAAACACACTGTTTAATATAGTATTTATTAAATAGTGAATATAGAAAAATGCTGTACGTAAACGAAAAATAAATGAGAAAGAGCAATTTTTAATGATGGATGAGAAAGAGAAGATTCATGACTTCTCATTTAAGGGTGAATAATAAAACGATGGAAAGAAATTAACATTAAATGACAAATTTCATCGTCTCATTGAATATTATTAGCAGAAGGACGAGTGGTTTTACAATTCTAATTTTGAATACTTTCATATGACCTATATACTTCATAATAATTAATTAGCTTTATTATATGATTGGAAAAAGTACACCGTATAATTATATTATTTCATAAAATATTTTTAAAATGTGTTATAAGTGATTAATTAAATTAAAATTAAAATAAGCATTAAAATATAAATATACTATAATATATTTTATTTATTAATTTAAAAAATATATATGGACATTTTTTAATTAATTTATTTTATTTATTTTTTATTTTAGAATAATTTAATGATTACTTTTATATTACTACAATATATCCAATGAAAAAATTAATATATTTAATATTTATTTTTCACCTTCTTAACAAATTTAATAATTAAAATAACTTTTTTTATTATTAAAAGATACAAGAAGATATTAAATTACATTAAGAAGGTGCAAAACTTACAAGTCAGGGTTAATAGCAAGAAAAAAGGGGTTGTTGGGATATAGTAGAACGTACTTGTGGTCTCGGATCTTGAACGATTAATGGGTACGGGAAAAATAGAAACGGAATTCAATACTACAAGTCATAGAGATAAACGAATTGTACGAATAACTTTGGTTCGATTTGTATTTAAGTTCTCAAGAAACAAGGAAGGGTTGCTTTATGTAGGAAAATTGTGTGTTTGCCTCAATAACACTGTTAAAGTTTAGTTTTCAGAATATTTGCTCATTTGCTTGTTTAAATACCAAATAAGAACATAATAAAGATAGTAATATAAAATAACTATAGTTAGTGGCGTAGCTAGAAAATTTTCATGGGGACGGGGTCAATCCACAAAGCAAAATATTTAGTGAGAATTTTTTTTTATTAAAATAAATAGTCCAGTTAAATCGTGTTTTTACCCGGAAAGTTTTGGGGTAGTTGTAATTTCTTCGACCCTTTATTTTTTTTGGTGTGGTGAATCTGAATCTGAGGCTTGTTAACAAAATTTCGTCACGGAACATTGTCAAAAATGTGAAAAAATCTCATTTTCTGGCGGCTTTTTGTTTATAACTCGAAAATTATCAACTTTTCGTAAATAACCCTCCTATTTAAAATGAAAGTTCATAAAGTTTCCTACAAATTTCATTATTTAGGGTTTTCTCCGACTAACCGTTCGGGCTCAAGCACTAGTTGAAAATTGGCATATTTTTTCTGTTTCCGCAATCCCCAAAAACTCGCACTTTTTTTGGATTTTTTTCCATTTTGACCATGAAAGATCACTCTATACATTTTCAAACTAGATTAAATTTGGTAGAATTTAAACAAAGTTTCATCTTAAATGGATAATTTTAGCCCGTGCCGCAATGAGGTTGAATTTTGGAAAAACTGCATTTTTTTTGCAAAAAATCGCAGTTTTTCCTTCATAAAATGAAGACCACTCATCCTAGAAACTTGATTTCTATCTCATTCTCTAGGGAAGTGTTTTTCAAACTGTGGGTCGCGATACCTCTATAAGGGGTGGCGAAGCCATAGTAAAAAATAAAAAATAAAGTTTAAAAATATATTTTCATTAAGAAAATGTTAATTAAAGGACATTTGTTATTAATCTACAATTGTCGTATCGCTTTTTCATGGAGGCGAGATGTAATTGATGTGAAAATATGTTGTTATAAGTACTTTTGTGTATTTAGCCGATGCCTAATTATGGAAATTAATAAAAAAAATTCATACTAAGGGGGTCGCGTCATGACAAAGGTTGAAAAACATTGCTCTAGGAAATTTTGTTGAAAACTCTTAGATTTATAGATTCCATGACACTTTTGAGGATTCGGACCATATCCTTTGTAGGAAATTTTATGAACTTTCATTTTGAAAAGGAAGGTTATTTACAAAAAGTTGATAGTTTTAGAGTTATAAGCAAAAAAACGCCAAAAAATGAGATTTTTTAACATTTTTTTGCATTTTTGACAATGTTCCGTCACGAAATTTTGTTATCAAACCTCAGATTCGGATTCAGCACACCAAAAAACATATAGGATCAAAAAATAAAAACTACCCTCAAAAGTTTGCCGCAAGGGCTCTTTGGACAACGATTTAATTGGACTAAAAAGGTACTTCAAGAAATTAAAAAAGAACATAATTCTTGATTAAACATATTAAATAAATTGAATGACGATTAGTTTGTCATAAGAAAAGTATTGTCGTTGCCGTTACTCATCCCATGAGCCCTGCCCTTGGGGGGGGGGTCAGAACCTCCCCGTGGCTACGCCTCTGACTATAGTGAATTTTTTACAATGTTGTAAACATAATGTATTTTTGAGAACGTTTCTGGTTATCGGTCGAATATGACCTTAAGTGTTTACATTCATATATTCAAGCTTTCAATCTTTTATCCGATTATCTTCAGGGCTTTGAAGCTTGTACCTTAGCTCACTATGATTATGTTGAAGAATGTCATGAATAAGATGCAACCCACCAATAAATGAAATTATTGTAAAATATTCCCAAGATATAAATATGAAAAAACTGTTATTTTTCTTTTGGAATCTCTTATTCTCTTTTTCAGAAATTTAGCCTTAAAGAGTGAGTTACTTAAAGTAATTTTTGTAAAATGTTTGTGTGTTAGTAACCAAAATGATATCTTTATCGATGAACCAATTCAATTGCGAATTTAGAAGTTTTGACTAATATTTACGAGAAAGTGAAGTCGGCTTTTTTTTTAACTTTTTTTGAAATCTTTCAAAAATCACATCTCACAGGGTAGCTAAATTAGGCCCGGGCGCTAATTTTGGAACTCGTGTTCAATTCCCGAGAAGGTAAAAACAACCCTTGTAATATGTAATTAAAAATAATTCATTCCATTTCAGATTTAATGGATGACACCCTCATGTGATTTTTTTATTAAACATTCTTCTTGAATAATTAATTTATCTCCTAATATGGTATATTTTATGATGAGTGACTCTTAATAGTGTAAATAGTTAGCTAAAATTTAGAATGTATTATTTTATCTCCCTTACTATACCACAAATAGAAACGGGGTTTCTGCTTGTAGTAATGGAAATCTTATTCTCGAGGAAAATTATTTTATCGTTTTTAATTTAATAAAAACTGGTAGGCTAGATAAGCGTATATTTTCATTTCATTTTCAAACACACCTGATATTATTACCTCAGCTGCTTTATGTAAATTTAGCTCAATCCTCGAAATGGAACATACATAACTTTTAGAATTTCACTCACTCATGATTTGGCTTCAAAGACCAACTTAAATTTGATTAAAACTTTATTGATAGTCTAGTTCTCTAGTATTAAAAGGGACTAATTGAAATCGTTTCTTTTTTTTCAGGTAAGAGCTTTTCCGAATTTGCGTGCTTAATCAGAAACTCCCTGAGGACAGTGAACTGGTCGGTAAGTCTGAATGAGACATGTTCATCAACGAAAATAAAAGACTTTACCTACGATATTTACTACTGGATAATTAATGATCATATATACCTAATACCTATATTATACTCTTGAATGCAATTTTCATCTAACTATTAATTATCAGTTGCTAAAAGATCTTTGATTTGAAACTTCTCAATATTAAATGAAAAAAAAAATTAATCTGGTTTGTCGACTCAAGGATAAGGTAATCTTATTTATTCAATTTTGTACGAACTCTTGAGGGTTTTTAAGAGAAAAATGTAGCTATTTAATTTAAAAGAAATAAATTGTCTTAGGCTTTTTGAAATTTCCATTAAAACTTGAAGACCAAGTACACTCTCTCTCACAACCCAAGCTGAAAGCTTGGATTTTTGGAGTTCTCTTAGAAATAAATGGGTAAAAGGAGCCTAAAATTTGAATATTTGAAGCCCTTCTCATTTTGATAGGCTGATTTTCATACTAAAAATTATTCACAGGCTCAAAGAGTATCTGTGCAAAATTTGTTCAGGTTCGATCAAATGCCCTGGGTGAGTAGAGCAAATAAACTTAAAAATATAAACAAACTTTCTCTTCTATATATTGTGTTGGCATAACTACTTAATTGCTTAAAAATTTTAAATGTTTATTTATGGGTTGTTGGTAATTATTATTTTTTTTTTTTGGCTTTTCGGCCTTTCTAGCCAATTTACGATACTTATTATTTTTTAAATTTTGTCTCCTACCCTGGGATCATATTTTATCCGGTTGCCGCGAGTCGGATTCGAACCCGGGTCCAGTGTAATTATATTTTAAATTGTAGTCATTAAAATAAAATATTTATTATTAACTTTTATCAAATTAATTGAATGTGCAAAACATATTATCTTCTTCTAATGGTATAAAAGAGTAAGTTAGGTGCAATACATGAATATGTAGGTATACAGATAAAATTTATAATTAGTTTTTTTTTATTATTTATGTCCATCGATTAAATTAATAAGTTCTTGTAGGGACATAAGGACAATAGCTTATGCAAATATTTTTTTTTTGCCAACGTTTCGTCAACTTTGTTGACTTCCTCAGAGGCTCAAACATATTAACTTCTTTACATATTTGTCATTTTATCAATATTCATTCTTAGCAAACACATAAGCTCAGTCATCGAACAGATTGAAAATATTTTCCTATTTAAATCTTAAAATATCAAAGAAAAAGAACAAAGAAAGTTATTTTAAGATTTAAATAGGAAAATATTTTCAGTCTGTTCGATGACTGGCCTTATGTGTTTGCTAAGAATGAATATTGATAAAATGACAAATATGCAAAGAAGTTAATTTGTTTGAGCTCTGAGGAAGTCAACAAAGGTGACGAAATGTTGGCAAAAAATAAAAATTATTTGGATAAGCTATTGTCCTTATTTCCCTGCAACAACTTATTAATTTATAATTAGACTGACGATGAAAGGGAAACCCTTTGAAACTCTAGTCTCAAATAAATAATTGGAGAAAAATGAAAATTTTTGAAGACTAATAATTTTTCGCAAATTTTAGTGATCTGGCAACTATGTTTCTCAGAGATTTGAGCTAGATACATGCAATACAAACAAGTTTTGAACCTAGAAAGCCAAAATTCTAATTTTTAAAAATAAATATAGATTTTTTGGGCATCAGAACAAATTTTCTAACCCTATCGTTATACTACTTCTGAATCCAGACAGCCAGAAAAAAAAATGAAACGAAATCATTTTTCTTCTTGTTTCAAATATTTTTACACAAAAAATACCTCCATAAACTGCAACGGATTGTTGCTAGACTTTATCGATAGTCGATTGAAATATTAATATATTTATTCATTTATTATTAATCAGATATCACTGGGTATTCATATTTTTAGTCAATGTTGACTTAAACTCAAAAAAAATAGGCATTGATTCTTATTTAATACTCTAGGAATAACAATTCTGTATTCTATTTTTTACGTTATATCATTATTGATAACTATTTTTGATTTTAAACCGATTCCTCTATGTCTTCAGCAATGATTACCATTAATAATAGAAACGTCAGAATTGCAATGGTTATTTCTCAAGTATTAGATGAGAATTAATGGCTATTTTTTATTTTTTTTTTTTTTTTTTTTTTTTTTTTTTAGGTTAAAAATAAAATAAAATGAGAGAGGCTATTTTTTATTTTCATTAGTCGATTCCTTCGTCAATTTTCTCATAATACCTACTTTCTACTATAGACAGAAAAAAGATTATTTCATTTACCACATGACTATGCACAATGCCCAGTAATATGCATTTATTCATAAAGATGTCTATAAGAAATCAAGTGCAACAAGTGATAAAGGAAATCGTATAAAAATAGAAGACTGAATAGTGAAATGAACATGAGAATTTAGACTAATAAATTTTTATGAGGTATTCGGCAAGTAAAAAGATCCTCTCAAGGGGGTTAATAAAGCCTTTCCCATAAAGGGATTTTTCTTTAAATTTCGGCCTTTGTTATTTTATAGCTCTTTGCCATAATAGCAAAATTCTAACGAAGAAATGGACGAAATTCCCCAGCTTATTACTCGTAAAGTCATCGATTACAAGAAAATAAGTTTGATTAGTAATAGGAGGGATTAGAATAAAATTTCTAAACTTCGTAAATTTTAGATAAATTACTAAGAACCACTTAAATTACCAGTATTTATATATAAATATAATACTAAATAAATTAAAATAAAAACATTACGATCATTCAATAAACTCTACATTTTAGTAATTACCAAAACATTTTCTAGATTTCTTAAAGATATCTTGCAGATCTTACTTATCTTGATGGTGGTCTAGATAGAAGAAGTTTAGAAAAACCTTGAAAGGCCGCCTATTTTACATCTTATATATATTATATATATATTTCCAAAGCTCTAGGTCTAGAAGTTAATCTAGGTCAGTGTTTCGCGTTCTTTTGTAGAGCGAGGAACCCTAGAGCACTTATAATTAATTCTGAGGAACCCCCTAACACTAAAATATGAGATATTTAATTTTTTGTCAAAATATCAACATCACGCTACTTTTATAGCTTCCAAATACCGCCGCGGATGAAGGTGTTGCCACATTTTAAAAATTTTCTAGATTTTGGGGAAATTGGTTACAAAAAACGTGCATTGTAAATTACAATACCTAATATTTTTATTTCCATGAATAATATTATTATTAAATTTTTTTGTAAATCTCATTATATGCTCCTTTCGAATCGGGCAGGGTTTTTTTTACATATTCATATATATATAATATTCTCATCTATTTGAAAAGCAATATTATTTCAAAGGTCATTAATAACAAAATAATAATAAAACAATTTAAATGATGTTTTCATTTTGTTACTAATGTAACGTAATCGTTGTATTATGAGAAATTTAAGGAACTTTAGAGCAACAAAAATGGTATCCTAAGACACTAATAGTGATGTTCACCGCATTCTTAAGTATCAATGGTTTTATTTGACTATAAGGTAATACTTAGACTCTAAATTTAGTATTTTTTTCTTTACATGACAAATTTTTTGAGGGGTAATACTACTAACTACTATTTTTGTTTTTCTATTTTTTCTTTTATTGAGCTCTAAGCGCGGGGAACCTCAAACCTCTCTTTGTGGAACCCTGGGGTTCCTCGGAACCCAGGTTGAGAAACACTGCTCTAGGTCTTCTAGTCGGTAGGGAGGAAGGGGTTGCTGTCTCGAATTTGAACAACAATATAAACTCTACTTTATTTATTTATTTACAAACCCTTACCCTTTGTGGGCGTTGGGCTAAAACGACGAAATATTAACACGAAATTGCTTTTTGAATTCGGTACCAAACAAACTATACCTATAAGCGAGCATATCCTCCAAACGTACTAAGTAAGATCCGTCGAGTGCGATTCATAAAAGGTATATGTTTGGCACCGACTTCAAAAAGTAATTTCGTGTTAATATTTCGTCGTTTAGTTGTAACTAAATAAGATAATAATTATTTTATACCTTTTAGTGTATTTTATTTGTTGCATTTAATTTTTTGAAGTCGGTTTTTATTTTTTTCTTAAAATTTTTTATTACAATCCTGTTTTAAAAACTAAAGAATATTACTTCACAGAGATTAAAATCCCTTTTTCTCATCTAAATTTTTGAAAATTATATCAAAACACGTAAATCTTTTTTGTCGATACTCTTATAATGTCAGTGGGTTATGCACCACTGATATTAGTCTCTAAACAACAGTATCTGTTAATTGAAGGAGACAATGGAGACAATAAAAGAGTGTGTCTTCTGCTGGAATTAAAATTTTTATTTATTTATAACCAGACTATAGTTTCGAGGGCTTTGCCCTCTTCATCAGTCTATTACAATTGATTCACAGGAATTAATTTATGAATAATTCCAGCAGAAGACACACTCTTTTATTGTCTCCTTCAATATATAAAAATTCTGCTACTCTCGGCACAAAAATTTTCAAGTTAATTATCTGTTAAGATAAATGACTCTGTTTACTCTTGTACACCGCGCACTCTTGCACCACCTTACTATACTCGTACTTTTAGATAAAAAAATTTTAATTTCTACCATTTACCTATCATTCCAGACCTTTTTTCTGTTATACCTCCAATTTAAAATTGCAGTTGCTTTTGGGAATATTTAATTTTATTTGTAATAGAAAATAATCTTGAATAAATTAATCTTAATTTATTCCAGAGGTTAATCTCGATAAGTTGAGAGTAATTGTGCATTTGGTGCGTGTAATTGAGTGTCACCGAACGATCAGCATTAATGAATGAGAGCGTCGATGGCGCCTCTGGATCCATCTCGATTAAAAATAATGTTTAGGCCTTGTTAGGAAGGGAGCTTTGCCGGAGGCGGCGACGCCTCTGGTGTCGTCAGCTTAGGAGGCTGGCTTCGCGTTCAGTGCGCTTCTCCCAGTAGTCAGGGAGGGCTGTGTCTTCGCCCACCTGGGGTCCGTCCGATCCAATGTCCACTCAAGATGACACTCGAAATAGACCCTATTCTTCATGCTGACTTTTGAGTCTTCACACCTGTCGCTTGTTCGCGGGGACTGCCAAATGGAACGTTGACAAATCGCCCTTGTCCGGTACCAGCAACCGACACACTGCGCGCTTGCTCTTCTGGTAAACCAATTGACTTGCTTATACGCTTTACTCCCTGGTTGTTGATTTTAGATGACATTTTTACTGATTAACCATATCTTGTTGTGCCAAGAAAAATTAGCAAGTACCAAAATATTTTCGAAGAAAAAAATAATATTTGTTTCAATAGCGTATATTTGTCATCGCTCTTGTTTTTTATGACTGTTTTTAAATGTCAAAAGTGTTTATTTTTACGAATTAAGTAAAAAAAAAAAAGTTATTTAAAATTAGAAAATGAATCACACAAATTTTTTTTAAATAGAGCAATTTTATTGAAAATTCAAATAATAATTTAAAAAATATCAAAATGTTAAAATCGAATCTTATGAATATTATTCGCCCGCCTTTCAGTCACTCCGAAGTATTGAATTCACGGGCTATTTTTTATTTTTATTTAATTATTTATTTTATTTTATTTTAGTTATATTTTTGTGTTTAAGAGTGACTACAACGTGAGAAAAATAGTTTTTTACCATATTTTTCTCTGTCTGCCTGTGATTTGAATTTCACACTTAGGTGATAATTCAAGAACAAAAAATCATAGAAAATTCGTTCTGGTTTTAAAACAAAAAATTTTTAGATTTAGAGAGGTTTAGCTTCAGAACTTGAGGTTCAAAAATGTCTTCTTTTATTTATGATAATTTTATTGATATTTGAACGTGTTATCTTGGGAAAAGTATAAATAAACAAAAAAGTGTTTCAAATAATACATTTTGATTAGTTTATTATATTTAAATTAATTACTAGGGCCGTTTTACTCCCTAGCTGTCTGCATAAACTCACCCTCTCTTCTTCTCACCATCTGCGAAATTTTTGGAGAGCATACCAAGTCTTGACTTTTTCCCTTAATTATAAAGACTATTTAAATACGTTAAAAGTTTTATGTTTAAAACGTATGGTCGATTAAACTCATTGCAATGTTTTCGCATAGAATTTAGACATCAGAGATTACGTTGTTTAACAGTTAAAGAGTTTCTGTCTGAATGTTTGAAACCGCCTAGATTAGTTATTTTTACTTAATTTAATTGGTTTCTACAAAACCTTTTTAATTGAAACATAATTACTCTTTACTGTTTTCAATTTTGAACAAAGTGAAAAATATTTATTGAGTTTTTTTTAAGATCTAACCTTTTTGTTCTTATGACTGAAAATGTTTACAAAATTGAGTGAAAATCGGAAAATATTTCATTTTTTTTTTACCTCAGAAAGTACAATGATAGGTCATATGGAATTGTCTATTATATTTCTACCAGCTGCAAAGCCCGCATTTGGCAGACATCTTTCTGGCCAAGAGGCTAAGCCCCCTGGACTCCGGTATCCGCCTCCCTCCCCCGGTACTCTACTAGTATAATAAAAATATTTTATAATCATCCCCCCGCCTCTTCGTAATAAAATAATCTATGCTCCCCTCTCCTCGGTACGCCACTGATATTGTCAAAATTGACAACCAAAATATTTTTCTAATCTCTCTCGATACACAGCTGGTATTGTCAAAAAGTAGTGAGATCTAATGTGCCACCAAGTTCACAATCACCAATTTAGTAAATGAGTAGAGAATGCGTAAATGCCAAGTTTCAGGAAAATAACCTAAATTATTGTATAGAAATTAATAGAACATCACTAATTAAAGCTCTGTTTTCCATATTAAACCAACCTATTCACACAACTACAACCTCTCTCTATTTTAAGTATAATCGCGTATAGATAAATCTTTATTTATAAATAAATCTAGAGGAGTCTAGAGGTGAATGATCACAATGAATCATCAAGGTTTATTTAATAAGCGATTCTCATTCATTTTGTTGAAATGATAAATTAATAAAAGCCATTTAAGTGCTCCTCACTTGAACTTATTTCAAATATTTGAATATAGGCCAAGCGAATATAATTATATAAAAAATATATATTTAAGATGAAATTTTAAAATAAACTTCATTCATTCGTAAAAATAGTTTGTTCACGGATCCCTATATAATTCTAAAATATCAATTTAATTTGAAATCAGAACTAATTATATTCATTTTACGTGATTTCTTTATTTGATTAATAAATTAGTTCTATTAGACAAGGATAGAAATAATTTAAACTTTTCTTAAACAGATAATTAATTAAATAAAATATATAATATTAATATTTAGGAATTCCAAGGAACCATTGACGTGAGATATATCAATCGTCTCTAAACACGTAATTCCCAATCTAAATATTTGAATTATTAAAATTTGAAAAAACAACTAATAAATTAAAAAAAATCAATCAATTTAATAGGATATTCCCGCATTGCTAAGCATCTAAATTTTTGACAAATCGTAAAACAGTTTTCGAATTTTTCCATATTATATTAAGTCTAGTTTTTATTTTAATGAAATAAAAGCAATAATTAATCAACTGGTGTGGACACCACACGACTTTCACATTAGTTTCTCTTTTATTTGACATAATTATAACAATTTTTTTCATTCAAATTACTTCGATTTGGGTTTCCACAAGACGTTGTGAGAAAACTGGAAAAAATACGAAATAATTGCAAAATACCAAAAATCTTCAATAAGACATTTATTTCCTGTTCTTCGATTTTAGTCAAAATCTTTAGGTACTTCTTCTAGCCTCTAGATAGCTAAGTTTTAAATCCCAAAGTTCTGAGAATTACCATAGACGAGATATGAACGATTAAAATATTTATTTTGCAACACTCCTAATTTACATCCTCACCCTATTTCGATCAGATTAAATTGTTTTTGCGAAAATCACCTTGGAGATAGAAGCTCTCAGTGCTGGAGATCTCAATATGTACTTCACATTATATCTTATAACAGGGGTGCCAGACATGAGGCCAGAGAGAACCGCAATCCGGTTTATTGTATTATATAAAGAGCCACACGTAGATACACAAATTCAAAAATTTTACTTTATCCAATGCGAAACATTGGTAAAGTATTTATTTAATGTACCATAATTGCATATTTTCACAAGTCACATATAAAAACATAGGAATACATATAAAAAAATAATTATGAAAAAGAAAATAATTATTTTTAATTTAGTAATAAAATTGAATATACAATAAAAATATAATATAACAAAAATATATTTATTAATAAAAACTATAATAAACATAAAATATTTAAAATGTTATTCATTTTCAAAAGTGATTTTTAACATCTAAACCTGTGGACGCAGCCCGCCACTCAGGGCGTTCTAACCGAATGCATATTCTACAATTCTGCAGGCGCCACTTGTTGAATCTTTTTAATCAGTCTAGCGCAGCGGTTCCCAACTTTTTTTTGACCAGGGACCATTTTGATTTCGTTATTATTAGCAGGGACCACAAGGTTAAAAAATAAACTCTAACAATCTTAAAAATAATCTTTAATCGAAACGTTTAACATAATCATAAAATTCAAAAGTAACATTAATTAACAGTGTTATAGTTATTGAAAACATATAATTTTTAGTAAATAATTCAGTTTGCATCAATGAGATTTTTGAGGTTGCATGTTATGTACAAGTTCTTGAATTCTTGGGGTGATATTTTTGCTCAAAGCTACACGCATATCACCACTTACTTTCAATCGATTCTTAGACTTGTTTTTAATTATTAGTAAAGCAGAAAATCCTTGTTCGCATAGATAAGTTGTTGAGAAAAGCATAAGATAACGCAAAGCGATTTCTCGAATTTTAGTGTATGAAATTGCTTTTTTACACCAAAACTGCTCTAATGAATCAGATTCAAATGCGTCCTTACAGTTACTATCATTTTGTAATTCAATAAGTTGTTCTTGGATTTCTTCTGCAACTTCTTATTCGGAATTCGTACATATATTTTCAGTAACTTATGAGGAAAATTTTCTAGCTTAGGTTTCACAAAAATATATTTTCATTTGAAATGAACTATTTGTAGGTTTTAAAATTATATTTCCTAACTTTTAACCGACTTCTTTATTATATATTTATATTCGAAATGCACTAGGTATTTGTGGGTTTTAAAATTAAATTTGATGATTTTCCTCGATTTCCATGGAATCCCCTCATCAAATTCTGACTTGGTGACAATCGGACCACCTCGAGAGAATATCCTACGCTCGCTATTTGTTATGCATCAGCGCGTGTTGATTCAAAGTTTGAAATCTTTCGCGGACCATATTTTAGTTCTTACGCACCACTAGTGGTCCGCGGACCACAGGTTGGGAACCACTGGTCTAGCGTAAAAAGACGATGGTTTTACAACAATCTTTGGTTAAATTTTTAAAATTTGACATAAAGTTAGTTAAAGCTGTCCGCAGAAATTCTGTAAGATTTGGATTGGTCAACTCTGAAGGATGTTTAGACTTCACTAAATTCATTGTGTAGTACAAAGACTCACAGCAATATATTGAACTAAAAATCAAAAATAAATGTGAAGCAGCTTTCTTTAAGTTGGGATATTATTTTAATTCAGGCACGAGATTTGAAAATTCAATCATGGAAGAAACTTTGAGCTGCATTTGCAATGCCTTATTCTTTTTCATCTTTGATAACTCCAATTCCCCAACCGCTTTTTCACTAAGTATTATTTCAGAAATTGGAAATCCATCTCCAGTAATGTCATAATAAATGAGTTCACAAAAAATGCAAATATAAATTTCAAAATTTAAAAATCTTCAAACCTATATTTGAAATATGCTTTTAATGCTATCAATTTTTCTTTATATTTATCTAACTTTTCTTCTTTGATATTAATTTTGATTTTAATTGGAGCCGCACTTGACTCAATGAAGAGCCGCATTTGCCCACCGTTGTTCTATATCAGTGCTTCATAAACTATGGGTCACGGCCCCATTTTGGTTCGCATAATTGAATTTTTGGATCTTGAAACAATGACAGTGAAACAAGATTAAATGAAAAAAATTATAATGCGCAGCCGCCAAAAATTAAAGTTTAGTGAATTCGAGGTATCTCTCATTGAATTTTCAATAATTTGGGAAATTGCGATTTTGTATTAGATATATTTATTTATATGACGTGACTCAACATTGGCGATTATAAAATCAAAATACAAATCAAATTTGAATGTTGAAGATGGTGAACTTCTGTTTGATTCTTTATTTAATAAGAAACATGAAGAATAACATTAAATAATAATTGAAGGAGACAATAAAAGAGTGTGTCTTCTGCTGGAATTATAAATTTTATTTATTTATAACGAGACTATAATTTCGAGGGCTTTGCCCTCTTCATCAGTCTATTACAATGGATTCACAGGAATTAATTTATGAAAGCCCTCGAAACTATAGTCTCGTTATAAATAAATAAAATTTATAATTCCAGCAGAAGACACACTCTTTTATTGTCTCCTTCAATATATAAAAATTATGCTACTCTCGGCAAAAAACTTTCAATTTAATTAAATAATAATAGTAAATGTCAACTAATGATATAGTTTTAGAAAAATTAAGTAAGCGAAAAGATATAGAGAATTCGTAGTGTGAGCGGTACAGTCACGTTAAAAAAACATAACCTAAAATTTTAGTTCCGTTCAAATTTATCTTAGAGTGGTTACGAGGCTAAAAAAAATTGTGTGGATTGTCGCGAAAGAACCTCCTTAAGAGCCTGAATTTTTTGTATTCGCACATGTATATTGTGTATCTAGGTCAGTGCAACAGGTACACCTGCTCAGGGGCCAAAATGTAGGGGACCCTGAAAAAGCATCAGAGATAAATTGACATAAAGTAAATGGAGAAAAAAAATCAATTGGTGTGGTGACTTTCACATTTTCACTTATTTGGAATCATCGAGACACTCCTAATTTACACCCCCTTCCTTTATTTCAATCGGATTAAAATTTTTACACGACTAATAACTCATGACACTTTTTTTAAAGTAATCTCTCATTAACCAGATATTAGAAAAGATGAAGACTTGATTTAAAAATTATTCTCATGGTTTAATTTAACGTAGAAATCCGAAAATACAACTCGCATAAATAAATAAGAATACTCAAGGTTGCCGACGTCGCGTCGTAGGCAATCATGAAATCAGGTGTAATATACGTAAAGCACTCTTCGTGTAAACATTTATGTGTCAGAAAGTTTAAAATTCTCAGCAGTCAAAATATATTTTTTAATTAAAATTTATTTGAAAAATCGAAATACTTAGGGTAATAGATTTGAAATAATAATTAAACAAATCAATCTTTTAAAATAATTTGAAAAATATATATATAAATAATAATTTAGATTTTATGCATGGCTTGGGATCGAACCAGGATCAGTCTGAATAATTAAATTAAAAATTAATCCGTATTTAACTACTCTAGAAATGCTCACTTAACCCACTGAGCTAAGGAGCTCAAAGAGACGAGGCTCGGAAAATAGGCATTTTAAATTACCTCGGACAAGCATCCCTTAATAAGAAATCATTAAATAAATGCCTTTAAGAATTACACCAAGGAAATAGCAATGTATAATTTAATTGAAATTTTTAATTAAAAATGCATTTAAAATATGCTAAAATTAAATTCAAATATGTCCATTTGCAATCTAACATAAGCTTTGAAATTTACATTTTATTTTTTAATTGATATGTTTATTAGTTGATATTTGTCAAGCAAAGTTATTAAAAAAAATTATCTCTTATTTTAGAATCCATTCTCATTCTATTTTATTTTAAATCTGCCAAAAATTCTATTGTTTATAATTCTGATTAGGATTTTAATATAATTTCTGAATAAATTTTTATGAACTGATGTGAAATTGCAGCAGAGGAGGGGTTTGCATCCCATGCCCATACATGAATGAAATATATATATTAGTTCCAAATTTTTTTAAGAAGTCAAAGAACTTACTTACATAGGGAGAGGGAACTAGCAATAAAAACCAGGCGGTTTTGCTACACTCAGATCATGCGTAAAGTGTATATATGTTTACTTGGCTTCTAAGCAAAAAGAATAAGGGCAATTTAGAAAAAAATTTTAATAAAATAATTTTTTATTAAAATTAGCCTTGCCAGGATATGGGCACCAGTAGATTGAATGAAGACAATCAATTGGGGTATATAGTAAAAATATTTAACTTAAGAATAAAAATCGTAAAGGAAATTTTTTTTTAACTTGTCTGAGCTTGTAATCAACGGCAGGACCAGGAGAAAATATATGTTTTGGTGTCTGTTCAGTAGAGCTGAGATCAATTATCCCCCCTAAAGCCCTCTTTGCTAGAAACACGCGGTTTTCGAAAGATCAGCAGCCCTTCGCTGTCAAATTGGATTACCAACGTTTTCGCCAACTCTTTTATCCCTATGACCTCAAGAGACAGGAACTCACTTCCAGCCACCGTCTTCCCCTCAAATTATAACCTTCAGCTGTTTAAGACCCGCATCCACAGATACCTTCAACTCCTACCCAGCCCATAAAATCCCCTCTTCTTCTTCTTTTCACGATGGAGGGGCCAACCCAGGCAGGGGGTGCACCTTTTGGTGTATCTCCTTCTCTCATCAATATCATATAAAAAAAAATATGTCTGCCCACCTCCTATCGATAATTTCTACAAAGAGATAAATCGGATCCCTGGAATACCAAGCTTGACCTAAATAAATTTTATTAAGATTCCCAAAAAAATAAACATTCCAATAATTATTTATATATTTCTCTATTTAAATACACTAAATAAATTAAATAAATAAATAAATCAACTGGTGTGTTCACCACATGACTCACATTTTCACTTATTTGAAATCATAGTGACACTCCTAATTTACACCCCATTCCTTTATTTCATTCGGATTAAAATTTATACACGACTAATAACTCATGACTTGATAAGTACACCAATTAAAATAATCGTTTCTTCCATTTTTGAGAAAATAAAAAAAAAAAAAAACGAAAAATCTTTCATGTAAATTTCCACTTTCGGTCTTCCAATTTCAGCCAAAATCTTTCTGTACTCTTTATATAGCCTATCATGAGATTAAGTTTCGAATTTCGTTGCTCTGGAATTTATGGTTGCGAAACGCATGGGGGTACATACATACATATACGTACGTACGCATTGACCAATGGATTTTTGGCCCCTTTTGACCTCTGGGGACCACAATTTCCGGTTTTATGTCCTAAATCTGGTTTCCAACTATTAAGGGAATCAATTCCTTCCACCTTGATGTTACAAAATGATATTAACTTTATTCATCTCTGAGATACAAGCTCTCAACGAGTCAGGACCAAGACACGGCATCGCAATACTTAACGTTACTATATTCTATAGAATATAAATGTGAAAGTAATAAATTGATGAATAATGAATACTTTTAATAATAAAATTAAGTTATTAAAAAAAATTCGCCTCACACTACTTTTAGATAAATATCTACTTGAAAAAGAGGGGCCGCGATTTAACACCTAGCACAGACAAGTATAATTTTGTCACTGGCTTAGATATTTTGAAAATACTATATCTTTATCCATATCTAAATTAATTCTAACAAGTGTTTTAAAAATTTTTAATTTTATGAAAATAGATGGAATTATTTAAAATCTGAACATTTCCCAGCCACCTTCTTCTTCAAGTGCCATACTCAATCGAGCGTCGGCGGCTAGTATGGAGAGTATTTTCTCCATTGAAATTTTCCTGGGGAAATTTTTCACATGGGTGAATTCCCTCTTGTTGCCTTTCCCTGGATTTAGAACCAGGGATTGTCATAGTTCCAGTTCTAAAGCCACGTTATTGTTTTTAAAATCTAGAAAAATATAAAGTTGCCAATTTTAATCTTGAATCTTGTTGGATATATTTGTTTTATATGTCAGAAGTATTTGCCCTTTCAGGATATCTAGACATTTTGTAACATATGTATATCTATCTAAATACATTTTCACAAAAGGATCTACAAATCTGTATCTATATGTTTTTAAAAATATATCTTTAATAACACTGTTGATTGTTTGAAATAAGCTGACGTGTTCTGATGTGGCCATCCACTTTACTTTACCATACAACCTGGCCCCTCACTTATATTTAATATTTAATAAAATTATTTATAATCATGTAGGAGAGGGAGTTTGTTTTTGCATTTTTAGACTTCTGGGGGCCACTGATTATGTATACAAAATTTGGTTGAGTTTGGTACAAGAGCCTATATTTTCATTTTTTGACCTCTCCCTCCTATTTTGGGCGATTAGTTTTTGCATTTTTAGACTTCTGGGGTCCCACTGATTATGTATACAAAATTTAGTTGAGTTTTCTAAAATGGCAGAGATTTTTAATTTTTAACCCCCCTCCACCCCAGTTAATTTTGGGTCGATATACACGAAAATCTAATCAGCTCTTAATCTTAATGGCCCAAAACTACGTGTGAAATTTGGTTTCGATATTCACACTAGTTTTTGAGCTAGCTCGTCCACAAAATTTGGTAACGCACAGACTAACAACCAGACAGACTAACTAACAGACATTTTGACAAAACAATAATTATCTCGAAAAATATAATTTTTTCAATGTTCACTTATTAATGCTTTTTTGTAGAGTGAAATGACATAGTTTTGCTTAATTTTTTTAATCAAAATAGTTTAAGCCGTTTTTGAGAAATTTCGAAAAAAAAAGGAAAAAACACTTTTTTCATGCACGATTACAATACTTGACCATGCCCTGTATGGTAAAGTAAAAAGCCATACTATAACTGTTACGATGCATACCTAATACTTAAGCAATTAGGAACTAACTCTAAAATAAATATAAGCCACAAATTCAAATCATATATATGAAGATTTAAGTTGAAATTTGCGTATATTTGAATTCCACAAATCAAAATAATCGCACATTATGTCTCTCATGTTTATTTTAAAATTTAATGCTTTATTCAATAATAATTTGACAGCTTTTAGATTATTTATTCATTAGATTTCATGTCAGGTGAAAAACCCATGAGAGAAGGAACCATGAATGAATAATTTTCACTGTATTGATTTGAATCTATAATTGTTTGAATTGATTTTGTTTTCCAAAATGATTTATCTGAGAAGTAGAGAAATGTACTCATTCGCTTTCATCAAAGTAAATAATTTCTCTCATGCAACAAGATATAAGATATACTATATACAGGCTGCTTGATTTAGAGATAGATCTTTTAAAAAATTCTGACTTTAGACTTAATATTTTTTTTCGTTCATTTTTATCCCAGCTTTGCTATCTATTTAAATAAAATATTAGTGATTATTTTCCACTTCCGATTATACACCGAAAGTTGACATCAACTTCAATTAGAAGCCTATACTTTTGAACACGAATATAAAAAATATTTTTACTTTACCATACAGGGTATGGTCAAGTATTGTAATCGTGCATGAAAAAAGTGTTTTATTTCTTCTTTTTTTCAAAATATCTCAAAAACGGCTGAAACTATTTTAATTAAAAAAATTGAGCGAAACCATGGCATTTCTCTCAACAAAAAAACTCTAATAAGAGAACATCGAAAAAATTATATTTTTCGAGATAATAATTGTTTTGTCAAAATGCTGTTAGTTAGTTAGTCTGTCTGGTTGTCTGGTTGGGTGTCCGTTAGTCTGTGTGTTACCAAATTTTTGTGGACGAGCTAGCTCAAAAACTAGTGTGAATATCGAAACCAAATTTCACACGTAGTTTTGGTCAATTGAGATTAAGAGCTGATTAGATTTTGGTGCATATCGACCCAAAATTAAGGGGAGGAGGGGGTGGGGTTAAAAATTAAAAATCTAGGCCGTTTGAGCAAACTCAACCAAATTTTGTATACATAATCAGTGGACCCCCAGAAGTCTAAATATACAAAAACTAACCACATCAAATGGGGGGGGGGGGTGTAGGGTCAAAAAATGAAAATCTTGGCCATTTACCGAACTCAACCAAATTTTGTATACATAATCAGTGGGACCCCAGAGGTCTAAAAATGCAAAAACTAACCCCATTCCCCTACATGATTGTAAATAATTTTAGGGGCCAGGTTGTATGGTAGAGTCAGGTGGATGGCCACATCAGAACACGTCAGCTTATTTTTTTTATATATAAAACAACTCAAGTCAAGTACTTTTCGAATTAGTTACACTTTTCAACAAATTTGAACTGTTTGGATTATTTTCAAAAATGAATATCCCTTAGATCGCAAGTGATAAAATAATGATATTTTACAAATACTAAGTAGTTATGTAGGGGTACGTAAATCTATATTTGGTGGGTTTCTTCTTCTTCTTCTTCTCCCTCCCTGGAAACGTGCCTATTTTAAATCGAAGAAGAAGCATTACCGATTCCATGTTTTTCCTAATTTTATTTATTTTTTTTATTATTTTGTTTCTGAATAAAAAAAAATAAAAAAAAACATGTACATGAAGCCAGTTCTCTGACATTTAAAATTATACGATATTTATTATATTTTATAAAAATACTGTTTCGTGATGGAATAAAATGAAAAAATGCTTTGGACATTTTCCAAGCGCAGAGTGAGGTGTTTTACATTATTTTTGGTATAATTTTACTTAAATTCATATTTTTTTATAATAATTCTATGCAATGTAATGGCATTTTTAAATTGTTTTTGTAATATTTAGCCAAAAACATAACCTAAAGCAATACCTATTTTATTATTCATGTTATAAATTTCGCCATTTTTTTTTTTTTTATATTTTTTGCTTTCTGTTATGTTTTAGACTATAATGAGATTAGTATTTCAAATCTAATTTATTTATATTTGTTTTTCAAATATGAGTTTAGGAGAATATATTTTATTTATTTTAATTTTTTATTATTTCTCCCAATGACTTAAAAAATTAAATTAAATATGTAGTTATATATATATAGGGTGTAAGTATCAGTTATTTATAGTCGAGCAGTGATTGACTTTAAGCTTTTTCAGGCTAAATAATAAGACTGTGAAAAGATGTCGGGAATTTAACGGGAATCCCTTCTAGAACAAATAGATATTGTTATTAAGCAATGGGTAATTTAAAAAATACCATAAAGAGGGTGGCGATCGAATTATTAGTTTTACTTTACAAGCAAAACAAAGTAATTTGTTAATCATTTGTATTAGCAGTTAAGCAACACCTTTTAAGCACCAAAACTACAATTTTTGTTATTTTTATTTTGGATCACTCTTGATCAATTATTTATTTATTTGTATAACGTGTATTTCTGGTAAGTAATTATAAACATACAACTATTTTTTTCTTCTTCTTCGTATTACATGTAAAACACTGACTCCTTAATAAATGGATTAGAACTAATAATTGACGCATATTTTTATTAAATTAACGAGTAATAATGACCATAATAACTTTTTTACCTGCAATTATTGTTTGACAATGAATTTTAAAATATTTTTAGAGAGAGAGATAAATAACAATTGAATAAGAAGTTTACACTTCCATCGAGAATTACGGCACTCAAGTTTTTTTATTTTTTTTTTATTTAATATATTTTATTTTAAATATTTTTTTGATGAAAATATTACCTGTAGAGAAACTGTTACAATCTTTAATGTTTAATCAATTGGAGTTTGATCATTTCCCTTGATGTCGGAAATTGCTATAATCGCTTAGAGAATCTATTGGCCACTCTGAACATGACATGGCAAGGGATTCAACCAATTCATTCTCGTAATTTTCAATTAATAATTTTCTTCCTATTGATGCATTTTTTTTCCAATTGGTCGGTTCTAATAATTTTCATCTTTTTTTTTAAATCCTTAAATTAGTTTAATATAAAGTTGTCTTTCTAGGGTCTAATCTCAATTTATACAACTATTTTGTTTTCGCAATAAACTCAACCTGTAACTTAAAATTTTATATTATTGTAAGTTCAAGTATTAAATAATTTTGCACTATAATCAGGCGCAGCTACTATTATAGGCTAGTACAGGGGTAGGAGTCGCGGTGCCTTTTTTCAATTAAAATTTTTCCATGGTGCCCTATCCTAAAAGTAGGTATGTCTAATCGTAAAAGTAAGACATAAAAATAAATTATGTAATAAATAAATTTTTAGCTTCTCACTTTGTTTTTTGTTTAGTTAGCCAATAAATAAATACGACTTGAATATTTAGTTACATCATACCTAATTAATTATGTGTGATTTAACTAAAAATTCAAATCTTCATAAAATTAATCACAAAAATATAGGCTTCAACAGTTTCATTACGTGAAATAAATAATATGATATAAAAATAAATATATGTATGAGTTATTATTATTTTTTATTTATTTTTTTTTTACGTAGTATTATAATTAATATTTCGCATTCTTTAGTGTTTATGTTTTGGTTTGAGAAAAGTCTTAAACTGAAAAATGTTAATTCATTCATTTTTTTTTTTTTAATGCAATCGAATGCAAGAAGGGGCGCATCAGCAAAGATGCAGCCCCTATGGATCTCGAAAGACCCTTGCATTACCGAAGAGAAGGGAATGTTGATTAAGTGAGAGGGTGGAGACGTAAGTGTTTATGCACTCGGGTTTTGAACGTTTGAAGATTATAAGTGCTGGGAAAGATGGGGGCTGGGAGAGAGTTCCAGTTCCTTGAAGTCATGGATACGTATTGGCGAATGAAGTGGTCCGGCACTTTTCTAATTTGACCGCAAAAGAATGTTGGGAGTCGGCAAAACGCGTGCTACGCGCAAAGCTTGCATTGGGGGGAATTACTGATTTTATCTCATCAGAGCACCTGCCGTAATAGTATCTATAGAAAAGGGAAAGGGCAGAGAGATTTATTCGATGAGCTAGCGAGTCGAGGGAGTTAGTGAGTGTAGAATCGTCAATTAGCCTGACGGCTCGTTTCTGAATTGCTTCCAGGGTAGCAAGAGAATATTTAGAGGCTCCTCTCCATAGATGAGAGCCATATTCGAGACAGGGGTGGATTTGGGCCTTGTAGATGGTGAGAAGATGTAGGGGCGTGAAAAATCGCTTGGACCTGAATAAGTGGCCAATCTTCCTTGCTGCAGATTTCGCCATAGAGGAGATGTGTTCATTCCAAGTCAGGTTAGATGCTACAGAGACGCCCAACATGGATAGGCTGTCAGACATTTTCAGGGTATTCGAATCGAACTGAATATCAGGGAAATTTTTATTTTCGCGCCTAGAAATTAGATAACATTGAGTCTTGTTTGCATTAATGCATGCATTCATATATGTTAATTAGGATTTCTAAACCCACGATAGCGGAAAAACGAAAGGTCGTAGAAAGTTCATTCATGTTCCATAATAATATCTAATTTAATCTGTCTAGATTCCCATAATCCACGATAATTCAAAAACGTAGTCATGATTTTATTTTTGTCGGTCCGGATTCCCCATTCTTATCACTAGTCAAGAACTCAGAATCGTTCAGTTCGTTCTAGTGCCAAAAAATGTATATTTTATTTGATCACACACGCAGATATACATATAGAGAAATTTTCAATTTTTTGAATTTAAACTACCTGAAAAATTGGAAAAAAAAATCGAATTCAAATTGTTTTTCGAAAAAAAAAATCATTTTGAATTGGAAATGTTATTATCAAATTAAACACGTCAAGCAGGTTTTAGCTTGCAAGCATACCGAGGAAATTTTATTAGAAAAAATAAATTATTAATTTTATTAAAAACAAATTTCTTATGAATTGATTTTCTAAAATGAACACAACCCATAATAAATATATGTTAATTCTAATTTATTTGATTAAAAAATCTTCCTAATAAAAGTAAATTCATGGTATATAATTATTTAATGATATATAAATTTTTTCTTTCCTTAAAATCAAATGAAAAGAATCTACCGAAAAAATAATTTCTTTATTTCATTGAAAATATTTTAAAAACAATTAAAGATAAAAATTAAAAAAATAACAAATTCTCTGAAATGCGTTTGGGGTAAAATGTCTCATCCTGATATAGAAAGAAAAGGATGCGAAATAGATTGGGCACTTTTATAATAATCCCGAATACATGTCGATACAAGTCCATATGTATCTTGAAGGTGGTCGTTGATGGCCAAAGAAGCATAAAAAACGACCTTAAATAAAGGAAAAAAAAAGTTCATATCCATTGGAGACATTGAAACAAGCTCAGACACGAAATAAAGAATTTTCTATTAATCAAGTATAGTACAAATTTTATCAATAGCCTCTAATTCTCCTTAATTAACACAAGCTAACTATTTTAATACTAATAATAAAATTGCATGCAAAGTCTATTATAGAGAGTTGAAAAATGTTAAAAAAAATTACAAAATATTTAATAATGAAAAAGTATTATACTCTCGAACTATCGGTATAGATTAAACACGTATGAAGTAATTTTTTACTAAAAAAGTAAAATATAAGCTTTCAAAGCGATTCATTTCAAAATGATTAAATTAGTCACACACATATATACTCAATTTTTTGAATTCAAGGAACCTAAAAGAATGAAAGAAGCATCGAATTCGAATTTTTAATTAAAATTAAATATTTTTTATTTGACATTTGCATTAGTAAAATAATATTCAATCTATTAAATTGTATAAAAATTGAATTTTATGATAAAATATTTTTTAATAAATATTTAGAGCCTAAAGATGCAACCCGCCAAACAGGTCGTTCCTTTAGAATGCATACTTGAAACTCGCAGGCGATACTGACTGAGTCTTCTATTATGTCAGTGAACTACTCACTATACAGGATAGACAGAATAAATTAACAGCTTAGCCAATCCTATGGCATTTAGCTGATACTAAATTAAACTGATAAACAATGAAATTTTCCTTTAAATAAAACTAAGTGATCTATGTATTCAGATGTACTGATATAATATCACATCTGTTTTTCTGTATCACCTAAATTTTTTGCGGAACACCAACAATTTATAGTTTTATAGTTGTATGGTTTCAGGCTCCGCACCTGGCTTAACTTAGACTTTCTTTTTTTATTTGAAATTCTATCCAGCCCTCATCGAATTCCTATAATTCATCAAGTATTGATGAGATGAAATGGCAGCTTTTATATTAATAATTTCTATAATATATGTGTAGAATATACAACCATATTCAAATTTATCTAAAATATCTACAATACTGGTGCATGTTGAACTAACGTAAGCAACTTTGTCTCGCTATCAACTTTACATTTCTCATTTGTTTAATAGTTTCATGTATTTTAACTGCAATTAAAACTAATATTAAATAGTTATATTAATATAGCTACTAATAAATAAAAGTAAAGTGGCAACTGTAGCTAGCTTATTACTAGGCTATACTACTCACAAAACTTGGAAGGATTCACACCACAAACAAGTGGAGACTATTTTTAGATTCATCTAAGAATATTTTAAAAGTAGTATTGTTGCATAATGGGAATATATACCTATCAGTACCCCTTGGCTAAAAAATTAATTCCTGGACAGAATAGTATTAGGAATCACCCTCTACTTGAGAAAGACAGGATTTTGTTACTACCGTTGTATAGAAAGTTCGGGCTGATGAAAAATGTTGTTAAGGCTTTGGTTCAACACGGTGAGTGTTTTGGGTACTTGAGAAAAACATTTCCTAAACTCAGTGATAGTAAGTTAAAAGAAGGCATATTTATTGGGCTGCAAATCCATGAGAGTGTCAGAAAAGTATGCTGTAATTTTTTTGGAAATGTGATAGCTTAAAACTACAAGGAACTTGCTAAGAACTTGTTGAAGTGTTATAAGTGCATGGGGTGCAATATGACCTTGAAAATTCACTTTTTTTTATGTTCACATTTGGGCTCCCCCCCCCCACCCACCTAACTTTTACCCGGTTAGTGAAGAATGCGGCGAGAGATTTCACCAGGATATTTCTGTTCTGGAGAAACAATATGCAGGAAAATCGGTACAGAACATGTTAGCAGACTACTGTTGGAACCTCAAGGGAGAGATTTCTGCTGGCAATTACAAACTGCAGAGTTCAAGAATTAAATTTTGAAAATGCTAGTAAAAATGTGTTTTTTTCTTTTTTCTTTTTTGAATGAAATTTCTTTATTGGACAGTCAAAATCGGTCCTATACATATTTTTTAATTTTTTTATATTTCATAGTTATTCACTTGAATATTAAAATGTTATTTCATGAGCAATCAAACAAAAATAATTTAATATTTCGAAGTATTATTACAAAGGGAATTAAATTTTTATTTAAAACATAAAATGAAAAACCAGGGAAAACGATAGGTGAGAGAGCATTTCTACTTTCAGATTTGGATTCAGCGAGGTCGAATTAATCACCTATTTTCATTCAAAAGAGCAAACAAAATTTTGAATTTGTTCATCAGTGTTATTTAATTATTAACCTTTGAGCACATAAATATTTATTTAACAATTATGTGGATTCATTAATTATAGCGATTTTCCCTTTTAAGAATAAAAGAAATTTCAAAATACACATAAAAAATATTAATCATTACAGTAATATATATATTACATGTGTTAATTTAGTCAAATAAACAATTTTATATCTCACAAACAATTTTCTAGGCGCGAAAATAAAAATTTCCCTGATATTCAGTTCAATTCGAATACCCTGAAAATGTGTGACAGCCTGTCCATGTTGGGCGTCTCTGTCGCATCTGACCTGTCTTGGAATTAACACATCTCCTCTGTGGCGAAATCTGCAGCAAGGAAGATTGGCTTCTTATTCAGTTCCAAGCTATTTTTCAAGCCCCTACATCTTCTCACCATCTACAAGGCCCAAATCCGCCCCTGTCTCGAATACGGCTCTCATCTATGTAGAGGAGCCTCTAAATATTCTTTTGCTACCCTGGAAGTGGATGCAATTCAGAAACGAGCCGTCAGGTTGATTGACGATTCTACCCTCACTGACTCCCTCGGTTCGCTAGCTCATCGAAGAAATGTCTCTGCCCTTTCCCTTTTCTATAGATACTACCACGGCAGGTGCTCTGATAAGATAAAATCAGTAATTCCCCCCAATGCATGCTTTGCGCTTAGCACGCGTTTTGGCGACTCCCAAAACTCTTTCGCGGTCAAATTAGAAAAGTGCCGGACCACTTCATTCGCCAATACGTATATCCCCATGACTTCAAGGAACTGGAACTCTCTCCCAGCCTCCACCTTCCCCAGCACTTATAATCTTCAAACCTTCAAAAACCGAGTGCATAAACACCTACGTCTCCACCCTCTCACTTAATCAACTTCCCCTTCTCTTCGGTAATGCAAGGGTCTTTCGAGATCCATAGGGGCTGCATCTTTACTGGTGCGCCCCTTCTTGCATTCGATTGGATTAAAAAAAAACAAAAAAAAAAAAACAATACTGCCAATATTATGTAAATTTATATCTATGTTTAATTTGACAATTGATTATCTTAGACATTTTTTTAGAAACCCTAATTAACATTTATTACAAATATCCAATAAAAAATTTAATATGATTGATTGCATATTTACAGAGCCCTTTCATCCTTATGAATCGAACCCATGTGTCATATTTGATTTTTTGAGGTTCAATCTTCGGGACAAACTCAAAATTTCAATGAACTACTCGTTAGTAAAATTCTTTGTGAGTCTTTATTAAAATAAAATTTCACTATTTTACAAATATATGATGAAGGGAAGTTTCTAAGGTTGAGCCTCTCTCTCGAAAAGGAAATCTGGCGCTCGGATTCGATTCCAAGGGAACAATGACTCCTTCAACGTGTGATTGAACTTAAATAATTTTCATCCAAGGAACCTTTTTTTTGTTTGTTTTTCCAATTAAATACTGTTTATTGCACGATCTAGTCGCATAGATTGACTAGAATTTAAAGAGTACCTAATACCGAAAGAATGAGTTTTTTGAAATTCAGGACTCTTCATTTTATTTTATTATAAAACTAAAATTTAAATAAATTGTATATTGTTAGATCAACAGAAAAGATCCGCTTTGATTTATTCTTAAAATAAACAACCCTGCTACCTGAGGACCTTTGCGAGACCGGTGCGAGACCGATTACAATACTTTACAAATGCTTTGCTATGGATGTATAGATAATGTAAAAAACAATTAATTAATCAAATGAAATTGAAAAAAACACCTATTATTTTGTTTATTCAAAATAAAATATAAATTTTCAATAAAATCATTCAACAAAAGATATTTTCATCATTTTTGAGCCGGAAGGTCTGAAGTTAGGTATCTCAAAATCTATTCAGTTATCCACAGTTTCAGCAGAACGAACTTTTAGTCTTAGACTTATCGTGGATATCGAAATGTAGATATATATGCAGATAAATGCAGATATATATGCAGATAAAAAGACAGAAAAAAATCATGGTTGAAAATGATTTTTCTCCATGTTTCATAAAGAATGATTGAATTATTTGAATACTTTAATTCTAAATTAGATTGAACGTATTTTTAATTTGAATTATTGTTAATTTAAAAGTAAATTTTATAATCTTTAATTAAATGATGTTACTTTGATTACAAAGTGGCTGCCACAACAACAATTTATTTGAGTTGATCGTCCGTCCGCCTTCAGTTAAATCTTCAGCCGCTAGATGGCTCTAGCAGTAACGACAACTCGACGCAGATTTGCAAGAAGACCGCGCGATCGTTGGACTGTTGTAGTTGGTCCTGAAATTCGGTAGTTTATAATTTTTTAGTTTCATTAGTTTGCAATTAACTCTTATCTTTTATTACTAAAAACCTATTTTCACTTCTACTTACTTAATATTAAATGGAAATATTGTGATCGCCAATCTTCAAATATATTTGGTGCATTAATCTGAGAGCTATTTTATAAATTTATTTTACAACCAATTTGTATTAATTTTGTAAATTGAATAAATATAAACTAATTTAAAAACTAATCAACCTTATAATAATATAATATAATAATTTTATCAAATTACATGATATTTATTTATTTTTTTGTTTATGTAGTTTATTATCTAACATAATAATTTAATTTTGCTTCAGTAAAACCACTTTTTAAATTTGCTTAATAGATATTGGGTTTGATGTTTGATATATAATAAAATGTTTAATCTATTACATTGATTTAGATACATATAAGTATATGTATATTACATTAGGAGTATCTATTTTAAGTTTGATGATAATATATTCAGAATTAATAAGAATAATTTATCAATTGTATTATAGTATTTTATATTGGTAAATTAATATAATTTCATTTTACATATAATTGATTTTCTTAGTGAAAATAAATAAATTTACATAATTAATTGTTTATATACTACCTATATATATTTTTTTGTTTTAAAAATAATATCATTCAAAGTTTTATCACTCTTCTCTTGATTTACTCCCAACGCATTCATCTATTGATTATTTTGTTTTATTACTAGAGTTCTGCTTGTATTAAAAAGTTAGCTTCTATAAATGCAAATGCATTTGTTTTTTATGTAAAAATATTTCCATATTTAATAAAAACAAACTCTTTCTCCCTATTAGCACAATAAAATCTGACGATCATTACTTTTTTTTGAAAAAAGATTCAATCTATTAGGCCTAATTACTTTCCCTCTTTTTTTTCTTTGTTATTTAACTTATAATCATTTCAAAAAAACTATGTAGGATCCATATGGCCAAATAATAATTAAAAAGACACATAAGATAATTTACAGACAGCTCTCTATAGTCTCTATAATCTAAATAATATGACTGCAAATAATATAATTTGATAATCTCCAAACAAATGCATAATCAAGTGACATCATATCCTATGTGTAAATTATAAGAAAAGGCAATATCCCCATTAGAATTGTATAAAGTAGAGGAATGTCTGTTTTATTAATACTTTTAGTTGCTACCTACTACGAGTTACGAGTTTTCTTAAAAGAAAAAAACAAAAAAAACAAAAAACAAAACAAAAAGATATCTCAAGAGAGAAAGATGAAATTAAAATTGACATGTTAAAAATGGAAAAATTTGAAAGTACTAGTATTAAACATTATATTTTTTGAAAACTAATAAGAAGAAGAGTAAGAAACCCAAGGAAAAAATTGGAATAAATGAAAAAAATCTCAAAACAATATCATTTAATTGACGTATGGTAGCTGTGTGAAGTCACATCAGTAAAATTTCTACGTATTCTTTTTCAATATTTTTATTTCAAAACTTTTTTTTTAATTTATTTAATAAAAATTTTTTTAAATAATAAATTTGCCTGTAATATTGTACCCCAACTTCTACAGCCATAAGACTTGTAAGTTTTTTTGTAAATTAGTTTTAAAAAGATTTTTCAAGTCCCCTCAAATATAATAATTAATATACTTATGCTCCATCCTTTTATTCAATTATGAATTTTGAATATATCATATCGATAAATAGGTCAAGCACGAACCCGAACGGATTTTTCAGGATGCACAAAACTTATAAATTTATGTAATTGGATGTTGATGAAGGCAGTCCTCGGTGGTTGTAAAAAATAAGACTATAATGGTTTTAGTAGTTCAAATCATAATTACTTCCTGTCTCCTTTGACAATGCCAAAAAAACATTATAAAATTTATTCATCTCGAATAGAAAAAAGCATTGCAAGAGACAGGAAGTAATTATGATTTGAACTACTTTCATTGACTTTTTGTTACCCTGAAGAAGGAGAGAATAAATCTCCGAAACGTCGGTTTTAACAAATAAATGTAAAAGAATAAAACCATTATAGTCTTATTTTTTACAACCACCGTGGACTGCCTTCATCAACATCCAATTACATATTTATACCAGTCCGTCTCCTAAAGAAAAACGCTATCAATTATAAATTTATAATTTCAGATAATGTCACTAGTAAATTCTAACCGCAGGCAAGCACAGGGACTGTTAAAGGGGGCAAGAAAAAGATGGTTATTAGTCTTTTCTTTGATTCTTATAAACCCTGAAGAAAAATAGAAAATCTTCCGAAACGTCAATTCTTAAGATAATGAAAATGATGTTCCAATAAAAAAAAAATTGATATTCTGAATTTGTAATTTTCGTTATCCTTGGGCTGTCTTTTCATCTATTCTCCAATGGATTCTACGAGTCCGTCTTGAAAAGAAAATACTTTTAGTTTATTAGATAAAGAAAAATGTGGTCCCCAACGCAAGAGACGAATTTCATTTACAAACAAAATGACTTCTTAATGAAAATTCTTCCCTTAGGCCATATTTTATAAAGTTAATGAACTTGCATTTTTTAAACAAGTTGATTTGTGATAAAGAACGTAAAGATTATATTAAAAATTCTATTCTTACAAGTTATTAAATTAATTTATAATGTGTAAATATGAATTATTTAAACAATATACGAAAAGGATTTTTTTAATATTAATAATTTTATTTCAAATGAACCCGGCGAATATCTTCTTCAAAGAGTTCATGCTTTAGCCACCAGGGTGCTCTACCGTGCATATCAGTTGATCTGCAATCTACAAAAGCCAGCTTAATACTTTTATTTGCATAAACTATTTCTAAAAATTGGTTTTTAGATAAAATTCTCGAGGCTCTTCTTAAAGGATTAATTGTTTAAGATATGACCGGTTCAGGACAAATTTATAAAATGAAAATAAATTGGCTTTTTTTTATCCTATTTCCCCTTTTCTTCTAAAGAATCCTAATTTGTATAAATAATTTTAATCGAATATTCTTCTTCTAATTTGAATCGAGATAAGTAAAAAATTTTCAATTATTATTTCTTCATTTTAATTTGAAAAATTTTTCACATTTTTCAGATATCGATTAAATTTAAAAGAATAAAGTTTAAAAATCATAAAAATCGAAATCACTTGAACAATTTCAGAATTGTAGTATTATATTTATATTGATTTTTACATTTTTAAAATTTGAAAATATTTTAGAATGAATTAAAATTAAATTTATTAAACCTTATAAATTATGTTTCCTATGTTAACTTATTCGATAAACTTCCAAATTTAGAGAGAATGTGTTGATAATTTTTAAAAATTTGAAGTCTTTAGATTAAAATCACTACTATTAAAAAAAAGCTCAATGATATCAGTTGTCAGTTGAAAATTTATGGTTAAATTAAATAGCAACTTGAGCATAACTAAACTCGTGATCTTAATATATTCTATGACTCCTCTTTTTAGATAAGCTTCTAATCGAGCATTTTTCTTAATAATTATTTCTACACACTTCGCCTTAGTAATAGAATAGTAATAGATAGATGAGGTATTAAATCGTCTCGTCTCACTCTCTTAATAATTATTATTGTTTTTACTTAGGGCTATTTTTAAGTAAAAAAAAAAAAAGTGAAAGAAACCTAAAATAAATAATTAAAATTAGTTTAAAATTTCTAGAGCACGACATATATTAAAATATTTTTGTGCTTCAACCACTACTTTTCTAATATTCATAAAATTATTAGATAGTTAAGATAATTGTAAATTAACGAGCCCAATTTTTTTTTCTCAAACACACATTATAAATTTGTACTCCTGGAGAAAATATTTAAAAATCCAGATATTGTTTTCAAAGTGTTTGTTTAACTATAGTTATCTATCTATTTATTTGTTACAAATATGTTTAAAAGCTGTTAACTAAGAATGGTTATGTATTTTATTATCATCTAATTAAATTAGGTATTTATAAGGTACATACATTTATCGCATTAAATATTTTATGAAGTTTATTTTTAACTTTGTACTGTACTCATATAAATGAGTAAAGGAATGGTCACTAAAATTGTGCCATGATGTTTTAACGTTTATTGCGGTGGACTTGTCTTTAAAATTTCGAATGTTTAAGAAAAGAAGCCAACCATTTATTATCTTATGAGGATTATTTAATAGGATTAAAATTTTAATTATCATCGATATGGAGTCAGGTTAGCCTAGTAAGTAGAGCAGGCGTCGGCAACTTATGACCCACGGGTCACCAAAAGTGACCCAATTGATCATTTCAAGTGACTCACTTGAGTTCGGTTAAAAAATTACCTGTAATTTTTCAATATTTTGGAATAATTGTCTTAGCATTTATACATACATATTTTGATTTACTGAAAACCAAAATAAATTTTTAGTCTTGTTACCACCCATAATTACGCTACATCTACCAGTTTTGTTGCAGCTGTAGCTGTAGCAAGGGAAAACCGCTTACAGATGGCGTAGAAAAATGCATTCATAAATTGTCTCCAAATTTTTTTTAATGACATCGCAAATAAAAAAACATATTTGCGAGGTTTAATTAAATGCCACTATAGTATCTACCAGAACAGTTCATCTTTGCATTGAAGATATGTCCAAAATTATTGACCCACAAGTCAAAAATGATATTTTAATAACGTAATTAGCATTCCAATAGATGAAAGTACAACAGATGTCAATAGTATGACTAAGCTGAGATTTATTATAAAAATAAATATAAGTACATTTATGTTTTGTTTAAGCAAAAAAATCTTCATTATAACATTTATAACTAATTTATGTACAAGTACATATAATACAAATTGTTATTGTATATTCAATAAAATTTATCTTAAAACTGTTTTGACATTTTGGTTGATTTTGACCCGCATCCACAAAAGGTTGCCGACACCTGAGGTAGAGTCCTTGCTTACGAATCAGCAAGCCCAGTTTCAAACCCGGCTCACCGAAAAGAATTAAAAATATTACATAAGTGATGCCTCTTAATAATTGAGTTTCGAATTTTCTAAGGTGGGGGGGGGGGTAATGAGTTCTATATGGGGCACTGTCCCTCCCCTAACTACACCAATGAATAATTCACACACACACAAAGTCATAGATGAATGTCAATCTTCACTAGGGTTTATAAAAAAAAAAAAATATTCTATAGTCTATTTTAAAATAGTGAATAAGTAGGTTTGATTTATTTTTGAAAAAATATTGAAAAACAATAAGTAGAATCTACATCAAAGATTAGCTTAAATAAATTTTTACCCTTTAAAAATATAGGTAGAGAAAATTTTTTTTCAAACAAATAAACAAATTATGGGTTAAAAATTATACATATTTTCCCTAACTTGGAAATCCGATAAATCAATAATTTTCTGCGCTGTAAATAAAAAAACAGGTTTAATCAATTTTGTTGTTGTTATTCGTTGACAGAAATTTATTTAACCTAATCTCTGACGTCATGCTTTTTACAAAACAAAAAATATCCATTGAACATTTATAATTAAACACTCGATTAATATAGAAATTTTTAATTTAAATTTTGATGACAGATATGATGGTACTCTTGAAAAAATCGATTCAGAAAGGTTTGAAAATATTATTTTTTTTGATGGAGAGATGGAGACACCATTAAATTTTTTATATTCTTTAGGTTCATGGATCGAGTGTGCAATGGGAGCAGAGGATCTCGGCTCGGCGGCGAGGCCAAGGGGGCAGCAATTAGGCCTTGTTAGATAATATGTTTCAGAATCTTAAGTATTCTATTATATTGAAATGAGTAACTTAAAAATTAAATAAGATTGGATAGACCAAGAGCTGGTGACACATTTTGACTACGGATTTGACCCAACTAGAAATAATTCGTAATAGTACCGTCTATGATGGTTGTACAGGGAATGGCCAGTCTGGCTGGCTGTAGCAGGTGGACCAGGTACTGCGCATGGTGTGAGTGCGGTAAAAAATACATATGTGTTAAAAAATATTTTTGACCCACAATGAAATTATAAACATAATATATTCACCCCAGACCATTTGAGTGGTGACGTGGAACCAGACCACCCCAAAGTGTATTTTTACAACATGAATAAAATAGCATCAAATATTTTTTTTCATGTTGTAAAAATACACTTTGGGGTGGTCTGGTTCCACGTCCCACCACTCAAATGGTCTGGAGTGAATATATTATGTTTATAATTGACTATAAATTATAATTTTTATAATTTCATTGTGGGTCAAAAATATTTTTTAACACATATGTATTTTTTACCGCACTCACACCATGCGCAGTACCTGGTCCACCTGCTAGAGCCAGCCAGACTGGCCATTCCTCGTACAACTATCATAGACGGTACTATTACGAATTATTTCTAGTTGGGTCACATCCGTTGTCAAAATGTGTCACCAGCTCTTGGACTAGGAGTAATTTTTGGAGACGGACTGATAAGTGAAATTGAGTGGATATCGTTGAGGCAGTCCAAAAAAAGATCGATATCCACTCGATTAAAAATTAAAAGTTAATCAAAGATCAAGCTAAATATAGCAATTTTGGGGTATTTCAATCCTTACAATTTTAAAATAAAGAGTGAGAATCTGGGGCTCCGGTGTGCCACCCTCCCTCTCCTCTCCCCCCCAAGAGAAACATGACCTGTACCAAAGTTGATAAAAATAGTTAAAATAAAAATATAATCTATTAAAATAAAGAGAAACTGAAATTATAAAAGTTAGGTACTGAAGTTACTCTACAAACATGTGTACTATATGCACACACAGCTATTATAAATGACAAGGCATCATTCCGGTAAAGAAGTTTAACTTCTGCTGCCTGACCTAGCAGGCTCAGTATTTTTTTTTTAATTTTCTACACATGTGAATATTAAAAGCATGTATAGGTAGAATGGTACATACCATTATAATATTTTATCCCATGAGATGAAAGTATGAGCCTCTGCCTGACTGTCTTAACTAAACAACAATGATTCCTAGTATACTACGGAACCCTAAAAACTGATTTCATTCTAACTTTTTCACTAATCAAAAAGGCAACTATTCAAACCTAAATTCATCAAATAAAGAAAAAAAATGTTATTGTGCAGAATATTCTTGAGAAAGAATATGAGTCAGGTCATCAAAAAGTTATTCAAAAAAAATATTTTTTCCGTTTTTGCTCATTCAATAGGTAAATGGAAATTAATTTCTCTTTGATGATTGATATTTTCACTTTTAATTTCTTGGTGTCATCATGAAGTATTGTGGGAAAATGCAAGGGTTTCTTTAATTTAAAATAGAAAATAAAAAAGAATAAATAAGAATAAAATAATTAATTGATAGATCTTTTGAATTTCCTATTAAAAATTTAATTTTTTGCCAAGGGTCTTTTCATAGTTTAAATGCCGTTTTTGACAAGGAAACGTTTTTTTTTAAATTTTCTCGGTGGCCTCACAGTAGCCCCTTGAAATAAGCAACTAAAGATACGTAGATATCAGTAGCGGTTGGAGACTTTTCAACCAGGGGATGCTGGCCAAAAAAATACACTTCAAGTTTTGAAATTTTATTTTAATAGAGAAAGAATTTAATTTTTAGGACAGATTCTAAGATTTTAATAGAAATATTATTAATTTGCGATATCAGAGGGGATTCATCCCCCCAGGAGTCGAACCTGAGAACTAACATGCTATCCGGGCAGTCAGCTCACAGAGAGACAAAAAACCTCTCTCTGAATCGCAATAGAGTATAAGATATAATCATAGAAATTCTTTACTCCATTAATTTATAACGGAAATTAAAAAATTTACTTTAAAATGAAAAAAAGTTTTTTATACAAGTCCTCCTATTTAAATATAAAATTAAAGATTTGAGCATCTTCTTTTTGAAAATAGTTGGAATGTTTTTCAAAAATCAGCTCGGGTTCAGATTAACAAATCAATTTTAAAAGAGAAAGAATTTAATTTTTAGGACAGATTCTAAGATTTTAATAGAAATATTATTAAAATTAAAATTATAGTCCAGGAAGGGACTTGAAACCTTCTATCAGCACCCTTTTCAGAAAATCATTTATTTTAATTGCCCCTTGAAACTATGCAAAATTTTTATTTCATTTCGAGAATAAATATACTTCTCAAAACAAATAATGTTTTTAATAGAAATATTTGAAAATTTAAAGATCCTCCTGAAATTTTGAAGTCGGCCTTATATATTTATGAAAATACTTTAAATGTTTGAAATTTTAGGGATGCGCCGCAACCACTGCATCCATGGACCGCACGCCACTGGTAGATATATATATTTCACTTTAATCTTATTTCTTATTATATTAAACGAGCAATTCTTGTATATCTTATATTATTAAATGAGCAATTCTTGTATATGTATATATTTATTCAAAAACGATTTGGATGAAATTCACGGTTTAGGAGGGTTTTTTGTTGGCGATTCGATCTGCCACGGTCTCATCTTTGGCTTAGTTGTTTTTGATGGGCCTTTTGTATATTTACATTTTTATTCAATTTCTTTTTAATAAATAATTGGTTTTTTAATTTTAAATCCTACAATAAGATCAATACAATTATTATTATATATTAAAAGTTGGGCAATTTATTTAATTAAAAATCGAGTTTTAAATTCCACAAATATTAAATATTAGAATTTGACAATTTAATTAATTATAAAACTCGACAAATTGTTATTTAATTAAAAAAAATAATTATATGGTATTTATTTATATGCCTAAATACACATAATCTGTGAGTCACTAGAGGACTAGAAATGCAAAAACTGGGGGCGGGATGAGGGGATGAGGGGTTGAAGGTTACGGTGTGGGTGGGGTGGGAACTGGGGGTCCGGGGTGTGGAGGTGGCGGGCGGGGTGTGAGTGTGGGGTTCGGGGGTCCAGAGGTGGTGTACTATATCTATATATAGCTTTTAACTTGAAGCAAAGAGTTTCCGAGCATCGCTCGGTGGTCAGGTTCTAATTCTAAAATGGCTAGGTTCGAGTGTTCTGAACCTAAAGAGCAGCGGCTCAAGCAGTCATCGAAAAGACGCATTATGAAATATGACCACATTTTCGCCTTTTCTGAAATTTTAAAATGAATATTAAAAGGGGAATGTTTTTTTTTTTTTAAATTTATGAATCAGAAATTTTTTCACACAGATAGCAATGATCCATAAAGACTTTTGAATAGTTAATAATTCATGATTTAGAAGACCCTAGGTCCTTGAATTGTTTTTTTTGGGAGGGGGCGACAATGTTTATAAAAATAGTTGGAATAACAATATAATCTACAATTAACATAAAGAGAAATTGAAATTATAAAAGTTAGGTTCCAAAGTTACTCTTCAAACGTGTGTACTAACTGCACACACCCCTATTATAAATGGCGAGAGGAATCATTCCAGTAAAGAGGTTTCACTTCTACTGCGTGGTCTATCACGTTCAATATTTTTCAATATGATTGATATATATATAATTTATTGGTTTGAGACTATAGTTTGAAGGTTAGACTTTCATTATCTGTATTTGTAATTATAAATATTTAATCGTTTTTTTCTTTGCCATATACCGGGTGAGTTTTTACTTTATCCAATGCAAAGCATGGGTAAAGTATTGTAATCGCTCTCGGGGCAAGCGTGGCTTCAAAGGGTCCTCAGGTAAAGACTACGGAACCCATGGACTCAATTAAAGTCACAAATTGTAGTATTCAATTAGGTTGAATATTAGCACGTGACGGTTTTGCCAAAAATTACATGGGGTCTCGTCGAGAGGCCAAAAAGTGCGATTTTTTCATTTAGTGCGTGCGTATGGATGGATGTATGGATGTATGGATGTATGTATGTTATCGCTTTTTTGGCCCACGATTTTTTCCACACCGTTGCACCGATTGAAATGAAATTGAAAACCTACCAGTATTTTAACAAAATGAAGCGCTGATTAGTTTTTGGTACATATCGGTCCACAAACATTAGTACTTTATTTCAGTACTTTTTTAGTTTTTTCTAAATATCTTGAAAATGACTTAACCAATTTTGATGAAATTTAATATCCTAATTAAGTACCTTGGGACCCACAAAAAAGGTTAAATAAAGTTTATAGTAAAATTATATTTTAAAGTACTTTACTCTAGAACATATTAATATTTCAAATGAATTTGGATAAAGTTTAGCAACGATCCGTTGCAGTTTATTTATCTTGAGACAGTCTTAACTCAAAAACAGTGCATTATATAAAAAAGTTTCAAATAAAAGTTTGTTTATACCGAAGACGAAACTAAACCACGTTATTGTTTGTCGATATAGAACAGGCTTTCGTGGGTATTTTAAGGTCATGTTCTGTTTTTTAAATGGAAACATATATATTTCTATTCATATTCATAATCTAGAAAAAAAACTGAACTATTTTTTTATCCGACATCAAATAAACAAAATATTAAATCAATTATTAGTTCTCAAAAAAAATCCTAATGATTATTTTTAACAATCATTCAACTTAATTATTAAATAATAATGGTCAAATATTTAATTATTAAATAAATAATTTAATAATAATTAATAATTTACTAATTTTTCGACACTGTTCTGTGACATTCCAAAGTATTATCGCAAGTCTTGTGGATGAATTTCAGTTCCAATCTCGTTTTTTGGCCAGTTTGAGTTTATTCGTAGCTTTTAGATTTTCTGTTTTTTTTTTTTTTTTTTTTTTTTTTTTAACAGATTTACCACTCAATAAAATGAAGCTCGTGAGGGTGTATTCCTTTCAGGAAAACGCTCGGCATCCATTTCAATGGCAGTCTATGGCACACTTCTTCCACATTCACCATAAATTAAGATCATTTCAATTCTGTCTTCAACAAAAAATGATCCACTTTTATTATGGTAATACAATATAACTATCTTCTGGATTGACACGAGAAAGAAACTTTTTTAAACTCAAAAAGTTTAAGTAGTTCAATAAGTAGAAAATAATCTCTTAAATCTGTCTATAATGACGTATTTTTTTTTTTTTTTTTTTTTTTTTTTTTGGATTTTCGGCCTTTCTAGCCATAAGCCTAATTACGATACTAGATATATTTTTAAAATTTGTCCCTACCCCCGGGGGTCAGATTTTTGGCTGGCTGCCTCGAGTCGGACTCGAACCCGGGTCTCCTGGTTAGCTCGCTGTCACGCTACCGCCTAGCCTATCGACCCCCCCATAATGACGTATTAAAATAATTATAAGAACTTATTTCATTGTTGTGACTTTTTGATTTAATGATTATTTATTTAATAATTAATTATTTAATCATTATTATTTGAAAATTGAGTTGAATAATTGTTAAAAATAATTATTTGGATTTTTTGAGACCTAATAATTGATATTTTGTTTATCTGATGTCGAATAAAAAAATACTTCTTATAAAAGTTGGTCAGTTTTTTTTGTAGATTATGAATAATATAATATATATATTTGTCTAGATTAATTTGTAACAACGCTTAGAGAAATTTCTCTAAAAAATTTACCGTCTTGGCTAGAATCGAACCGACGAACTCTTGAACTAAGAGCATTAGCTCTAGCCATTACGCCATTGAAACATTAATAATTATATTTTGATTTCTGTTACTAAAACTATATATTTTTGATTTAGACTGTGTCGAGATAATACTGTATTCCTTTGAACTTGAATGAAAATGAAAAAACACCAATAGATTTTAAATTAAGAAACATTAAATATATATTAATTAACGAGGCAAATTTGAAATATAATTGTCAGCTCGGATTTTAAACTGATGGCTCCAATTGATTTTCATTAACCAGGCAAATTTGAAATATAATTGTAATTTTTAAATAAAAGACTCCAATTCCTTTTAAATTAAGAAACATTAAATATATTTTTTGTAATTAATTAAATTAATTGAACTGCGTAAATTTGAATAATTTCCATGATTCAGCCTGCGAATTTTTTGCAGTTCATAAATCATTTTATTATTTTTGTTTTGAAAAGGAAAAATGAAATTTAAATTTAAATTTTAAATTTAAATATATTGATAATTATTCCTCCCCCCCCCCTCCACTCAAAAATTAAAGAGGCGAAACTTTTAAGAGACGATGTATTTTCGGTAGTTTACGGGTATACATTTGGAGTGTGGTTTTTTTAAGAGGAATAAAAATTTTGGACCGAGACGCTGCCCGCCAGGGCACCAGCCCGGAGGGCCGAGCTTCGAGGGCGTGCCAAAGGCACGCACGAAAAGCTCGTATGAAAAGAAATATATAGGTTTCCATTTAAAAAACAGAACATGACCTCGAAATACCCTTGAAAGCTTGTTCTAGATCGATAAACAATAGGGTAGTTTAGTTTTCCCCTTGATATAAATTAACTTATATTTGAAATGTTTTTTCATATAATCCACTGTTTTTGAGTTATTAGACTGTCTCAAGATAAAAAACTCACCCGGTATATATATATATACTAATCTAAAGGAAACAATAAATGTCAATAGGATCGGAAAAGAAATCGAAAATAATCGATTTGGATTGGCATATTGAGGTGTTGGAGAATTGGATCTTGGACAACACTTTGATGCCTTTCCTGAGGGACACCTTAAAACTCTGTTCGAAGGGCAAGGGGTGACGGAGGTAGGCGCACCCGGCGGCCGCGACCCAGCTTCATTGATTAGTTCGAGAGGGAGCGAGAGCCCAAGACCACCCTTACCCCTGACACACCACTTCCGCTTTCTCTCATCCTCACTGGAGAAAACATTTCTTATGGGTTCTTGACCAGCCCCACACATAATTTTTATAAAAAAAAATAATAAAACCGACTTCAAAAAAATTAAATGCATCAAATAAAATAATAAGAACTCAAAAATAAAATAAAATACACTAAAGGATATAATTAAAGTTTTGAGCATCTTTTTTTTGAAAATAGTTGGTAGTTTTTTCAAAAAATCAGCTCGGGTTCAGATTAACCAAGATGTATTTTAAAAGAGAAAGAATTCAATCAATCTTTTTCGGACAAATTCTAAGATTTTAGTAGAAATATTATTAAATTGCGATATCAGAGGGGATCCATCCACCCAGAATTTACACGCTATCCGGGCAGTCAGCTCACACCCTCGAGACAAAAACCTCTCTCTGAATCGCAATATATGATATAACCACAGAAATTTTTTACTCCATTCTTCTAGAACGGAAAAAGGTATAAAATCATTATCTAATTTAGTTACAACTAAACGATGAAATTATTACACTCGGGGTAACTAAACTTGCTCGTATGGTAAAGTAAAAATAAATGTCGAAATTTGTTATTTACTGTTATTAATAAAATAATGATATTTTATAATTAAAAGAGTGACATAAAATATTTTACTTTTGGTCATGTGAGAAGAGGGATGAGTTTGTACCCTATCCCGGTATCTGGCTACGTTAGTGAATTAGGGTAAATAAAATTTCACCTGGAAATAAAGAACGCTCCATGTAGTTATCGGCATTAAAAAAATTCAAAAGCGTTTTTTGGAAAAAAAACCGGCTTCAAAAAAATTAAATAAAATAAATAAAATAATAAGAACTCAAAAATAAAATAAAATGCACTAAAAGTTATAAAATAATTATCTAATTTAGTTACAACTAAACGACGAAATTTTTACATGAAATCACTTTTTGAAGTCGGTGCCAAACATATACATTTTATGAATCGCACTCGACGGATCTTACTTAGTACGTTTGACGAGTAAGCTCGCTTATATAGTTTATTTAGCACCGATTTCAAAAAGTGATTTATGTAAAAATCTCGTCGTTTAGTTGTAACTAAATTAGATAATTATTAAATTGAAAGTTTTTGTGCCGAGGGTAGCAGAATTTTTATATATTGAAGGAGTCAATAAAAGAGGGTGTCTTCTGATGGAATTATAAATTTAATTTATTTTTAACTAGACTATAGTATAAATTGTAATAGACTGATGAAGAGGGCAAAGCCCTCGAAACTATAGTCTTGTTATAAATAAATAAAATTTATAATTCCAGCAGAAGACACCCTCTTTTATTGTCTCCTTCAATAGATAATTATTTTATAGCTTTTAATGCATTTTATTTTATTTTTGAGTTCTTATTATTTTATTTGATGCATTTTATTTTTTTATAAAATTTTTTTTTATTTTTCTCTTTTTAGTGATGTTATTAATAGTGACTTAATATAATACCTTGAATGCATCTCGTAACAGAAAGCCTCGGGCGAGTGAATCAGAAAATGATAAAAAAATTAAATTCATAAATATATAAATTCTCTCGAAACGTTTGCTGGTTTTAAATGAACGTTTTAAGATTGTTTTTTTTTTATAAAATTTATTTATTATAATTTCGATTATTGCTCATAAGAATTGGAGATTTACGTTATATCGTCATTGATCATATCATCATAACTTGGCCAAATTAATATAGAACCACCCATAAGGTAACCCCTTTCCAATAAAAGAAGAATCATTGAAATCGGTCCATAAACAACAATGAAGTTATGCCTGAACATACATATCAAAAAAGGTACAATACCAATGAAAAAAAAACTGGACCAATCGGGAAGTAGACTGAACTCAATGCAAAAAATATCGGTTCATTATTGGCGAAGAAATCGAATAACATAGATACAAAAAAAAAATCAGTCGAATTTATAACCTTCTCCTTTTTTGAAGTCGGTTAAAAATGACACCATATATATGGAATAATTATTGAAATTGTTCCAAAACCGGTGTTAGAATTTTCAAATCTCATCTTGATTAATATTAATTATTATCATTTCCGTCCATAATTTAATTTATAATTTGAAAGTTTATATTGGGAAAATAAGGACAAGTTTTTTATGTGTGACTTTTTTATTTATCCACCAACGTTTCAATATCAAGAATGTTCTTATAATTATAGAAGCCCTGAAGAAGTCGGCAAAGTCGACGAAACGTTGGTGGATAAATAAAAAAGTCACACATAAAAAACTTGTCCTTATTTTCCCAATATAAACTTTCAAATTAATATTAATATTAATTATTTTTTAAATGAGCTTCCCTCCCCTTTAATTACTCTTTAGACAGAAATTTAATTGATCATGGATTATCTAAATAATTTTAAGTTGTTTTTTCTAGATACATATTTTCCATAGATGAACAAATGGTCAGCTTATTTTATCTTTTCGCCTATGAACAAATTATTTTAAAAATTTTTAAATTTACGAAGCTTTATTAAATATTAATTGTTGATTAAAACCAATATGATGAAAAAATATTGAAAATATGTTGTTTTGCCGAGAGTAGCAAATTTGTTGATTCATAAAAAGAAATCAATGAGGTTGTACTCTGCTCGATGCAACATATATATATTGTATATCTGTCCAAAAACATAAATGTGAAAAGGGGACCAATTTCGGTACAAATGGCTTCGCCGATAAAAGAGTTGAAATCTAAACGAGTACCAAGTCCCATAGCAGTTGATTAAATCATAGCTATAGGGATGTACAACGTTCTTCAATTGATTTAAAAGTAAATTTGTTACGTTCTTTGATATTAAATTTATAACTAACTTGGCAAGTTATAATAGTCAATAACTTTCGTTTAACGTGATGATATTTAATACAAGCATAAAATTTAGCTTTGCTAATTGTTCTATTTCATACTACAAACAATTTAGTTGAATATAAAACTTGCCAAGTTATAAATTTAATATCAAAAAAAGTAACAAATTTGCTTTTAAATCAATTGAAGAACGTTGTACATTTCTATAACTATGATTTAAGCAACTGCTATGGAACTTGGTACCCGTTTAGATCTCAACTCTTTTATCGGCAAAGCCGTTTGTACCAAACTTGGCCCCCTTTTCACATTTATGTTTTTGGACAGTTATCATTAATTTTTGAAAAGTTTTTTCCTTTAACTCACCCATTCATTTCGAGCCCCAAAGAAGGGAAAGTTTCGGTTTTTCAATTTTCTCCTTTATTATTGTGCCAAGCTTTACCAGTATGCCAAATTTCACCATCCTAGTTTGATTGTATTTTCACTATATGTTAATTAAGCTTATAATAAATTTCATTTTAGGTCCTGAAAAGGGGCAAGTTTCACTTTTTCAATTTTTTCCTTTAATTGTAGCCCAAACTCTACCATTATGCCAAATTTCAGCATTCTAGGATCAACGGAAGTTCTTTAGGTTTTTGATATGCCAGTGAGTCAGTGTTAAAAATGGCACTTTTCAGAGCTTAATCATTCAAGAACTATAATAGATTTATTCATTAAATTTGAGATTCTAGGTGTTCTAGTGGACCTTATTAGGCATGCAAAATTTCAAGTGTGTAGGCCTAATAGTTTTTGAGTTATGGGGGGCTCGAAAATAGCTTGAAATAGGCCAGTGCGTCGCCCGTTTTTCCGAACTTGGTTGACATATTGCCGTGTGTTCAGATCTAAATAATATATAGTTTCATTGTTTGAGACTATAGTTACAAAGGTTTGACCTTTATCATCACACTCTTTTTAATTACATATACATATTTTATCTGTTATATTTCATTTGGTCAATTACCTAATTATAATAATAATAAATAAATTTATTGGTCCAATTCCATTATATGAAATAAAGTAGGTATACATTCAATTTGAGGCTTCGACTTCGGAGATTACTTCACCACTATCGACTGTACTTGATCTTCTTGAGCTTTAGGCCGTGTTTTTTAATAAGAGGAAAAAAATCAATGAAATAAAAAACCTCTTTGCCTCTTTAACAGTGAGAAAAGATGTTTGTATGATGCAAGATGAGGTGTCAAATCCGGTAGAGTTCTACTATCAGAGGGTTTAGACTAGTTTGAATTACCCAAATGAATGTTTTTATTAATTCAAAAATTTATTTCTAATACACTATTCGTGAGTTTTAAAATGATTAAAGTAATTAGCTTAGCAAATGAAATTGAAAATTTTTTTTTGCATATGTACGTACCTATGTTTATATTGTTTATTTCATCACAACTCTTTAAAAGATCAATAATATTAGAAAAAAAAAGATTTCTGCATTTTTGAATAAAAATGAAAATTTCAATCCTTCCCAAAATAATCATTTGATTAAAATTATAATTGAATTTTTAATTTTGGGGAAAATGATACATATAACTTGTAGATTTCAAGTTAGTATATTATTTAATTTCCAAACGAATGCCCTGACAGATGGACAGACAGGCAGACTTATAGCGACACTATATAGGGTCCTGTTTTACTTTTTTTTTTTTTAATTTCAAATATTTTTATAAAAATACATAATATTATAAATTTGATATTTTTTTGACAATAAATCAAGTTTTTGGTTTCAGTCAATAAATAATACATTAATCGTTTATTTCAAAACTTTCGTTCTTTTGTTTAGTAAAAAAAAAAAAAAAATTAAAACCTTCACATCAAAAATTAAATTCGTGAAAATAAACGATTAAGGTATTTATTGACCGAAAACCCGATGTATCCTCAGTAATTTGCTAATAAATAATCAGTGAATTTCAGACGACGATGACCAATTTCATTCTTAAAATTGATTTTTACATATTTTAGCTAACAAATATAATTTTTTAATTAAGGTCGAGGTATGTCAAATTGTTTTTTCAAATTTTTAAGCATTATTATGAGGAATAAACTTCAATTTACACAAAAAGTAAAGTTTTATCATTATCAACAAAAAAAATATTTTTTTTTTGCTTGAAAAACAATTCAAATGGAGAAATATCGTTTTTACCTTGATTATTAATTTTGTTTTCAACAATATAAACCAAACTTTTCTAATATACCTACCTATATTTATTAAAATGATATGTTTCGTCAACATATACCATATATTTGAGATTGATTAGACAGTTCATTTTCTATTAACCCATTTATTTAATTAAAATATGAAACCATTCCACTAATATTTAAGGCTGTGTGTTATTTTGTAGGTAGTCTCTATTATAATGGAAGAGAGAAAGTGAATAAAAAATAAAATATGATTTTTATTTAAAGAGAGATCATTTCATTAACATTCAAAATATAGAATTTTGGTTAAAAAGTGATCACCTCTTCAGGACAAGTTCCAAATCATAGCACCCTTTAAATCAGGGTTGTCCAACCCGTGGCCCGAGGAGAGCATTCGGAACAGCACTGAAATGAGTGTGGCCCAACATAAAATCATACATTTCCTTAAAATATTGAGATTTATATGTAGAGATATATTTATTCCCTTTTTCGAAATATTAATGTACATTTGTACAATACGTGAAGCCTTTTTCAAGATTAAATTCACTAAAAGCAAAATTATAAGCTCATATAAGATAAAAAAAATAAATGAAGTTTCAAATATTTAACAATTCTTCTTCTCATATTTTCATTTTCTAAAATATTTATTATTTCAGTAATTTATATGCTACGAGCGCTACGACACAACCAAGTTTATAGTTATATCATTCTAGTACAAGGAGACAAGGAATTGGGATTTTCTAGAACAATCACAATTAATTAATAAATTCTCTCCTGGACTAAAACTTGTCAGGACTTGTCTTTTAGATCTTTGCACGTTCTTATATGTCAATAGCTAATGGATAGTCAGGGATTATTATATTCGTGACCCTTTTAAAAATAAATTACAATTCCTCATATCCCCTCTTAATCTCATTCGATTCAACCCGTGGTCCAATATAAAGTCATAAAATTCCTTAAAACATTGAGATTTATATGTAGATACTGGAAAACACAGAAAAATTTGGCCTGATAATTTTTTTTTCTCTAAAATAAGAAATCTGAAAATCTACTGTGAAGTTTTCGAATAATTTATTTATTTATTTATTTATTTAGATAATTTTACGGACTAGTAGTCCACTTACAAAAATGTCAAATACGTGTATAATGAGTGTTATGTCAAGAAAAATAAAAAATAAAATTTTTTTTTACAAAGAATTACAAAATAAAACATCAAAATCATATATAAACAATGCAATAAAAAATACAATAATCTATACTCGAACAATAAATATAATTAACAATAAAAGAACAATCACATGAAAATCATACAGAAAACAATAATGAAAGAAAAGCAAAAGATAAAAGAGAAACATACATAAATAGGTACATAATTCAGTATTACAATGTTTACGGTGCTGGTGGGGATGTTCACATAAATTCATTCAAAACAAAAACAAAATCTCGCAAAATTAAGTAAAGACAAAATTCAACAAAGATATGCCATTCAATAGTTTAATAATAATAAACCAAAATAAAGCAATGCAAATCACTCCCATCAGACTGTCATAAATTTTCGGGAAAAATGATCTTTGATTTTATTTTTAGAGGTGTTAAATATGTCTATTTCCCTATTGCTATTACCTGTTTCCAAGATGCGATTTGTGCACGAGTACTTAAGATATGAGAATCTATGACAAGGAGTAAAAAACAGCAGTGGATTTCGTGTCCTGTGAATACCGACATTGAAAGTGACCAGCTCTAGAAGTTGAGAACTATTTATTTTGCCACTGATGAGATCATGAAGAAGGAGGAAATCAGATTGCTCTCTTCTTAAGTTAAGAGGCAAAAATGCAGAGTGAGATGTAGACGCTCATAAGACAAATCCATAGTTGGAACATGTAGTTTAAAGGCAACATATCTTAAGAAATTCCGTTCTACCCGCTCCAGTTTTTGGATATGAATCTTGCAATGAGGTGACCACACCGGACTTGCATACTCTAATCCACTTCTAACAATCGAACAATATAAATTTTTTAAAGTAAATATGTTAGAGAAATGCTTTGTATTGCGAATGACGAAGCCAAGGAGCTTCATAGCGTGATTAGATATTTTCGTGATATGATCAATAAAATTAAGCGAGCGATCAAATGTTACACCAAGATCTTTAAAAGTGAAGACGTCTTTTACTTCAGAACTATCACCATCAACATAAACATGCTTAATTTTTCTAGTACCTCTAAAGTAAGCCATAGAGAAGCATTTATTAAAGTTGACCTTTAGGCCATTTCTACTGCACCATTCAATAAGCTCAGTAAAATTTTCTTGAAGTATATCTGCATCCTGACTATTAACAACTTCGCGATACAACTTGAGGTCGTCCGCAAAAAGTAAGAAGTTTACATTATTGAAGGAGTGTGCAATATCATTGATAAATATCAGAAACAACAAGGGACCTAGATGAGATCCCTGAGGAACACCAGATTTTGCTTCAATGACATATGAGAGAGAGTTATTTATTCTAACTTGGAGTCGTCTACCATGTACATAGCTACCTAACCATTTCAATATCTGTCCATCAAAGCCAAAAGCTTCCAATTTAGAGACAAGCAAATCAATGTTTACCGTGTCAAAAGCTTTGCTAATATCTGTGTAGACCATATCAACCTGTCTATTTACAGTAAACGAGGACAGGATAGACTGTTCAAATAGAAGAAGATTCAAAGTGGTTGATCTGTTGTGTCGAAATCCATGCTGTTCCTCAATGATAAATTTACTACATAACGGTGAAATAGCATCGCAAACAAGAGAGTCAAAGAGTTTAGCTTTAGCAGATTGATTGCATATGGGACGATAATTCACAACTTCAGATGGGTTACCTGATTTTAATAGAGGTTTAATATAGCTTAATTTCCACTTAGTTGGAAAAACTCCAAAAGTGAGAGATTTATTAAAGATAAGTTGCAATGGTACAGCTAGGGTATCAACATTTCTTAAAAGAAAAGAGGGAATCCCATCCGGGCCTCGGTCAAGAGTTGGTTTTAAAAACTTCATTTTTTTAACTATGTCAGCCAGCGACAGCTGCACTGAAGACATATGAAAACTACTCAATTCAGAAAAAACAGAACACGGAAGACCGCAGTCGGAATAAACACTAGCAAAGTAGTCAGCAAAGAGATCCACCGAATCATTCACTGAAAGACTGGTATGGTTTATATAATTAACCTTTTCAGGAATCTCAGGCGAAGATCTTAAACCCCTTGTGTAAGACCAAAACTTCCTAGGGGCAGTGTTCATCGAAACTTCAAGAGATTCAATATAATTTTTGAAACATTTTCTTTTTAATCTCTTACACTCAGTCCTAAGTTTAGTGAATTCGTCATGAATTGACTGTAAGTCCAAAGTTTTAAATCTTTTATGAATAAGTTTCTTTCGACAGTTTAATATTTTTAGCTCTGTTGTAAACAATCTCGGATATGAATTACTAAAAATAGTAATCTTGGGCACGCATTCATCAATAAGACCTTCAAGAAAGTCATAAAACACCTGTACACAAATATCCACAGAAACATCACCAAATAAATTTTCCCAGTCGATTGAGGAAATTTTATCATTAAAAACAGTGTAATTCATAGCTTTAAAGTTTAAAAGATGAACAGGTCTATTACAAATTCGTTGGTGTGATATAAAAAAATCTATATTGATGACAGGGTGATGGGAATCAATTTGAACCAGGCAATCACGTGGTTGAAGTTGCTTTAATGAAGAGGATCTAACATTACTAAATATTAAGTCTAGGATACTCCCATTCGCATTATGTATCACATTTAGCTGAGTGAGATTAAGTTGTAGGTTTGTAAGCAACAGCCATCTTTCTTAACAGATCCGTTTTTATCCCAATCTATCTGTGGAACATTGTAATCCCCAAATATTATCAGAAATATGATTTGATATACAAATTTGTTCTATCTGATTAAAATGTCTTTCGTATAGATCGGTAGAAGATTGAAGTGGAAAATATGCACAAACGAGGAGTACTCTTTTTGAACCCATGTTGATAGTAACAAATAAATGTTCAATAGATCTGTCCACATCAAGCAGAGAACGGCTTTCTAAATAAAGGTGCTTATTTTAAATTTTGAATCTAGAACTAAATTTCAAAATTTCCGAAAAAATAATCATCATTTTGGTCTATTTTCGACTCCACTTTCATTAGAAATAAATTTTCTACTTGCAAACTTTCTGATTGAATGTTCTTGAACAACAATTAGATACCGATCTGAAAGAAAAATTGAATATTGTCTCTTTATTAGAATTTTATATTAATTATCTAGACAGGGAAAAATATAAACAAATATTTTTATAATACATAATATCACTTTTTTTAAGTATGTAGGTATGTATTTACATATACGAGAAGCTATTTTCAAGTATAAAATTTACGAAAAGTAAAATTAAAAGCTCACTATAAGCTAAAAAAATAATAAAGTTCTTGTTTCTATATTATTAACTATCTTTTTTTAATAACAAATATTAATAGAATTATAATATTTTATCCGAGGTCCGAGACAATTTTTTTTCTTCAAATGTGTGGCCCGTGTAAGCCAAAAGGTTAGACACCCCTGCTTTAAATATTATTTTTATTGATGAGAAATATTTGAAATTGGGCTTAAAATATTTTTTCATTAAATTCCCTCACAATATAACCTACCTAATTTGTCAATTGATTAAATTTACACAATGAAACATAAAGCGTCATATTTATTAAACAATCAAAAAGATCTATTCCAGAATTTTACTGGTTCATGAGGTATTTAAAAACATTAGTTTTCTAAAAAGCTAAATTCGAAAAATATCTCCTATAAAGATAATTCTTTTATACATTAATGAAATGGGAAATTAGATTTTGGCTTGAATTCTAGCTTACATTGGAACTAAACGGACAAATTATTTGGATATAATTTGTTGATACAGATGTGCCACATTTGTAGCTTGAGTCTCCCAGATGGAAGAGAGTTATGACTCATCAAGTGTATCAAATCCAATAAAACATTAGAAAAATAATCAATTAAATCTTTAACAACTCACTTACTGTTTTCAACACATCTTTTTTTACAGTTGCGTTAAAATATTAAGAAAAGAAAATACCTGCGACTATTCTACAATATACGTAATAATTAATAATATTTATATAAATAAATTTACATGTACGATACAGGATCATTTTGAATGATATTTCTCATAAATCTATTGAGAATTAGTGTTTGTGTGCTTTAATATTGAGCTTTATATATTCTAAATGAAAATGTTTTTTCCACGCTATATTTATTCTATTTGAAATTTGAGTCCTTTGTGCCCTTTATTAATTTTGATACAAATAAAACACCGTCTTAGCTATCATAATTTTGCAGATATGTCCATCAAAATGAAACTTTAAAGCTTTTTGATATACAAATTTGATTTAAAACAAATATTTATTTTATATTTTCCCCCTTCTCTGCCCTTAACCATTTAGCCAATCACTTTATTTATATTATTTTCTCTAATTAAAAATATATATATTTTAATTATATCTTATTTAAAAGAAATATACATGAGAAATTCTTCATTAAAAATAGAAATAAAACCTTCTAGTGCAAATTCGAGAAAAGAAAGATAATAAAACAGAAAAACACCAAAAAAATTTGGTAACCACAGTAGATTAATAGATATGGAAAAGAAAGGGAATATACCAGTATATGGTAAGAGTTCAGTAAAATAATAGTCTGAGATATGAAAGGAATATATAACAAGATGAACAATTTTTGAGAGTATATTTAAAATAAACTACATATTATATTTACCTATATTATAATATATTAATTGAAAAGTGAGCAGAGAACGAAGACAATAAGTCCATTATGAAGAAATCTACAAATAAGTTTAAATTCAGGTTAGATTTAGCAATGTGAACAAACGGAAAGCCTTAAATTATTTATTATACAGTTTTTACTTTACATTACAGTAGAGTGAAGCGAAAGGGTCGAATTTAATTTTTTATAAATGTAATAAGCCCGCATGTACAATAGCAATTCACCATAGGTATTATTAACGGTGCTAAATATCAAAGCGATTAAGCTTGTCCTTCATCCATCAAAATTAATTTGGATATACAAAATGCTGCTATAATTTTCAATAGGTTTAGACTATATATTTTGATCTAAAAATGCAAATTTCAACTTGTTATATGATTAAAACAACACAAAGACGACGTGGAACTGGCTGCTTCCTGAGTTCCCCCTTCATTTCTCTCACTTCCCCCCTCACCATAAATTACAGCTTTTTTTTCCTTTCTTTGTTAAAAAAAATTTGGTTTTGATAATCACACTATTTTTTAAGCTAGCACGTCCATAAAAATTTGTTAACGCACAGACCAACATAACAACCAGACTAACAGACATTTTGACAAAACAGTTATTATCTCAAAAAATATAATTTTTTCGATGTTCACTTAATAGGCCTTTTTTGTAGACCGAAATTGCATGGTTTCGCTCAATTTTTTTTAATCAAAATAGTTTCAGCCGTTTTTGAGATATTTCGAAAAAAAGAAGCAAAAAACACTTTTTTCATGCACGATTACAATACTTGACCATACCCTGTATGGTAAAATAAAAAAAATTATATATATTTAAAACCTGTAAATATTGTGATTTGGAATCAAGTTTAGCCAGAAAATTTCGCGATGCGATTTTTGATTTAATGATAAGAAATTAAGTAAAATTACGAGGTGCGTTTCACATAAAATAAAACAAAATTGAGTTTTGATCCCGATATATTTCGGGTTGTCAGCTAGTTTAAAATTTAATATGGGGCTATTCAATTATTACGTAGGCGGGCTTCGGGGGGGGGGGGTTTAAGTATTTCCTTATTTTTGTTGACAAAAAAGTGGGAGGAGAGAGAGGAAACCAAAAATCTTAACGTAAAGACTCTAAAGTAATGAATATTTTTACAATAATATTCATTATTAAATAAATCAAATTACTCAGTATACTCTAGTATGTGTTGGAGTAAGGATTTCAGAAAAAATCTTAAGCCCCTATGACAAAAGACCAAGTCATAAATCTAGAAAAATTATGAAACGGTTATAATTAGTTGGAGTTCGTGATGTTTCACATAGTAATGAATAAAAATATTTTGTGTTAAGACATTTAGTTTTTATAGGTATCTCGATATATTTCGGGTGATTATCTCTGTAAGACTCCTGATGATGGGCTAATCACCTGGAATATATCGAGATTCCTATAAAAACTAAATGTTTTAACTAAAGATATTTTTTATTCAATTCTTTACTGTGAAATACTTCCAATTCCTAGTAGTTTACTCAAAGTTCTGTTGAGAATGAAATACGATAGATATATATTTTGTTACTGCCACTGAGAGAGAAGACAGAGGGGAATATCACATTTTATTTCCTTCACTGGCCTTTCAAAACCCTGAAAAAGGAGTGAATAAGACTCCGAAACATCGGTTTATGAATAAAAAGATATTTTAAATTATCTTCTTTTTTTTAATTTTGAATTGCCTCATCAATATCCACTCATTAACAATTGACGTTTATTGATACATACCTACTATATCATATAATTATATCTATAATTATGTACATTAAATTGGAATAATCATTGATGTTAAAAAATAGGGAGGGTCATAAGTAGTCAAAAAATTACCCGTTACTAAGATTGGAAAGTTAGTTTAATTTCTTAATTTTGCATGTTACCTACTAGCCATTATAAAATTTCGTTAGTTTTTTTAAATTTCTTTAATATGATTCCATTTTTAACTTTTAATATATTATTTTAATTAGCCAAAAATATATTAATAATTTCATCTTGTGCTACTTTAATCAGATATCCTTTTAAAGGAAGGGTGCCATATTTGCCACGATTGATTTCAAGATCAAAGACGAAGTTAATTAATGAAATACATTTATCCCTTTGACAGTTTCACCCTCATTCAAATCTGTCCTTTCATGATACTCAAATCCACTCGATCAATCAATTAAACACAATATGTGTTTAACGTATATGTGAAAGAAGAATCCAATGTGAATCAACTGATATAATTTCATCTTATTACTGAAATAATCTAAAGTCTATGAAATTTTCATCTATAAAAATTAAAGAACATGATTACGAGAAAATTTGGATTTAAGTTTTCCATTCAACAGTAAACTGCCAATCTTAGAGATGGCATTCTAAGTGAAGTTCCATCCTTTGAAGATCATCCTCATCTCTATATGATGATAATAATCATTTTCATTAGGTTATATAGGATGCATATGCGAAATTTCGTACATATCGATTAAAGGCTCTTGAAGTTGTTATTGATAGATCTATTTTTTGAAGCCCCCCCCCTCACAATTCTGGTCCCCTAAAAAAATAATTACTATCTTTTTTTTATTACTATAAATCTCCTTTAGAGTAAATTTCATTTTTCTTGTTTTTTTTTTTTTGTTTTGTTTTTGTCTTTTTTAGTTTGAAAATTTTTTTAACAGCCCTACCCCCTTAAATTTATGGTTCGATTTCAACCAAAATCTATTCAGCTCTTTTTTGTGAAATTTCGTTTTGATATTCACACTATTTATTGAGCTTGACCGTACACAATAATTGGTAAAGTACTAAAACATACTAACTAAAAGACATTTTAGCAAAATAATTAATATCTCGGAAAATATAATTTTTTCGATGTTCACTCATAAGGGATTTTTTTGTAAACCAAATCGCCATGGTTTCGCTCAATTTTTTTAACAAAATAGTTTCAGCCGTTATTTAGATTGATCAAGACACAAAGTCTATGATAACTTCCACAGATAAAATTTGAATGCCAATAGTAGAACATCGAAGTAGAGGGAGGCCTGAATGAAAAATAGTATTTTCTCTTCGAGTACCAAAGATGTTGATCTATAAGTAAACAACTAAAGATTTTCTAATTGAAAACATTTTGATTTTCTGAGAGTAGGAGATTCATAATGGTAAATCATTAAGGTTATCAAATGCTTTATGCAAATATACATATACGTATAATATTATATAACGAATATAAGTATGTATATTTATGTATATATAATTCATTTGTTAGACACTATAGTTTCTATTATTTATTAACGGTTAAAATAGCCGATCGGATAGAGAAACGCTGAAATTAAAAACTATAATTAACTAGTTTGTAGATATATTAGCCAAAAAATTTGCCTTTGATTTTTTTATTTAACTATTTTCGATAAAAGATAAAGTTTTCATGCTGAGAGTTGGCTGTTTTGAGTATAATATGATGTATTAATATGACTTATGCTAATTAATGTATTAATGATATATACAAATTAATTAGAGCTTAGTAGATTTGCTCTTACCTTGGAAGAATAGCTCCCGCGCCTGCATTGGTCGATTTCTGAAACACAAATGAATAAAATGCCGTTTTTAATTCCGGTTATCTTGAATGCATTTCTCTAGGTGGGCTCGATTCTCTAAAACAGAAAATATAAAAAAATATTTTTATTTTAAAAATGGAAAAATTATCAGTAAAAGATAATTGAAAATAAATTTAACATAAACTTTTAGATATCAATTTTTTATCAAATTATTATTACATAGTAGTATTGGACCATTTTTTTAATCAATTTTAATTAATATAATAATTAATCCACGCTTTAAACGCCTTGCAATTCATATTATTCTTTCTTTTGGTGTTATTATTACTATATTTTTACACTTTTAATCTCAAGAACGAAATGGACCAATTCAAATTAGTTTAAGCCAATAAACCTTCATCTTGTAATAAATACAGGGTAAGTATTCTAATTGAGTGTTTAAAATTTTAAGGGATGATTAGATAGTGTATTGTAAAACAAAATGAGTTCAGAAAATTCATTCTGAGAGAATAAGATGTTATAAAAATAATTCAAAAATATAACAATTCATCCCTCTCTTATATTTAATATTTAATAAAATAATTGATAATTATTTACGAAAGAACTCACCCATTAGAAATTTATAATATCTCCTTTTAATAATGTGACTATTGTAATAGAAATATCAGCTCCCTTTGATCTTTATTTGGAATTGTTATATTTTAAATTATTTTTTAAGCCCCCCAACCCTTCTTTTTGGTCACTATCAATTTCACATAGAGAGTCAATTTCATTAGGTCGTTCGTATAGGGTGCATATTCGATTTTCGTACAAATCGATTAAAGGGTCTAAAACAGGCCTGGCCAACCGGCGGCTCGTGGGCCGCATGTGGCCCTCGATGGACTTGCGTCCCGTGGTCATACTTGACAAATTGTTTTTTATCGGGTATTTTAAAATGTATTTTAAATCACATTAAAGTAATTAAAAGAATTAAGGTTCCCTAAATTACATGAAAAATAACATTAAATAATAATAGTAAATTTCAACTAATTATATAGTTTTAGAAAAAAGCGAAAAGAAACGCAAATATCAGGCAGAAAAAAAGAAAAAGCCATTCAAATTTGATTTTTATTTTAAAATAAAATTTGAAATATTGTTTGGTTTATGCGACTTAACTAATAAGTTTGATATTTTATTTTTATTTTACCATCCAAATATATTTTGTTGTTGGATCAATGTGTGTTTTCATTTCATATCTGGTTGTAGGATTGTTTTTTTTCCACATTTACACTGGTTGAACACTTTCAGTGTATCGCTACATTCAAATTAATATTAATAACTTACAATAAAAATTGATAAGTACCAATATCGTTGTAAAGGCAGATTTCGAAATAAAAAATATTAAAAAAATTGTAATTAATTTATTATGTGCTGTCCTCAGAAATTTTTAAGTCGTCAATCAGCACGCTGTGCAATTCAGGTTGGCCAGGCCTCCATTAGATAGTATTAGTATTCAATTGCTCTAGAATTGCCCGTTTTGCTTATTACCAATTACAAATATTTAATAGATTTTTTAATGATGATAACTCGAGACTATTTCAAACGAGTCTAGACACACATGGACAAGTTGAGACGTGTTGGCGGATTAGTATGCAAAAAAATGTTTTCTCGAATATTTCGAATTATTTATTTTCTGTGATAAAAAAATATCAATTGCGTATAAAATATATATCGATTTATAAGATACATATTATTTTCATTTCCTTTTACCTGAAAATGTTTTCTGAAAGTACAAAATGGCAATCTTGAAAGGTTTTAGTTAATGAGCTGAAAACTATTACGCAAATATCTTACAATGCACCAAATTTTAGATTTTTACCTGAAAACGTTTTCTGAAAATCCAAAATGCCAATCTTGAAAGGTTTTAGTTAACGAGCTGAAAATGGTACGGAACTATGTACTTTGCAATACAATGAACCAAATTTTTGCTTTTTATCTGAAAAAGTTTCCCGATTATATATACATTTTTTGCATGACTGTAATATTTTTCATGATTTTTTTTTATATATTTGATGAAAAGTAAAAATATATAATTATAAAATGGACCGATGAAATAATAAAATTTCAATTAATAAACACATATTTATTAGCTAGTCTTAGTTGAAAATTTTCCATTGAGAAAGTGAGAAATTCTCCCGAAATTTTTGTGTTTAATTAAACGTTTAAAGATTGTTTTATAAAAGATTTGTATTTATTTTAACAATTAATATTTTTTTTTCTTTTAATATTATTAACTATCTTTTTTGATGAAAAAAATCGGTAGAATTAGTATATTTTATCTGCGGCCCGGGACAATTTTTTCCTTCAAATGTGGCCCTTGTAAGCCAAAAGGTTGGACACCCCTGGTCTAGAACTTATATTAATAATTCTATTTTTTTAACCCCTTCCCCAATTATGCCCCCGAAAAGAATAATAACTCTTTTTATTATTGATTCATTTTATAGTATATTTCATTTTTCTTGCATTTTTAGTTTGAAAATCTTATTATTTTAATTTTTACCCTCCTTATTTTTGGGTTGGGTTTGAACCAAAATCTAATCAGCTCTTAATCTCAATACTCCATAACTACATGTGACATTTTGTTTTGATATTCACACTAGTTTTTGAGCTAGAGCGTATACAAAATTTGGTAACATATGAATGTACTAACAGAAATTTTGACAAATCAATTATCTCGAAAAATGTAATTTTTTTCTATGTTCACTCATTAGTGCTTTTGTAGATCAAAACGCCATGGTTTCGCTCAATTGTTTTAATCAAAAAATGAAACAAAAAAAAACACTTTTTTTTCATGCACGGTTACAATATTTGACCATGTCACTCTTATGATAATGCAAGTAATATGTCACGTATATATGCATTACTTCAGACACGATTAGATGTTAGATGTTTGATTTAATTACTACTATAAAGCAAAAATAGCGCCATATCGGACCTAGGGCGCTGTCGAACCTTAATCCGCCACTGGATATAACTTTTATCAACCAAGTATGACCTCGTTATTTTGGTCAATTCGACGACCTTGAAAAAGGTTGAGTAGAAAAGACCAAGGGCCTAGTATGGATACTTCTTTATCCACTCTGCTCTTCATTGTGATCCCGACGATATCTCATGAGGTCCAACGCCTGTAATGAATAAATGCTGGATCTCGAAGTCTCAAACTATTCAGATAGTAATAACTGAGGGCACGGCAAGGACCCCAGCCAAGCTCGATTCGGGCTTGCACTTGCCAGACTACCCTTTACAAAAGCAACTCGCCCCATTCTGTAACTTCGCTCTGGAAACATCATATTCACTCTTTCTAAAAATATTCAACTAAGATTTTATTTAAGTACATTGTGTTTATTTTTATGTGATATTATCTAACTTAATAATTTATTTGTCGATTTGTAATAATAAAAGAGTATCATAATAAACACGCCAATTAATTTTGATAAAGCATTGAGCACAAAGAATAAAAAAGAAAATTAAATGGTATTAATTTATTTTTCAACTTTGAAATAATCGGAATGTCCATTATAAAATTTTAAGTTGTCAACTCGAATATATTAAGTATCAAGTGCTTCAATAAGATAATTTATTTAAGTGTTCTTTGAGGTCAAAAGGAGAAGGAATTGAGATGTCTTCTCAGAGGCAACCTTGATTAACCATTAGAGAAGGCGTGAAGCGTTTGTTTTAAAAATAAGCCACCGAAATTCAAACAAAAGAGGAATTAAAAGCCGGTCATATTTACTAATGTAAATAAAACTGGAACGTAATAAATAAAAAATAATTCTTAGGAGTCTACCCTGTTTATGTTTCTTTATTCATATAGGAAGAGCAAGGTGATCTGGTTCTCTATCTCTTTATACTAAAAGTGAATTGCTGATTCAAATCATGTCCTCCCCAACGCCTTCACGGAGCATTCCTGGCCATTTAGAAAGAATAAACAACTTGATAGAATAATGAGCGTATTATTCGCTCAGTATTTTCAAATCATACTGTTGAAAATAAATATTTAATTTCATAAAAAATTTAATACAATTTGCAGAATCGTTAAATCTTCGTAACAATTAAATTGTGAATTTATTTCATAGGAAATTGTATAGATTATCAGAAGATTTATTATTTGTTTGATTCCGGAAATCGTTAATCGCTTATTACCTCAATCAATTATGAAAACAACTTGTAGAATTTGTAAAGTATTAGTGATATTTAAACAAATGTCAAAAAAGAAATTCACTTACTTATTTACAATTTAGTTTTTCAGCTCGTGACTCAAAAATTTTATTTTATATCTTATTGAAATATTATAGAAATTACTAAAAAAGTAAGAACTATCGTAGTTGATATTAGACATCTCTTATGTATTTCTTTCTAATGGTACTCAAACAGCGGATGAGAAACCTTCTTCTCCTAGCCCCTGCTGGCCTGCAACCAAATTTGCGTCGTTTTTCCGAGAGAGCAGAAACAATAAAAAGAAGACAAAAAATAATCGCGTAAGATATATTATCGCTAGAAGGAATGGTGGATGATAGATTATTAAAAAAAGATCGATCAAATTTCAAGAGGAGGAATGAAAAGATCTACAAGGAGCTAGAAAAAGACCTTCGGAATCTTTGAAATAAAACTACGCATACTATGTAAAGAAATATGAATAAAAGATTTGAAAAAATATCCAATGAATCTTCTTAGAAATATATTGGAAGAAGAGGTAAAAACTATTTCAAGACTTGGTATGCTTTCCAGAAATGAAACGCTTTGATCTAGAAACCCACAATATGCTAACTTAAGAAAAAATTGTAGTAGGTTCGTTCTTCTGTTAAAATGTTTGTATCTGCAATACGAAGAACTAATAAGATTTTGAGCTTTAGACTTTCCAGTTAAAAAATGCAAAATAATTCAAAAAATATCGTTGTTAGAATATTTTTTTTATATTTCAAACCGTTTCTATGTAAAAAATAATAAACAATCGAAAGGTGTGAATTGCATTATTTATCAAAATTGCAAACTGAATTGCGAAAAATGTTCACTTTTTGTTGTTCAATCATTTTTTCTTCAGAGTAATTTGCTTATAACCTATATAGTTTTGTCTTATTCCCTTGTGTGGTTTTTTGTGTTTCATTTAGAGTTGGAAAAAAAATATCATTTCACACTTAGATAGGAAAAGCCAAAGAGAATAAAACCAATGTCATTTTATCGTGCTTAAACAAGTCATTACCGAACCCAGACACAATTTTTGCTTATCAGTAAACAACAGCAAATATCATTAATGCAAATGGCATTTAATTTAGATTATATTCAGTAGGTTCGGCAGGCAAGCTACGAGGCAAACTTTAACTCAAAATCGAAGGAAAAGAAAAAACTTCTTCTAAGACTCGGTATGGTGTCCACAAATTTTAGGAATTTGGCAATTCTTCTTTTTTATCAGCAAACGGCTTGATCTAGAAAATTGAAACTTTGCAAAGAGTTGTGGATTATTGATACAAACATGTGTTCCAAATCTCACCCTATTAGTTAATAAAAAGCTCCCCATATCACACAAATTTTTTTTGTTTATTTATTGTTTTTTTGAACCGAGATTTCTAAATCTAGAAAGCCGAAATATAAGTATTTCTTAGTTTTGTAAATAGATACATAGTAAATTTTAGTACAAGAACAAACTTTTTACAACCTTCTATCTTTTATATATTGAGGGTAATATGGTTCATATTGTATTGTGAATTCTAGGGATTTGTAATTTGATGGATTCCGAATCCCTTCCTCATGGAGCTGTTATACTTTCATTTTCAAGCATATTTAGAATATATATCACTAACTGATATAGATCTAATCCAAGTCGGGACATAATTCTCCATGTAACATATCAGAAGGTAGGAGAAAAAAGATCTCACTTAAGTAGGCACACTGTTTTTTAGGTAGGTCTCTTATTCTAAAAGAGTAGCCACCCGCTACGTTATATTTTATTATTTAGATTTAGAGCTTAAAATTATAAGGTGTCTCAGTTATCAAAGCTATTTGGACTGAAAAAATTATCAAAAAAAGAAGAGGAGTAAAGCTATTAAGATAAAATGATTTATACATGAATTTTCCTTTCTTAGTATAAATAAAATAGTAAAAAAAATGTTAAGGCCGAAGTACACATCACATCTTCTAATGACAGTAAATTCCTAAGACATGTTAACTTATCGCAACCATTAATTATTCGACCACTAGATAATATGTTTAACAATTCTCTAAAGAGATATCACCAATCCTATTTGTTTAAAATAATGAAAATTAACTCATTCAAAATATTTTTTTAGACATTATTGAGATCTTTTTGAAATATCTAAAATTAATCCATTCCGAAGTTGCCAAATGAATTTGCTTAGGCATCTTAATGAGACATGCGAGCATCGTCACTTGGATCATTCATGCAATTCTCATTGAATGATTCATGAATTGGAAGTTAAATCAAACTCAACTCGTTTAACAAGTGAACAATGCATATTGCTTCTTTAGAATATGTTGATGAAATTGAGTAATCAAAACATAAGTGTTCGCAGAGGGAAGGGAAGTTGTCAAAAGTTAAATGAATCCGGACTGCTCCAGTTCCTGAAAATAATTATGCAAATTGCATTTTTGCCAAGAACTCTCTTCTCTGATTATATAACTGGTGAAATTGCGATGAAATGGCCATGTTATGATTTGAGAGTACATAATTTAATAAGTCGGTCAAGTACGGGCAATAATCGCACACCGAGGATTCGGTACCTATGATTAACAGATTCTTATTTAAAAAGTAGTTTTAGTTAATTTTTTTGTTTTTCAAAAGGGCTACTCTTGGTAAAACCGAGTGTTGAAAAAGTTTTCATATTTCCTCCAATTATTTTTATTTATTTATTTTTTTTAAGGGCGCATCGACTGCCAGGGCCATTAGCATTATTTTTATTTAAATTATCTTTGGTCATGTGATACCATAAACATATTCTTAAAAAGAAATTAGTGTGTGATTACTATTGAAAAATAATTTTCTAGGAGTTTAACAATTTTATAAAAATTATAATGAAAAATGATTTTAAACAGTGGATGAATCCAAAAAAGTCATTACCGTTTGTTTTTCAATGAATTTACCAGTAATAAACTCTTTTTCTGGAATCCAAAATAGGATATCGGTCGATTCTTTTTATGATATTAAATGACATAAAAACATTTTAATAATAATTATTAGTTTGTTATTTTATTATTACATATGTAATTTTTTTTGTTCGATTGTATCAATAGTATCAAATTCCATATTAAATGAATGAAAATGGAAAGTGCAAAAATTTTTAAAAGCATAAAAAGTCCCTATCAGATCAATGATAATGTTTGAACACGGCCTTTTATGCCTGGAGCCAATTTAACTTGTCTGTTACCTGTCAATGGAAAAATGAAGTGTTCGCTCTCTGTATTGTAATTTTGTCATTGATAAATGATCTACAAGAGAAGATATTTTCATTTCAATAAATTTGGAAAGTATGTACTTTAATAATAATATTATTAAAGTACATACTTTCAAAATTGAAATGAAAATATCTCTTTTTGTATCTCATTTATCAATCACAAAATTACAATACAGTAAAAAAATTATCCAGCCAGAAATGAAATCACTGATGAAAATCAAGCAATTACAACTTATAATAATAAAACTTGAGTAAGATACGAGGTAGGTTTCACAAAAAAAACCTACCTCGTATCTTACTCAAGTTTTATTATTATATTACAATAAAATGTTTCACCTAGAACCAACACCGAACTCCTTAAAAATTACAACTTACACAATATCTTACATATCTGGTATTAATAAAAAATAAACTGATGTGACTATCCACATAACTTTATCATACTGCTGACTTCTATTTTATATTTAATATTTAATCAAATAACTTATAAAAACTTACGAAAGAACCCCTCTTCATTCAAATTTAATTAACAATCTAAGATAAATAGTTTTCTAGTATATTTGTTTGAAAATTTTGGTATTTTAAATATTTGTGATCCCACCTTCCCTTTGGGTCACTTTCAAATGGAGTCATTTCCGTAAAGTATTGGGTACATTTTGAACTTCCCCAATTTGAATATGAGAGTTTAAGTTGTCACAATAGAAATAAATTTAAATTTTCTAAGAAAATCACAAGAGAGTGTCATCTTTTAAATTCCCGAGGGGTCAAAAAAACAACCTTTCTGACATATAATTAAAAATAATACTGTGCGTGAAAGGCCACGCAATAGAAGTGAAACTTCTTTACCGGAAAAATCTCTCGTCAGTTTAGCTGAATTTTTATTATTAGATATTTATTGGATATTATTAGATTTATCTTTCCAATTACCTAATGAAAGTCACTAATATTTATTGATCGAACTGATTTTTTAAATTTTCCATTTATTGAATTAAAAGATGAAAGAATTATTATCGAAAATTTTATCAGATAAATTTCACATTTCCCAACAAAATATGAAAAAATTACTTTTCCTTCTTTTAACGATGTAAGGGTCCACCTGGGACTAAAGAGGTTGCACCTTTTTGGTACAATATTTTCTTGCATTAATATCATAATATAAAAAATATACTTAATAAATAGTGCCATTGTTATCCTTGATGCCTTAAAAATTACTCTCTTCTATGGGGAACACAATATTAATAGGTAAAAATAAATTGAAATTAATACGCTTTGTCTTTATTTCCAAACAAATTCATTCTTGTACAATGTACATATACCAGAAGGAATTTTCAATTTTCGGTAGATGTAGGATAAAATCAACTGGTGTGTTCACCACATGACTTTCACATTTTCATTTATTTGAAGTCATCGCGACACTACTAATTTACGCCCCCTTCCTTTATTTCGTTTTTTTTTCTCAAAAAAGGCTGTAGCGATTTTTTTAAAAATTAGTGTATTTATCAAGTGTCAAAAGTTAATAGTTGTGTCAAATTTTTAATCCGATTGAATTAAAGGAAGGGGTTGTAAATTAGGAGTGTCGTAAATTAAATATTTTAATCGTTCAAATCTCGTCTTCGGAAAGTTGCAGAGCCTTGAAATTTGAAACTTAAGCTATCTAGAGGATACAAAAAGTATAACAAGATTTTTACTAAAATAGAAAAAACGAAAGTTGATGTTTACGTACGTAAGAATTAACCACCCCCCCCCTCCCTGCATTTCGCAACCATAAGTATCAGAGATACGAGGTTCGAAACTTAAACTTGATATAGACTAGAAGGAGTACAGCAAGCTTTTGGTTGAAATTGGAGGCCGGAAGTGCACATTTACATGAAAGATTTTTCGTTTTTTTTTTATTTTCTCAAAAACGGTTGTAACGATTTTTAAAAAAATAAAAAACTCCTAGCCTATATCGAGCTTAAGTTTTGAATTTCTTATCTCTGAGAACGCAGGGGGGGGGTAAATTCTTACGTACGTAAACATCAACTTTCAGTTTTTCTATTTTAGCCAAAATCTTGTTATACTTCTTGTAGCCTCTAGATAGCATAAGTTTCAAATTTCAAGGCTCTGCGAATTTCCAAAGAGGAGATATGAACGATTAAAATATTTATTTTACGACAATCCTAATTTACAACCCCTTCCTTTAATTCAATCGGATTAAAAATTTTACAGAGCTATTAACTCATGACACTTGATAAATACACTAATTTTTTAAAAAAATCGTTAGAGCTCTTTTTGAGAAAATAAAAAAAAAAAATGAAAAATCTTTCATGTAAATGTCCAGATCCTGTTTTCTGATTTTAACCAAAAGCTTGCTGTACTCCTAGCATATATTGAGCTTAAGTTTCGAATCTCGTAGCTCTGAGACTTATGGTTGCGAAACGCAGGGGAGTACATACGTACATACATACGTATATACGTACGCACTGACCAATGGACTTTTAGCCTCTGGGTACCACCACAATATCCGGTTTTATTTTCCAAATCCGGTTTCCAACTATTAAGGGCATCGATTCCTTCCACCTAGAAGTTACAAAATGAAATTAACTTTTTTCATCTCTGAGATACAAGCTCTCAAAGAGCCAGGACCAAGACTGGCCATCGCAATACTTCCACATTATATTCTATGAATATAAATGTGAAAGTAAAAATATTTAATACGGAAAAGATCTAAAATTTTATTATAATAACGAAACAATTACTATTAAGAAATTAAATCTTTTAACTAATATATTATATTTACAAAGTTAAACTTGATTATTGTTTCAACTAGGTAATTATTATTTCATTCTTTCATTTTTAGAAAGAACAGATGGCAGAGACATTGCATTAATTGAAGTTTAGCCCTTCGCCTGTCCCGAGTATGAAACTTTCCAGAGGGCATCCCTTACCCCTGCTTTATCACCGTTTCAACAAAAGTTCAATTAAAGAATTAAAACATCTTCTGACAGTTGACCTAGTCTAAGTTAGATCAAGTTTCTTCTTTCCAAATCGAAATAGGTATAGAATATTTATTTATTTGATTATCGTCCCAAAAGGTTTTCAAGATGTTTCACTCTTAGAAATTAATTTTCCTATCCTAAGGGCTATTGTTGAGGTTGAATTAACATCATCCTATTCCTTTGATATTAATGCTGGAGCTCCTCAGGATTCCGACATCTCCCTTAAGGTCTTTATAATCTATATTCATGTTCTTTTGAATTTGCTCTGCAATCTGATATTATTACTCAGATGATACGCACGCTCCATAACACTCAATCATTGCAAAATAATCAAGCAATCAAGATTAAGATTTTAAAGGAATCTTGATTTTTAGTAATTATTTTTGAAAAATAAAGTCCTTTATAAAAATATCCATCATTTAACAAACCTGCTGTAAAGAATGCCTTCGACATCTGGTTAGATTATATTTTTTAGAAATTTTAATGGTTGTTTAAAACCCAATTTTTAGTCCGAAACAATTTTACAATTCATATTCAAATTATCGTATTCATATTGAATCAAACTCAACTAAATTTTAAATAATTAATCTCTGAATCTTTAAGGGACTAAAACTGCAAAAACCAACCACCCGAAATGGAAAGTCTTTGAACAGAACATAACTCATTTAATTTAGAATGAATTCTTTTTAAAATTGAGCTTAATGATTTGAAATATTTGCAATTAAGATAAAAACACGTGGACAAATATTTAAATACACGGAGAAAACTTCAATTCTGTCGTGGGTTGCGTTCTTTTTGTTAAGCAACTCAACACCGAAACATCAAAACTTCAACTAACATCTACATTTCAAAAATTACGGGGCCTCAAAATGAATATTTTTTTAGGTCTATGGGGGCGAAGCCTCCTAGTCAGGAAGAGGCCCGCCGAAGTCGGCCATCGCAACTAATACCTATATATTATATATATATCCTACATCCTATGAGCATGGATTTATTTTTTCATGAACAGAACATCAAATAACGTTACATTCAAACATTTTATTTCTTTGGGGATTTTTTTCTTCTCAAGCAATGAATTTGGAATTTAGACTGACCTTTGAAAAGAAATATCACCCTCTTTGGTCCAAAAGAATATTTATAAAGGATGGTTTCAATTTATCCGTTTGTTTTTTGACAAATATCACAAAGAGTTTACAATCATTCAATGCATACATATCATTTTGTAGTTCATGAATATATTATCATGGTTATTGCGATCAATCAATTCAAATCACTGTTTGTGAAACATAAAATTTCACGGCTATTTTCTCTTTAGAAGGGTGGTTATGTTGGAGTTTTTTTTTATGTTTACAGTCTAACCACAGCCTGTATTGAAATTATTCTTCCTCAACTAATACATAGGTAATTCGGCCATGTCTAGATAATAAAGCAATTTTTTTTGACCCTAAACAATTAATTAAATTATTTAAAACTCTGATAAAATCTTCAAACATAAAAATAATACATTTTCAATGAGCCTGGGGGTATAGAAGATCGGTGGCTCAAACCACTTTTCAAAAGTCTAACCCTTTTGGGAGTGTGCTATAATTTGTTTAATTATTTTTATTTTAAATTAAAATAAACTGACACGTTGTGATGTGGCCATCCACTTGACTTTACCATACAACCTGCCCCTCACTTATATTTAATATTTAATAAAATTATTTATAATCATCTAGAGGGGGTTAGTTTTTGCATTTTTAGTCTTCTGGGGGCCCACAGATTATGTATACAAATTTTGGTTGAGTTTGGTACAAGGGTCTAGATTTTCATTTTCTGACCCTACACTCGCCCCCATTTTGGCCGGTTAGTTTTTGCATTTTTAGACTTCTCGGGGTCCACTGATTATGTATACAAAATTTGGTTGAGTTTGCTCAAATGGCCTAGATTTTTTTATTTTTAACTCCCCTTAATTGTGGGTCGATATCCACCAAAATCTAATCAGCTCTTAATCTCAATGCACCAAAACTTCGTGTGAACTTTGGTTTCGATATTCACACTAGTTTTTGAGCTAGCTCGTCCACAAAAATTTGATAACGCACAGACTAACAGACTAACGGACAGACTAACAACCAGACTAACTGACCTTTTGACAAAACAATTATTATCTCAAAAAATATAATTTTTTCGATGTTCACTTATTAGGGCTTTTTTTGTAGATCGAAATTCCATGGTTTCGCTCAATTTTTTTAATCAAAATAGTTTCAGCCGTTTTTGAGATATTTCATAAAAAAGAAGCAAAAAAAACACTTTTTTCATCCATGATTACAATACTTGACCATACTCTGTATGGCAAAGTAAAAATAATAAAAAATTGGGTATTGCTAATTATCAATGAATGCAATGTCCATATACCATAAACTTGAATCTAAGATTAGGGGGTGTATAAAAAATTAATTTTAAAAACTGAATATTAATTGAAAATTTAACTTAAAATGTTGAAAATTATTTTTTTATTGAAATTATATAAAAAAAGTTTTAAATTTGAAATCAGAAATAGGGGATTCGTCAGAAACACGTACAGAAGAAAAGTTCTTTCTTCAAATTTTCTTCTGAAAAACACTATAGGTATGTACCGTTACTCTGCTAGGTATATAGTAGGATGCCATAATATAAATGTGGATACTTATACTAAATATATAATAATTATGAGATTAATAACACTGATCTGGGGAAAAAATATTTTGAGCCCTGACACCATTCCTTCTGATTCTTGTGTAAAATTATCCCCGCTTTCTCCCATCACCCACCGTTTTCTGGGGACGTCCCCCCCCCCCCCCCCCCACCTATGTTTATCACTTTTTGATAATTTTATGGCCATTAATTAGATTTCAAGGGAGGAGAAGGATTATTTTAACCGTAAAATTTAAAAATAAAAATACGATATATAAGTTGTCTACGAAAAGTCCTTCCTTGATTTTAGCCTAAGAGGAGGAAATTTAGTTTTCAAAAATTGAAATCTATCACCTGTCTTGTCCATAGCTTTCACAATCTGTTTGATTAACACGAGTTTGATGTGCAAAGGCGGCAAGTAAATATTTTCCTTCAGGGACCAGAGGATCATGAACTACATTTTTCTGACGAGAAGTAAAACTTTCTCGGCGAGGCCAGTTCCACACGATGTAATGTTTGTCTCAGGTTCAGCTGTCCCATTCACATAGGAAACAGCAGTATTTTGTGAAGCCTAATTGCCGCCCCGTGAGTAAAGCAACAACTTTTATTTAAGTGAGCGCAAAGTTTCTAATTATAATCATGATAACTGATTTTATCAAGGATTTAGCTGATGTTTTCGTACATCTCTTTCATATCCACAGAGTGTGCAACCGGGACCGATTGTAACTCATTCCCATTGGCCAACAGGACAAATTTCAAGCTTGTCTTTGATGAGTCTATAAACATTTTCCAAGTGTATGGGTCACATGGCATATGCAGTTCTATCAACAATGCATTTGAATTAGGGCAGAACTTCAACTTCCGAAAAAAGTCATTTCAGAGTTGAATGTCTGGTCCTACAAGAAGAGATTTTACGCTCATTTCTAAGGGATTCCCCTGCTGAAGTCGAGTTCCAAGAAGTTGAGATTTATTCTCAGATAACTCCAAATCATGGACGAGATCATTAAATTTTATCTGAGTAACGAAGTAAGGTTATCGATTAACTAAATCAGCTAGATAATCTTCATGGACGTCCAGGCTGTGGCTCAAAGTCTTCCAAATTCATTTCTGACTCTAGAGGTCTAGATTATGGGTTTTTTGAGGAACTCGGATTGGAAAAGATTCGTTGTGAGGAACCGTTATAGCTGAAGGGATATTAGTATACTGAATTATGTGCTTACTTTTGCTATAGAACCTGATGGTGGAAGTCATACAAAAGTAACAATATGTTAGATGACAGCGAGGTTCGCGCCAAACCATGGGCACAGCAAATGGCATTGATTTACGGGTACCTTTGAGCCATTTGGTCAAGCTTCTGTAACAAGTAGTGCAGCAAAACTTTTAATCACAATCCTTGTCCTGATCGCCAACTTGACAATCAAAGTAAAATTGATAACTGTTTTAAGAAGCGGAGAAAGGAGAGGATGGTGTCGGGACCTATCTTAGTTTTTGAATTTTCAGACTCCTGGGGCCCACTGATTATGTATACAAAATTTGGTTGAGTTTGGTACAAGAGCCTAGATTTTCATTTTTTTGACCATACACCCCCCCCCCCATTTTGGGCAGTTAGTTTTTGCATTTTCAGACTTCTGGGGGTCCACTAATTATGTATACAAAATTTGGTTGAGTTTGCTCAAATGGCCTAGATTTTTAATTATTAACCCCCTCCACCCCCCTTAATTTTGGGTCGATATGCACCAAAATCTAATCAGCTCTTAATCTCAATGGACCAAAACTACGTGTGAAATTTGGTTTCGATATTCAAACTAGTTTTTTAGCTAGCTCGTCCATAAAAATTTGGTAACGCACAGACTAACGGACAACCAACCAGACAACCGGACAACCAGACAACCAGATAACCAGACAACCAGACAACCAGACAACTAGACAGACTAACAAAAAGACATTTTGACAAAACAATTATTATTTCGAAAAATATAATTTTTTCGATGTTCACTTATTAGAACTTTTTTGTCGAGCGAAATGCCATGGTTTCGCTCAATTTTTTTAATCAAAATAGTTTCAGCCGTTTTTGAGATATTTCAAAAAAAAAGAAGGAAAAAAAACACTTTTTTCATTCACGATTACAATACTTGACCATACCCTGTATGATAAAGTAAAAAACAGGACCAATCGGAAACTATTCTGAACCCAATGCAAAAAAAAATCAAAATCTGTTCACAATTTGGGAAGAAATCGAGTAACATAGATACAAAAAAAATTCAGTCGAATTGATAAGCTCCTCCTTTTTTGAAGTCGGTTAAAAATTTCACCTGGAAATAAGAACACTCCATGTAGTTATCGGCATTAAAAAAATTCAAAAGCCTTTTTTGGAAAATATTTATATGTTTTGACAGTGTTCGTGCTTTTAAATCTGAGGACTAGTTAATAGTTTCGAATGAAGGTAAGAAAGTATAGTAATTTGAAGGAAGCGGCATGCCGGCACGGTACCATGTGACTACGGCATGTTCGCGATGCACAGGTGCGTAGCCCCGGCGGCGTGTATATATAGCCTCGGTGGTCGTTCGGGTTTGATCGGTCGGCGCCGCCGGGGCCGGGACTTGTTGCAGCACCGCTAACCTGGAAGGGGTTGGGAGGGTCGGCCTCGACGGGGAAGGTTCTCTCTCGCTACGCACTCGGCATCGGCGACAGACCCGGCAGCCCGCGTGCCTATCGCTACCGCTAACTATCCAAGTCGCTTTAGTCGTCCTCCTGGACGGCTACCTGTGACCTCCAAATCGATATCCAAAAGTATGACCCCCGCACGCGGTTCCTTATAACCCAGCTCATGTTCGATTGTTGCACCAGGAAGTTTCTCAATTGCAACAATGGATGATTCAGACACCGATACTCTCGAGGGCTCCTGTGGGGAAGAGGAGACTCAGGTCGCTAAGAGGACAATTAAACAAAAAAATATTCACGCGTCTTCCAAAACTATCACATCATCATCTTCCAAGAGTTCAAGTATACTAGATTCAATATCTCATGTTGAGATGATTGGTGGCAATTATTTTTCATCGAGAGAAAATATCAGTAATAAACAAGCCTTATTTAGTACTCAACGCTCTACCGAACTGTTTGGTGATCATTCAATAAGCAAGAGTGGACTTGAAGGTATATCTCACATATCTCTTTTGGGAACTTCTTCAAAATACTTAGCCACTCAGCGATCTGAAGAGCTGTTAACAGCTTCAGAGAAGTCACACTTATCAGCTGGCGCTTTTCATTCTGCTCATGGATCTGTAGAAACTATCTCGAACTCTGAAAAACAAGTGATTGCTTCAAGTCAACTCTCAAAAGCATCATCAGCTCGTTTTTTATCAACCCAACAATCGGAAGATATCACTACCTCAAGTACATCTAAACAACAAAGACAAACCGGAATACTCATGTCACAAAGATCTGAAGATGTTTCACTAAGTTCTAATTCATCACGACTAATGCCTACTCAACGGGTGGAATCTACACGGTCCATGGAAAATTTAAGACAAGCACCAAGGGCCAGTTTCTTGTTACAGCAAGAACATCATAATCGTACTGATATTCGCCGTGTGGTTACTTCTTGTGTTGAGGCAAGAAGTCTTGAGTCCCTTGAAAGGGAATTGGCTCGTGTAGCTGCCAGAGGAGAAAGAAAAATTACCATCATGTCACCACATCGGAAAAAGGCAATCGTTTTACCCAAATTGGTTCTTCCTCATAGTGATTCGGATGTCTTTGCAGAGTGAGTAAAAATCCCCATCAAATCATCATTATTTTGATTTTCTAGATACATTATCTTGACATACCTAAATTTCACTTTATTTTTTCGTTTATAACTTATTAATAAATTTATATTTCAAGTGAATACTTGGCTTAACTCTAAAGACACATTAAGTTATCTCTTATCTTGACAACATCAAAGTTTATATCACAAAACTTATTCAATTAATTTTGAATGGCAATTGAAATTATAAATTTAATATATGTTGAGTTTATACCTATATAGCTGAATTAATTATTTTTCTATATCACAATATAATAATAATTATTAAATATTTATTAAATATTCAATCTCTGGATTTCTTTAAATAAGTTAACCTGGCATGAGATGAGATAAAAACTTTTATTTAAATTAGCGACCTAGGAATTCTCAAAGGTCATCAATGTTGATTAAGCAATGTATTGTCTCTTTATAGTTAAGAAAACAAATTATGATCCTCTGAAAAGTAAAAGGGGATTTAAGGATATATATTATTAATTAACTTTTTCCCATTACATGAACTTTTGAACTTTCTAAGGCCTCTGCTCTTTATTTCTCATTTCTTATCGATAATTCTTATATTTAAGTACCATTATACTTTTCTTATAATTTTCTACTGTTCAAATACTTTTATGTCGGTAAATGAAATGAAATAATATATACTTATTCTTCTCTCGTATAACAGGATGAAATATAGAAAATACTTTTTAGAAGTAGCAAATGGAAAATGATTTCCAAACCAACGAACATCGCATTACCTGAAACGTATTAAAGGAGAACGAACACACGGATGAATTATGGATCAAATTAGCATTTCCTTAGATTAAACCAATATACGAGTGGGAAAATAAAATTTGATCTCTCTTGAACATCTTAGATTGGTCCTCAAAAACTTTTTTGTTAGTTATCTCTGAAATGTTTTATTGGCTTTTTGGTTTCTATTCAAATCTAATTAAATGATTGGATCAAACATTTCCAAGGTTCCGTACAAAAGAAAAACATAATCATGCATATAATATCGGCCTCTCTGTTGGAACATTGTTATTTTATGCTAAGTAAACTACAATAGATTCTTGAAGTTTAAAATTTATACATATTCATTTTGGCCTAAATCAAAAATTGTTTGAAAAGTTGATACATTAATTGGAAAAGGGATAGAAATTTTTACAAAGTCGAAAATAAAAAATATATTTATACCCGGGTGTAAAATATAATCGAAAATATTCCATTATTTAGAAGAAAACCATTTTTTTTTTTTAAATATAAATAAAATAGAGGTAAGAAAGGGCGCTAAAATAATCATTTTTTTGCATCTTTAATAATTTATGAAACTACACTTAACTTAAACAGGAGTGCCCCACCCCCTAGTTTCATGATCCCCCCAATTTCATGAAAAGTAACTACGAACCCCTCATTTTATTCAGTTCTAAAGAATTAGAAGAGCTTTTTATTACCTTTTGTTGAAGTTATAAAACTTGACTGCTTTTATTTTTTGCGTATAATGCTAAAATGCAACAATTTGCAAACCCCCCCCCCTAGAAATTTCAATTGCCCACTGAGCGTCTTAATCTCCTCTGTGGTCACTTCAGACTTAAAATTTTAAAGAAATTATCCGAAATCATTCCTGAACCTTCTAATAAACAAATAAGAGCCATATTGATATTTCAAATAGTTTGTAAGATACGATCGGTTTCTAATTTAAACACAATTTCCATTTTCTTATATTATTATACTTACTTATTTTTTGAAGAATAATTTAAGGAGGTAGGAACAGAGTGTCTTGAATGACTACTTCGGATCATAGAGTATGGGATCCAATCCATTTGGGCACATTTTTTTAGCATCAAAATAAATTAACTTTTAAAAAAAACAATTGTGTTCATTTTTTTAAATTATACAATCAAGAAAATTATACATACATATATAAATATTAACTACGAAACCCTTGTTATGTGTGTCTCACTCGTATTGGCATTTTTTCTATATCTTTCTAAAAACAAAGTTGTTAAACATTATTTAACCATTTTTTTAATTACGAACTGAACCTGTAAAGCTAAAGTATATTTTGTTATATAATTAAATTAATACAAATAAATGTTTTGAAATTCAGCTCAAAGAGAGAGAGAGTTTGTTTGTCATTTAAATACAATATTCACTGGAGAATTTCTGATGCGTGTTCGAAAATTACCTGCCGTTTGAACTATTTTGACTTGTGCTGTTTTCCTGGTGTTAGCTGGTTATCTCTAGCCAATAACCTTACTAATTCCATAGATAATATTCGTCAATAGTAATTCCCCTATAAAATAAGTCTACATAAACTTCGATTCAATGACATTAGAAAAAAATTAGAAGAAAAAAACTTAGATATATTTATTTTTATTATTTAGATTGAAAATCGTTCTTGTGTGTGAAATATTTGCAATTTAGTCAAGAGAAATGTTCGTTTAATCGCAATCAGCATACTTAACTCAATCAACAGTATTTTAATGAGCTTTTCTAGCTCTCTCTTTATTTCTGCCAACCTAATGACTTTGAGTTCGCGAAGATAATCAACCGCTTGGAGATCCATCTTTATTTTACATAAAAAATATATAATTTAAATAGAATGCTGAAAATAGAATTTTGGCAACAAAAATGATAATAGAATTTCATAAACGCTCTTAAACGATTTGTATCTGTTGGTACGAAAATGATTTTGCTTCGTTTAATTACTAAATAGTTGAAATTATTTCATATTCCATCCAATATATCACAAAGCAAAAATATTTTAGAAATAAAATGACCAAAATAATATATTATTTTCTAAATAAAGACTCTCATACCGAGGTTTCCAACACCTAATGTATCTATTTATATAATATAGCTGAATGACCCGTCGTTTCATGAATCCAAAACTTCGGCCCTCTCTGAGGCCGGCAAGCATCAGAAAAATTAGTATCTACAAGCCCCGTCCCATCTCAATTGGCCCACAAATATTTTTTCTTTTCAAATAAAATTATGCTAATTCACGGTAAATTTAATTTAAATATTTATTTTTATTATCATTTGGAACAACATTTTAAACAATTTAAAACATTTAATTGTAACATTTAACTTAAAATTATTTTTAATTGTTAAAAACAAGGAAAACATACAAAATCCAAAACCTTTACCACTGTGTGACGTCGCCTTTATTTTTAATTACGGCTTGAATTCTTTTGGGCAACGTACTTATTAAGTTTTGACACTCATCTTGAGTGAAAATATCCCAAATATTCTGAAGTTTGTGTTTTAATTCGACTACGTTTCTAGCTGATTGTATTCGTAATAGCTTTTTCATTGTGTGCCAAAGAGTTTCTATTGGTGACAAGTCGGGACTGTTTGCCACCCACTCCAAAAGTGGAACATTATGATCAGAACCCATTTTAAAGATTTTCTTAATGTATGGCAGGCCGCCCCGTCTTGTTGGAACACAAAATTATTATTATTCTGCAATGCATCTACCATTGTTGGAAGTAACGATTTTTTTAAAATCTCTAAATATTTATTGGTGTTTACAATTGCATCAATGAAGTGAAGTTTTCCAACACCTCTAGCAGACATTGAACCCCATACCATAACTGAAGCAGGAAATTTTACTTTCTTTTTTAAACAATCTGAATTGAAAGCTTCATTTTTCTGACGAATAACTCTGCTTCGATTGTCCCCAACACAAACTTCAAAACTAGACTCATCACTCCAATGGACACTATTCCATTCATCACTCGTCCAATTAATGTGACTTTTAGCCGATTTAAGCCGTTTTTTCTTTTGTTTTAATGTCAAGAGTGGCTTTTCTTGGCCTAAAAAAAATAGGAATAAGTTGCAATAAAATTACCTTGTAAGTTTTAAAACCTAACTTAAGGGCTTCTCTATGGTACATGGATCTTGAAACACTTCGCCCCACAGCATCGCTCCAAAGAACAGATAATTCACCATAGTTCGAACGCCTGTTTTTTCTAATAATCTTCTTCAATGCCCGTCTATCAGCATCTGATATTTTGGATTTCGACGCATACCGAGGTTTTGTAGCTATTGTACCCATTGTTTTATAAACTCGAATAATATTTCTGACAGTAAACTTTTATAAATTAACTAGATCGTCAATTTCCGCGTTTGATTTTCCCTTTTTAAATAAATTGATAATAATTGAGCGAATTTTTTCATCAACAACCTTTCCACGAGTCATTTTTATTAATAATAAACAAAACAAACTTTCTTTTGTTGGAAAAAGGCAAACCCTACTTGATTATTTCACATATTCAAAGATTCTTAAAAAAAAAAAAAAATCGTGAAAAGCAAATAACTATTTTTTATATAAAAATATGTTTTTAACAATTAAAAAATAATTTTAAGTTAAATGTTACAATAAAATGTTTTAAATTGTTTAAAGTGTTGTTCCAAATGATAATAAAAATAAATATTTAAATTAAATTTACCGTGAATTAGTATAATTTTATTAAAAAAGAAAAAATATTGGTGGGCCAATTGAGATGGGACGGGGCTCGTATATCTTCCAAAAAACTTGAAATATCCAATTCGTTCTAATTCGTCATTGATTAGGAGAGAATGAAGAAATTCAAGCAATTTTTTGTATAATTTTAAGTTAAATCATTTTCAAAGGCTGGCAGGTACAAAAATCCCCTATAATAGACTTTTTGAGGCTCTCCCATATCGTGATTTTTTTTTCTTTTTTTAATAGGTAAACCTAATGAGGGCCGCTCCGACTATAGGGCGAATGTGTGCAAAACACGCGGGCATTATTTTACGAAATATTAATTATTTTGTCAAATGTCTGTCGGTACAGTAGTACTTTAGTGCGTTATCAAAAAATTGTGTGTAAGCTCTAGCTCAAACAGTAGGCTGAATATCAAAACGAAATTGCACGTGTAGTCTTTGGGTGTTGAGAGTAAGAGCTAATTAGATCTTGAATGAAATCGAACCCAAAACTAAAAAACCAAGAAAAATGAAATTTACTCTAAAAGGGTCCTATAATAAAAAAAGAGCCATTATTTTTTTCGGGAACCAATATGAGAGGGAGGGTATTCAAAAAAAAAATCTATTATAAGTCCTAGACCCTTTGATCGATTTGTACGGAATTTTGTATATGCACCCTATACGACCTACTGAAATGACTAGCCATCTGAAAGTGATAGTGACCCAAAAGAGAGAGAGGGTCAAAAATAATTAAAATGATAACATTTTCAAAGAAAACTACTATGAAGCTATTTACCCTAGAAGAGTCCTATTTTAAAAGAAGATATGACAAATTGATAATTTTAAATTCAACTAAAAGTGTCGATTTATATTTTCAGCCAAGATTAAATAAAATTGAAATAAAAATAAATTTATTTTTGCCCCAATTTTTCGACACATTTGTGTGTACTGACTATGGCCTGAGCGGGTCGACACTTTGGCGAAAAAATAAAACTTTTATTTCAATTTTATTAATTCCTGGCTGCAAATAGAAATTAACCTATTTACCTTCATTTGAAATTAAAAATAGTATTAATGTACCACTTTTACCATTTATTTCAATTTTACTTAATAAAAAAATTATCTAATTTATAAACAGAATCAAAACGTTTTTTTTTTATTAATATTATTTCTAATTAATGTTTATTTATCACAACAAACTTGTTTTATTATGATCCCCACCTGTTTTATTATATTAACTTTAACCCATTTGTTAATAACTGGTTTAATTAATAAGATACCCCAACAAAATAAGTTTTCTAATAGTTGATTCCTACTTAGACGTTTCTTTACTCTTGAAACTGTTTAATAAAGTTTGTTTTATCAAAATCGATCAAACCGTTTGAACAGTGTCGCAACAACTGAGGACTAAGGGGGGTGAACCCCCCCGAGGACAAGGGGAAAAATTAAAAAATGAGAATTTCGAAGTTTAATCATTTAAAGACAAGACTTTGAAATATAATATTAAATTAAATTATTTAACTTTGAAATTGGCAAAACATTACTTTTGTCATTTTAAGATTTTTTTTTTAGATGGGGGAATCTTCCAAAGACGTAGTGATTTTACGAAAATGTTTATATATATATGTGTATGTGTATTAGCCCCCCCCCCCCCCCCAGGACAAAATCCTGGTTGCGCTGCCACTTTCAATAAGATTAGATAAAAATAAAATAAAAATTTTAGATGATGGCTTAATATACCTTGAAATACTAAATAAAAAATAGAAAGATTGTAAAGAATGCGAATTATATATATATATATGTATATATTTCCGATATTTCATCTGATTTAATAGATAAGTTAAATTATTAAGTCGCCGTCAAAAGTGATACCTTAATATATCTTATCTATCACTTCGGTTCTGATCTTTTTGATAAGGGACAGTCATGTGATAAAAATATAAACAATCTAGTTGAAAAAATGTTTAAATAGCCCAATTTTTATTAAATATCCATGGGAAAATTGTATTTTAAAATATTAGGCAGCGTAACAGTCCAAAATTTTTAAAATTCGACATATGGTAATACCACATTTTCAATCTGTTTGAAATCTGGTCAAAATATTGGCAAAAAAATTAATTAAATTTTATTTCAATTTTATTTAATTCTGGGTTTAAATGAAAATCAACCTTTTTAACAGAATTTAAAATTAAAAAGAATATTTATACATATATAGCTTTTAACTAAAGCAAAAAATTACTGAGTAAAGCTCGGTCGGCAAGGTAGTTAGACTTTTGAAGAAGAATTAAAAAATTATCTTATTTAACTATAAGTAACTTGAAGGGCTAGAATTTGCCATACAGTATTATCTGTTGATTTCTTCGACAAATTCTAACCCCAGAAAAGCACGAGCACTCTTGAAGTAGGCAAGAAGTAAGTGGTTACAATCTTCCTTCGTTGGCCCTTTTAAGCCCTGAAGAAGGAGGGAAGATCCTTCAAATCTCGGTTTGTAAATAGATGAAAAGGATGTTCTAATAAAAAATATTTATTCAGAATTTGTACTTTTGTCAACTTTGGCTGTCTTTACATCAATTTTCCATTTAACTTTACCCGTCCTTCTCCATAAGAAAATAGCGAAATTTATTAGAAACAAAAGGACGACTTTCCATTATAATTAAAATGTCTTCTGTAATGCAAATTCGTTCTTTGTTAGGAACCACCTTTATAAAGGTAGTGTGCCTTAGACCTTTTATGACGTTGCTTCCTCAATTAATTTAGATTTATGCAGATTTAAAAATTGGAGATCTCAAAACTTGAAACTTGGTTAACTTTAATGCAGTCAAAACTCATTGTTGCCTAATCTTTAATCGCGTCGATTAGGAACCTTCCATACATATCATTTGATCCTAACTCACTGGAATTAAGAAATAAGATTTCAATGTTGGCTCTTACTCTGGAGTCTGACCAAATCACAACTGCTGCCTATAAGCTTGGTTTTCTATTCATGTTCAGGCGCTATTTTACACCCAATCAACTTTTTTCTCTATATAAGACTCAAATTCGCCCTTGTCGCCAATACGGTTCTTATCTGGGTAAAGGGACCTCCAAGCATTCTCTTCCCATACTGGATGCAATTCAGAAGAGAACAATTAAACTAATAGGAGACCTGGCCTTATCCAACTCACTCGACTCCCTGGCTCAGCGTAGAACCATTTCTACCTTTCCCTTTACGATAGATACATTTATGGTATAGTGTTTGTTCAGACGAGCTGAAATCAATAATCCCTCCTAAAGCCCTATTTGTACGAAACAGGCGATTTTCGAATGTCCAGCACCCCTTCGCTGTCAAATTGGATAAAAATCGAACCAACGCAACGCTTTCGTCAAGTCTTTTATTTCTATGACCCCAAGAGACTAGAACTCGCTTTCTGCCACCGTCTTCTCGCGACATATAAACCTTCAGCTATTTAGGACCCGAATCCACAGATACCTTCGACTACTACTCAGCCCATAAAATCTCCCCTTATACTTATTGTCATGATGGAGGGGTCAAGCCTGGCCTTTAGGGGCTGTACCTTCTTAGTGTAACTCCTTTTCATATCAATATCATTAAAAAAAAAAAAAAATTAGTTTTATTTTAATCCATGCAAAATTTTGAACATGTTTGATTTTAAAATAACTTGAAATCTAAATTGAAAGTTTTTTTGCCGAGGGTAGCAGAATTTTTATATATTGAAGGAGACAATAAAATCTAATAATTAATCATTTTAAATACAAACTGTAAGCGAAAAAATTATTGCTCATTAAGTGATCGACGTGGAATAATAACAGATTTTAAAAGAGGTTTTTAGTTTTAAATCGATATTACCAATATCTATTGTACCATTGACATTTATTCATGGAGCGATTCTTTTACAGATATAAAACACAATAGAGCAAAGTATGGAAATGTATTCAAATTGATTTCGTCTATTGAATTACAAATGAATTTCTATTTGATTAATACTATATATATTTTTAAAAATCATTGATTTTTTTGAATTTATCATTTTGATTAATAATACTTACTAAATCCTTCACTAATAATCGGAAAATAAAATTTAATATTTTTGTTTGTTGTGTCCTTCAGATATTTTCAAAGATTATGTCCTTTTTGATAATGTCATCAATTAAGTTTTTTTAGTTTTTAATTATTATAATTTCCTCCTTCCACAGCTTATTAAATTTTGCTCTTTAACTATTTCTATGCCAACTTTTTAGGTTACAATTATATTTTTTAAATCTCTCATTCTACCTTAGACTTGAAGAATTTTCAATAAACCTCTTTGTTTTAACGAAATAATCTTGAATATTATCTATATCTGCCGGTGCATGTATGAAAGTGCACTAAATTATTTATTGTACATTTCCATACGGGCACGCATTGACCAACCGGTATCTCTGGCCGGTGCTCGAATGGACAGGTGTAGGTTGCCTGAGCTTACTAGACTTAAATTGAAGTAAAGTATAGTAAAACTAATCAGTGCTTCAGTTTGCCAAAGTATTGGTAGGTTTTGAATTTCATTTCAATTGGATAAACGGTGTGGAAAAAATCGTCGACGGAAAAAATGGGCAACATGCACTCCTACGGACTAATTGAAAAAAATCACACTTTTTGGGCTCTGGATGAAACCCCATCTAATTTTTGGAAAAATTGTCAGGTGCTAAAATTAACCTGATTGAATACTACAATTTGTGACTTTTGTTGAGACAATGGATTCCATAATCTTTAGCTGAGGACCCTTTGAAGTAGCGCTTTGCGTGAGACCGATTACAATAGTTCAGTGTTTCTCAACCTTTTGTAGAGCGAGGAACCCTAGAGGACTTATAATTATTTATTTCTGAGGAACCCCCTAGTACTAAAATATGAGATATTTAATTTTTCGTCAAAATATCAACATCATGCTACTTTTATAGCTTCCAAATATAACATAGGGTGAGGGTGTTGCCACTTTTTAAAAATTTGCTAGATTTTGGAGAAATTGGGTACAAAAACGTGCATTTTAAATTACAATACCTAAAATATTTATTTTCATGAATAATATTATTATTAAATTTTTTGGTAATGTGATTGGGACACCAATATGCCCCTTTCGGATCGGACAGTTTTTTTTTCATATTCAATTGTTGCCCACCGAAACAAAATAGAAAAATATAGGGGCAACTCCAGTCTGGTGGATAATATTGCGGAGTGATTTGGCGTTGGGGCGGGCTCGGTCAGGGTCGAGGCCATCACACTCTCGTGGAAGGGAGTGTGGTGCCATAAAGCGGTGGAGTCTCTCATCGCCCTGGGTATATCCCAAAAAACAATAAACCATTTGACATATAGGGCGATGAGGGGAGCTCTCCTTAATTTTTACACTTTCAGCAGAAGAACATATAGAGCGGGTGGCGTATGATTATTTTTTGTAAATACAAAAAAAATGTGAAATGTGAGTCAGGATTAATCTTGGCTCTCTCTGCCACCTGAATCTGAATTAATTTGTTCTGAAGCTGAAAATGTGAAAGGTTTGTAAGTAAATTTGTGTAATTGTCTTTTGTCTTTGTAAGAGGCGGCCTCCTCGGAGGCCCAATAAATAAAATATACTCATAAATAATATTCTCATCTATTTGAAAAGCAATATTATTATTTCAAACGTCATAATAACGAAATAATAATACAACAATTCAATTGATGTTTTCATTTTGTTACTAATGTAACGTAATCGTTGTATTATAAGAAAGTTAAGGAACTTTAGAGCAATAAAAATGGTATCACTGAGAAAATAATAGTGATGTTCACCGCATTCTTAAGTATCAATGGTATTATTTTACTATAAGGTAATACTTAGACTCTAAATTTAGTATTTTTTCTTTACATGACAAATTTTTTGAAGGGTGATACTACTAACTACTATTTTTATTTTTCTATTTTTTCTTTTATTGACCTCTAGGCGCGGGGAACCCCAAACCTCCCTTTCTGGAACCCCTGGTTGAGAATCACTTCGAATAGTTCATCTGCTTCGCATAGATAAAATAAAAAAATGAGAAACAATGTCTTTAAAAGAGAACGGAAAATTAATCAACAGGAGATAACAAGGTGAAGAGATGAAATTGGCTACTTCATGAGGAATTGAATCTGGCACTTGAACACGTTTATTTGCTCTTCGGCTGGTAAACATTTCGACGACTCTTTTGTTGAAGTTTCGAATTTCACCAATTTCTTCCTTTCGTATTTTTTAATGGTAATTTTGAGATATAGGTATTTAATGCTAGTGGTGAAGTTTAGATATCGTAAAATGACTTAGTATTCTTTCGATGTGGCCAACTATAATCTGAATGCCAGGGCCACATTTCTTTCCTAATCTGTCACTGTTTCGAGATATTTAAAGTTTGCTTAAATACCTAAATAAAATTTCAATTCTGTCTAACGACAACTACAAATGCATTTAATGATTAAATTTTATCCGATTTTGCAAAACTGACTTCCTATTATTATTATATTCTAAATGAGTTAAACACAAAATATCGTTAAATTCATTTTATCATTTTTTTTTTACTCGAATTACTTTCATAATCACCGTCATATAATATTTGATGTCTATTAACAATTTTCAATCACATTATTTGGATGAAAATTTTCATTTATAAAATATTTATGTAACCACACTTCTAAATGAACAGTTTCTGTCTAATGTGGGAAAATCTTTTATTTTCTTAGCACAGTTAAATTAAACTCTGCCATAGAAATTTTCAATATGAGATTATGAGATACTGATTCGAATGCAAGTTATAATTATATTTTTTGGGTCTTTGCAGGACTTGAACATCACTTGTCCAAAAGTTACGATTTTTAATGTAAATCAGATTCTTCTTGCATTGGGATTTTTTATATTGTATAAACATTTAAATAGAAAGTTGTTTTCAAGTAAATATTGTAGTAGATAATAGATTTTTATCATTCTTTATTCTAGCAAATAGATTAGGTTTATATTTTTTTAAGAAAATATCCTAGTGGACATGTTCGATTGATTTATATTCTGTTCTATTTATCGTGACAATTAACATTACATATTTTTTTTGAAATTCGTTAAATAATATGGTTTGGTTGTAGGAAGTATTTCCGAAAAGCCAATTTCTATGAATTGATCTGATTCATAGATTTGAAAAGTAGAAATTCCAAATCAGCTTAATAAATCAATCAACAATCACATTGCATTACCAATCAAGTGCTTAATGAGTAGAATAAACTTTCCGAAAATCAATAAATTCTTATTTTTTCTCCCTTTGATACTAGACTCCATTTAATCAGATCCCATATAGTATGATACTTAGCTTAAGTGTTAGTGTCATTAATGCAGAAGCTGTATTATATTTTATTTATTATTTTATCCCAGTTAACGTAATTATTATTGTTATTTATTATTTACTAGCTGCAAGGCCCGGCTTCGGCGGCCCTCTTGCTGCCCAGGGGGTACGTCTCCTGGACCCCCACCCTCACACTTCACTCCCACCACCACACCCCTCGAAACCCATCCAGTTATCCATAGTTTTTGCATTTCTAGCCTTCTAGTGTCCCACAGATTATGTATACAAAATTTGGTCGAGTTTGGTCCAAGAGCAAGACTTTTCGAGCAATGTACAGACAAAACCTTAATTATATAGATTTTCAACCGCAGTGAACTTAATTTTGAAATGTGTCTCTAACAATCAAATCTCTCACAGCATACAAAGGTTTGTTTAAACACCGTTCTGCTGTGGCCACACCCTGAGTCTCTCATCCGGATCATGTATGGGAGGATCGGAGGGCTATAAGGAGAAATGTGGAGGCTCATGAAAAAAAAAATGATAAAATTGTTGCCTTGAGCGAGACTTGAACACGGCCCTCGCTTCATCACTTTCATCACGATGCCGATGATAAGGCAGGCATACTATACTCAAACAACTCGACCCCTTAAAGAAAATTATGTGAATCAAATTTAATTGTTCATTATTACTATATGATATTATTTCATACAAAGATGTTTTGTTAGATGTAATAAATGCTGCACCTATTAATAAAATAAATAAACATAAGTCTGTTTATATAAGCTAACGTAATTAATTTAATTTATAAGGAAAAGCAGATATCTAGACAAGAAATTAAGTCTTCTAATGAGATAATTAATATTCTAAAGAAGGAAAAAGTAAATATTGCTGACTCATATGAAATGATTGTGATTGAATGAATCAGACAAAAATTTAGCTATTATGTAATATAGGTAGGTAGTGTCCTAACATAATAAAATTGAAATGAGAAAATAATTATTTTGTCTAAAATTTACTTTTTAAATCGTTACGCTTTAGGCTAAATTTCGTTGATTTTGATATTTTTAAAACAATTTTGAATTTTTCTTAATGTCACCGTTTTAATTTTCACTCTGAGCCACCTTTTGACTTCGCTGGGACTCATTTGAAAAAAAAAATGATTTGGGCCACACATAAAATTTACTATTTCTAACGATAGTTGTTAATCAATAAAAATTGTAAATAAATGAAAATACCTACAGATATATACAATGACAAATAAGCTAAAATATCACAGTGATTCTTAACCTATGGATCGCGCAGACTCGATAACCAAATATTTTACTAACATTTATTTTCAATAAGTTTAAAAATATATTTTAATTTATTCAATACTATTAAAAGTACATATACTTATGTGATGGTGTCAGGGAAAAGGGCCCTATTCTTCACCTGATCAAAATTTAGGTAATGGCATCTCCTGTTTCTAGAGAAACAACTGAACAAAACGCTTTTTGTCCCGCCCAAAAATTGACTCAGTTATGAATGTTTGAATATTTAGAAGTAAATAACATAATTTTAATTTAGAGTCGTTTAAATTTTGATAATTTTTAAGCAGTAGGGGATTTTTTCAATTTTTACTCTCGCTATTATTCTATTCCGAATGAAAATTTGCTGCTGAATTCAAATATGTAATCAAAAATCATACCTACATTTAACTCACATTTTTGCCATTCCTGAAAAACTGGTAGGTGAAGATAAGGGCCCGTTTTCTCTAAACTATCACTTATTAAAAACACAAGCTTTTTTATTAAATTTTTCATGGATCGACAAGTACCTGTGTTTATCTTAATTGTTAAAAATTTTTTATATATGAGTTAAAAAAGTCATCATTGTAAACTTGAAAGAAAATTGCTAAGTATGATCTAAAAAAAGGTAATGAAAAAAATGAATATCTAAAATAATCTCCATAGAAAACTTTTTTACTTTCATTTAATTAATCACTCTTGGTTAAAAAGAATTTTAAAATTTAAATTTTCAACTGGAGATTTCAATTCAATTCAAAATGATTACTTGGATGAAAAAATTCAATTCTACTTAGAATTTTTATAAAATATTAGTAAATTTAATTAAAAATTTCTGCTCATTTCATAATAATTGATTTAATATATTCACCCTGAAAATAATAGAAGAGAATATTAATTTTTAATCTTCTTATTTTATAAGAAGATTAACTGGATATTATAGCAAGCAAGCGGATATTATAGGGAACTGGAATTGCACTCAGTAACGAACTTATCTTCTTGATTGTCTAATGAGTCTAGAATCAGTAAAAACAGCAAATAAGTAATTATTTTAGTGCGTGTCATATAGTACAAATACATATTATAAAACTTTATAAATGTATATGTGTTAGGCAAATAGTAATTTTAGACTAATGGATTTAAATATTATTTAACTTTTTGAGGCAAATGGTATTATTTAATTTCGAGGCTAATAATATTTAACATAATTAGAAATATCCTTTTTTTTTATTCTTTTGTTATAAACAAATATTATTATAAAAAATTAATTTTCCCACTGACACAATCATAATTAATTTGTTCGTTAGAAAACTATTAGACAAAAAATTAAATAATAGTTAAATTTGACTGAAATAATTATTTTCCTTGGATATATATACAAAAAATATTACAAATAATAAAAAATTACAAAAAAGACCAGAAATGTACCTATGCTCATTAACAAATAACATAACCATAGATTTGCATCAAAAGACAAAAAGTAATTTAAAAATTCCGCTCAAAAACCCGATACCAGGAGCAAACGACGCATTAGCCACCTCGGCATTTGTCATACGTTGTTAATGAAACCTGGTCAAAACCTTAACAAGGATGGTAGGAACTCTCTCTTCATCAGCTAATCTCTGCTTTTGAAAACTAAATAAAATTTTTGCGACTCTATGACATTAGGACTTGACAAAATTTAAAATTGACTTAATCATAGGGGGCAGAGGAATATAATCCCAAGCAGTAATAGTAAGAATGTTCCACAAATCAATGTCAGATTTTACAAATGAATCCAAACCTATATTTTTCATATATTTTTCAAGAATCTTGGCTTATGAATTTTTTTTCCTATAATCAGTGCTAGCTAAAATTATTTGAGTTTAAATAAATCCTTAGAATAATTTCCTACTCAATTGTGAAGAATAATTATAATAAGAGTATCTATTAGTTAATTTTATTTAGTAAATAGTATTTGTTTGCATCAAAATATTTTGTCAGCTTTTCCCCCTAAAATTTAGAATATAAGTTTGATAAACATTTGTATTTCATTTTGGATTTTATTTTATTTTAGTTGCCATTTATTTCAAGTATCACTAGATTTAACAAAGGTTTATTCTCCTCGTTAGTTTATAAATAATCGGTTAATTAAAATTTATGAATTATAAAGGACTTTTAATTTTAAAAACAAATAGAAATTAACATGATGTCATACATTTAAAACTTCATAACTACATTGGAATGAGAATATAAAAATGGTTGGTTGTTAGTTAAAATCATTCTGTACATATGACCTTTCAAATAAATTCATTCTATATCATACCAATTAAAAGAATTGCTGGTGATCCGTAATAATTGATATAAAAACGAAAGTTTGATAATGGCTTGCATTTTTTTATTTTTAATAAAAAATACTCATACATATTTTTAATTAAATTCATAAAGCTAGCTAAAAACATATTTAAAGTTCCCATAATTATAGGGATTTATCAGTCCAAAGACTAATTTGATAAAACTGCTAGTCTCCACCTGATTCTATTCCAAACTAATTCTCCAACTTACTCTTTTTATATCACTTCTTAACTGGTGAAAATAATCTATAAAGTTATCTAGTCCCATTCCTTCCTTATTTTGCTACCTCACTCTCCAAAATATTCCTCTCCTTGTATTTTACCAGGTGATCACTTCCCTTAACCAAATTTTCCACCTATTATTTTAAACAATATATTTCAACATTCTCCAATATCACTACGGTTTAAAAGTCTCTAATCTCCTTGTCTTTGCTTATTCTCCGTCCAAGTTTCACCCTCACACTCGTGATGCTTTATACATATATATAAGTTTTCATTTAGTGAAATCTTTCTATTTTTTAGGCTAATAAGCTATATTTTCATTAGCTCATTAGCATATAATCCACTCTGACATTTTCAATAAATTCAAATACATAAATCAACTTTTAATGATTTTCTTCTTTGTCACAGCTAATTCTCTATGTATTTCCAGATCCGTTAACTATAGCCTATAGCTGCGTCAAGTGTGGTCTTAATTGAATCTATTAAAACTATCAACTCGAATTTCAATATTGTATCGACTACTAGATCTTTAATGTATATCCATTAAGCTTATTTAATTAAGACTTTTTTGGGATATATAAAGATATTATTATATAAGTATATAATTTCTATAATCAAATGTCTCAATAATAATAAATAATCAAAGATAAGATTTGAATTATATTTTATTATATAAATGTTTCTGCTTTTTGAACCAACTTCAAATTCATTCTTATATAGTAATTTAGAATTGAGTCCTATAGTAGATGAGACACTCTTCATCTTCATATGTCATACTCGCTTCTAAAGGTGGATGGGAAGTAAGAAGGCTTTAACAAATCGTTATAGATTTTGTACTTTTAATGCAACCATTATAAAATTTTGTATATATATATCATGAAATTGAATTTTCATTACAATTTATTGTACTCATAGATGAGATTCTTCAAACGGAGATGGAATCTACAATTTTCAGAAATAATTTTTGTCAGTCATCTGATCTTTGTTCACGTCTCAAATACGTGTCGTATATTCTTCTTCCACTTTTCAATTCTTCTTATGTAGTTATAAAAGTACCATATACATAATTTTATATGCTTAAAATTAAATTAGGTTGGAGTTGGTGGTGTTTCACAAGGAGAAAAATTAAAATACAAAGATTTTTTTAGTTTACTCTATATATTTCGAGCTCTTAACTCATCGTCAGGAGAACATTGACTAAAAATAACAAAAATTTTTAAGAAAAAAATAAAAACCGACTTCAAAAAATTAAGTGCAACAAATATAAAAATGCACTAAAAGGTATAAAATAATTATTATCTTATTTAGTTACAACTAAACGACGAAATATTAACACGAAATTACTTTTTGAAGTCGGTGCCAAACAAACTATACCTATAAGCGAGCGTACCCGCCAAACGTACTAAGTAAGATCCGTCGAGTGCGATTCATAAAAGGTATATGTTTGGCACCAACTTCAAAAAGTAATTTCGTGTTAATATTTCGTCGTTTAGTTGTAACTAAATAAGATAATAATTATTTTATACCTTTTAGTGTATTTTTATATTTGTTGCACTTAATTTTTTGAAGTCGGTTTTTATTTTTTTCTTAAAAATTTTTATTTTTCTCTTTTTAGTGATGTTATTAATAGTGATTATATCATCAGAACTTGACCAAATTAATATGACACCATCCCTAAGACACCTCCTTTCGGATAAAAAAAGAACCATCGAAATCGGTTCATAAACAAAGAGGTTAGGTCTAAACAAACCTAAACAAACCTAATAAAAAAGGTCTAATACCTATGAAAAAAGATCGAAAAAAATGGGACCAATCGGAAGCTAGACTGGACCCAATGCAAAAAATTTTCAAAATCGGTTGACAATTGGCGGAGATATGAGGTAACATAGGCACAAAAAAAAAAAAAAAAAAAAAATCAATCGAATAGAGAACCTCCTCCTTTTTTGAAGTCGGTTAATAAAATAATGAACAGAATTTATTTTAATTTTAATATGATGGACAGTTATTTATGACTTAGAGTAAATATGAAAGAATTATCAGGGGATGGGATGGCCTTAGAGCCGAAAGAACAGATGTAGCGGACAAAGGGCTGGAATAAAGAAAAGATATTTATACTTGGAAGTTGACGAAAATTATGTATGTGCTATAAAGGAGGGCAATAAACTATGGAATGCAATGAGGGTGCATAGTGAAAATTCCATCTCTTATTTTCTATTTAAAAAAAATAAAAATAAACCCACCATACATTCTCATCGCACTTCAATTCAAATTAAATATCATTGATTAAGATGTCAATTATTGGTGAAGTTTTGATGTCTGTTTGATTGTTCAAGATGTTTTGATTAAGGTTTGTTGAACAATCAAACAGACATCAAAACTTCACCAATAATTGACATCTTAATCAATGATATTTAATTTGAATTGGAGTGCGATGAGAATGTATGGTGGGTTTATTTTTATTTTTTTTTAAATAGAAAATAAGAGATGGAATTTTCACTATGCACCCTCATTGCATTCCATAGTTTATTGCCCTCCTTTATAGCACATACATAATTTTCGGCAACTTCCAAGTATAAATATCTTTTCTTTATTCCAGCCCTTTGTCCGCTACATCTGTTCTTTCGGCTCTAAGGCCATCCCATCCCCTGATAATTCTTTCATATTTACACTAAGTCATAAATAACTGTCCATCATATTAAAATTAAAATAAATTCTGTTCATTATTTTATGTTATCTTTAGTCAATGTTCTGCTGACGATGAGTTAAGAGCTCGAAATATATAGAGTAAACTAAAAAAAAATCTTTGTATTTTAATTTTTCTCCTTGTGAAACACCACCAACTCCATCCTAATTTAATTTTAACAATGTTTCACTATAAACCAACACCGCGTTCCCTAAATTTGATTTATATTCTTACTTTAAAATTACAAAACAATTGATTTTGAATGCCCACTTACTTCCTGGCTATTCTTTTTAACGTTTAATATATTAGTGCCTGGAGCACCGAGCGATGCTGCCTTTATATAGTTTAAGTTTCAAATTTCAAAGCTCTGCGACTTACCGAAGACGATATATGAATGATTAAATTATTTATTTTAAGACACTCCTAATTTACACCCCCTCCCTTTATTTTAATCGGATTAAAATCTATACACGACTAATAACTCATGACACTTGTTAAGTATACCTCTTTAAAAAAATAATTGTTTGTGCCGTTTTTGAGAAAATCAAAAAAAAGAGCGAAAAAATTTTCATCCCGTAGACCAAAATAAAACCCAAAGCTAAAAATCTTTCATCCCGAGACCAAAATAAAACCCAAATGCAACTATTTTGATTGGTTGAATTATAGTCATTATATAGTTTTATTTAGGTTGAATCACGGTTTCAAAACGGTAGTTATGTCTCGTTTTTTCCGTTTTGCAACTGTGTTGTATTATCGTTGAATTATAGTCGCAAAGATTATAAAGCAACCGTTACAAAAAGGTGGTCGCCAACATTTTCGTCACCCATTTGAAACTGTTTATTTTAATATATAAATTATTATATATATAATGATGATTATTGTATATTATTAAAGAATTAAAGAATAATTATTCATTGTATTAATCAAATCAAAGAAATATAAAATTATAAATAAACTGTTGCAAATCGGTGACAAGAATGTTGGCGACAACCTTTTTGTAACGGTTGCTTTATAATCTTTGCGACTATAATTTAACGATAATACAACACAGTTGCAAAACGGAAAAAAGCGAGACATAACTACCGTTTTGAAACCGTGATTCAACCTAATTAAAACTATATAATGACTATAATTCAACCAATCAAAAAAGTTGCATTTGGGTTTTATTTTGGTCTCTGTGCTATACGGGATGTAAATGTCAACTTCCGGTGCTCCGATTTCAAGCAAAAGTTTCCTGTACTCCTTCTAGCCTATATCGAGCTTAAGTTTCGAATTTCGTAACTCTGAGATTTATGGTTGCAATACGCAGAGGGGGGGGTACATTATTACGTACGTAAACATCAACTTCCGGTACTTCTATTTTAGCCAAAATCTTCTGGTACTTCTTGTAGCCTCTAGATGGCTTATGTTTCAAATTTCAAGGATCTGCGACTTACCAAAGACGCAAATGAACGATTAAAATATTTATTTTGCGACATGACTAATTTACACCCCCTTCTTTTATTTCAATCGGATTAAAATTTATTCACGACTAATAACTTATGAGACTTAATAAGTACACCAATTTTTAGCGAAATCGTTTTAGAGCCGTTTTAGAGAACCCGGTTATATAGTATATATACAAGAATTGCTCTTTTAATATAACAAGATTAATAAATTAAAAGAATTTTCTTGTTCATTCTCCAGTCTTTAATGATACAATTTTAATTTATATCACTAATGAAAATTTTCATACGGAAGCAAGGAATCTATCATGAGCTCAGGCTCTTGATAATCAATGTAACCGTGGAAATTTGAGCCTCAAAGAAGGTTTATGTAAACCCTATATTTTATATCTATTTCCTTTTAACAGAGAACCCTCCGAATGATATATTTTTTAGAAAGATTAATGTAGATCAATTCTCCTTTATATTCAATGTGATATTCTTAAATAAGATATGTATCGTATAAGTCTAAGAAAAAATAAAATCTTGGCTTGTAAAAATATATTTTCTTTGACCTTCTTCATTCCTCGCGAGACAATTTAATAGAGCCAATTAGACAATTAGATGGATCGTCTTTTTAGCCACAATCAAAATAATAACTATATTCTCTGAATAGATTTAAATCCTACTTGTGTATCAATTTCCAGCTCGTTGACTATATCCGCTCAAGAGCTTCCTAAATATTTGAATTTTTTCTGAATTTTGCCATATATATATTTAATTTTGGAATTTTTTTGGAAAATTATTAGTCAATAAATAGCATAGAATGGTTTGTGCGCACTTTACTCATATACATACGAGTATATCGGTAATAATTTTTCTAAATAATAATAGTAATATTAGAAGGCAAGAGAAATTAAGAGTAAATAACAGAGTTGATACACAACATTGCAAATAACAGATTCAAACCTAAAACTAACTCTCTCACAGACAACTTGTCATGTTGTTAACAGATCCAAGTTGGAAAGCAATTCATCTTGGGAATCATTCAAGAGAATAAAGGATCCTAACTCAAAGAAATTAAGAAATGTTGCTATCCTAGATCAAATGTAAATTAATATTATGATTATTTATTGATAATGTCATGGTTTGATCAAATTAATGTAAGGCTGACTCCAGATATTTAAGTGATACATTGAGGTACATAAACTATGGTCTCTTGGATCTTTGAAAAAAAAATGTTATATTTTGATGATATTACGCATTTTAATTGAATTTAAAGATATACACACACTTCCACACTTGACGACATATAATCATGCAGTGGGTTATCTTTGTCAACGTAAGAATTTTCGCCTACTCTAGATTCTGTAGTGCTTGTGCCCAAGGCTCAGAGTCAAAACCTGGTTCGATCACATATGGTATATACGGGTGGTACACAAAATCCCGAATGTCAAAATCCCGATATGTAAACATGCAGACGTTATTTTAATATTTTATTAATCTTTTTAATATTTACAAAAATATATAAAGTATATATACTAGCTGCAAGGCCCGGTCTTCCGATTTCAACCAAAAGCTTGATGTACTCCTTGTAGTCTATATCAAGCTTAAGTTTCGAATTGCTTATCTCTGAGACTTATGGTTGCGAAACGCAGGGGGGAGGGGTAAATTCTTACGTACGTAAACATCAACTTCCGGTTTCCTATTTTAGCTAAAATCTTGTTATACTTCTTGTAGCCTCTAGATAACTTAAGTTTCAAATTTCAAGGCTCTGCGACTTTCCGAAGACGAGATATGAGCGATTAAAATATTTATTTTACGACACTCCTAATTTACAACCCCTTCCTTTAATTCAATCGGATTAAAAATTTGACACAATTATTGACTCATGACACTTGATAAATACACTAATATTAAAAAAAATCGTTAGAGCCGTTTTTGAAAAAATAAAAAAAAACGAAATAAAGGAAGGGGTGTAAATTAGAAGTGTCGCGATGACTTCAAATAAAAATTCGTGTGGTGAATACACGAGTTGATTTTTTTAATTCAAATGCGATTATTGTGGTTTCTATCCATTATAAAAAGTGAAAATCAATCAAATGTCAGAAAATCTTTCGGTTTATCAAAGAAGTTGACCTTTAAAGCTCTTTTGTTCTCTAGAGAATGAAGTTATCTGTTTTATTGATTATCAATATAAAATATATTCAGGTTTCTCAGACATATTAATTTATGAATGGTGGTATATTCTACGAAGTTGGAAGAATCAGAAGAATGCAGACTTTTATGCATCTCTTAATTGAATTTCATTTTGTTATAATATGGTATTCTAAGATTTAAAAAACTATTTCTACAATCGATGTTTTTATTCCTAATATAAAAAAATGTATTTTAGGGCTTTAAGATGGTTTGAGATTTTTTTTTATAAAATTTAACCAAATTAATCCAAACTCAACATCACTTTATAATGATTGAGAGTGAGGAAGAGAGAAAGAGATTAAATTAAATTATCTCATTAATTCCAAGTCGTCTCTGAAGGAAGTGAATCTTTTTATCGAAAACGCAATTACCATTTCTATAATTTTATTAAATTTCCCTTTGGAAATGTGAATAACAAAACATCGAACACTCTTCGATGTTTTAGTATTCTGTAATTATAAAAAAGTATAGAAAATTATGTTATGAATAAAAGAAAGCGTTTTTAAATTTTGAAAATAAGATTATATCTTTTTGAAATTATAAAGTCACTAGAGGCCTTATTTCTGCTCAAAAAATCGATCTTATCATTAATATTTTAAGCTAACTGGCACTTGGGTTTAGCTTCCGAGGGGACATAAAACATATCAAATATGATTTATGATTTAGCCTTTAAATTCTTAGTAGAACTAGCATAAAGATTTTATTTGAATATGTTTCTTTAGTTTAAAAAGTTTCAAAAATAAATCCTAAAACACCTATGTTAGATGTTCAGAATAAAATGTCTCCAGTCTATGATGTAATTATTATAATGGTTCTAATTATAGTTTTACAAATTTTCTCAACACGCATAATCTATTCCTTTTCTAAATTTCATTTGGATTAAACTGTTATGGTCAGGACAATACTTAAAATTCTTGATAATAGGGTTCGTCTTTTTTTGGGGGCACACCTATTCAACTCCCTTCATTAATTTAAACCGGAATAAAATAAAAAATATGCTTTTTGAACAACATAACCTACGTTCTTGATAAGTACTCCTGATTTACAACAAAATCGTTTTTTGAGAAAAGCAAACAAAAAATTGAAGAATAAAAAACTCTTTGAATAATGGACTACTCTAGTTGCATTAATTTCAACCAAAATCTTGATTTACTTCTTTTAGCCAATACCTAGCTTAAGTTTCAAATTTCGCTGCTCTAAGACCTACCATTTCTGAGATATGGGCGTTTCAAATATTTTTGCGCCACGTCCAATCAACTTCTCTCTTAATTCTAATAGAATATACTATATGCCCAATAAGAATATATAATTATAATATGTGATAAGTGATCCTAATAATTGATAGTCATTTTTGAGAAAATAGCAAAAAATCCAAAAATGTCAAGAGTAAAAAGGCACTTTCGTTTGTCTGGTTTCAATCAAAAGCTTGGTCTAGACCAGGGTTTCTTAAAATGTGTGTTGCAAAACTGAATTTTGGTGTAGCGAAACATAGGGCAACAATGACTTCTCACTCAAAATGGGGTCGCCAATCAAAAAAGTTTAAGAAGCCCTGCTCTAGACGATATCTAGCTTAAATTTTGAATGAACTTGCAATTGCTGAGGAGGTACGTGCACACTCATTGCACAGACCATACACATGCGCTCATGCATCGAGCATTGGATTTTTGGCAAATTCTCAGGGATCCGTTTAAAAAGTAAAACGGGGCTCTCTATTAGGCCCGGTTGTATGTCGCAAAGTAAATGCTTTTTACCACTAACCAAGGTAGATGGTAAATGAAGGCACTGGGATGGCCAATCAGATGACAGGTACATTCAGGGCTGTCATCTGATTGGCTATCCCCATTTACCATCTACCTTGGTTAGTGGTAAAAGCATTTACTTTGCGACATACAACCGGGCCTTAGAGTCGCTGCAATTCCTCTCTGTCTGTCTGTCTGTCCGTCTCGCAGAGCATTGTAGCTCGTGAACAAAATAAGAAACATCCTAGAAATCAAAAACCGTTATAAAATTTCAATCAATTGATTATTATGGGAAGGATCGAACAAATATTTTTATCGTGGAGTGTGAAGTATCCCTGTTAAGATATTTTGAATAAAATAAATTTGCTTTAAAATGAAGGTGACATGTGAGCTTATTTGTGGCTTTTTAGTTGAATTTTGTACTTATAGATGCGTTTAGAGATATCTCAACTTAAAATTGTGGGAAAATCCCAAAATTTCTTCATTCTATCCTTAACAATTTGACATATAATGACGAATTTGATATCTAAAGCATTTTCATGATCAAGGTACATATTTTTAATCTTGTTACTGCTATCTGTCGGTTTCTAAGCGGGCTAAAATATTGAATCCACGAAGCAACAGACCCAGTCATTTAGGTATAAATATATACATTAGTAACCCTGGGTTAGTGCGTCCGACTCGTATTTTTTCGGCTTATTGATAACTGAGAAGCACAAAGCTATTTTTTTTTCTAAATTCGATTTACATTTAATAGGGTCCTCCCTCTACAGATGAGAACCATATTCGAAACAGGAGTGAATTTTGGTCTTGTAGAATGTGAGAAGTATGTTAAAAAAACGCTTGAATATGAAGCCACTTATTGGGACATTGCGGATTTTCTTTTTTAATGAATTTTTTTTCTTAAATCCGATTAGATCATTTTACGTTGTTCTGAATTATTTACCAGGCGGCCATAATAAAAGGTAAGTAAAAGATAAAGTTAAGCTTCATGAATAATTAATTTATCAATGAATCCAGGGAATCGGGAGTTCAAAGCAAGAAATTAATTATGAACCCCACTCGGGTATAGTTAACAGTAATTAACAAGTTCGATTAGTTTGTTCCTTTCAAATAATACCGACCAATAAGGCCTTTGACATTGTCACTATAATCGTAAAACATGAAAGGGTATTAAAATGAATAAAAAAATGGTTTTACTGATGACAGCCAACAGGAAGCTTTGTTTCTACTCCATTAGGAAATCTGTTTATTCTTTTTAGTTCTATTTTTTGTACTCCTCTTCAACAATTAACCGATCCTTTATGAGGTCATATTTGATATGATATAGGTATACATACAATTGTTATAATTAACCCCCAAATTCTAGGTGATCCGAATCAGAGTATTGAATTCAATCAAAAATTAAACACGTCTGCATAATTCAACTTTTAATTAGTGAATAATATTCTGATTCCTACACCCAAAAACAGTAGGAATTGGCATGGCCGTGCCAAGCTCTAGGAGGAGGCAGCTGCCCCCCCCCTCCTAGAAGACGAAATAAAGTCTATTATGTTAGCAACAAAAAATAGAACATGTAAAAATATATATAAAGTAAACAAAATTTGAAAAAAATTTAAATTTTTTTCTCATTTTCTTTATTTTATTTAAATATGTTTCACCAAGAACCTACACCATTCTTGATTTAAGTCTTATTTTGTAGAGTTCTATAAGAATCCGTCGGCAGATCGCGTGATTCTACGGATACCATATGCTTGCCCCTCTTTTATATTTAATATTTAATAAAATCATTTAGAGGGCGGGAGAGGGTCAAAAATTACAATTCTAGGACCTTGGATCAAACTCAACCAAATTTTGTATACATCAGTGAGTCCCCGTAAGACTAAAAGTGCAAAAACTAACCAAAACTATTCAATATTTGGTTGGGTTTAGTCCAAGGGCCTAGATTTTCATTTTTTGACCCCCCTCCATTTTTTGTTCCCAAAAATATAATAATTTTTTCGTTATAGAGCATCCACAACAATTTGGAATCGCACACACGCACTAATGTACTAACTAAAACAGACATTTTGACAATTCAGTTAATATCTCGAAAAATATAATTGTTTCGAGGATTCTTTTGTAGACTGCGTAACGTCATGGTCTCGCTCAATGTTTTTTAATCAAACTAGTTTCAGCCGTTTTTTAGATATTTAGAAAAAACGAACCAAAAAAACACTTTTCTCATGGACGATTACAATACTTGACCATACCCTGTATGGTATAGTAAAAACAATTGAAAAAAAAAAATCGAAATTTAAAATAACAAAAGTTCAGACACGTTTAACTAATATTTATCAAAAAATTTTAGGGAAATTTTTTTTGTAAATATTTATTTTTATTATATTATACATAGTTATTTGATAAACGGAGCATCACCTTATCTCATAATGATTCTGATATTTCCCCTCTTAATTTTGGGTCCATGGCAACCGGCTAAATTCTGATCCCTGGGTAGATGACAAAATTTTAAAAAATAATAAGTATCGTAAATTGGCTGATGGCTAGAAAGGCCGAAAAGCCCAAAAAATTGGGTCCATTATCAATTAATAATCTTTTCTTTTAATTATGATAATATCAGTTTTCTTCTATTTTTGTTTGAAAATATTTTTAATACCCCCCACATTTTTTTTTTGGTCATTCAGTCATTTTCATAAGGTTGTTTATATAGGGTGCATATGCGAAATTTCGTACAAATCGATTAAAGCAGTGGGCGTCATATTTTTCTGGTCAAGGGCCACATAGGACAATGTGTGGTATTTTTTTTTTAATGCAATCGAATGCAAGAAGGGGCGCACCAGTAAAGAAGCAGCCCCTATGGGTCTCGAAAGACCCTTGCATTACCGAAGAGAAGGAAAAGTTGATTAAGTGAGGGGGTGGAGACGTAGGTGTTTATGCACTCGGTTGGTATCACTGCGGGCACTAGTTGACACCACCAATCAATTGATATACTTTTTATAAGCTGTCAAAACGCGATTCCCTTTTGTATGCCAATAGCAACTTGTGAAGTCACTCATTTGACAACTATTTATTAGCTAAGCAACTAAAAATCTAATTTCACAGTTAATTGAAAATTAATCAGGTTTCCAGGGCTAAAATAAAGGGTATTTTTAGAGAAGTTGTTTCTTTAAATTATTCACAGAGATATGTAGAAGTAAATATTGTCAAAATAAATTGTGCGCAGTCTCGTAAACTTTTATAGTTACAAGGCACATTTTTCCAAAATTCCATGTGTTCCTGCTTTTCACGATGTTCAATGAAATGAGAAATGAGCTTTAAGTTGTGTGTCGTATTTTAGTTCAATGAGTTCGTTCATCAACTGAGTTTTAGGAAATCCAAACTGACTGAATAATTTCATATCATTGTCTTCAAAGTGCCAAGAATTTTCTACAAGAATAAAACTTTTCTTAATATTTATCAAATCATTAAATCTTTTTTTGAATTTCTGACAAATATTCCTTCAAATATGATACTATATCTTGATAAATACTATCATAGCTATGTCACGGGCCGCACGAATACCGGCTACGGGCAGCAGTTTGACGACCACTGGATTAAAGGGTCTAGAACTTATATTGATAGTTTTATTTTTTGAACCCCTTCAATTTCGGCCTAGGAAGAAAATAATAACTCTGTTTTTTTATTATAGGTTCATTTTATAGTATATTTCAATTTTCTTGTTTTGTTTTTGTTTTTTAGTTTGAAAATCTTATCATTTTAATTCCCCCCCCCTTCCCCTAATTGTGGGTTCGATTTCAACCAAAATCAAATCATTTGAAATTTCGTTTTATATTCACACTAGTTTTTGAGTTAACTATCTTTTCCACCAGCCCCATCCCCCATTTTGGGAGGTTTTTTGCCTTTTTAGTGTTCTGGGAGCCCACTGATTATGTATACAAAATTTGGTTGAGTTTGCTCAAATGGCCAAGATTTTTATTTCTAGATCCCCCCCCCCTTAATTTTGGGTCGATATGCAACATAATCTAATCAGCTCTTAATCTCAATGCACCAAAACTACATGTGAAATTTGGTTTTGATATTCACACTAGTTTTTGAGCTAGCTCGTCCACAAAATTTGGTAACGCACAGACTAACTAACTAACTAACAGACATTTTTACAAAACAGTTATTATCTCGAAAAATATAATTTTTTCGAAGATCACTTTAGAGCTTTTATGTAGACCGAAATGCCATGGTTTGGCCCAATTTTTTCAATCAAACTAGTTTCAGCCGTTTTTGAGATATTTCGAAAAAACCACTTTTTTCATGCACGATTACAATACTTGACCATACCCTGTTTGGTAAAGTAAAAATTAAGAATTTAATATTTTTGTTTTATTATTATTATTTAATGTCCCAATAAGAAGATATTATTAAAAAAAATCTAAAAAAAAAGTATTTCTTTCGGCTAAATTAGAATGTCTCACTTCTATTTGTTTTTCACTTTTCAAATCCCCATATCTTATTCAAAAATTAAAATTTTGGTACTTTTGAGACGATAAATAAGTATAAGTATATGATTAATTTATTATAATATTATTGGCCAAAACACGGTGAACCCACTTATACAATACCTTCCCGTTATTAATTCTTGCTTTATTAAAAAATTTCATCTGTATCGCAAAAAATAAATTCTTTTTCGGTTTCATTAGCAGAAAATCAATAAGAATCACATAAAATTATTCAAGCTACTTTTTCACTGCAGACCTGTGTTATTTTTACTCTTATTTTTATTTTATTTTTATTTTTATTTGTTTTTTTTATATGTCTTTAGAAATTTCTCTCTGGGTTGAAATCATTTTCAAACAGTATTTTTTCTACCTGTCTGGTGTGTTTCCATTTGGATAAAAACGATAACTTGAAATTAGAAGTCTGTAAAAAAGTTCAGCCTGATAATAAAATCCAAAATGTTTAAATTAATTAGATTTCTGGCCCACTAGATACAAAACATAAAAATGAAAAAAAGGAATCGTTAATTGAGGAATATTTGAACACTTGTAACTAACGAGCTATAATTAGTAAAAAGTTTATTTTGATAAACTTCTTCTTTGTCCCGAGTTTGATATTTCTAGCTCAAATAGTTGAATTACTCATGTTACATCAATTAGTTTTGAATATCTTTGCAGCTTCATTTACATTCGTAGAAGAAATTGCAATGCATTTTTTAATTAAATTAATTATTCTCGATTTCAAATAATTTTTAACTACTTTTAAGACATAAGCTACATTTTAGAGAAAGAATAATTTTAAGAAATGCATAATTTGATAAAAACCTCCTTTCAAAAAGAAAATAGGGGTTACAAATTGCACTAATCTTTAAGATTGTACTCAGAGCATACCGAACCTAGAAAAAATATACTGCCTGCATTTATTTAATGAAATTACTTTAATTTAAGTAGATATCGATGAGGCAGTCCAAAAAAGAAGAAGATAATTTACACTATCTTTTTATTCATAAAACCGACGTTTCGGAGGCTATTCCCTCCTTCTTCAGGGTTTTGAAGAAGAAGGGAATAGCCTCCGAAACGTCAGTTTTATGAATAAAAAGATAGTGTAAATTATCTTCTTCTTTTTTTGGACTGCCTCATCGATATCCACTTAATTCACTTATCAGTTCGTCTCCAAAATTACTCCAATCTTACTTTAATTTTTTTCCAATCAAAACCTAGATTACCCATCAAATAAAAAAAATCATATGGCCAATTGTTGATGTGAATAATTATTAATAAGCAGAGCAAGCGCATTCGAACTCACTTACCGAAGATTCCGTAGATTACATATTCCAAAATATTATAGAATTCAAATTCGTTCTAATTTGCTGTTGATAAGGATCAAATCTACATTGTTACGCTGACGATAGCACCCTCCACAACGCTCAATCCTTACTAGACAATCGCGCAATCATAGCCTCCTCGACAAATTCAGATTTAAGCATGCTTAAAAAATGGGGTCTCACAACTTGGCAAACTTTAATGCTGGCAAAACACAATGCTGCCTAATTTCTAGGCGCGCAGATAGGAACCTTCCTGGCAATTCCTTTGATTCGAGCTCATTGGAATTCCGTAATAAAATATCAATGTTAGGTGTCACCTTAGGTTCTGACCTCTCTTGGAATGACCATATTATCTCAGTAGCAAAAGCTGCAGCATGTAAGCTTGGCTTTCTTTTCCGAACCAAACGATTTTTCACCCCCACTCAGCTCCTTATATTATACAAGGCTCAAATTCGCCCCTGTCTTGAATATTGCTCGCATTTGTGGAGAGAGGCCTCCAAGCATTCTCTTAATACCTTAGAAGCAATTCAGAGGCGAGCTATCAGACTGATAGGCGATCCTACATTAACTGACACTCTCGACTCCCTGGCCCATCGTAGATCTGTCTCCGCTCTTTCCCTTTTTTATAGATATTACCATGGCTTTTGTTCTGACGAAATAAAATCGATAATCCCACCAAATGCTTTATTTGCGCGAAATACACGATTTTCGCAAATTCAACACCCCTACGCGCTTAAACTGGATACTAATCGAACAAACGCATTCGCCAATTCATTTATCCCTATGACATCTAGAGACTGGAACTCTTTCCCCGACCGTCTTTCCAGCACCTTATAACCTTCAATCTTTCAAGACCAGCATCCACAGATACCTTCGACTGCTACCCAATCCCTAAATCTCCCCTTATCTTCACGTTACAAGGGTCCACCACGGACTACAGAGGTTGTACCTTCTTGATGCAACTTCCTCTTGTATCAATATCATTATAAAAAAAAATGCACGAATTTGTCGATTTTTTTTCGCAATTTTAAGTTAAGCCGCTTCCAAACGCTGACAGATACAAAAACCAACTAAAAATCACCACTTTTGGGCTCTATCACACCGCCATTTTAAAATGAATTAAATTTAAAAAAAATTATCCTATTTCTACATGAAGAAATCGCTTCATAACTACCTCACATAGCCTGATAAAAATATATTTTTTATTTTCGAACCCACAAAAAATTCGATTCGTCCCAAAAAAATTATTTGATTGAAATTGTAATACTATTTTTAATTTTTACTTTATCCAATGCAAAGCATGGGTAAAGTATTGTAATCGCTCTCGGGGCAAGCGTGGCTTCAAAGGGTCCTCATGTAAAGACTACGGAACCCATGGACTCAATTAAAGTCACAAATTGTAGTATTCAATTAGGTTGAATTTTAGCACGTGACGGTTTTGCCAAAAATTACAAGGGGTCTCGTCGAGAGGCTAAAAAGTGCGATTTTTTCATTTAGTGCGTGCGGATGGATGGATGGATGTATGTATGGATGGATGGATGTATGGATGGATGTATGTATGTTATCGTTTTTTTGGCCCACGATTTTTTCCACACCGTTACACCGATTGAAATGAAATTGAAAACCTACCATTAGTTTAACAAAATGAAGCGCTGATTAGTTTTTGGTACATATCAGCCCACAAACATTAGTACTTTATTTCAGTACTTTTTTAGTTTTTTCTAAATATCTTGAAAATGACTTAACCAATTTTGATGAAATTTAATATCCTAATTAAGTACCTTGGGGACCACAAAAAAGGTTTAATAAAGTTTTTAGTAAAATTATATTTTAAAAGTACTTTACTCTAGAGTAAGATGGTAACTTTTTTTAATTTTTTAAATTCTTTAAAATTTATTCATTTGAAAGTTTTAATATAGCTCATTTAGCCTTGCTTAAGTAAGAATGGATAGGCTTCTCTCTGTGAAATGCTAAAAATTTGGGAGGAATTTTTATGAGTAACCATAGCAACTGCGTTGTTTTCTTATCCGTTACCTTTGCTGAAGACAGAGAAATCGATTTTAAACTAAAAATAGCGATTGATTCTCATCTAGTACTTGAGGAATAATCATTCTATATTGGATTTTTGACGTTTCGGTTTTTATTAGTAACCATTGCTGAAGACATAGAGAAATCGACTTTAAACCAAAAATAGCGATTGATTCTCATCTAGTATTTGAGGAATAATCATTCTATATTGGATTTTTGACGTTTCGGTTTTTATTAGTAACCATTGCTGAAGACATAGAGAAATCGACTTTAAACCAAAAATAGCGATTGATTCTCATCTAGTACTTGAGGAATAATCATTCTATATTGGATTTTTGACGTTTCGGTTTTTATTAGTAACCATTGCTGAAGACATAGAGAAATCGACTTTAAACCAAAAATAGCGATTGATTCTCATCTAGTACTTGAGGAATAATCATTCTATATTGGATTTTTGACGTTTCGGCTTTTATTAGTAACCATTGCTGAAGACATAGAGAAATCGACTTTAAACCAAAAATAGCGATTGATTCTCATCTAGTACTTGAGGAATAATCATTCTATATTGGATTTTTGACATTTCGGTTTTTATTGGTAACCATTGCTGAAGACATGGAGGAATCGACTTAAAATCAAAAATAGCGATCGATTCTCATCTAATACTTGAGGAATAACCATTCTATATTGGATTTTTGGCGTTTCGGTTTTTATTAGTAACCATTGCTGAAGACATAGAGAAATCGACTTTAAACCAAAAAATAGCGATTGATTCTCATCTAATACTTGAGGAATAACCATTCTATATTGGATTTTTGACATTTCGGTTTTTATTGGTAACCATTGCTGAAGACATGGAGGAATCGACTTAAAATAAAAATAGCCATCGATTCTCATCTAATACTTGAGGAATAACAATTCTACATTAGGTTTTTGACGTTTCGATTATTATTGGTAACCATTGCTGAAGACATGGAGGAATCGACATAAAATCAAAAATAACGATCGATTCTTATCTAATACTAGAAACAACCTTATTGCATTCCATTTTTGATGTTTTGACCATTAATGGCAACCTCTATTGAAAACGTGGAAGAATCGACTTAAAATCAAAAAGACTAAATTCTTTTTTGGTAAACAACTCAAGTTTTCCTTTTGAATGGAACCCTAAATAAGTCGGCCAAGTGCTAGTGGAACCGCATACCTAGAGTTCCGTACCTTTTACCTACCAAAATACTTTAAATAAAATATTCGTTCTTATTTAACGTTGATAAGTAGGGAATTTTTTCATACTTATAAGTTAAGCCATTTCTATACGCCGGCAGGTAAACAATCACCTAAACCAGCCCCTTCGAGTTCCTTCACATCTTCATTTCAATTCAAAATAAATTTTTAAATGATAAACCTAATTCTCTTTAAAGAGAAATTCTCTTTACATGAGATGATTACATTACTTGCCCATACTACGTATAGAAAAATAATAAAGTTTTTAGACTAAAAAAAAAAAAAAATTATAATAAATGAATAAATAAAATAAAAAAGAGTAAATGTTTTTTAAAAATCATTTACGAAAGTTGAAAGGTTAGATATTTAAAAAAATTTCTTTAGAGCTAAGTGCGTCAGTCATTACATATTCACTTACGCATTTACTGATCTTTAAAGTGCAGAGATATAACTTTAGAAAATTATTGGATAAAAATACTTGGTAGGTTTCACATTAAGATATAAAAAAATAAAATGAATTTATTTTTAGAGAATCTTTAATCTCGATATATATATTTCGGGTGACTAACCCATCTTCAGGAGATACAGAAAGTAACTGACCTGAATAAGTCGAAATTGAATACAAGTCAATGGTAAAATTTATTTTTTAAGATAACAAAAGGGTAAATATTTAAAATTAGTGGAGGGAGAAAAGGTAGGAAGTCTACTTTGGATTAATTTTGAATGGCCTTTTGAGAAAAGAGGATTTCGAATTTGAATACAACTCAAAGGTAAAATTTATTTTTAAGATAACAAAAGGGTAAATATTTAAAATTAGTGGAGGGAGAAAAGGTAGGAAGTCTACTTTGGATTAATTTTGAATGGCCTTTTGAGAAAAGAGGATTTCGAATCTGAATACAACTCAATGGTAAAATTTATTTTTAAGATAACAAAAGGGTAAATATTTAAAATTAGTGGAGGGAGAAGTCTATTTTGTTTAATTTTGAATGGTCTTCTGAGAAATCATTTTATTTTTTAAATCTTAATGTGAAACCTACCAAGTATTTTTATCCAATAATTTTAAAAAATGTTTCACCAAGTACCAACACCAAATTCCTTAAAAACTATAACTTTAGAGCTTATATATTGCCTATTTCTTCAGTGATAAATTATTTAAATTAAGAGTAGATGCATGTGTTTATAATTTAATTGTATATACCTATTGAGGATTTCCAATTAAATATATACATTTTATTTAAAATAATGAAAATGATAGGTCGGTAACTAAATGTCATCAAAATTGAATCTGGATTTGGCCTCTCGTCCTAATAGAGTAACTAAGGCAATTAAAGAAAATACGCTATCTTATGAACAATTTATTTTCACTTACCATATTACCTATTATATCTCTCTCTTTTTCATTAGGATGTGTATAATATTTATATTTATATGTAATCAACTTGTTAATGCTTTTGCCGTCGAAAATTAATTAATTGAATTAGTTAAATGAATAAATAAATAATTCAATGTAAAGGTATCCTAATATTCCAGAAAGTAAATAACTTGAACCTATGCTATGTAATGAGGTCATTACAGTTGTTAAATTAGTGTTTAAATCAGCATAGAATAGAAAAAAGATTTCACATCTTCCCAAAATGTATGTGGACAAAAAATAATCACAAATTTAAAGGTACTACATGATAAATTACTATTCTTACGATATTCATTCACTTACTGTAATATAGTGATATTAATAAGTAGATATAAAAAATCTCAGAAACAAATCGTTTCTAAAAAAATTGAATGTGTGCTTGGAGAATCTATAAATAATAAACGATAATTCTAGGTTTTACTTTATTATTTATTCCATTGAATATTAATGAAAAGTAATCTAAGCATATTCGCCAAATCTCTCCCGAAAGTCAAGCTGCTAAACTTTATTTGCAAATTTAGATTCAAACAACAGAAAGATCAACAAATGCTTTGTCAAAAACTCTTTTGTTTATAACAGGGTTGTCCAACCATTTGGCTTATAAAAGTGAATCTCAATCTGGGTTCCGCGGAACCCCAGGGTTCCACAAAGGGAGGTCAATAAAAGAAAAAATAGAAAAACAAAAATAGTAGTTAGTAGTATCATTCCTCAAAAAATTTGTGATGTAAAGAAAAAAATACTAAATTTAGAGTCTAAGTATTACCTTATAGTCAAATAAAACCATTGATACTTAAGAATGCGGTGAACATCACTATTAGTGTCTTAGGATACCATTTTTGTTGCTCTAAAGTTCCTTAAATTTCTCATAATACAAAGATTACGTTACATTAGTAACAAAATGAAAACATGAATTAAATTGTTTTATTATTATTTTGCTATTATGACGTTTGAAATAATATTGATTTTCAAATAGATGAGAAAATTATTTATGAGTATTCATTGAATATATGTAAAAATAAAACTGTCCGATCCGAAAGGGACATATGGGCATCCCACTGACATTACCAAAAAAATTTAATAATAATATTATTCATGAAAATAAAAATGTTAGGTATTGTAATTTAAAATGCATGTTTTTTGTGTCCAATTTCCCCAAAATGTACCAACACCGTTATCGACGGAAGTATGTTATATTTGGAAGCTATAAAAGTAGCATGATGTTGATATTTTGACGAAAAATTAAATATCTCATATTTTAGTCCTAGGGGGTTCCTCAGAAATAAATATAAGTGCTCTAGGGTTCCTCACTCTACAAAAGGTTGAGAAACACTGGCTTATACAATCCACATTTGAAGAAAAAAAATTGTCTCGGGCCGCAGATGAAATATACTAATTCTATTGATATTTGTTAATCAAATAAACTGCAACGGATCGTTGCCAAACTTTATCCAAAGTCATTTGAAAAATTAATAACATGTTTATTCCTTTATTATTAATCAGATATCATTTGCTAATTGCAGTCCATGTTGACTTAATTTTAAAAATAGTGATCGATTCTCATCTAATACTCGAGGAATAACCATTCTACATTGGGTGAATTTTGGGTGAATTTTGAGAATAATAAAATACAATTTTCAAAAATGAGGGGATGGTCCTTTTTTAGACACATCCTCTGGCTGAAAAGTCACCGCCCGCCCATGATTAATACCTATCTCTTAAAATATAAATTTGTAGATGTTCACTATACATGGTTTTATAGTAGAAAATAAAAACAAATTTTTAATAGGTTATTAAGTTATTATTTGAATTTTATTTATTATTTAAATTGATTATTATTAGAACAGATCTAACTCTAGCTGGATTTACGGAGAATCGTTGAAAACCTTTCCACTCCTACTTCAATTCATTATACATACAAAAGGGAGTTACCATATATTTCATAATTATTTAGCAACAGTCTGGGTTTCTAATAATTTTCTCCTTTTCATTAATTTTCCATTGTAAATATGGTATAATGCCTACTATGTAGGTAGCTATGATGTGATTTTTTTAATTTTGAAATCAATAAATTATAAAAAATATTTTTTTTAAATTGTATTTAAATGTTTACCTTGTCTCTGTAGATTAAGGTTTGAACAATTCTCCCCGATGCAATAGTCAACACAAGCAGACAAAAAGCGACTCCCAGAAAAGACAACTATTGGGCACTTGACCCGCTGGCTGCTCGAATCGAAATGAAATGCAAAAAAATACCCAAGAAAAAAGAATCCCGTTACTTGATTAGATATCAGGAAGGAAAATAATTCCAAATAAAATAAAAACGTAATCAAGACATGCCCAATTGATTGGAGATTGTTTTTAATAAACTAGCCTATGCGTCATGTGATTTTCACTTAACTTTTCCTCATTAATTAAAAATCAACATTTTAGAGGAATAAACTTTTATATAAATATTTAATAAATAAAATAACAAATAATCATCTAATTGTAATAAATTCCATCACAAATTTACAAAATCAAATACAGTTTTTTTTTGTAAATACAGTTCTAGAGGTGTTATGACCACCTATTACTAGTGAAAAATATACACTACCGAACAACACAATAACTAACAGACATTTTGACAAAATAATTAAAAATATAAATGTTCCTTATATGAGATTTTATTGTAAACCGAAACGCGATAAATTCGCTCATTTTTTTTATATATATAAATAGTTTAGCCTTTTGAATATAGTAAGGAAAAGAAAAATCTTACTAAATTTTGAGATTCTATTATCACTATAATTTTTACTTTATCCATAGCGGTAAAGGATTGTAATCGGTCTCGAGGCAAGCACGGATTCAAAGGATCCTCAGGTAAAGACTACAAAACCCACGGTCTTAACCATTATTCAGGTTAAATTTTAGGAATTAACTAACTGATTTGTCAAAAATTACATGAGATCTCGCCCAGGGCCCAAAAATAGCTGCCCCCCCCCAGGTCACAACCTGGTTACGCCCTTGCGCTAGCTCGTAATTTTCATCAAAATTGTTCCACCCGCTTTCGAGAAATCGATTTGATTTAATAAATAAATATATATATACAAGAATCCCGCTCATGTACTATGGGTGTATAGTATGTGAAAGTATCCTCATTAAACTATATATAAATTATAAAATTTTCTTCTGTTCAAACTAAAAACATAAGAATAAGCAAAAATTAAATAACCTTTTAACCTATTTACAGTGCTACAAATACATTGAAGTTGTTTTTTTAATTTGTGAAATGTTCAAAGTGATAAATGAGTTGTGCTTGTTCTGATTTTTATTTTCATAACCTTTTAGTTTATTTTTTTCTTTGTTATTCATTATCATGTCATAAAGGTATTTGTAGTTGCTTTGTACACGTGCGATCCTAAAACCATAAATTTAAACATAAACAGGATAGTGTGTGTTGTTTAAAATAAGTATAAACTTCTCTTTAGATAGACAAAGAAAATGACTTAAACATTATTTTATATTCATTATTGCTTATTACTACTGTTAAAATTTTTCAATAATCAAAATATTAATTCAATTTTATTTTAATTATTTAAGATGATCCAAATAGATGGCGGTTGATTAGTTAGGGTTAGATTGATGGGCATCCTCAGTTGGGGGAGGGGGCACAGGAGGCACTTGACCCTTCCTCCTGGAATCGTGGAAAAATGTTAATTATTTATTCTTGTGAATAGAGACCAGTTCGTTTGCCATGTGTGTCTAGTGAAGTGGAAATTGTAAATTTACAATGAAATAAAGTAATTAAATAAAAATGTATTAATACAATTTCGTGCGAATGCCCATGCTATAAGAATGGCTCTGATTTTGTCTGATTAGATAACGTATTACAAAGTTTATACATCGTTATTATTTTGTTTGAGCCTAGTTATACTATAAAAACCATCATCATATTATTAAAGGTCCTTGGCTGATATCGAGATAAATGTAGGCCATTATCCTTATTAATATATATACAAGGAAGAAGTACTTAGGTTACAAATAAAATACAGATGAGGTGGTCTACCTAAGCCTAATTGAATTTATTTGCTGGGCGATTAAATTATCGATTATAGAAACAAAAAACATAATAAAAGTTGTACAAAATTTGGCTTACTGTAAAAATAGTGAAAATTTAAACGACTATAACTCAAAACTACGTTTTTTACTTCTAAATATTCAAAAATTAATATCTGAGTCAATTTTTGGGTTGGACAAAAAGCATTTTGTTCAGTTGTTTGTCTATAAACAGGAGATGCCATTGGTTCGATTTTGACCAGGTAAAGATAAGGGCCCGTTTCCCTGACACCATCACATACAATAACCAAATATATAATTTTGTTTTAAAATTCCTTTTAATTTTTTATTTTGATTTTAATCACACCTTCACTCACCCTGCAACAGATATTTTCTATATAATATAATGAATATCTCCAAAAATATTATTAAATAAAGCTTTTTTGTATGACCTAATAGCCCAAGAGCCCACGACGGCCAGACCTTCGTTATTTTATAAAGGCTGAAAGTTTTTCTGTGCATGTCCCCTATACAGGTAAGAACGACCAGCGACTATAGAATTTGGATTATGGTTACTTTGGCAGGTAACAGGTAATAAAGGTGTATAAAATAGTACTTTAAATTCGTTAAAGTATAAAGCTCAATTTTTTTATATTTTCTTTGGGATAACTTTAGAAATCTCGTCATCCATTGCCGGACACTTATGACAGTTGCTACCCCCTGCCAGACACCCCTAAACTTTAATCAATTATAATTATACTTTCGTTATAATATAAAAGATAAATTTTATATATGTTACTTGGCGACCTATAAAAAAATGTTACCTCAATAGGCGGACAGTTTTAATTGTTGATGATGATTATTTATTGATAACCATTGGTGAAGACATGGAGGAATCGACTTAAAATCAAAAATAACCATCGATTCTTATCTAATACTAGAGTAACCTTATTACATTCCATTTTTGTTGTATTGACTATTAATGGCAACCTCTACTGAAAACGTGAAAGAATCGAATTAAAATCAAAAAGACTAAACTCTTTTTTGTTAAACCACTCAAGCTTGAGCCTATTGAGGTAATATTTTTTATAGGTCGCCAAGTAACATATATAAAATTTATCTTTTATATTATAACGAAAGTATAATTATAATTGATTAAAGTTTAGGGGTGGCTGGCAGGGTGTAGCAGCTGTCATAAGTGTCCGGCAATGGATGACGAGATTTCTAAAGTTATCCCGAAGAAAATATAAAAAAATTGAGCTTTTATACTTTAACGAATTTAAAGTACTATTTTATACACCTTTATTACCTGTTACCTGCCAAAGTAACCACAACCCAAACTCTATAGTCGCTGGTCGTTCTTACCTGTATAGGGGACATGCACAAGAAAAACTTTCAGCTTTTATAAAATAACGAATGTCTGGCCGTCGTGGGCTCTTGATCTATAAATGTCCTGTATTGACTGAAATTTATTTTATCAAAATCTAATGAGCATTTTTTTTTAGTTTGAAAATTTTAGAATTTTAATTTTTTTTAAGAACCCTCCACCCTCTTAATTTTTGGTTTAATCAACTCTTAATTTCAATACAAAAAACTAGATGTGAAATTTCCTTTTGATATTCACACTAGTTTTTGAGCTAGAGCGTACACAAAATTTGGTAACGTACTAACAAACATTTTGGCAAAATAATTGCGTCTTAACTCCCCCCACCCCTGTGGGAACCCCTGCATTAAATGAACATTGAAATAAAAATATTTTTTGGATCTTTTGTAAGAATAATATTTAGAGATCTTAAGCGGTATCGAATATTTATTGGAGTTATTTTTAAACACATTGTCTCTTCAATCAAAGTTCTTCAACAAAACAAGTGAATATTCTAAAGTGAATCTCTGGCTCATGTAACGAGAAGCAAACAAACACTTGTCGACTTTATTGGTTTAAGCAAACAAAAGCCGCCAAGGAGAAAGATTAGAGAGCAATACTTTTATGATCCTCGATCACAAGACTGGAAGAAAAGATGATGTTGCCTCTTAAGCATTTTATCTTCTCACGTTTCCTTTAAAGATACAAGTTAGATTTTATAGATACGGTAAATTGTTTTAATCTATCTCATTAAATATCGATTTATTATTATTCAGTATAGCAAATGTTAAAAAAGATCTATTTGTCGACATATTTTGAGACATTGTCACATTTTTATAAATTGTACTCCTAGTTTATTTGGTTTATCCAAACTGTCGATAGACTCGAAAAAATAAATTAACATTTTCAACTATAAACAAATAAAGTCAAAAAATTTCGAAACTTTTTAAAATTTAAAATATAAAATACCAGGTTGGTTTCACACAAAAAAACAACCAATATACTACAAGAAACATATCTATAATAAAAAATCAATTTAAAAGAAAATATTTTCAGAACTTTTGAAAATATTTAATACATATGGTATTTCTATTTGAAAATGTACACATCAACATAAAAGTTTAATTACTTTTATCAAATAGTACCATAATATTTGAGTGGAAAATTTTACAATAAATGTGGAAAATTGCCTGTTCTAACAATTTTGAAGTCGATTTCGAAATTTCGCAATGGTAGTATCACATTACTTCAAGGTAAATTCGTTCTATGCTCTTTTTAAACCACTTTCATCGATTTCTACAGCGAATGAGAAACATTTTATTCCAAAAGAAAAAACGCATAGAATAATCCATCAGATTCAAACTCTGTGATTCCACTCGGTGGTTCGTTCTACTCTAATATCCAGGAAAAAGTTGTTTGCACATCACAATCATTGACTGAATTAACTGATCTAGTTTGTTGCAGCGTAAATGCAAATCGACCAAACTCTTCAGACACCCAAAGTTTCAAAACAAATTGCTGGTAACTGATAACAGATTTTTGGTAACTTTTTGAACATTTGGGTAAAAAAAAATTCTCAATTCGATTTCCAACTATTAAGGACAGCGGCGGATTTATGATTTTACCGCCAGTAGGCTGAAATATTTTGCCGCCTATTCTCAGGGGCGGATTTAAACTCTTTTGGGCCCTAGGCAAAACGTAACCCCTACGTAAAAATATAAAATATATATTTAATTCATGAATATAAATATTTTGAATCAATTGTCTCTTTGGCCTACTAGAAATGGTTAAAGTGTTTAATTTTTTCCTCATCACATATTCAATATTAATTATTATTAAATCTATTGAAATTTCATATATATTAAATATTTTCTTTTATATTTTATATCAAATAGTTTTTATTAGAATATTTGCATTTTAAAGGGTAGTTTATTTGAAGTCCAATTCGAAAAAACATAACTCCGTGGAAATTTTTTTTTAATATGAAATTAATTAGATATTATAAAACAATTAATTATTTGTAATTTAACTCAATTTTGAACGAAATCGATTCAGTACTTTTTGAGAAAATTGTCAAAAACCATCTGAACTCTCAAAAAAACGTTTTTTTTTAAAGCACGAGATGCCTTTGAAAAAGTTTAAAAATACATATGAAACCAAACATTGACTTATGACATGGAGATCAATTTTAAAATGTTTCTAAAACGGCTTTTCAAAGACGGGTTTCGGGGCTTTTGTCAATTTTCTCAAAAAGTACTTAATCGATTTCGTTCAAAATTGAATTAAATTATTAATAATTAATTGTTTTATAATTTCTAATTGATTCATATTTTTAAAAGTTATTTCAACGGAGTTATTAGCGTTTTTTTCAAATTGGACTTCAAATAAACTATCCTTTAAAATGCAAATTTCCTGATAATAATTATTTCATATAAAAGATAAATGACAATAACAGACAGTTATGAAATTCCAATAGATTTGAATAAATAACTAATGAGAAAAAAAAATTCCATTTCTAGTTGATTTACTCCATGAGAGAAGAAATTGAATCTTTTCATACAATTTCTTTTAAACTACAAAATTCTTAATCAAAATGCTATTTTCTTATATTAAAAAGTTACTATGAACCTCAAGATAGATTAAATCGAAAAATAAGATCGATTTTTATTTCTTTAATAAATGTCATTATATCGATTTGTGTATCTCAAAGGGTTAGGCAGTAAAGGTGAAATTTAAGTGGAAAGTTGGATATATAGTAAATTCTCTAACTCACTAGATATTTTTTTTTTTTTTTTTTGGCTTTTCGACCTTTCTAGCCTTCATAGGCCTAATTACGATACTAGTTATATTTTTTTTAAATTTGTCTCTACCCCCGGGGGTCAGATTTTAGCTGGATGCCTCGAGTCGGATTTGAACCCGGGTCCCCTGGTTAGCTCGCTGTCACGCTACCGCCTAGCCTATCTGACCCCCCCCCACTAGATATTCTACATATAAAAATTATAATTAAGAAACTTGTTGATAATTTAATCTACTAAAAGTAAGTTCATTATGTATAATTCATCATGACTATATTTAAACATCTAGAGAGAATTAAACATTCAAAATTAAACATTTTTTTTTTTTGAGAAAAGTAAACATTATTTTACAATAACTTTTAAAGAGATATTTAGGTGCTAGTTCTAGGTGAAAAATAAAAGCGATGTTAGATAAAGGGTACCCCTGAATGTGAAAATTTTTATTGAAAGCCTTGTTATCAACCAAATTCTATATTTTTTGATTCAAAAAATTACCTGGATAATTAATTGGGCTTGAATTTCTATATTGAAAAATATTTACATTTACCTACACAACTCGTAAACTATTGATTTTAGACATTTTTCTCATTTTAACTTTTCTGGAAATTAAATGTACTTTAATAAAGGTCCTTATATGACATTGTTTACCTCAAAGTGTTAAGCAGTAATGGTGAAATTTAAGTGGAAATTGAAATAAATACTCCCTACAAATCTCATTGATTCCCCTAGAAAATTCGAAACTCCAATATTACGAGGCATTTCCCATTAAATTATTTCCTTACTTCCAAAATTTGTCAATTCTACTAAAAAATATGCTGACGTGTTCTGATGTGGCCATCCACTTGACTTTACCATACAACCTGGTCCCTCACTTATATTTAATATTTAATAAAATTATTTATAATCCTTCATTTTTAGATAACTGTGGGCCCACTGATCATGTATTTGGTTGAGTTTGGTACAAGAGGATATATTTTCATTTTTTGACCCCCCCCCCCCCCTCCCCCATTTTAGGAGGTTAGTTTTTGCATTTTTAGACTTCTGGGGTCCCACTGTTTATGTATCCGAAATTTGGTTGAGTTTGCTCAAATGGCCTGGATTTTTAATTTTTAACCCCCCTCCCCTTAATTTTGGGTCAATATGCACCAAAATCTAATCAGCTCTTAATCTCAATGGGCCAAAACTACGTGTGTAATTTGGTTTCGATATTCCCACTAGTTTTTGAGCTAGCTCGTCCACAATAATTTGGTAACGCACAGGCTAACAGACCAACTAACAGACATTTTGACAAAACAATTATTATCTCGAAAAATATATTGCTTTCAGTGTTCACTTATTAGAGGTTTTTTGTAGAGCGAAATGCCATGGTTTCGCTCAATTTAATCAAAATACTACCTACCTGAGATATTTCGAAAAAAAGAAGGAAAAAAAAACACTTTTTTCATGCACGATTACAATACTTGACCATATCTTGTATGGTAAAGTAATTAGTTGATTACCGATCGGAATACCGAAATTGAAACCTTGTGGTGGCCGGCTGCCGCCTCTAAACATAGCTTCTTGAACTTATTATTTATTCCTCCGTTGTTTCTTCCCTATGGATTTTAGACCCTAATTTCTTTTTCATTTTTCCTATCTTACAAGATCCGCCTCTTCTAATACATTCAATCTTGAGTTATAGATATAAATTATGATAAAAACAATATATATGATGAGTGATCAATTTTAAAAATTTTAAAATTGTATTAAAATCAAATATCAAAAATTGAAAATCATAATATTGAGATAACTGGTATATTATAAGGGCACAGTGGCATCTCTTCATCAGAGGGATTATTTACCAATTTAACAAATTTGATCTTTGTAATTTTACATTTTTGATATTTTAATTACTTTCTCTTAATAACATTTTAAGCCTCAGACCCCTGCCTGGACCCGTCTCTGTGATGCGAACTGAATATTGAGAAATTTCTTTAATTCAAATAAAATATTGGTTCTTTATGAATCAACAAATCTGCTACTCTCGACAAAACCAAATCTTTTCAATTAAAAGCTTGTTTCTTTTTTTCTCTTTTATTGCATTAATCATCATCAAGTTAGGAGTCCTAAGACTGGTTTAATCCAACTGTCCGCCTCCACTCAACTCTATCCATTCTTTGACTTCTCTAAAAATCCCACGTCCATTATTTTTCATTTCCTGGGGAAAATACTCCAAACTAGATCATCCCCTTTTCTTTACAACTTCGTTTTCCAAAATATCCTCTCTAATTTCAAGAACTTCCTCGTTTATAATTCTATCCATCCATTAGGATTCTTCTTAAGCAGCAGCATATTTCAAAGTCCTCCAGTCTCTTACTCTTTGCCTGTCCAATCTTTCAAGTTTCATATCCGTATATAATATATAGTAATAGTCCATATATCTTCACCAAAATCTTTCTATTTTCCAAGCTGATTCAAGAGGAGCATAATAGTTTTTGTTTTGAATTAAACCCTATCTTAACTTGACCAATTCTTGATTTAATTTTGTTTTGCCTTCTTCCATCCACTGTGATTTACTTCCTAGATAGCGGAATCCCTTAACTTCTTCATGTTCTCTATGCTTACTCGTATTTTTATACACTCCAGTCTTCTTTGTTCTTTCTTTGTACAAACTAAGAACATAGTGATCCTGTTCATATTTATTTTCATTTAATTAGAGAATTCTATAATTTAATTACTTTTCAAATAAACCCAAAATAATCTACCCGAAAAAACAAATATTTTACTACTTTATAAACACAACTACATAAAGAAGCAGTACAAAAATATTTTATACATACAATAATTTTATTTCACACTATTTCACGAACTTTGCACTAAAATTCTTTTTATATAATATTTTTTTTTTTTAATTTTAAGCAGATTAATGCTTAAACTAGATATATTGTCAAATTTAACTAGCAATGTCCTAAATAGGTCAGCATTTACATTAGATAATTAGTTGGGACAATGCTCTAATTACTGCCCTCCTTTTGTGGCAAATAATACGTTCAATATATTCGACTATCTCTGAATTCTCAAAGTGACATCAAATTAACATTTTGAATGAATCAAGTTATTGAAATAGAATTGACTTTTGAGTTCTGTCGATTAATTGTTTCCCAATCAATCAAAATTGATACATTAAAACAATTTAAATATCATTAAAAAACAACAGGGCTAGAGATAAAATGGTGAATCAAGATGCAATTTGTATAGTTGCATCAACTAAAACAAATACTAACCATCATGACTTGAAAAATATTAAGGATTTTCTTCATTCAGTATATAAAATGGGTTGTGTACTTTACTACATTTTAATTTTATAAATTCACAAAATTTAGATTAGATAGAATATGATAACAAACTAAAGAATTGTTACTAATATCACTTCTTATTGGGTAGTTTGCCATCTCTTTTGATTTTCACTAGAAATTTTAAATCTGCTACTATAGGCATTTGTCTTTTATATCTAAACTAGCTGCAAGCCCCGCTTTCGGCTGCCCTCTTGCAAGCCAGGGAGCTACGTCCCCTGGACCCCCACCCTCAGACCCCACTCCCACCCACCACACCCCCCTCTGCACCATGCACCCGTGCCCAACCCCCGCCCCCACAACACCCTTCCCCCCAACACTCCACCCCACACCCCACCCACCTCGGACCCCACCCCTGTACCACCCCACTACGCGTCTGGAGCCCCACCCGAACTCCCACTTCACCAACCCTGCACCACCAACCCCGCACCACACCACGTGCCTTCCACCCCCGCGCATCACACCCCTGCCTAGCACCCTGGACCCCGGCTACGCCCCATGGACTCCACTCCACCCCACATCCTGCACCCCCATCCTACTCCCCCCCACTACCTCACCCCACCCCAATTCCACCACGGACCCTCATACCACCCCCGCACCCCATAACATAATCCACACCCTCCCCATTCCACCCCCCACCCTCACCACACCCCATTCCAACCCAACACATCCTGAAACCCACCCTCGCACCCAGTTTTTGCATTTCTAGCCTTCTAGTGATCCACAGATTATGTATACAAAATTTCGCAAGAATTTTCATTTGTTGACCCTCCCCCCTATTTTGGGTGGTTAGTTTTTGCATTTCTAGCTCTATAGAGGCCCACAGATTATGTATACAAAATTTGCTTGAGTTTGCTTCAAGGGCATTTCAATTTACATTTTTTCACCCCGCCCCCCTTTTTTTGGGTGGTTTTGTGGAGGAATTTTTTTAAACAAAAGTTGTCAGAAATCACATCCCCTACAACTTTGTTCATAATAAAATTTGCCGTAGAGTTAATAGTTTAGGAGTTATTTGATAATTTTCATTCGTGCGCCCCCTCAAACCGCCTTTTGGGGTCAAAATATCAAAACGTTATATAGCTATAAACGTAAGTTAGAAGAGAACTGATGAAAATATTAAATTTCATAATAATCCCTTCAGCCGTTTTTACGTAAATCATGAGCAACTTTTCACGGAAACCACAGAAACATACAGACAGACAGACATACAGACAGGAATTTTGTTGATGGTGTTTTCGTCCATAACTTTGCTTGAAACGTGGGCAACCAAAATTTGGCGTGATTTGGACCAATGTACAGACAAAACCTTAATTATATATATATATATATATATATACTATGATATATATGATATATATATATATATATATATCAGATTATCCTGTCTTTAATTTTTTTAACTAAATATCAGTTGGCAAAAAAAATTATTTTCACAAAATTCTAGATTATTATTTCCTAGGGCCTTTGATAACATAAATCTGGATATCCCTTCCATTCTTTGCAATTAACTATTCTAGAGATGTTTCTAATTAACATTATGGTAAATTGTTCCCTGGGGTGGTTTCCCATTGCCTTACTAATAATCAATTAAAAATGTTATTAACCAAAATTAATAAATTTATTATTAATAACCTAAATTTTTCTTTATTACTCAGGAAATATTTAAATTCTGGGTAACATCATAAAGCATTGTTTTACTAGATGGATTATTTTTAAAGTTATCTCTTTCCTTATTTCTCTTCCTTTATTTATAGTGTATAATATACATTTCAGGATTAAAAGACAGACTAAAAGCTACATTATTATGATGAAAAGGAATACCAAAAATCATTTAGAATAAAGCTTTCACCTGAAGAAAGAAAATAAAAAAGAACAATGAATATATTGAAGCTCCTCTACACCTAAAACATAAGTGCTTATCTGAGGACTATATTCTTTATTGTCTTTCCGGGATCAATATACAAGATGAGTTCTTTCCTTGTTTTTTTTCTTGTCAAGATATATTGGAAAACGTTGTTCTATTCAAGTCCACTGAACTATAAAAGATATATTTCGCTAGGCTCACTTCTTTTTTATTTTCTCCACTCGCTTCATAACATAACGAATTGAAATTCACTTTCTTTTCAGACTATTTTTGAGAAATGTTGAAAATGTATCTCTAAATGCCCCCAACAACTGTGCAGCCTGCCTGCTGGTAAGCCTGCACAGGTCGACCGAATATTGACAGTGATATCTGATTAATAATAAAGAAATAATCATATTAATTGAGTGGATATTGATGAGGCAGTCCAAAAAAAGAAGAAGATAATTTATACTATCTCTTTATTCATAAACCGACGTTTCGGAGGCTATTCCCTCCTTCTTCAGGGTTTTGAAAAGTCAGTGAAGGAAATCCAATGCGACATTCCCCTCTGTCTCCTCTTTCAGTGGCAGTAACAATAATATATTGTATTTTATTCTCAGCAGAATTATAATGCTATTGTTTACTATTAGTAGTAAGTGAAGGAAATCCAATGCGACATTCCCCTCTGTCTCCTGTTTCAGTGGCAGTAAATATATTGTATTTCATTCTCAGCAGAATTATAATGTACTAATAGTACATTATAATTCTACTAAATGTACTGACTACTAATAGTACATTATAATTCTACTGAGAATGAAATACAATATATATTGTTACTGCCACTGAAACAAGGGCGGATCCAGGGGGGGCGGAGGGTAGCGAGCGCAAAAAATTAAAAAAAAAACATTTTTTTTTTTAAATTTAAAATTGAATTGAATTCTATGTGTGTGTGCCCCCCCCCCCTTATATACATTCTCCCCCCCCATAAAAAATTCCTGGATCCGCCCTTGCACTGAAACAGGAGATTATCTTCTTTTTTTGACTGCCTCATCAATATCCACGCAATTTCACTTATCGGTCCGTCTCCCAAAATTACTTCAATCTTAATCATGTTAATATTTCAAACAACTATGGAAAAAGTCGTCTATCAACTATCCGTTGCTGTTTACTTAAATATAATTTAAAAGTATATATTCGTAATTAGATTCAAGAGTAAAAAAATCCCAGCGAACATTAAATTGAGCAATTTAGTGTTTGTATTCAAAATAAAAAAATAAAAAAATAAAAATAAAAATATCTCTTTGTGAATATATGTAAAATGATGTGTCCTTGTTAAAGCTGGTTTTATAAACGCGAGATAGGTGTGGCTTATTAAGCCGCCCCCTGTTTTTATCCCTTTCGTTTAATAACATATCATTAGAATAACTAGTGTATTGAAAAAATACCAAGATTTATCTTATAAATAAAAAAATCTCGTTTTTTGCTATTTTAAGTACTTACCTACCTTCTGAGCTATGATTCTAATGTTTCGTTTATTTGTTTTTTTTTCAGGTGAGTGTCATTGTTACTCTATTCAGCAAATTTTTTAAGTGTTTCCTTCTTGGTGAGTAAGTCATCTCTTCAAACTTCTTATGCCATTTTCGCCAATTTTATTGAATATGAAAAATTTTTGGCTCGGAAATTTTTAATTAATTAAATAAAAAAATAAAAAAAATTAAAGGCCTAAATGAGCTTATCGATTTTTTGAGAACAGTTTTACGGATCTAGCAATTTTCATTAAAAAAAAAAATTGCAACGGATCCTTTCTAAACTTTATCCAATGTACTATCTTATTCTAGGCTAAAGTACTTTAAAATATAATTTTATAAGAAAATTTTATATGATTTTTTTGGTGGTCCTCATGGTACTTAATTACAATTTTAAATTTCATCAAAATTGGTTTAGTCATTTTCAAAATATTTAGAAATAAGCTGACGTGTTCTGATGTGGCCATCCACTTGACTTTACCATGCAACCTGGCCCTTAAAATTATTTATAATCATGTAAGGGGGGGGGTTAGTTTTTGCATTTTTATACTTCTGGTGCTCCACTGATAATGTATACAAAATTTGGTTGAGTTTGGTAAATAGCCAAGATTTTCATTTTTTGAAACTACCTACCCCATAGAAACTACCTACCTCCCTCCCCCATTTTGGGCGGTTAGTTTTTGCATTTTTAGATTTCTGGGGTTCCACTGATTATGTATCATAAATTTGGTTGAGTTTGCTCAAATGGCCTGGATTTTTAATTTTTAACCCCCCTCCAGCCCCCTTAATTTTTGATCGATATGCACCAAAATCTAATCAGCTCTTAATCTCAATGGACCAAAACTACGTGTGAAATTTGGTTTCGATATTCCCACTAGTTTTTGAGCTAGCTCGTCCACAAAAATTTGGTAACGCACAGACTAACGGACAACCAGACAGACAGACTAACGGACAGACAGACTTACTAACAGACATTTTGTCAAAACAATTATTATCTCGAAAAATATAATTTTTTCGATGTTCACTTATTAGAGCTTTTTTGTATATGCCATGGCTTCGCTCAATTTTTTTAATCAAAATAACTTCAGCCGTTTTTGAGATATTTCGAAAAAAAGAAGGAAAAAAAACACTTTTTTCATGCACGATTACAATACTTGACCATACCCTGTATGGTAAAGTAAAAAAAGGTTTAAATGAACGTATCATTTTTTGAGAGCATCCTTACGGATCAAGATCTAGCAATTTTCATTAAAAAAATTAAGTTTGACACCCTTTGAAAATTAATTATCAAGAAATCAAGATTTCTTGTCTTGTCCCAGAAAATATAAAATACTTCTTTCTCTGATTTCAAGACTACAGTATAGATCCAAGAGTATCTCTTGTGAAGCACTAATTATATATATTTTATCTGTTATTTCTCATGTGTTGTAATATCAGACTGATTGTAGATAAATTCGTTTTGTTATAATAAGCTGGCCACTCAACAAAAGAATGTTCGTTGGTATGGACTGGGTAAAAATGTTATCAATAACAATCGACAAAATAATATATTAAATCTACTGAAAGAGACGCTGGGAAATTAGTATAAAATAAATTAAAACCGATAAATGGCTTTGTTAGCCTGTAATTCCAGAGTTTTAAATTTAATAATGAGATTGAACGATTAAATTAAATTCACATTTCAATTAGACATTATCAGTAAATTCGAAAACACGTGACATTATAATTATTTATTTTTTCCCTAAACAAACAGACCTAGTAATTCAATAATTTATTTGAAATGCACTGATTTGAATTTAAAAATTGTAAAAAAAAAAATTAATAATAATCATCTGTGCTGTTTACAGCCGTTGTATAGTACACAATCCTCCTTCAAAAGGAGAGAAAATAATAACAATAATAATTACATCATAATTATTGTTCATAATTTTATTAACATAATTTTTTAAGAGAGCCCCCCTTTTCGGTCCCATTAGCAATTAATCATAATCATATAGAGTGCATAAGCTAAATTTCGTACAAATCGATCAAATGCATAGGACTTATATTTATAATTCTATTTTTAACCCCCCCATTTTGGCGCCGGAAAGAAATAATGACTCTCTTTTTTATTATATGACCCTTTTATAGTAACACCATTTCGTTTTTTTTGTTTTTTAGTTTGAAAATTTTATAATTTTAATTTTGTAAGAAACCTCTTTTCCCTTAATTTTGGTTTGATTTCAACCAAACTATAATCAGTTCTTAATCCAGATTCAAAAAACTACTTGTGAAATTTCATTTTGATAGGTATTCACACTACTTTTTGAGCTTGAGTGTACACAAAATTTGGCAAAGTAAAAATTGAAGATAGAAATCGAAAATTTCATTGTTTCTTTATTTTGAAATAACAAACATTTTGCAAGCAGAACTTTCTTGAATTATTATGAGTAAAGGAATACAGATATATAGAGAGAAAAAATTACGTTTGAAAATTATTTTTTCCACGTATCTGACATTTCTAAACATGAATAAGCAAAAAAAATTCGAGTTAATTCAATTTTTCGGCCTGCATGGCAGTCTTCACTTTCCGTGCGTGCCGAATATACCTATAATTTCATTGATATATTAACATTACAATCAAATAGTAAACATTATTAAATCGACTAAAGAGGTTTATTACAGAAAATCAGAAACAGTTTTTTTTATATATATAATTATATTGATACAAGAAGTTGCACCAAAAAAGTACAACCTCTGTAGTCCGTGGTGGACTCTTGTATCGTGAAAATAATAAGGGATTTCAGGGATTGTGTAGCAGTTTAAGGTATCTCTGGATGCAGGTCTTGAAAGACTGAAGGTTATATGTAGCTGAGAGTCGGACAGAGGAAGAGAGTTCCAGTCTCTATAAAAGTCATAGGGATAAACTAATTGGCGGGTGCGTTTTTCGATTTGTATCCACTTTAGGCGCATAGAGGTGTTGAATCTTAGAAAATTGTACATAAGGTAAGCAGTTGAGTGGGAGTGCTTATATATTGACATATTTAATAAACAAATAATTTAATAAATAAATATAGGATTCAGATTTCTAGATTATCTATTTCAAGGTGATAATGATCATTATTGATTTACTCTCTCGGTAAATATTTAAACATTAAAGTAAACTCTAATCGCATTTTAATGAGTCTTCTTATAAGTGTTGTTGTATTTTAAGGAAGAAAGACAAAGTGTTTCTTATCTTGTTGTCCACTAATTAAATTACCTATATTTAGGGGGAACGTCATATAAGTATGCGCTCCACCAAAACAGGAAGTTAGAGTCTGAGTAGGGAAAAATATGTCGACTCCGACTCCGACTCCGGCATTTCCACAGAAAATTTTTTCAAGTTTAATAATGGAAATTGAAAAAATTCTATTTCTTGCTATGAAGACTCTCAGTTAAATGAACTGGAGTCTCAAGTAAATGAATAAGGGTTCATTTCGTTTTCCAAATTTACTTGACAAATTCTTTTCAGAAAAATTTTACTAGTTTAGTTTGGAAAAATGACAAAGGGTGGTTTATTTGTATGAAGTTTCTTATGCTATTCTGTACATATTAAACAAATACTTATTTACAGTTAAGTGGTGTATAATGTATATGTGGTGTTTTGTAAAAAATAAAATATTTAGAAAAGTTTTGATAAAACTTAATAATAGATAAGATTTTGGTTGAAATCAAACCAAAAATTAAGAGGGGGGAGGGGTTTAAAAATTAAAAAAAAGAGATATTATTGATTTCTAATAGGCCCAAAATTAAGAGGGAGGGTCTCCTTTTGTACAGGGTATGGTCAAGTAGTGTAATAGTGCATGAAAAAAGTGGGTTTTTTTGCTTCGGCTTAGTATCTACTGATTACCACATTTAAACTTAGCCGACCGCCCTTAAAGGGTCTGTGTGTTCGATTGCTTGTCAAGTTCAGTTTAATAAAATATAATTTTATTTATTTATATTAATTTTTCATTTTAAATTTATTTTCTTATGTTCACGTTAAAAAATACCAACCATATACCAAATTTTCCCGTAAGAATTCTTATTGGAGTGTTCAAGGTTCCTAATATTTCAAATGTACAGTCGAATTCCTAATCCTCATCCTCTGTATAATCAATTATTCCTCCATTTACGCATTTCGAAAAGAAGTGGTGGTAGAATCTATGTAGGGAACAGACTTGATTTATGACCTTCAAGGCGCTTCTCAAAATTGTCAACTAGAGGGAATTCGAGATCAGCCAGATAAAGTCAATTCAGCAACACTGATCTGTTAAAATTGATATTGTTGATATGACTGGGATTTCACTACTTAAATAACATCACTTAATTAATTCAACTGATATTAGTATTAATGAATAAATGGACACTGATCCGAATGGTAATATATCCTATAGCGATTATAGTCCAGTCAACGAATGGGTTATAGAAAACATTGAAGAGGGTAACAAAATGTATAAATCGACGTGAAATTTTCAAATTCCTATAACTCCAAACGATTTGAAGATAAAATCGTAAATCTAAATATCATTTTAAAGAAAATTGAATGCTCTATAATCTCTTTTCACTCTAAAACAAAAGGCTGAGGTGCTAGAGACAAAAGTTTGACGAAATTTTTTTTTCATACATTAACGATATTCGCGGGCGAATATCTCAAAAATCATAAGGAATAGATAAAAATTAAATATAAACAATCTTATATCAAATTTTATAAGCTTTCATTTTCATAAGAGTAATTTTTTCCTACGACCCACCGTTTTTGAGATAAAAGAGAAAAACAAAAAACAGGACATTTCCACCCCCTCCCATCCCTAAGCCCGGTAGCTAGGACTGGGGACTTTTAGTATTTTTACCTCCTAACTACCCCAAACACATTCCATAAGAAAAAAATTCTACCCTCTTCAATGTTTTCTATACCTCCTTTTTGAGCGTTCGTTGACTGGACTGTTATAATTTTTGAATTCTTAAATTTTGGATGACTTTCTCTGGCAACTTTTTTCAAATTTCCGAAAATTCAACAACTGAAAGTTGGGAGCGCTCACGGAAATTCCAAGAACGAATATGCCTCCGAGTAGTTCGGGGCATTTCCGGTAGGCATCGCATTGTCGTTTGAACATCAATATCAGCAGAGGGAGGCAAGGGGTGCGCGCGCACCCCACCGCCGTCAGCGTCCCTCCGGAGCACCCTGCTCCCATGAGGCATTCGGCGCCAGAACAGCTTCATTGCATCGATATGTTCCGATGACAAGAAGAGGTGCCTGGACTGGATAGGCTGTGTCCGTTTAATGGCGAGAGCTCAGGGTCATGGGCCAGGACTGGTGTGGTGTGAAAAGGAAGCGGAAGAGCACCCCGGCCTCTTCACCAACACCACCGCCTGCTTCCTCTTCAACCACCTCGTGTTGTTGTTGTTGTCCTTGTGGCCTGCGCGTGTTCCCATCGCCGCGGTGCGTAGCCGGCGGCCCCCAAAAGCATGGTTTCGATTAGTATTAGAAAAAGAAGCCAACAAAATTCACCCCTTTTGGTTCTCATTAGCGTTTAGCATTTAGCGAATTGCCATCTGTACAAAATGAAACCAAGGCTATAGAGCATTTAACAATGCATGGACGTAAATGTATTTTGACAAATAAACTAGTATCCAAGAGCTTCGAGTCCTTCATCTTCGAATACTGCTTTAATCAACGTGAAATAATCTAGCACCTTTGAAAATCCCAATCCAAAACCCTTTATCTGTTGGCATAGCAGATTTGTTTAGATGCCGACACCTCAACTGAGAAGTTGTACACATCTCCGCTCCTAGCTATTGATTGCAGACCTAAAGTAATCTTTCATTAAGAAATGTTTTCCATTACTTTTCCTGATGATAAGCAGCCACAGTAATTTATTGATTTATTTGTATTAGTTATCTATTTAAAAGTCGTGCATTTCATTGTAAAGGAAATTTGTCTTTAATTCTAAGGAATAGCTGATATAGGTCTAGAATTTTTAATTAAAACCAGTCTGACGTCAAAGAACCATTGTGCTTTTTCTGTTTAATAAGCTCAAATTTATTTATTTATAATAAATTAACATAAATGCAATTTTAAAAGGTAATTTTAACAAAATCTTATTTTGCTAAATTAGTTTTTTCCTTTATTTATTCTTAATGTAGGCTTTGAGTTCTGCTTTAAATATTTTACATAATATAATAAACGAGCTTTCTTTAATGAAAGATTATATTTTTACTTTTTGGACGCTTATTTGATTTTTCAAGAGGGATGAGGGTAGCTTCGTGTGACGTCATTGCGTTGCCATGACGTCACTCGTGAAGAAGGGTATGAGGGCTCCGAAGGGTTGAGGAAACGCACACAAGTTCATCTTGGATGGAACTACATTTACTATCATTATACATTGATACAAGTTAAAAGTAAACACCATTGACAAACGACACTTCTTTATTGACACTTGAGCTAGCTACTTCTGCTGACAGCTTAAAGATTCGTCAAGGCTTTATCCGAGAAAGACAAATATGCATTTCTTATAAAAGAGTAATATTTTTTGAGAAAACATGAGAAACAAATAAATGCCTTTTCCAAAACAATCAAATCCAAATACTTTAATCAAATTTTAGAAAGGGTTAATTCAATAAATTATTTAAAAAGATTCCACAAATACAATTACCATTTTGAATATGGATCTCATACAATTATTTATCATATGTTTGTTTATTCCAATTAACCTAACCAATTCTTTTGGCTCGATACATATTAGCTGTTTTTTGAAGCATATTTGGTATACGAAGTGTACAAAGTGATCCATTAATGTTCCAGGTCTTTTATTCGAAAATTGCATGCGTATTGAAATTTTTATTAATGATTTTCCAAAAGTAAATCTAGAAAAGTCCAGCTTTTATATTATTTTTTCCTTGATTTCTTAGTATTTATATAAGGGCACGTGCGATCTAAAGATATTCTTTTTACCCTTTGTTTTTTTCATAATTTAGAATAATGTTTATAATTTCAACACTGTTTTTGTTTGATTTCTGTTATTTCATTGATCAATAAGAAATTTTTTAATACGAGTTTATCACTTTTATAAAAGTTTTTATTTAACTTCACTTTTTAGTATATAGGGGTTAAATTTTGCAAGTGAATTTTAAACCAGTTCCACCCAACTAATTGAGCTGAAAATTCCACACACTTTTGGTACTGATGACAATAGAATATAATGTACTCATTTATGTATTTTTTTTTTAATTTTACATGTAATTTCAACCATAATATATTTTGCGCCTAGTACTTATACAACCGTCTGTATTCTAAAGCACAGAAGAGGAATATCCTCCAGGCGTTGAGTTTTTTAATACAGTTACGGCATAGCTGAACGAAGAATGTTGGCTATGATATTATGCTGGGCATCCACTGTGCACGAGGGGTGAACCGCGACCTAAAATTGTGTACACCTACTTCCACTTCCACTTTCATTTCCAAGTAGAAGACAATAGATGACAATAGATTATCTAATGAATTCCAAAGTAATTCCAAATAATTCCAAAGACGGTGTACACCTAATTACAATCGCGGTTTACCCCTCGACTGTGCAAAAGGCCGGCCACACACGTTCGGGTATACTGGCAGGCAACATTCTTCGATCGGCTGTGCCGTAACTGTATTAAAAAACTCACGCCTGGAGGATATTGCTCTTCTGAGCTGGGCAGCACTGTCGATGGTGCCGTAGTTTATTTAAGACCTAAACTTTTCGCGGCTGGACAAGCGCATGTTGCCTTAAGCAGAGTTAAATCTTTAGTGGCCTCCTCATTGAAGAGATAAATAGGTATAAACTCACAAGAAAAAAATCCTTGTAATAATGAAACGTTATCAGAAATCCATAGATTAAGATGTACTAAATAAAAAGAACAAAATAAAATAATTAAAAAAAAAATTTTTTTATACACAAGATTTTATTTAATTCATGTTCTAAAACGAATAAAATAAATTTAGGTTTTCGTTAAGCAATTCAATGCCAAATGATAGGTATACCTTCCTACATATATATTTCAGTAGATCCTTATAAAATAAACGTACTTACTATATTTTTCAGTGAAAATGATTTTATATTTTATATTAAATTATTCGATGAAAAAACGATTGTCGCGAAATGTTCATAAAAGTATGTACCAATTAATTTCATTGGACAGTGAATGATTGATAAGCAAGTAGGTACTTGTTGAAGTATGAATTTTCTTTACAATTTGAGCTATACAAGCTTTTTGGAATCGAATAATTCAACATAAAATATAAAACCATTTTCAGTGAAAAAGATAGTAAGTACGTTTATTTTATAAGGATCTAATGATGTGAAATAAATATGTATGTATGTAAGTAGGTATGTCTACTTAAGTAAGTATTCTTTGAAAATCATTGAAAGTGGATAATCAAAAAATAGTGAAAGTCAAAAGAATGCTGAAAAGATTTTTGAGTCAAAGAAACTGATAGGACTATGATTAGAGCATTATAAACCATCACTCTGATTAGATTTATTGTGTATTAAATAATTAGCTTAATTAGATGGGATGAATTAGATTCTTCATCCTATACCTGACAAACTTTGATTGTTTGATTTTTTTAGCTCGATTGCAAACGCAAACCTAATTTTTTGCCCTATATTTTTATTAAATATACTGATTAATAATACTATAGACCACTCATGAAGTAAATTGAATATTAATTAAATTTTTATATTAAGAACACGACACATCGTATATGTCAGCCATATTGGATCCGCCATTTTATTTTTTGTGATTTTGACCTTAAATTCGTAATCAGCGATATCTGAAATCATATATTTATTTTTATTTAAATTATAAAACTGAATATGATATAATAGCCAGGTTTTTGAGAATGTACTAGTATGTGAGTTTAGGTTTAACTTCTAGATTATAATCTCTCTTTCTATTCATTTCAATACTGAAACCAATGGACCGAAAGATTTTCACTTTTATATTCTATATAATTATTAATTTAAAAAAAGAGGGGGGGAAATGAAAGGAAAAAAATTTTGTTTTATAATAATTGATGTAAAATTTCAAATCAAAATAGGTATAGACAATTAAGTGATTGAATGGAAAATATGTTGTTTAGATTTATTACAATCGAGAATATTAACAATACCTATATAATTATTTATATTAACTTTTTTGTAGGAACCATAATGTCGAGATTTTCATTGAAGAAACTAATAAATGATATATTTATTAACTTAAACAAACTTAAAATCATCAACGGAAAAATTAAACATAATATTTATTCTTTATGTGATTTTTTTACCTATTTACAAATAGTTTTTATAAGAGTAATAAAAAAAATATAGTTTTGATATTTTTTTAATTTTAGAATTACAAATTGAATCAACTTATACCTATATATACATACTATATAATATATTGGTATAATTTCAGAATCAAATTAAATTTATTTTTATTTTATTTATTTTTGTTTATATTAATGTTAGTATTAAACCTCTAGTAGTTTCTACGTTTCTAGCATTATATGAGTTTTCTGTAAGGAAGAGAGGAATACTTCCGGAAGTGGGTGTACTGATCCTCTTCGCATAGTGGCGCCGGGGCGGCCTTCTAACGCTTGGGTCTCAGTCCGTTAGATGCCGTGACCGATATCTTTTTCGCAGTCACTGTTTTCGAACTTTTTGGAACTATCACTTTATCAATCCACGATTTATCACCTAAGGATAATTAGATCGACCTGTTATCTCTGGTGAGATTAAACCAACGTTGTTCATAGATTAAGGGATTTGACCAGAGCACGTGTAGTAGCTTGGTGCCCATGTATTTTCTATGGGTGGGTGTGTGCTGGTGTGCGTGTCCAAGTCCTGGTTGTTGGAAACCTCGTCGTGGCCGGCAGTCGTGCTTTGACCGTGCTGTGACCAGGAATAGTGGTTTGAATGTCGTGCTGAGCCTTGCTTCAGCATGAGCCGGCGATTTGCTCCGAGGGATTTCGGGCCGATGACAGTGCTGTCTTCAAGACTCAATCGCCGCCAGAGGAGTGAGAGTTTGGGTGCTATAGTGCTGCAGCCTGCCCACCGTAGGGCCCTGCATGCGTGAGTCCCAAGCTTAATCGAAGATAGAAACCATCCATGCGAAAGTCTTTTCTAGAACCGAAAAAACGAATCCTATTCCAAATTTAATATAAAAACATAACTTTACGCTTTTCTGGAAAAAGTCTATTTTGGATAATTTATAAAGTTTGAATTAATTATAAGTTTAATATATTCTAACTAGAAATATACATCATTCCAATTATCTCAGAAATGACTGTATATTTTTACTTTTAAAAAAGTGGTTCATGTTAAATTTAAATTAAATTTACTAAATTAAATCGCTTCTAAATTTAGAATAATTTTCCTGTCCATGAACTATTCATTTTAACATTTTAAGTTAGAAAAATATGAATCTGAATTTCCCTAATATCAATTCAAATAAGTGATTTAAAGATTGACTTTCGTGCTTTTGAGAAAATCAGAAGAAATATAAGTTTGATTACTAATTATTTTCTTTAAATTAGTTAAAATAATCGAATCAGTTTTACTTTATAACTTTATCATTAAAAAAGATCATCTACAAAATACCTTATTTTAATAATAATTTAAATTTTAAAATTACCATTATATATCTCAACTTTTGAGAAAGAAGATTTCGTGTATAATCGCTTTCACATATATGTTATTTTTAGAAGTAAAAATCTATAAATACACATCAGAAAATTTATTTCCTTTAATATAAATAAGTATATCTATATAGGTATCTATGTATAGATAGCCGTTCAACTAATCTTAGAATTTTCTATCCCAAAATTGTAGATAAAGAACAGAATTTAGAAAAAATATTATTTTTATAAATAATCGAAATTTTACAAAACAAAAATTCAATTATCAAAAGGTCAGAAATGGACTGTTTTTCTATAATTATTATCAAAAGATTTTAGAGAAAAAATATTTTTCGTAAATATTTATAATTTTTATTTTTATTCAAGGTAATTTCATCTCCGGGACAATCTGTAGCATTATCTATTTTCAAAATATGTATTTGTTTATAGCTACTTTATCATTCCTTTTTAAAGCAAATATTTTTCCAAATTTCGTTTCGTAAAGGGCGAATTTCTCCTGAAACGTTTTGAAATGATTTTTATAAAAGAACTGTATTTATTTAATACAATCAATCGATTATTTCAATATATATATAGTATTCTAAATCAGATCATGAAAAGATTATAATACCTTGGATGGAAATGACATGATTTGAATTTTGATCATTAGGCTCTCCAAAGTGCTGACAAGTTCTGAAATAATACATTTGTAGTCTTACGATGAGAAGCTTCTCTGCTTGTGGGAATTCTTCGGGATTTGCAAATCTAAGAGGGAATACGAAGAAACAAAATGACTGACTTACTGACCAAAAGCATCTTTAAATAATAAATTTATTTTAATGTTTTATTTTTCATGACTATTAATATATTGAATCTGTTTATTATTTCATAGACTTTATGTTTATCAAGTCCTATGGTATGTGTACTGATATACAAAATATAGTATATTCTGCTAAAAAAATTATTAAAATAACATTTATTTAAAAACTATTAAAAGAATAAGTGAAATTATGAATCAACTTCATTCATATAGAAAGACAATCAGAGAGAGTAGGGAGTAATTAATATAACTTTCTTAAAATCCGCTCGTAATTTTTTAATATTTCATCAACTGAATCGTGGAAACTTCTTAGTGTATAAGTGTTAAAACAATGAAAATCTTTTTATCTTTTACTATGAATCTCTCGTATATGCCAAGGCCAAGATCTCTGCATTGGTAAAAGTTTTATTTTTGTCATGGAAATAGTTCCTAGATCGGTTCGAAGAGCAAAGCGAGAACAGACTCATCATACAACATCTTCTGTTATTACAAAGTAAATCATTATTTTGAAACTCTATAAAATCAATCAAGATGTTAAAACTAAATAGTTTTCAATTTTAAATCATTAAACAACAATTTTTTATTGTTTTTTTCATATGATCACCAATTGACCAATTCACTTTTTGCCATAAGCTCTCGTAGTTTAAAAGATATTACACCCAAAACATTCTGTGAAAAAACAGGCCAAGTTCGAAAAAGTAGTGAAATCTAGGAACAGCTAAGTTAAATTCGGCAAGAATAATTAAGGTGAGAGAATAGTACCTATTTTCAATTAAAAAGCATTCTTTCCATTTTGAATGACAATCTAAATTTATGGATTTTAAATTTTTAATTTAAATTATTTTCATGAAACTTGGCTGGACGCGAATTTAGTTTATTTACTCTAACGTCATAATTCGTGACCAGCCAAGTTTCATGAAAATAATTTTAATTAAAAATTTAGATTGTCATTCAAAATGGAAAGAATGCATAAAATGTTTAATTGAAAGTACTATTTTGTCAACTTAATTATGTTTAATTATGCGATTTAACTTGTCTGCTTCCTAAATTTCACTGCTTTTTCGAACTTGGCCTGTTTTTTCACAGAATGTTTTGGGTGGGATTTCTCTTCTTTTTGTAAGTTATTATGTAGCTTTTATTTATATTTATTATTATTTTTTGAGGTAGGTTAATTTATCCTACAAATGTGACCCTTTGATTTTAGAGGTTAAGTGTAGCAAATATTTCATGATTAATTTTCCCCTTTATTAATTAGGGGTTGAAAGTTAGAAAGTCTCTGTTTTTATTATACCTTTATTAGTAGGTACTCCAAACTACCATTAGGCCGAATTTTAGCATCCTAGAGTCATTTCATATATATTAGATGCAAATTTATCCTACAATCTTTACCCCTTCATTTTAGGTGTTGAAAGTTAGAAAGTTTGAATTTTTTGAATTTTTCCTTTGTTTGTGTCCCAAACTCTAAAAAAATCGGCTGCTCATAATGATTATTAGTTTATTTAATTAAAAACGCTCAATCTAGATTTCTAGATGATTTAAACTTCTTTTTTGATAGATAATATAGACGCTTTGATTCGAAACATCATCGCATTTAAAAAGCCCAATCTCCACAATGAACATTTATTTATATTATCATCCTTTTCATATATTTAACACTTGAAGATCCTTTTTATCTCAAATTCATTTATATAATAACAAATGTTTTCACATAGGTACATTTATTTATAGGTATATGTATTTACTCTTTAGATTGAAAAGGGTAATAATTATTTTATTTTTCTTTAAAAGTCGTTATATCTCAATTTACATCATAATTTGATCTTTGGGATAAATAGTGTAGTGAACATCTCACTCTCTCCTACATTACAATTTATATTATTAGATGGTAATAAATCGATATTTTTAGCTTAACCCATTCTTTATGAGTAATCTTTCAGAATAAATCCGATTCTATTCCAAATTATAGGCGAGTTCATAAAATTTGTCGATAACGTTAGCCTGGGTTCCAGAATAATTTATTATTCATATTTGTTTTCAAATGCCCCTTTGCTCATAACGATAGCCAAGACATTTTTTTTAATGCAATCGAATCCAAGAAGGGGCGCACCAGTAAAAACCGTCATGTGCTAAAATTCAATCTAAATTAATACTAGAATTTGTGACTTTGATTGAGACCATGGTTTCCGTAGTCTTTACTTGAGGACTCTTTGAAGTCGTGCTTGGTGCAAGACTTATCCAATGCTTCATCTGTTTCGCATTGGATAAAGTAAAAATGGAAAAATGGCCTAAGCCTTTTTTGTAGGGTAGTCATACCCTTAACGGATCTGCCAGGTTGGTTGTCTAAATGCCAGGGGCTCCCGCTCCCATGATACGAGCTGTTGCTAATAAATGATCTGACTGATGCTGCTACTGGCAAACAGCTAGCGTCCTGCGACAGGTTTGAACATGATTTTTGAGTCTGGTGATCCTTCCCCCACCCTCTGCTCGGTAGTCAAGTCTGCGCGTCCGTCATTTCGTATGTACCAATCCTCTGCAGTAGTCTCCGCGATAGCGACGCATCGGAAAAATGCCAAGAGGTCAGATGGAGCAACGGCTTAAACTCAGGTTTCTTGGGAAACTGGGGAAAACTGCCACAGAACCTTGCATCCTGGACGACCCTCAATGTCAAAAACGAACGAAAACAAGGTAAAAGAAATAAGGAACAAATTTATTTGTAAAATTAAGAAAATTTGAATTCGCCACAAGCGTCTCTTATTTCTAAAGATTCAGATTTTCAACCATTTTTAAATTCACTCTTATTACGTTACTACACAATATATGATGAAATGTTGTAGCATTAAAAAGTTTGTTTTTTTTGCTTTGTATTTTAGAAAAAAGTACATATTAGGTATCTCAAAAACGGTGGAAAGTATTTATCTTTCGCTCTATTAGTTATTTTTGTAAAAAAAAAACTTTAAACGATAAAAAAATGTTGTGGCCGCAGTAATTTGGGCTCAGTGCATATACCTTTAGGGGCCAATCAGTATTTCGCACGACGGCGCAAACGGGACTTTGCGCGTCCCTGTTAATCATGTTATATTGTATATTTTATTTTGATGCCTTATTTTGTTATCAGAAAACATAGAAAAAGTGAAAAGTTATAGACAATCTGAATATGATTTGATAGTTATCTTTAATTTAAAGTAGTTTATATTTTCCAAATATTTTGTGAATTTATTTTATTTTAATTAATTAATTTATTTTTTAAATCACAATCTAAGATTATTTTAAAGAAAAAATATTAAAGGGGCGGGATTTCGAAGACTTTCATCAAACTGAGAAAATCTACCGCACAGCCTTGATCAAAACATCCATTCTAGAATCCGATATCAAAATGCTGCCTCAACAAAAGCAATCTCCTTAGTTGAGCAAAAAGTGAATAAATTTTCTTACTTAATCTTTTTAATGTGTTTTAATATGTTTGAACATGATTTTTTTGTTTTAATGTAATTTTTGAATACAACTATTTAACTAATTATCTACTGTAAAATAAATTCAAAAATCAGGTCTATTCAAAACTGTTTTATGTGGCCTCCTTGGGAAATGGACATTGTCAATGTGGCCTTTAAAGTAAAAAAAGTTCCCCACCCTTGATCTATAGCCAATTATCTTTGCAAAAGAAAGTGGAATAAATTTTTTTCTATCCTGCATTTAGTTTTACGTCTGATAAATAATAAGTGATGGAAAATATTACACTAATAAAACATATACAAGAAAATTCATTCAAAATATAATTTACAAATAATATTAATTTAACGTTTAATAATACATATATAAATAGCTCTGACATTATCAAAATGAAATTTAATTATATTAATACTTTTTGAATAATTATTTATGGATTTAGTTTATTCAAATAAAACATTATTTAACATAACTTATTCTGGTATATATTATTCTCACAAAGAAATTCGTTTTATATCATAAAAGTGTATATTGAGGATTTTTTCTGATAAATACATATGGTATATATATAGAAATCACTCATATTTATTTTGAAAATAAAAATTGTATCGACCCTTGACATTGAAAGATATTACCAAATCTCATTTCATTTCTATTTCTATCTATTTTTTCCCTCAAATATCTCCATTGCGAATATCCTTTTGGAATTCAATCTCTTTCCATAGTAATTAAGCCTTCTGTGCTAAATATTGGATTAGAACCATTTAGACCTTCAATACCAAGGGCAACCAAGGTAGAATGTTCCCTAAGCAAACCATAGTTAGATGCTCTTTAATTAATAAATAAATACTTTATGATTTATATACTATAAGTATATATAAAAATCTTTTATTAAAAAACAATCTTCAAACGTTTATTAAAACATACATATAAAAGATAAATGCCAATATTAGAAGCTTTAAAAATTACTAAAGAAATTTAAGAGAGATGGTCTACTACTAGATCCGAGATGTTATGGATTATTTTTTATGATGTAATAAGAGTTGTTTCACCTCTTCGGGAATCGAACCCGAATACCAAAATAATGCAATCCGGGTACTTGGCTTGATATCCATATCGACATCCACATCTGTCATATAGGACGCGGAAACATTTTTTATTCAAAGAATTGATCTAGTAGTGGACCATCTCTCATGAATTTCTATAGTAAGTTTATTAAAACACCAAACGTTTAGGGAGAATTTTACCTTTATCAAAGGAATTTGAATAAATTTCAAAAAAGAAAACACTTGCGCTATAAAACGAACATAAAGCAACAGTAAACAAATAAATATTTTGCATATAGACAATGATATAAATTATCTTGGTCATGAAATGAAAGAAATACATATATATCAGTGGCGTGCTGTCCATGGATGCTGTGGATGGGGATCCAAAAAATTTCAAACATTTAGAGTATTTTTATGAATATATATTATAAGGTCGACTTCAAAATTTCATTAGATCTTTAAATTTTCAAATTATTATCCATTATTTCAAATATTTCTATAGAAAACATTTTTTGTTTTGAAAAGTATGTACATATTATATTGGTTCTCTAAATGAAATAAAATTGTTACATAGTTTCAAGGGGCAATTAAAATGAATGATTTTTCTGAAAAGGGTCAGGATAAAAAGTTTGAAGTCCCTGCCTGCTAAACTTATTTCCAGTTCAAGCATGTCAAAGACAAGTCCGGACGAGTTTTAATCTAATAAAAATTGTTCTATCTGAGAAACTGTTAAAATAGTAAAAATACAAAAAAGGAATAAATAAAGATGATTCAAGAATCTTTGGACTAATCAATTTCTAAGAACTTTCAATATATAAGATCGAAAATAACTAAAAGTGCTATCAACAAGTGGACAAGTCATAGCTTGCTTATAACAATAGAATTAGGAGAAATTTAAGATTTTCTCATAGGACAAGCTGATTCATTGTTGAAGATGGTCGATTTCCATCTCAGGGAGTGTGGAGTTTAAGTCAAAAGATTTAATTTCTGCCTCCTACCCTCACTCACACAAAGCAGTATCCATTTGGGACGAAGAAACCAAAATATATTTTTAAAAAATCTAATGTTAAATTTGAAAAATAACGAAAATGATGCCGTATTCGATTAAATTTGCAAAAAAAAAGCGAAGATTAAAATAAAATTCAAAAAATGAAGGGTACTTTTTTGGACAGCATCCTCTGGTTGAAAACTCACCAATCGCTACTGATATATATATTAATATATAAACATTTACTAAAAATTATTTTTCTAAAAAATGTTGACAAACAATTATTAGAAATCCAGTCCATATCTGACCTTTTGTTAATTGAATTTTTGTAGGCCTTGGGGAACTAATCCTAATTCTTTCCAGAAATATTATAAAATAATAAATAAGGGAACAACAATCCAGCAACCTGTATTGAATGTCAATTATATATTGAATTTTTGCTGTTTAATATTTCGAGCATTTCTAAAACATTCTCTTTTATCAATGGAATATAGTTTCTTTAAGAAGGAATAATAAAGCAAGTGCGATTGATTATAATACTGATACGTTTGAATATTTAAGATACAAACATTTAAAAAAAAAACTTTCACAAATATAAAATAAAAGTTTATTAATTACTTACCCTTTCGTTTGCTGCCTTGATTTGAATAAAATGTTAAGTTTCACACGCCGATTTCCCTACAATGATGCAATGATAGGTTATTTCAAAAGTGTTTCAGAATCTATACTGACAACTAACATAACTTGTTTCAAAGCTTCAAAAAATTTAGGAAAAATCCTGTAGATTAAATTGAACGTTTTTGTGTCGAGGGTAGCAGAATTTTTACATATTGAAGGAGACAATAAAAGAGTGTGTCTTCTTCTGGAATTATAAATTTTATTTATAACGAGACTATAGTTTCGAGGGCTTTGCCCTCTTCATCAGTCTATTACAATTGATTCAGAGGAATTGATGTATGAATGGATAGTGAGATTTTCACATGGGTAACCTATGTATGTATGTCATTGACAATTCATAGGTAACCTATGTATGTATGTCATTGACAATTCATAGGTTACCCATGTGAAAGTCTCACTATCCATTCATACATTGATTCCTCTGAATCAATTGTAATAGACTGATGAAGAAACTATAGTCTCGTTTTACATAAAATTTATAATTCCAGCAGAAGACAATCTTTTATTGCTCCTACCATCCTGTAGATTCTTAACAAGCCCCTAGATTTAGATGGCAGTGTGACTTTTGTTGTAATTAAATTACCTAGTCCCTCTTTAAGAATGTCCAGATGATTGAAAAAACAAAATCAATATAGTGAGTGACACTTTTACTTCATACCGTCAAATGAGGCAGCCCTTTGAGTATAACTTTGGTACATTCAAAATAAAAGTTTTTAATTTCTATATCTGATCCATGAGATGAAAAATTTAAAAAGTTTCACTGACTGGTAAGGGGTAGGTATTATTAAGCATTCATGTCTATATTGCATTTTCGTCATATTTATCCTAAGAGCTCTGCACACTCATCAAGGAGTTAAATTGCGCCAATTTACTCATTGTAAACTTCGGGGTGCCCAGATCATTTATAAAATGATAAAAATCAAGTGTCTTAATTTAAATTTAAATATCTGTCGAAAATGGTTAGTTTAGCTTTACATTGTCCCTTGATAGTGTAAATTCATCCCAAAGATCGTTGTCCTTCAGGTGATTTCTTTAATAGCAAATGCTACAGGCCAAGAAATGTTTTAATTTCATCTGAATCATCATCATCATCATTATGTTTTATTTGTGAAACATTGAAAATTAGTTTTAATACAGAAATTTCACAGATATTGATTAGTTTCTTATGTGAAGGCAAAATGCAATAATTAATAATTAAAATTAGCCAAACAATAATTCTATTTAAATAAATACTCAGATTTTTAAATCTAAATCTCTTTAAAAGATCCGCTTTTTTTAATATTTTTTAATTTTAAATATGTATTACTCTACTAAATAAAATAATGCATAGAGTCTTATTTCAGCAATTTGCTCATCCCCAAATAAACCTATAGGTATGTTTCTTTCCATTGATTGAAATGTTTATTTTACGCCCTTGAATGAAGAATAAAAGTCAATGGCATTTACTACGGTTTCAAGTCCAATTATATTTAAGTATAAGGTCAGCGAAATTTTTTCTATTAAAATTGCGTGTCGTGGCATCCCTACGTGCTTTCGGCGTTCATATTCTTCCTGTTTTGAATTTGTCTACGTACTAAATAGCAACTCGTCTCTAATGGTGATTGGGCCATGTGGAATAATTTTAGAGGCGATAACACCTGTTTGGATAAGAAACGGTTACTCGAAAGACGTCACTGCAATTAATAACAATTATTATATTTCCCTCGTAATGTATTCGCGCCTTGTGAAACCTTCAGCTTTTAAATTCTAACTGCTCCCGCATTATTTATTCCCTTAAGTAAAAATCCCGATTTATATTTCAAGGTCGTATCTACGACTACGCCTACGCCAATAGAATATTTTTCTATGAATTTACAAATATATTTAATGAAAAATAAAACTCATTATTCAATTTAAAGACTTGTTTATTTACATGAATAATGGCAAGGAAATTATCTTTTAACGAGATTATAATTTCTGTTTTACTTATGGAAAGTGATGTAGGTTTTAGGTGAAACATGATGTTAGTTAATAGAGTAAAGGGTGTGTAGTTTCACAGTGAATGAAATAAAACTCAAAGAGGTTTAAATTAACCTCTTTGAGTTTTATTTCATTCACTGTGAAACTATACACCCTTTACTCTATTAACTTATAATTTCTGGGTTAATATTAATATAAATTCATTGTTATTTGATGTTATTATGTGTAAATACTATATATGTATATTTATATCTATCTATCTATTTGCACACAAACTCTCCATTTCGATGAAGTGTTGGGAGCCTATAAGTCGCTGGGAATGATACTTGTACTGATATAGGACATTTTAAAAAAAAAATATCAAAATTAATGGTACCCCTTGTTATTTTACCCTTGAAAATTACTGATCGGACTTGCTAAAAATTCAACCATCTATTAGCAGACTTAAGAAAATGTAATCCCTCAATGATTAGTTAGAACCGAAATATCCAACATTTGACTGAAAATCATTAATCATTAAAATACTTTTTCTTGTTATACATATTCGTTTCAAGCATTAGGATGTTCTCTCTGTTCTGGCAAATTATTCATTTGCATAGTTTTCCTTCAAAATATAAATTATTATTTAAAAACAGAAAATATATTTTGATGTTAATCAACTTCTTATAAATACAATTTTCTATAAATATTAATATCATCAAGTTTCTTTTAATTGACCTTCTGCTTAATTAGTGAAAACGGAAAAAATATTAAGTCGTTCTTAAAAAATTAACTTTTTAACAACTTACCAACTGGTACACCTAGACTAATTTTCTTATCAGAATTCAATTTGACATTTTTTATTTTTTCATTCGTTAAGCTAATATACATATGTATAATATACTTTCAACTACATGTTTATATATTATTATATTTTTCATTCTAAATGATTTTTAGGACCATTATGGTAGATAAAAAAGTAACTTTCAAATGAATAATTAATTCATTAAATATAAATAAATTTTTTAATTAGAGCATAACTGCCTATAGGTATCTTTATTTTTTAAACAAGTCATAACAACTACTTTTTAGCTATTTAAAATACTATTTGTTAATCAAACAAACTATCATGTTTGCAAAAGAATTAAAAAACAAATAAAATTGATTCATATGGCCATATGAAAACAAATTAAAAAAATATGTACACACATTAAATAAAAAATATCAACTTGAAATATAATTACTAAACAAACAAAACTAGTACCCTGAGGAAGAGATGTTGTGATGCAATGAAAAATACTTGAAGTTTTACTAAAGAAGTAGAATTCTACAAGATGCTTCTGAAATGTCCTTCCTCTTATAATATCATATTTTTATAGAAAGAAAATTCACTTTTAGAGGAGCTATTGGGTATTGACTGTCTAGATACTGACAGTCCCCTATACTCTTAAGGAATTGGGATGTGGTGCCAAAATGTATCTATTTCCAAAACAAATAACTGATTAGATTTTGGGCTTTCTAGCTTCAGAAACTCCAGTTCAAAATACAGAATATTAGAAGAAAATCGAATCTCAAAATAGGGAAATATCGAAGGGCTGTAACTATTGAGCTGAAATTCGGCACACATGTACTAGTATGCATTAATAAAATGCTCATTTGTCCTAAATTTAATTTTTTTATCTCAAATTGTGCGCTGACTAAAAATTGCTAAATCAGTGAATTTTGTGCACATCGTACGAATCATGAAAAAGTTTCCAACTTTTTCCTCTGATTTTAATTATGGGCCAAGCAGTCGAATTTAATTCACAATAGTGTTTTATTTATTTTATAATTTTTAAATAAATAAATTTGTTTGAAAATGGCTTTGTTAATTCTAGTATGTGTGTCTAATGTACCACGAGGAACCAGGAATACTTTGGACAAACCGATAATGGTTTTGTAAGAAAAACTTTAGCCTATTGCAAAAGTTACCTATCTACAAAGATTGATCAAATTTTTAAGCCAAATACACTAGTGAAAAATCAATTACAAAAAAAAAAAATTAAATTAAACAAAAAAAATGTCCACCGGTCTCCCCTATCTATCTCTAAGTAATACAACATTTTAACTTTAGAACTCCTTAAGTGCAATGATTATTTTGTGAAATTAAAAGGAAATATATATCATTTATTAATTATTATGTCTATAGCCTTGGCATGGAATCGAATCGTATTCCCAAAGGGACTTCATTATTAAATAATTAAGGAGAAATTTCAATTTCAAGTGCCAATTGAGAATTAAGTGAATAATGAAGGGTTCATAAAAACAATTAATGAAGAACATTACGTTTGCCGTTCTCTGATACTACCAATTCAAGGACTATAAATTGAGCTTTTTTTTAATGAAAATAAATTTCAAATAAATCTACATTATATATATATATTTATATATATATATATATATATATATATATATATCCAAGTAGATTGAAAATAAAAGTCAAAATATATTCTTTATGCAATTGACTATTATTTTATAACCTTGAAATTCTTAACCTTGAAAGTTAATAGTTAGTTACGATAGACAATATTATTAGTTTTTATTAGTTTGGAAGCTAAAGAATTTTAAATATAGATACCGATTACTATTTTTTAGAAGTGAGTCAATTTCTCCTTTGAGAAGTTGACTCTAGAAAAATTAAAATGAATGTTCCAATTAATACTTAACTGATAATATGAGAAACGGTTTGTACTTTCTTTAGTTAATATTTCTAACTCCATAGCTTCGTGTATAGAAATATTACAAGACGGGCACCCTCACGGGATTATTAGATGACCAAAATTAATATCCTCTGAAAAAAAAATACTCTGGGCTCAAAAATGTTTATACCCCTCCACCCTCCTCCCCTTAATTTTGGGTCGATATGCACCAAAAAAAATTTAATCAGTTCTTAATCTCAATGCACCAAATGTGAAATTTGGTTTTGATATTCACACTAGTTTTTGAGCTAGCTCGATCACAAAAATTTGGTAACGCACAGACTAACAGAATAACACCCTAACAGACTAACAGACATTTTGACAAAACAATTATTATCTCGAAAAATATAATTTTTTGATGTTCACTTATTAGGGCTGTTTTGTAGACCGTAATCCCATGGTTGCGCTCAATTTTTTTAATCAAAATAGTTTTAGCCGTTTTTGAGATATTTCGAAAAAGAGAACCAAAAAAAACACTTTTTTAATGCACGATTACAATACTTGACCATACCCTGTATGGTCAAGTAAAAACTCCTGTGTTTAATAGTTTAACTATAAACCAACACCGCTTTCACTAAATGTTATTTTAAGAGAAGTTTAAAGATTTTTTTTCGTTTGTAGCAAATATGGTACCGAATGTACCGACATCAGACTTCTATCCGAAACGTGAACATATTTATATTTTCTTAAATTTATTATGACAAATTTTTGTGTCATAATCAAAAATATCATATCAGCCCGCTTGACTACATTAATTAAAATTGAAAAATTGAAATGAAAACACTTTTTCACATTTCATAGCAAATTAATAAGTAAAGTTAGGTGATTTAATCACAATCCCCTCCGCTCGCAGGTCAGCTATCTGATTTTAGCATCAATATGTTTTTGCAGAATCCTAAAAAGTGAGCATGCTAAATTTGGTCTATATCGAACAAATTGTTTAGAATTTAAATATTTTTTCTCCTTTTCTGCCCCCACGCGATTATTTCGGATAGTTAATTTTTGCAACATTAATTTTGCAGTATCCTATAGAATAGGCGTGCTAAATTTGGTCCAGATTGAACAAAATGCTTGAAATTTGGATATTTTACTCCCTCTTTCGCCCCCCAAGCACTCATTTTGGGTAATTGATTTTTCTTGCAATAATTTTACGGAGTAAGCCTACTAAATTTTATCCAGATAAAACAAATAACAATAATGTATATAATATATTTTGTTCCCTCTTCCGTCCTTATGCACTCATTTCGATTTGTTAATTTTTGTAGCAATAATTTTGCAGTATCCTAAAGAATAAGCATGCTAACAATTTTCTAGATCGAATTTAGAATTTATTTATTATTTAGAATTTAAAGATTTTGCTCCTTCTTCTCCCATACGTTCATTTTTCGTAGTTGATTTTTGTAGCAATAATTTTACAAAATCCTTAAGAATAATCGTGCTAAATATGAGTTGAACAAATAGCTTAACATTTAAGAATTTTGCATCCTCTTTTGCCCCACATGCTCATTTCCGATAGTTGATTTTTCGGCATTAATTTTGCAGTATCCTAAATAGTAAATATGCTCAATTTGGATCAGATCGAGCAAAGGCTTTAGAATTTGAATATTTTGCTCCTCTATCTCCTCACCCACCCATTAGGGGTAGTTGATTTATGCAACAATAGTTGTGTATTAACCTGAAGAGTAAATGTGTTCAGATCGAGGAAAGGCTTTAGAATTTGAATATTGTGTCCCTCTTTCGACTTAGTCACCCATTTCAGGTAGTTGATATATGCAGCAATAGTATTTTTTTTTTTTTGAATTAACTCTACAAAATTTGATCCAGATCGGAAGGAGTTTTAATTTTTTTACTTCACTCTCATTTTGAGTAGTTTTAACTAGCTAACTGGTCGAATTTCCAAAATTCCTGAAATTATTTATTATGTATGTTGAATTTTATTAACTTAAAAGCAAGTAGATATCCTACCCTTCTTAATAGATCATTTATAATCAATGTAAACAGATTTCAAAGACATTTTTTATACATTTCCCTATTAATAATTACATTAATATTCGAAGATTCAATAATTTTAATTTTTTAAACCCTCCCATTTCAATTTTCCCGTAATTATCACAAACTCTTGTAAGATTGTGTAGTTATAGGTAAATATAATTTTGTAAAAAGAATAACAATAAAATTTTTGATTGAACTAACTTCTATATTATAGAACTAATAATATTAATTGTATGATATAGGATATTAACCTCTCAAAATTTCGATCCAAGTTTTTGAATTTAGAGATTTTTTTAATTATAAATTAAAATTAAGAAATTTATTTAAATCATTTAAATATAACACTTAAGTTCAACAATTTTCAATTCTAATTTCTTATTATATATTCACTTAGTTTTTGATAAAATTAATTATTATTTTTAAGTATTTTAGAATGTAAATTAATGTCTGTATCTCGCGCATGACTTGATGTACAGGAAATATCATTTCAACTTGATCAAAGTTTTCTTAAATAAATAATATTGATTTGTTTATTTAAATTATTTGTATAAAGTTATACACGTCTAAAGAAAATGTTAGTAAATTGAAAGTTTTTGTGCCGAGGGTAGCAGAATTTTTATATATTGAAGGAGACAATAAAATTTATAATTCCAGTAGAAGACACACTCTTTTATTGTCTCCTTGAAAATGTTAGTAATCAAAACATAATTTTTAATATTTTTTTAGTCATTTGAAAATTTTCTCTGTACATTTAATTTGACCTCTGACAAACTCCATCGATTCTCATTACGTCTATTTTTTTACAACTCAAAAAACTATTCAATATTTTTACTTTATCCAATGCGAAGCATGGGTAAAGTATTGTAATCGGTCTCGCGGCAAGCTCGACTTCAAAGAGTCCTCAGGTAAAGACTACGGAACCCATGGTCTCAATTAAAGTCACAAATTGTAGTATTTATTTAGGTTGAATTTTAGCATGTGACGGTTTTGCCAAAAATTACATGGCGTCTCGTCCAGAGGCCAAAAAGTGCGATTTTTTCAGGAAGTGCGTGCGGATGTATGTATGTATGTATGTTACGTTTTTTTCGTCCACATTTTTTTCCACACTTTTGAACTAATTGAAATGAAATTAAAAACCTACTATTATTTTAACAAAATGAAGGGCTGATTAGTTTTTGGTACATATCGGTTCACAAATATTACTTTATTTCAGTACTTTTTTAGTTTTTTTCTAAATATTTTAAAAATGACTAACCAATTTTGATGAAATTTAATATTGTAATTAAGTAGTTTTTAAGGAATTTGGTGTTGGTACTTGGTGAAACATTTTTTAAAATTATTGGATAAAAATACTTGGTAGGTTTCAGATTTTTTAGAGTCAACCGAAATAAAATTAGCTCTCTCAAATAAAACGAATATACTAAATAATCAATTAGAAGTTAAAAAAAGTACAATCATTGATTACATTCTTTAAATATTTGCAAATTTGTTTTGTGTGTAAATTCTCATTTCTCAGAAGACCATTCAAAATTAAAAAAAAAATAGACTTCTCCCTCCACTAATTTTAAATATTTACCCTTTTGTTATCTTGAAAATAAATTTTACCATTGAGTTGCATTCAAATTCGAAATCCTCTTTTCTCAAAAGCCCATTCAAAATTAATCCAAAGTAGACTTCCTACCTTTTCTCCCTCCACTAATTTTAAATATTTACCCTTTTGTTATCTTAAAAATAAATTTTACCATTGAGTTGTATTCAAATTCGAAATCCTCTTTTCTCAAAAGGCCATTCAAAATTAATCCAAAGTAGACTTCCTAACTTTTCTCCCTCCACTAATTTTAAATATTTACCTTTTGTTATCTTAAAAAAATAAATTTTACCATTGACTTGTATTCAATTTCTACTTATTCAGGTCAGTTACTTTCTGTATCTCCTGAAGATGGGTTAGTCACCCGAAATATATATATCGAGATTAAAGATTCTCTAAAAATAAATTCGTTTTATTTTTTTATATCTTAATGTGAAACCTACCAAGTATTTTTATCCAATAATTGTAATTAAGTATCTCGAGGAGCACAAAAAGGTCATATAAAGTTTTTTTGAAAAATTATTTTTTAAAGTACTTTACCCTAGAATAAGATAGTACATTGGATAAAGTTCAGCAACATTCCGTTGCAGTTTATTTTAAACTCTCTTTTAGTATTAAAATTTTTAAATTAAAAATGTTATGCCTATTGAAGATCTCTCTCCTACATTACTCAAAACATGTATTTTGGTGTCTTTGTTCTATATAATAATGATGAGCTTACAAATAATTATATTTCAATAAATAGATATATGTTAAAAGATTTTCTGTGACCATGTGTAATAAGTGCTAAGAAGAACCAAGGCTAAAATGTTATTCTATTATAAGACCTTTTAATAAAGAAGCGGGTGCCTCCTTAAATTAAACCCTGACCTAACTTCAACTTGAAACCAATGTGTTTGCTTTATTTAATTTTTATTTCCTAATAAATGTGTAATTGCAAATGTTTTAGAACATAATATAAAAATATGTGATAAAAGAAAAAAAATGTGTTATGCTTCAGTGATTTCAAGGTACTATATATGTTAAATAACATATCGTATTTCCGTTGAGGATTGCATATAATTGAACTAACTGTTTCTTTGTATATTTCTCCCACAAGCTCGTTGCAAATAAAATGTTTTTCCAGCCATGTGAAAAATCTTTAAAAACGGAAAAGAGCAAGCTCGGGTCAAGGGATCCGGAAAGGGAAAAGACACACTGAGAGGCGACTTAGTAAACTAATAGTTCTTAACTTGGGGAAGACCAAAATAAATGTTATTTGGCCAACTCATGACTTTGCTATCTCCCGCACGTACATTAAAATAAAATAAAAAAAAATTAATCCTATTATTTTCCCATTAAGTCTCACAGAGTTCTATTCTAAAAAGTAACTGTGTAAAAGTTGATTTAAGTCAGACAGAGGGTTCAAATTTTTAAAACGCTTAATTTTCAGTCTGATTTCAATAAAAATCTAATCAGGGCTTATTCTCAATATAAAATATTTACATATAAAATTTCATTTGGATACGATGGTTTTTGAGAAAGAGCGTTCACAAAATTTGGTAGCACACGCACTCATCCACTCAATCACTCAGTAGCAGACATTAACAATAAAGTGTCTGGAGCACCGAGCGATGCTCGGTAACTTTTTACATCTAAATAGCTTAATAACTCAGGACACTTGATAAGTACACCAATTTAAAAAAAAATCGTTAGTGCGGCTTTTGAGAAAAATAAAAATAAACGAAAAATCTTTCATGTAAATTAACTTCATGTATTCCGATTTCAAGCAAAAACTTGCTGGCACTCCTTCTAGCCTATATCGATCTTAAGTTTCGAATTTCGTAACTCTGAGATTTATGGTTACGAAACGCAGGGGGGTACATTCTTACGTAAGTAAACATCAACTTTCGGTACTTCTATTTTAGCTAAAATCTTGTGGTACTTCTTGTAGCCTCTAGATAGCTTAAGTTTCAAATTTCAAGGCTCTGCGACTTACCGAAGACGAGATATGAATTATTTATTTAAAATATTTATTTTGCAACATGACTAATTTACACCCCCTTCCTTTATTTCAATCAGATTAAAATTTATACAAGACTAAAAACTCATGATACTTGATAAGTACACCAATTTTTAGAGCAATCGTTAAAGCCGTTTTCGAGAACTCGATTCTATATATACAAGAATTGATCATTTAATAATATAGGATAATAGATTTAAAGTTTCTTTTTGCCGAGAGTAGCAGAATTGTTATATATTGAATCATCATCATCATTGAGTATACAGTCCTAAGACTGGTTTGATGCAACAATCCGTCTCCACTCGACTCTGTCCTCCGCCAGCTGTTTAACCTCTCTAAATGTCTGGCATCCCATATCCCCAATTATTTGGTTGAAATATTCTAATCTGGGTCTTCCCCTTCCCTTTTCTTTCCCACCTCCCTCCAAGATATCCCTAAGCAGTCCCCCATGTCTCAGTGTGTGCCCCATCATCTGACCTCTTCTCTTCTTCAGACTCTTCCACAAGGTTCTTCTTTCTCCGATTTTTCCAAGAACTTCTTCATTTGTAATTTTATCCATCCATTTGATATTCATCATTCTCTATATATTGAAGGAGACAATAAAAGAGTGTGTCTTCTGCTGGAATTATTTAAATTAAAAATTTATAATTCCAACACTTTTAATGTCTCCTTCAATAAAAACTAGGTTAGGATGAAACAGATCTTGCTTCGATCTAGACTTCCGTCCCGATTTTTGGTCTCGTAGATTGCATCAGTGTACCGGGAAAAAATGTAATCATAAGTGAATGTAAACAATTTCAGAGTCTCACTTTGGTTGCATTGATATAAATTTGATGAATTACACAGAGAGCTTAGATCGCTCATATTCGACCTATAAATTTATCCTGCCCACTATGATATCAACTCTCTCTCATAAAGATAGACTTCGCTGCTATAGTGACAAACGAAAGTGTAATTTTATTATGTTTAAACAAATTTAATCTCATATTTGTTTCTTTTATAGCTCAGGTATAAAAAAATTGAAAAGTTCCTTATTTCAGTTGATTAGAAAAATATAAAGGTAAACTTATATTTTGAAACGTATCAATTATTCAGGGTTCTCACTGAAATAATATTCGTTCTTAGTGTAGCTTAAGAAAAAATCAAGAAAATAATAGTAGTTTTTTTTTAATATTTTTCAAAAATGCCTTTCGAAAATTCTCGGTCCCGCTATATTACAATCCTTTTTTCTGTAAGGTCTCACTTGCACACTCATTTATCAGATTCTAATGGAATTTATTATTTTCTAAAAAAGATATGAGGTATTTTTTACGATAGTTTTATAATAGTTTTATCTTTTTATAATCCCAAAATTTTCACATCCATATCTTACAGTCATAACTTTTTATCTTTGAAATTTCATGTTTCTAGTATTAATATAGTTTACTTTTCCTTCATAATTTATTATGACAAACAGACAGAAAGATAAATGACAAAATAAGATCAACAGAATTTTGGTCGTACACCTATGGAACCCTAAAAAGTACACTTCTTGATTACTAATAAACCAATAATAAATATATTTCACTCGGTACAATAAGCAAGAAATGTAAATTCACTCAGAAAATTTAAGTATTTTTTTTTTGTTTTATCTTGTTTAGAAATTTTTTTTCAAAACTATTTTTTCTGTCTATACATATATCTGTCCATCTAACTGAGTGGGCTCCAATACTCATGATAATTCAAAAATAAGCTGACGTGTTCTGATGTGCCCATCCACTTGACTTTACCATACAACCTGGCCCCTCACTTATATTTAATATTAAATAAAATTATTTATAATCATGTAGGAGAGGGGGTTAGTTTTTGCATTTTTAGACTCCTGATTATGTATACAAAATTTGGTTGAGTTTGCTCAAATGGCCTAGATTTTTAATTTTTATACCCCCCCTCCACCCCCCCCTTAATTTTGAGTAGATATGCACCAAAATCTAATCAGCTCTTAATCTAAAAGGATCAAAACTACGTGTGAAATTTGCTTTCGATATTCATACTAGTTTTTGAGCTAGCTATTCCACAAAAATTTGGTAACGCACAGACTAACAACCAGACAACCAGACAGACTAACTAACTAACAGACATTTTGACAAATCAATTATTATCTTAAAAAATATAATTTTTTCGATGTTCACTTATTAGGACTTTTTTGTAGACCGAAATGCCATGGTTTCGCTCAATTTTTTTAATCAAAATAGTTACAACCGTTTTTGAGATATTTCGAAAAAAAACCCACTTTTTTCATGCACGATTACAATACTTGATCATACCCTGTATGGTAAAATAATAGAAAGTCGAAGAAAGTTCGTTCTGTTTACAAAATGTTGTGTTTTCAAAACGAAGTGTTCGTTTTTGGGTTTTTTATAATAACTTCAGAACGTGTTGAAGAATTACAGAAAATTAGAAAAAAATATATTGTCATATCAGAACCATCCCTAGTAGCATAATGTTTCAAACTATAGTATATAGGGCTATATAGATTCTCGAAATCTATATAGTTACTAAATTTTGTGCTACTAGGGATTAAGCTGAATGAATTCTTTAGCATATAAGTTTGTTCTACTGAACTTCATCTTTCCGACAAGTTTCAATTTTCTATATCATATTCTTCGGTGATAAATAATAATTGTCAACCACTAAAATGTGTACAGAACGTGACCCTGGAAAGAGTTTCTTTTTTCCTTCATTTTTTTTTTTTAATTCGACCATTTTAATTTTCTGGAAGATAATCAGAATTTGTTATATTAGATACACACTAAATCAATTAAAAATAGAAAACAAAATAAAAAATTCATCATTCTCCCTGTGTGGTCCTCTCGTAAGATACCATAAAACTATGTTTACCAAAAAATAATAAAAATAAAAGAAGCAGATGAAATAACTCTTTTCATTTCGAAATTAAATTCCTCATTTAGGAATTATGATAGTTTAATTAAATTTTCTGATTAATTTTATTACTTTTATAAAAGAAAATTATTCTCTAATATCCAGTTATAAAAGATTAGATTATTGTTTCTATTAATCCGACTTTAATAATTAATTATAGTCCAAATTTTATAGATTTAACATTAGAAAAATTACGACCTCCCGATTCTAATAGTTGAGTATATAGCTTTAATTTAGCTTTCTCTAAATTATACTTTATAAGTCCCAATAATGATTCGAAATTGATATTGTGCAGTGATGAGAAGCCGAGATCTATTAGAAGCCAATGGTTTAAAGATTCGTTGAGTTTTAAGTGAGTCTCATATAAATAGATTAACGACTTTGACTTCGGCGATTGGCAGTTGAACTGACAGCCGGGGAAATCGGGAAATTGAAAGAACCTTAAGTTTCAACTATGATACATACACTGAGAGTTCTCAAATATCGCTCATGGCATTTTTTCCTATCATTTCATTAAAGAAGAAATATGTCAAAACAAAGATATTAGTTTAGTCATGAGAATTTGTATTATTCTGACAAATCTTACAAGATTTTTTTTTCTTTTAAATTTAAGTTTGAATATGGACTCTACAATTTAAAAAATATCATTTTATTTCAAATAATTGGCATAGGTATATAACAAATATTTTTTAAATAAATAATTTTTCAGAAAATAATACATATTATTTTTATTTTATTTATTTTTTTTATTAATAGCTAATATTAAGACAAATAATTAAAACTAGAAAGCAGATTGAGAAAATACTACTTCAGGACTAAATTTTTGTTTAAGAAATGAGTAGATATAATCACAATCATCCCTAAACTAGTTTGATGACGTGAATATCAAAGTTGGAATTATTTATGACAAACTCTTATAAATCCATAGGCCAGGGAGACAGGCAAAACCTGTTGAATTCAATAAAAATAAATTTTTTGTTCATTGTGTTTAAAAATATATGAAATGTGGAAAAAATCAATTTCAACCGTCATTTTTTTCTCTCTGTGCATCTGTCTGTCTGGATTCCGGTACCCAAGATAACTCAAAAACGGAAAGTTGTAGAAAGTTCGCTAGTGTGTCAAAATGTTTGTATTATTAACGGAGAGAACTGATTATACATATTTGAAGCAATCTAGCTTTGGAACTTTTGGTTCAAAAATTCAGAAATCGATTTTATTGAAACTTTAAGATGGTTATAATAGGCCAAAATAAGCAATTTATATTTAAGAGTATTATTTATTATTAGGGCGTTATAAGCATATCGAGTCTTGAAAAAGTTTTAACTTTTTCCCCCAATTTTTATTTAATTTTCATATTTATGACATATTGAATAAATTGATAACATCTTCAGATCCTTCTTCTCCTAAAGCAGCGGTTCTTCTTGCCTTTTTATAAATGTGTAAACATAATCAAATCCAAAAATTTCACTACTATCAATTAAAATATCCCCTATAATTGATTTCAGCCATTGCTCCATAAAGTATAGCTAATTACTAAATTTTATCTAAAATTAAAAAATAAAAATTTCTGTCGAAAAAAGGCAAGAAAATGACGAACCGAGAATGTGTATTTTTTCTTCGATCATGGAGGTTGGATATGAGAATTCATGATTCCATTATTAGAGTGATGATGAAGGCAGGTCTTTCGAAAATATTATCATAATTAAATGCCCCTACAAACATAGAAACATCGATATATAAAATTATGTTCCACCAGAAAAAGATTTTTCGCGAACTATGTACTGCGTTGTCTTATGGCATCAATTTTATCTTCATCTGCATACACAGCTAAATTCTCTGGGAAACTATTTAATTGTCAATTTATATAATTGGTATGTTTAAATTATCCCATCAAGTACTAATATAAAAACATTCCGTGTTTTTAATTACAATTCTTTAATTATTCAGCCACGAATAAGTTTGAAGAGAGTTCCTGATTCAAATAGAAATAACTTTTCAAACAACAAAGTAAAATGTGACTTATCTTATAATTGGTTAAAAGTATAACTAAATTTACACTGCTATGAACTTACAATACAGTGGTCTTTTTAGGTATGCATTTCATGAAGTAAAAAGAATATATAAAAATTTTAATGAAATAGCTAAATTAATTTCAATATTTACATGAAATCATGAAACCTGCTAGTAGAATTTGAGACACAATCAAAGGAAATATTCCAAAAATCCAAACTTTCTATTTTTCAACCCCTTCAAAATTGGGGGAGGGTTAAAAATAAAAGTTCTAGCCCGTTGGACAAAACTCAACTAAATTTTGTAAACATATTCTGAGGACCCCCAGAAGGCTAGCAATGCAAAAACTAACCATTCAAAATTCCAGCCCTTTGGACCAACAGGCTTTCTCATAGCTTACAAAAAGAAGAGAAATCTCAACCAAAACATTCTGTGAAAATACGGGCCAAGTTCGAAAAAGTAGTGAAATCTGGTGTGTAGCCAAAGAATTCGCCAAGAATGATTAATTTGAGAAAATAGTAGATGCTCTCTACTTAATCATTCTTGGCGAATTTAACTTGGCTACAAACTAGATTTCACTACTTTTTCGAACTTGGCCTGTTTTTTCACAGAATGTTTTGGTTTAGATATATATTTACTATAAACATAATAGCCTTAGAAGAAGTTAAAAAAATTAAAAAAAAATCAGTAATGGTTTAAGTAGATATAAATAATTAGAATGAATGTCGGATTTATTCAAATATTTTTCTTTCCTAAATAGTCAAATTCTATTTTTGTAAAAACGCTGATCTCCACCAATAGCTGCGTCATGGAAACAAATAAACTGGGTCGCCAACATCAACGGAGTTACTCGAAAAATGGAAAACTGCTGGTAATATTTCAAACACAAAAAGAGATCTAAATTTAAAATTATAATATAATATATACCTACTTAATTATAAAAATATATTTGGAAATAGGTAAGTATATTTTAGCTAGTTTTATCCTTCAACCAATTATTATAGAAAATCAACTGGTGTGGCCATCACACGACTTTCATATTAGTTTCTCCCTTATATAAAAATATAACACCAATTTTCTACTTTCAAATTACTTTGCTATACGACTAATTTACTCCCCTCGCCTTAATTACAATCGGATTTTAAAGAACTCAAGATATTTGATAAATGTACGGATTATTAAAAATAGGAATCTAAGGAATTTGGTGTTGGTACATGGTGAAACATTTTTTATCCAATAATTTAAAATAACAATCGTTACAGCCAAAATCAATCATAATTTATGGGTATTTGTTCTAACTTCTAGATAGACTAAGTTCCAAATCCCAAAGCTCTGCGACTTACCATCATGTACGAGATATGGGCTCTTAAGATACCTATATATTTATTGCGACATGCCTAATTCACTCCCCTTCAATAATTCCAGTCGGGATTTATACTCGTTAAAGAACTCAAAATATTTTATAAGTACAAAAAAATCATAGAAGCTGTTTTGAAAAAATTGCAAAATACCTCAAAATTACTCGAGTAAATATGTACTTCTGGTCTTATGATTTTAACCAAAATCTCTGATACTTCTCTAGCCCCTAGATAGCTTAAGTTTCAAATTCCAAAGCTCTGCGAATTACAGTATACGAAATATGAACTATTAAAATATTTATTACATGAATAATTTACTCTCCTCACTTGATTCCAATCGGAATTTATTCCTACTCTTTGAAGAAATGAAGATATTTGATAAGTGTACCGATTATTAAAAAATACCAAAAATTTTCAAATAAACACCAACCTCCGTTTTTTTAGCCAAAATCTTGAGGTACTTCTTCTAGCCTCTAGATAGCTTAAGTTTCAAATTCCAAATCTCTGCGGCTTAAGGTAACCAGATATGGACGATTAAAATATTTTTTGCCTTCAATTTACACCTCCTTTCTTTATTTCAATTAGATTAAAATTTTTACACGACTAACAATAAGTACACCGAAAAAAAAATTCGTTCATGTATATGGACACTTCCGTTGTTTCAAATTTCAACCAAAATCTTCTTTCTAGCCCATATCGAGAGCTTAAGTTTCGAAGATCTGAGATCTGAGATCTAAGACTTGTGTGTTATGAAACGCAGGAAGGAGGTCTAAGTACCTACGCACGAGCCAATGGATTTTTTTGTCTAATAATAAAACTTGAGAAGATGCTAGGTAGGTTTCACAAAAAAGAAATAAAACAAAATTGAGTTTTGAATTCGATATATTTCGGGGTGAGCCCATCATCAGGGGTCAAAAAACAGTTTTTTTACTCCTGATGATGGACTCACCTCGAAATATATCGAATTCAAAACTCAATTTTGTTTTATTTCTTTTTTGTGAAACCTACCTCGCATCTTGCTCAAGTTTTATTATTATATTAAAATATTTCACCTAGAACCAACACCTAACTCCTTAAAAGTTATTGATTTTTTTTATCACTTTTTGGCCTCTGAGGACCACAATATCCGGTTTTTGTTCAAATCGGTTTCAAACTATTAAAGACATCGATTTCTTTCATCAAGAAGTGACAAAGTGAAATTAACTTTTTTTTACCCTGTAGATAGAAGATCTCAAAGTGTCACTACCCCGGGAGGCAAATGCAATATTTCAAATTATAGCTAATATCATTACATGATATAGAATATATGTATATGTGAAAGTAATAATAAAATTCATTTACCTGCTGGATTGGAAAATGTTTTTGTTTCCAAAATAAAACACTGATCAGATTTTGGGCTTTCTATTTTCAGAAATTCATGTTGAAAATTAAGAAATCCGGAAAAAATGTAAATCCTTTAATGGGAAGATATCGAATGGTTGTAATTGAATAAAAATTTGTTTAGCGAGAAAATTTTGATTCTCTGACAAAAAAATTATCACAAAAACTTAAGAAATAAACTGCAACGGATCGTTGCTAAACTTTATCAAAATTCATTTGAAATATTAATATGTTTATTCCTTTATTAATCAGATATCACTTGCAATTTGCAGTTCATGTTGACTTTAATTCAAAAATAATGATCGATTCTCATTTAACAGTCGAGGAATAATCATTCTACATTCGATTTTTGACATTTCGTTTATTATTGGTAACCATTGGTGAAGACATAGAGGAATCGACTTAAAATCAAAAATAGCGATTGATTCTCATCTATTACTTGAGGAATAACAATTCTACATTAGATTTTTGACCCTTCGATTATTATTGGTAACCATTGCTGAAGACATGGAGAATCGACTTAAAATCAAAAATAACCATCGATTCTTATCTAATACTAGAGGAATAACCATATTGCATTCCATTTTTGATGTTTTGAATATTAATGGCAACCTCTACTGAAAACGTGGAAGAATAAACTTAAAATCAAAAAGAATAAACTCTTTTATGGCAAACAACTCAAGCTTGCTCCATGTCTTCAGCAATGGTTACCAAAAATAATCGAAGCGTCAAAAATCCAATATAAAATGGTTATTCCTCAATTAATAGATGAGAATCAATTACTATTTTTGGTTTAAAGTCGATTTCTTTATGTCTTCACCAATGGTTACCAATAAAAACCGAAACGTCAAAAATCCAATATAGAATGGTTATTCCTCAAATACTAGATGAGAATCAATCGCTATTTTTTATTTTAACTCGATTTCTTTATGTCTTCAGCAATGGTTACCAATAAAAACTGAAACGACAAAAATCCAATATAGAATGGTTATTCCTCAAGTACTAGATAAGAATCGATGGTTATTTTTGATTTTAAGTCGATTCCTCCATGTCTTCAGCAATGGTTACCAATAATAATCGAAGCGTCAAAAATCCAATATAGAATGGTTATTCCTTAAGTACTAGTTGAGAATCAATCGCTATTTTTGATTTTAAGTCGATTTCTCTATGTCTTCATCAATGGTTACCAATCAAAACCGAAACATCAAAAATCCAATATAGAATGGTTATTCCTCAAGTACTAGATAAGAATCGATGGTTATTTTTGATTTTAAGTCGATTCCTCCATGTCTTCAGCAATGGTTACTAATAAAGACCGAAACGTCTAAAATCCAATATAGAATGGGTATTAGATCAGAATCTATTTTCTAAAGCTATTTTTGAATTTAAGTCGATTCCTCTATGTCTTCAGCAAAGGTAACGGATAAGAAAACAACGCAGTTGCTATGGTTACTTATAAAATTTCTTCCCCAATTGTTAGCATTTCACAGAGAGAAGCCTATCCATTCTTACTTAAGCAAGTTTAAATGAGCTAATATAAACCGTTCAAATGAATAAATTTTAAAGAATTTAAAAAAGTACTATCTTACTCTAGAGTAAAGTACTTTAAAATATAATTTTACTAAAAAATTTCTTTAACTTTTTTTGTGGTCCCCAAGGTACTTAATTAGGATATTAAATTTCATCAAAATTGGTTAAGTCATTTTCAAGATATTTAGAAAAAACTAAAAAAGTACTGAAATAAAGTACTAATGTTTGTGGGCCGATATGTACCAAAAACTAATCAGCGCTTCATTTTGTTAAACTAATGGTAGGTTTTCAATTTGATTTTAATCGGTGCTACGGTGTGGAAAAATCGTGGGTCAAAAAAACGATAACATCCATCCATCCATCCATCCATCCATCCATACATACATACATACATCATCCGCACGCACTAAATGAAAAAATCGCACTTTTTGGCCTCTCGACGAGACCCCATGTAAATTTTGGCAAAATCGTCACGTGCTAAAATTCAACCTAATTGAATACTACAATGTGTGACTTTAATTGAGTCCATGGGTTCCGTAGTCTTTACCTGAGGACCCTTTGAAGTCGCGCTTGCCGCGAGACCGATTACAATACTTTCCCCATGCTTCGCATTGGATAAAGTAAAAAGTTACGAATCTTTAAAAATTAAAATTGTTTACTCTAATTTTAAATTACTATGGAAGCCTAAAATCTGAATAACTACACTTAACACTTCGATCGGTGTTGATTTAGGAAATGATGATGCAATTTCTATGGGAGAATAAAAATCTCGGTTACACAACTCTAATTCATATTCTTAAATTACAAATTCTATTGTATCGAATTGCTGGTATTCGCTAAGCTTGAAATAAAAAAAAATGAATTAATTCTTTATTTATTTTTTTTTTTATTGACATGATTAAAATGCAAGTCCCGTTACCTTGGTCCTTTTTTTCCTTTTTACTTTATCCATAGTAAAGCATGGGTAAAGTATTCTAATCGATCTCGCGCCAAGCGCGACTTTAAAGGATTGTCAGATAAAGACTTCGGAACCCATGATCTCAATCAAAGCCACAAATTGTAGTATTCATTTAGGTTGAATTTTAACACGCACTGTTTTTGCCAAAAATTACATGGGGTGTCGTCCAGAGGCCAAAAAGTGAGATTTTTTTGTTTAGTCCGTGGGGAAGGATGGATAGATGTTACTCTTTTTTTCGACGACGATTTTTTCCACAGCTTTCAACCGATTGAAATTAAATCTGAAACATCACTTTATCAAAATGAAGAGCTAATTGGTTTTTGTTACATATCGGCCGACAAACATTACATCTTTATTCTACTACTTTTTTAGTTTTTTCTAAATATCTTGAAAATGGCTTAAGCCGTTTTCATCTAATTTAATATTCTATATTTAATTACTTTGAGGACCTCAAAAAAGGTTATATAAACTTTTTAATGTAACTTTTAATGGCTTCGTGGGTATTGGATATGTTTATTTATAATGAAGGATGAATAAAAATCATTTGTTGTTTCAGTAATTTTTATTTAATTAGTGGATTAATCACATAATTAAATGGAAACAAACAAATGATTTTTATTCATCCTCCATTATAAATAAACTTTTTAGTTCTTTAAAATTTATTTATTTGGTCGGTTTATAATATAGCTCATTTAACCTTCTTATTTCAGCTTCTCATCCTCAACAAGGCCCAAATCCACCCCAGGCTCGAATATGGCTTGCATTTGTGCAATGGGGTCTTCAAGCAACAATATCTTGCCACCCTGAATGCAATTTAGAAACGTCAAACAGTCCTTACTTCCTCCATCGACTCGCTGGCCTATCGAATAAGCGTTTCCCATTTTTCCCTATTTTATAGTTCTCTGAAGAGTTGAAGTCAGTAATTTCCCCCCAAAGCCTGTTTTGCTCGTAGCACGCGATTCGCCGACTCACAACATCCATTCGCGGTTCAATTGAAAAAGTGCCCACTTCATTCGCCACTACTTTTGTCCAAAAAATTTGGTAACACATTCACTCATTAACAAACATTTTGACAAAATAATTAATATCTTTTGAAATATATTTTTTTTTGATTTCATTATATAAAAGCAGTGCTTTGGTTGACGGCACACTGAAAATATCTGGAATCATTTGCGGCACACCTGAATATAAAAAAAAAATGAAAAATTTGTTTAAACAAAAAAAATGAACTAATTACAAATACTATTTAAAGTTATAAAAATTATTTGTCAAAAACGCTCGCGGCACAGTGATTAGAGAGCACAAAATCTAAACAGTTCTCGCATTGAAAATACAAAAAATTTTGCTACAGAACAAACTTTCTAAGAAGATTTCTTTTTATAAATTTAATTTTTTTATTGAATGATAAAAATGAAGAAAAAAGTAAAACTTTTTCACAACCCAGTACGTTAGAACAAGTATATATTTTTTTTTTTACATTATTGTCTGAATTTTATTGAAGTTCAATTAAATATTTGCTTTCGAGTATAATTTTGATCCAAGAGCAAAAGGCCATTCCTAGAATAATAGTAATTTAAAATTGAATCTTTAATAGTCTGAACAGGTCTTGACTTGTATTTGAAAGCATCCTTGTATTTCCTTCGCTATAAAAGAAGAAATTAGATAATTCTATCGACACCCTTTTTAGTCATTTTACTCGATTCGATTCTAATGAAAGAATCGCCCCCCGCACATTTATTAATTAAGAAAAAAAATGAAAAATTTCCCAAGACTCGAGTCGTTTGATATGCCCTATTCATTAATAATCAACTTAAATATAAATTTTGTTAAGGGAGAATGGTGTGAGTTCTTGGTGAAACATTTTAAATAAAGTAAAGAAAATTTTAAAAAAATTTCTTTACTTTAAATATAAAATGTCTATTTATGCCTATATTATGACTTCACATTAAAATCTCAATATTTTTTTTTTTTTTTTTGCATTTTTGTACCGGAACTTTAAAGCTATACTTTAAGGCCTTGAATTCATTAATTTTTTTTTTCAAAATAATTTTGAAAATACTAATCAAAAAACACCTTTTTCATAGACGATAACAATATTTCACTATACCTCATATGATAAAGTAAAATTAGGAAAAAAAGTATTTAAATTCATGATTTATAATCCATATTTTTTTACTTTATTTTTAATTGAAAATATAGACAACAACAATTTTGTATTGTGTTAGAAAACCATTATTTTCAATTCGAATAAATAATACAGTAGCTCGGGAATGGAGCAGATATATTTTTCTTCTCAATAAACTAATTTCTCGATCAAATACTACAATAAAACTATGAAATCTTAAGTATTTGTTTCATATTTCTTAATATTTTTCTTGTGCCTTTTGGAAAATTATTCACTGGAAAAACCTCGAGATTTCAGTTGATGTGGCGCCTTTAATTGTTTTCATCAATTATAAATATTTTCTGAACGGAATTCGCTCCGGAGGGCGGTTGGTATTGTTTTTTTTTTTTTTTTTGTATTTTTATGATACCTTCCAAGATGTGGTATCATAATCCAGAAGATGCAACATCTATAAGTCATGATAAAAATTTTCATTCCTTAAAAAAAAGACTATTTAGTGGATTGTAGAATCGAGTCTTAAAAGATTTGTTTTTAGTGGGAGATGGGAAGGTGGTTCTAGTCTTAAAAAGTCATAGGGATGAACGAAGTGGAGAATGATTTGGTTCGACATTTCTCTAGCCACTGGCGGCGTCTCTTCTTTTCCTAAAATTTCAACATAATAGTGTAAATCTATTTCAAATAATGTATTTTTTTTTTTATTTCTATCCGCATTTGTTCTCCTAAGAAGTGTTTACTATAAAAATCGAATTCTCCTGTAAGCTAATCGATGATATTTGTTTGATAGAGATCAAGTTGATTTTCCTTATTAAGGACAGCTAATTGGTTAATTTTATTATTTACTCTCTAGATTACTCTTCTCAAATAACCCTTGCTCTGTTGTTCATCTTTTCACATTAACTGGGACCAAGTTTTGCCTTTGGCATGAGGTCCTTCTCCCTCAGGCCATGACGTAACCATGCCTGGCATTCACGCTACTCCGACCAAGTTAAACGTCGCACTTCCCTTCTCTCTTCATCATTGGTTTAGGTCACTTTGCAGCCTATTTTCGTTTCAAATAATATCCTTTCAAACTAATTTGCCCAGCCCAAAGGAAATCTACTAGATTAATCCGGGTTAAATATTTAAACCTTGCTTCCTAGTCCAATGTGCTCTTTGTAGCAAACAAGGACTTTTATCATTTAGTAAAAAATGTTTATGTAGAGATTTTATTTTATACACTAGTATACGGTTTGCTGACTAAAAAATTTTCATTATATTATTTTTTTTTAAAATCAAGAAAAATTGTTTACTCTATAGGTATGTGCCGAAAATAGAATTTTTATTACAAACATGCTTTGGAAAGAAAACGCTGTAAATTCTGTTGTTGAATTAAAAAATATTATCACTAGTCCACGTCTTTCTTTGGACATCGTTTGTTTTGGCTTGAAAAATTTTGAATTTCTCGCCTTGTTATACATAGATAATATTTATTATTATACTTGATACAAATAATTTAGTAAAAACTTTATTTTCCATTTTTCTAATTTATTATATTACAACACGAAAGTTTCATTTCCTTTAACTGGATGTACACATTGTCAGAAGATTTTATAGGCCTTTGTTAAATCCAGTTACTTAAACAAAAAAAAAGGACCTACTTAAATATATGTTTACTCAAAAATTCATCAAATCCAAATAATCTATCAAAAAAGGTGACTCTTCACAAATCACCAATACAGACCTATCGCTATCACCTCTGTTCTTTCCAAAATAATGGAAATGGTTATTAACCAACACGTCCTCCGTCACTTAGAAAATAATAAAATAACGATCACGATAGGCAATATGGATTTAGACAATATCGTTCCACAGGCGACATCTTAACCTATGTCACCCACACCTGGAACAAAACTATAGAGACCGGAAAAGAAACCCTCGCTGTAGCCCTAAATATTCCAAAAGCTTTTGACCAAGTTTGGCACAAAAATCTTCTTGCCAAACTGACAGCCTTTGGATTCACTCCAACACTTCACAAATGGATAGAAAGCTTTCTGGTAAACCGTAGTATCAAAGCTGTGATAGATGGAATGTCATCAGAATCTTTCTCCACAAATGCTGGTGTTCCACAAGGCTCTGTAATCTCCCCCACGCTCTTCCTAATATACATAAACGACCTTATCGTTCAAACGTCAAACCCAACTCATTGTTACGCCGACGATAGCACTCTGTACGGCAAGCCCTCACTCCCGAATAATCGAAACAATGTTGCCTCCCCAATCACTTCCGACCTAGACAAACTAAATATAATAAATGAGGCGCTCAAAACTTAGTTAACTTTAATGCAAACAAGACCCAATGTTGTCTAATCTCTAGGCGCGAAAATAATAATTTCCCGGATATTCTCTTCGGTTCGAATACCCTGAAAATGTGTGACAGCCTGTCCATGTTGGGCGTCTCTGTCACATCTGACCTGTCTTGGAATGAACATATCTCCTCTGTGGCAAAATCTGCAGCAAGGAAGATTGGCTTCTTATTCAGTTCCAAGCTATTTTTCACGCCCCTGCATCTTCTCACCCTCTACAAGGTCCAAATCCGCCCTGAATCGAATACGGCTCTCATCTGTGCAGAGGAGCCTCTAAATATTCTCTCTCTACCCTGGATACAATTCAAAAACGAGCCGTAAGGTCAATCGACGATTCTACCCTCACCGACCTCCTCGACTCGCTGAGTCATCGAAGAAATGTCTGCGCTTTCCCTTTTCTATAGATACTATCACGGCAGGTGCTCTGATGAGTTAAAATCAGTAATCCCCCCCCCAAAAAAAAACATCCTTTGCGCGTAGCACGCGTTTTGCCGATTCCCAACTTTCGCGGTCAAATTAGAAAAGTGCCGGACCACTTCATTCACCAATACGTTTGTCCCCATGACTTCAAAGAACTGGAACTCTCTCCCAGTCTCATTCGTTCCCAGCACTTATAATCTTCAAACCTTCAAAATCCGAGTGCACAAACACCTACGGCTCCACCCTCTCGCCTAACTAACTTTCTCTTCTCTTCGGTGATGCAAGGGTCTTTTGAGATCCATAGGGGCTGCATCTTTACTTGTGCGCCCTTTCTTGCATTCGTATGCATTAAAAAAAAATCGAGTCAACTAATTTTATCGAACATTGTTTATGTTTGCGATTTTTTTTCATCATAGCTCCACGGAGGAACGCTTGATGAAAGTCATGATTTAAAAAAGTGAAGTGAATTATTTTAAATAAAAACATAAAATAAAATACAACCCAGAACTTATTAAGAATTGATAGCTCTACTGCCAGTCCACTAACTAAAGCGCCAAGGAGAGAGAACCTTATTATCCTTTGAAAGGCTCTCAGCATATATTGTTCCATTCACAGTTGTTTTATTATTAATTAATTGTCTAAAGTGTTAATAAAAATATTTATTAATAACTAGTTTTTAATATTACTTAATTTGGTGAAGAGAACAATTTTATAAATGATTTACTTAAACATACTTTACTTTAATCAATAATCAACCTTTAAGATAATTCAGAATCTTCAGAACCAGCCTTTTAGCAAGTAACAAGCCCGTCGAAGATGAGTCTCTTTTTCTTGATTGAATGTAATGAATTTAAAATAGCTAAATATTATTCTATATTTTCAAACAAAAAACGACTTTAGTTTTTAAAAAATATATTTTAAAGTGTTTAATCGATGAGCTAAGTCATACTCAGGTTATTTAATTTGAATGAAATTTTTATACATAAATTATATTACTGATAATACGAGTAGATAATTCCTTATTTCCTTTGAGATAATTCTTATTTTCAATTTTTTATACATATTATATACTTAGATATACCTATAAATATAAGGCGGGCTTCGCAGCTGTATAAAAATAAAGTGGCAACAGTGGTTGCTAGACTTTATCACTAATTATACACCAATGCTATTTTATCTCCGAGAAAAAAAGCTGATTGTAAAATTAATATTATTATTAAAGAAAACTCCATAATATTCAAAAAAAATTGCGATTTGAAAGGATCACTGAGGTGTTAGCTTTGCACTTAGGCAACACATTTGAATTCCTGTGAATACATAGTAATAGACTGATGAAGAGGGCAAAGCCCTCGAAACTATAGTCTCGTTATAAATAAATAAAATTTATAATTCCAGCAGAAGACACACTCTTTTATTGCCTCCTTCAACAACACATTTGTTTCAGCTTTTACTTTTGTGTTTTTGCTCATCTTACAAAATCAAAATAAACTGCAACGGATCGTTGCTATACTTTATCCATAGTCATTTGAAATATTAATATGTTTATTCCTTTATTATTAATTCGATATCACTGGCTTTCTGAAGTCAATGTCGCCTTAAATTTAAAAATAGCCATCGATTCTCAACTAATACTTGAGGAATACATTCTACATTGCATTTTTTACGTTTCGATTATCATTGGTAACCAAGAGACATGGAGGAATTGACTTAAAATCAAAAATAGCGATCGATTCTTATCTAAAACTAAAGCATTTTTTATGTTTTGACCATCAATGGTAACCTCTACTGAAAACATGGAAGAATCGACTTAAAATCAAAAAGTGGAAATTCTTTTCTAGTTAACAACTCAAACACCAGACAATGTAACATGCACATTTTTTTATTTTGAAGGAGACAATAAAAGTGTGTTTTCTGCTGGAATTATAAATGTTATTTGTAACGAGACTATATAGTTTTATTATAAATAAAATTTATAATTCCAGCAGAAAACACACTCTTTTATTGTCTCCTTCAATATATAAATATTCTGCTACCCTCGGCAAAAAAACTTTCAATTTCATCTTTTTATTTAATAGATTCCCAAGAACTCGTGAAATTTTTAGCAGCTGAGTTCTCTCTCTCGAACTGAAAATACAAAAATTTTCTGAAATTATTGAAATTTGATCTCCCTTATATAAATATTTTCTGCACTTTTGAGAAAATCATGAACAAAAATTATTAATAAAACTTAAAAAAGAAAAATTAATGTAATGAAATAATTAATCAAATGAAATTGAAAAGGCCGAAAGCGGGCTTAAAAGCGATGATCCAGAAGGCGAAGACCTAATAACTAAAGACAATATTTTGCATTATTATAATTTTTATTTTCATCTGATACAAATCAAAGCAGACTCAAACATATTCATATCAAAAGAGATAAAATGTTAAATATAATATATTTGTATTGTCTCACTGTAATCCATTTCCCTTAAAGGAAACAAGATCTGGAAGTTATTAAAAATATACCCTTACAACTATATATTATATAAGATTATATAATTTAATGAGAGATCGGATAGATTTTTTTTAGAAAGTATAGAGTTTTAAATTTCTCTCCTATATATATACTGATGTCTAAAAATCTAAAAGAATAAATGTGCAATTATTTTAATTTGATTCAGAAAATTGTAAGAAAGCTATTTCTAAATTCTAGTGAAATTTAGTTGAAATCTGTCAAAACGGTCTTAGGGATTTTTAATGAAAAGGTCGCTTAATTTTATTAAAACGTTATAAGAAATCTTATTCTAAGATCTAGTGAAATTTGGTTGAATTTTGTCAAAACAGTCTTAGGATTTTTAGTTGAAAAAGTTACTTAATTTGATTCAGAACGTTGTAAGAAAGCTAGTTGTAAAATTTGGTGGAATTTGGTTGAAGTATGTCAAAATGGTCTTAGGGATTTTTAATGAAAAAGTCACTGAATTTAATTCAAAACGTTGTAAGAGCTATTTTTTAAAGTTGGGTAAGGAATGCCTAAATGGCATTAATGATTTTTTAAGTAAAGTTGAATTTTAAGCCCTTTTAAATATTTAGGGGTTGATAGTCCTAATTAATTTAGGGTGAGCAATTCCTGGTTAAATTTCTCTAGTCTTGATCGATTTGCGTTGATGTTGTTTGCGAGAGAGTCGCGAGTGAACTGGTTGCCAAGTCCAGGCTCTCCTTCCTTAATACGCAGCTCAAGAGAAGGAGAAGGAATATGGAGGGGGAATTTTCGAAATTTCCAAAAATTTTCTTCAAAATTCCTATCTAGATATTAAATAGTATTTCCTATCTAACCATCTGATTATATTGCATCATTCACTTAGTCAAGGGCAGTCAGAAGGGTCCAAAGCACCCTCCCCCTCTAATATCTAAACAAATAGTGAAAAAAACTGTTGCATAGCTATAATAAACCTTAGTACAATTAATAATCTGCTAATACTTTCGTAGATTACTGTGCACAGGTAACGACTTTCACTTATTTTCAGTTTTTATTTATATATTATTTTTTTTTTTGGGGGGGGGGGGTTCAAAAAATTAGATACTATCTATATAATAAGACTTAGACTCTTTAATGGAAGACGAAATTTCATACATGGACCCTATACGAGCTTATGAAAATGACTCACCATGTGAAATTGATAGTGGCCAACAAGAGGGGGTGGGGAGGGATTCAAAAATAATATAAAGTAATAAAGTTTTCAAACAAATATCGAAGAAAGCTGATATTTCTAATAAAATACTTTTATAATTAAAAGGAGATATTATTAATTGCTAATGGGCCCAAAATTAAGAGGGGGGTTCTTTCATATATAATTATAAATTATTTTAAGTCAAAATTAAATATAAGAGGATTTTTTAGGTTAAAAATAAAATAAAATGAGAGAGTCTTCTGTTTTTTAAATAAAATAATTTTTAATTATTTCTAGATCTTCTATTTCTAGAAATAATTAAAAATTATTTTATTTAAAAAACAGAAGACTCTCTCATTTTATTTTATTTTTAACCTAAAATAAAAACAATTCTGTTACCATCGACAGTGAAATCTTTTATTCAACTAATATAAGAGGATTGTATGGTAAAATCATGTGGATGGCCAAATGGCCATATCAGTTTATTTTTTAAAAGATTTGTAGGTATATATTGTATGTATATTGTACGGTATATATTAGTCATTTAAATAAAGAAAATCTTACACTATTAGAGCTCTGTTTCTTTCAACTTATTAAACATTTTATAAAATTTGTATTTTAAATATTAAAGTTTATCTGCTTGTTGACTTTTTGTTGGTCAGTCTTTGTTGCTAGTTGAAGTAGTGACATAACGCTCTTAAAGACCATTTCGGTTTTTACAGATCAACGAAGTAGGTGAGCTATCTTACCTCTCTTGAAAACTTCTTCTAAAACCCGAAACATCATAAATAAATTAGAAAATTTCATTAGATTTTCTCATTTCACCAAGAAGGGCCCAACCAGAAAGAATTTTCTCGTTAATTAAGTCCATGAAAAATATATTTTTCTATATATTCTAGGATTACTAGAATATATTCAGAAGAAGAATTAGAAATCAAAATAAAACTTTCTTAAAACATTTGAAATTATTAGAGGTCGTCGTTTCAATATATGTACTCATTTTATGAAATTCGATTTAAAAGCCCCATTTCTGTCCTTGATAATAAGGACGCCTGCCAAATTGTCCAATTTTCGTGTGTTTTCAGTATTAAGTCTTCTTAAAGTCAAACACATGGTCTCTTCAGAGCTCAAGGGTTTGAGGCGGTGGTCTCTATTACGTTGAAGCTTTTCATAAAACTTGTGCTGGAATTTTTAGACTTCTTGGGCGATTATTATTATTATTAAAGTACTTGCCGAGCATAATTTACTAGGCCTGTCTTTGCCGTTCCTTATGGTGTCCAGGATATATTTAAAGCAAGTTTGGTTGCATAACATTTAGGAGTAACTAAAATTATAAAATTAGATGATAAAGTTCAGCAAACATTTCCAAGTCTGGGTAGAGGCACCTTATTAATAAAAAAAAAGAATCAATTATTAAAAATTTTCAAGGGGATTTTAATAAGGGTGTCCTATGATACAAATAAACATATGCCTATCAGCGGCGGTTGGTGACTTTTCAACCAGAGGATGCTGTCCAAAAATTACGTTTTTTTTTTTAATTTTATTTTAATTTTCGTTTTTTTTTGTTTTTTTTTGCAAATTTTCCGCTAAAAAAAATACGCTATCATTTTCGTTATTTTTCAAATTTGACATTAGATTTTTAAAAATATATTTTGAGACCTTCGCCCCAAACGGATACTCCTTTGTGTGACGGAGAGTAGGAGTCAGAAATTAATTCTTGTGACTTAAACTCCACAGTCCCTGAAATAGAAATCGACCATCTTCCACAATGAATCAGCCTGTCCTATAAGAAAATCTTAAATTTCTCCTAATTCTATTGCTTTAAGCAAGCTATGACTTGTCTATAGCACTCTTAGTTATTTCCGATCTTAGAAATGGATTAGTCCAAAGATTCTCAAATCATTTTTATTTATCGATTTTTGTATTTCTATTTTAATAATTCCTGAGCTAGAACAAATTTGACTAAAACTCGTCTGGACTTGACTTTGACATGTTTGAACTGGAAGATATATCTACCAGGCAGAGAGGTCATCCACAGCAACCATAGACCGCACGCCAGTGATACCTATATATATAATTTTATTTGATAGATACCATAGTTTAAAAGGCTTGTCTTTCATTTTCAGTCTTTCTCATAAATATTATATTTACCAAAGTACCTACGGATGGAGTGGTTCATTCATATTTTAAAATATGACAGTTATTTCTTCTACTTATTTGTTTAAAATATTGTGGCGATATGACGTCAGTTGTTTTTTCCAAATCTTTAAAAAAATTCGATCTATTTTTCAAAAAATAAAAATATAAAAAAACTCAAATTTATTAAACCAATCCTGACTTAAAAAAATGTAAAAAATTATTAATTATTAAATAAAAATTGTAATATAATATTAAGATGTGAAAGTAAATAAGAATCTTATTTTTTCTAAAACGCTTTACTGCAACTGCGACAGATTTCATGTTGACGTCTGCCATATAACATTTTAATTCCCATGAGATTTGATAAAGCTCACGGACATTAATTAAATCAAAGTTGCCCTAGGCTCATATGCTGTTGCTAAGTTCCAACAATCCTTATACTAATAATTAAATATTAGTATTTTGAAATATAAATAAATAAATGTTAAAATATATTTTTATTTATAATTATTAGAAATATAAAGTATAATTCAAATTTAGGGAACGAAGAAAAGATTATTTTTATTACAGACAAAAGGATCAGCCGGGGCTCGAACCCGGGATCTTTGCATATGTACTGCAATGCTTTGTCATAAGAGGTTTACCTCCTATATCCACTAAGCTACTGATCCCCGAATCCAAACTAATACCTTTTGTCTATATGAATTATGGAATTTCTTTTTTAATCCTCTCCTCGTTCATTTTTCGCAGTGTAGACCTTGATTCATTAATTAAACATATTATATATATAATATTATACTATTAAATTATTATATATTAAGTATTCAATTATATTTTGAAGGGTTGTTTTTAATACTGTCTTTTGTTTTGTTTTTATAGCTTCGATGTGGAGAATGGAGCGAGTCCAGGCCGAAGCCCTTTGGATGCTGGAGGCACGAGTCCGTCTGCCGGACTCGTGCTTCAGAATATGCCCCAACGCAGAGAATCCTTCTTATACCGAAGCGATTCCGATTTCGAAATGTCCCCCAAATCGATGTCGAGAAATTCGTCCATCGCCAGCGAAAGGTGAGCAATCTTTTCATTTGTATATATCTTGAATATTCCTTTCACGCACCATAATCTGCACCACCTTATAAAAATTATTGACACGGCTTTTCACTTGTAGCAATTTGTGAGAGGCTGTTAATGTGGCTGCTCTATGTAAAACAGAGCAGTTAGTTTGGTGGTCCATGTTCGGATTAAACAAATCTTAGCTTTGCCTACACTGTCCATTATAACTTTTTCTTTTTATTATACTAAATTCCATATTTACTCTTCATAATAATTAAAGTAGAAATCGATAATATTAATAATTACATTTTTACTGAATATTATACTTTTAAATCATAAATAACAAATGCATATAAAAGCTAAAAATTTCTCTTATTTATAATAGGTAAAGTTTTGACAAAGTAAAAAAAAAACTACGATATTTTCACTCTGTTTTACTCTACATTCAATATCATTTATTAATCGTTTGGTTAAAGATATCTAATTAATTAAATTAAACCATATTATTTATTTACTACAGTTAGAAAATAATTATTTAAAAATATTCTATAATAAGAGTAACATAATCTTATTTTTCTAAATTTTAAAAGACAATATAGAAAAAAATATTGGTATGCACTCATAAAATCAATGATAATATTAAAATGATTTGCATAAAATGGTTTAATTTGGCATTGAAATAAATAATATCAGTATTTTTGCACTTGTTTTAAAAGTTCAAAGAGAAAAAGCTACTTATTTAAATTTAAGATTGCATGCTCTTAAATAAACCTATTTAATTTTCTATTTCAAATATTTTATTAAATATTTTTTTCATAATATTACGATTGTAGTGGAAAAGTAAATATGAAAATGTTATCCTATGTAGTATTCAATCAAATGTATTTTGTGTTACTTTTTGAGGAAATATGTTCTATTTATCAGACATTCATACATCTAGAAGTATAGTATAAATAATAGGAACCACTATTTTAATATAAAACCAAAGATATACAAAATTGTAATCTAAAATACAATGTATAAAGAAAGAACGCAGTCGAGGCGCTCTTTAAAATGTACATTTAAATTAAAAAATTAAAACTTAGGCTCAGCTAAGCTTCTGTGCGAATCTGAATGACGTACTTGTCCAGTTTCAATGAGCTTAATTTATTCTATTCGTTCACACCTAATTGTTCATCGAAACATAATTTTTCAGACTCTAACCCAAGTACCACTTTATTCAAATGCTTATTATAAATCCGAAATGTCTGATTTTTATTATTATTTATTGCCAAAAGTTACTAAGTGTTACACCCCGTGACACTTAGTAACTCAAATAACGGCCATTTAGGAGTCTTAACTTTTGATAGTATATCTGGTGGTTAACTGTGTTAGCAGGCAGTCAAAGATATCCAGCAAACTGACTAACAGGTTACAGCCCGATTATCTGTGATTTTTATTATTATTTATTGCCAAAAGTTACTAAGTGTTACACCCTGTGACACTTAGTAACTCAAATAGCGGTCATTTAGGAGTCTTAACTTTTGATAGTATATCTGGTGGTTAACTGTGTTAGCAGGCAGTCAAAGATATCCAGCAAACTGACTAACAGGTTACAGCCCGATTATCTGTGATTTTTATTATTATTTATTGCCAAAAGTTACTAAGTGTTACACCCTGTGACACTTAGTAACTCAAATATCGGTCATTTAGGAGTCTTAACTTTTGATAGTATATCTGGTGGTTAACTGTGTTAGCAGGCAGTCAAAGATATCCAGCAAACTGACTAACGGGTTACAGCCCGATCCTAAATAAGATATTGAGATTACGAACCTCGTTCAAGATTCTTTCATTAGATAAAATCTTCTAATAGAAATTTTCCTCTTTCTTTGTTTGCCGAACTCGTTTTCGAACGTTGGCAATTATTATAGAGAAAATACTCCATAAATTACGAAATGGTTTTCCGTTGCCTTCTCTTAAGAAAAACTTGTGAATTTTTTTGTCTCAGTTACTTTAATTAAAAATCAAAAATTGAATTTCTCAAATATAAAAAATTATAAATAGAAATTCAGAATAAGATCATATTTTCCAATTTTAATTATATTTTTTATATTTATTTCTTTCGCCATTTTCTGCAATCTAATTTTTTTATTTATAAAATAAAGAAAAATAAATCGGAGAGTTGAAAAGCATTTTGAACATTTCCTTCAAAAAGTAACAAGATATATTTGCTTTCTATTCAAACATAAGATTTAACGGCATGCTTAAAACATCTTAAAGCTCTCCTCTCTGTTAACTAATTTAGTTCTTTGAATTAAAAATGTATATTTGAATTCATTGAAAGCTATACGATCCCATTTTATTTCCTTTAAATGCGCTTAAAATAAGTCTTTTTCTTTATATATTTTTATTTCGTTTATTTATTTTTAATGATTTTGTTAACCTGTACCGCCTTTTAGTGGTGGCAGTCGTTTTGTTCTCCTTCTCACCCCTTCATACCACTCTGTCTTTTTTACAGATACAAAGAAACTGAGTCGATTCTCGACAGATCGTACGTAATCCTTTCCTCTCTCTATCTTGTAAATAAATTATGAGCTTTTGCATGCATTCTAATTCGTGATCCGAGGGTTATTGCTTTAAAGATTTTTGAAAATAACTCTCGGAACACAAATTTGCTTTATTTATTTATTAGTTTTACTAACATATTTAGAATAGTTTATTTTAGATTAGATTAAATAACCTAATTTTTAGACCTAAAGACATAAGAGTTTTCTTTTTATTATTCATTTTAGTTTTTCTTTCGATAAATAACTCTCTCTATCTGAATTGTTAATAAAAAAAAATGAAATGTTGATTAATAAAATTAAATATTATTTTCGGTTATCCTCTTTTCTACATTATTTTAGATTAGCCTACATTTATGCGAAATTTTTCCGGGAAATCCAAATTTTATTTCAGATGGACAACTCAAATTTATAAAACAAGTAGAAAGATATTCGTAATTATATATTATGATATTTTATAAGTTCCATAATGAATGATGTCAATAGCAAATTTTCAAGTACATTTATGATAAATTACTGGAATAATAAATAAAATAATAAAGTAATAAATAAACGTAGGTTCTAATTCAAATAACATATTATATGTCTTATATGTATTAATTCTATCAAAAAATTCTTAATTAATTAATACTTTTCAACTCTATTTATAAATTACAAAATGAATTAAAACTTAATTTACATTTGAAATTTTTTAGCCATCATAAACATTAAACACTTATAACAAAATAAATATAAATATAATATAAAATTTAAGACAACTATTATCTTTACCTAAAGTGACCAAACGTCCTACATTAGGTGGGACTGTCCCACATTTAGGTTTCTTGTCCCAAATCGAAAATGTCCCTCAAAGTGTCCCACATTGGACAATATTTTGGATTAAAAAAATTTATATTTATTAATTATTTATATATTTACAAAGTCGATGTTAAGATTTATCGACACCAGAGCCAGTCTTAAAAGGATATAATTATGTATGCGCTTGCTAGGCTACAACATAATCAGATCATGGTTAGCATTACTGCCTTCAATTTAAAGAGTTCTAAAACTTCGCATTGAATAAAGTAAAAATGAGGAAATGGCTCCTTTTGCAGGGTAGTGATACCCTTAACCAATCTGTTAATTTAGTTGTCTAAATATCAAAGGCTCTTATTATACGAGGTGTAGCTATTAAATGACGGGACTGTGTTTAGAAACCTTGAAGGCTATATTGCAAGCGAAGTGCATTTTCTCCAATACTTGTGAGGAATTTTTTAGCAAAACATATCTCAAAATGATGAATTATTGAAGAAAGTTTATATTTCATCATAAAAGTACTAGTGATTATATCTTTATTTGTTATGTTTTAATTTTATCTATGACTGCTTTTATTCTATTATGGTTTACAATAGATATATGATATTAAAATAATTATAGACCGTACATACAGATTCATGTCCCACATTCCATTGTATAACATCTGGTCACTTTATCTTTACCCTATATAATTTGAAGTGTCTTAATTTGAATCAATAACAAAAGTATTGAAGAGCAGAATGGGAATAAATAAACAAAACAGCGCATATATGATAACTAACTAACATAACTACATTTATTTTCATTATCACAAGGAAAATTTCCATCTTGTTTATAAACAAAATAATTCTGAAACATTCAAAATAATGGATACTCTATATGAAAGGTAATTCTACTTTTTACTTTAATTAAATTTACAAAACAAACTTAAATTTAGGTAAAACAATGTTTTATAATAAATTATCTACTTTATTAAGATATTATAAGATACTAAACAAATTGATTATATAATTATAAATCGGCGGATTAACAAAAATTTTTTTAAATTATTACAAATATATATCTATCTCTATCTTCCTGTTTCCAAAATGATAGCAGGGATAAAAATGAATTTTTGTAAATAAAGTAACAAATTACTAATGTTAAAGTTGTTGAGAGGATTATGAGAAAGAAATCTTTGTGAAATAATATAGTTTGGTGTAAAGAAGGGATCATAATTATAGGGCATAGTTTCAGACATGGAGGATTATTGAGAGATTAGGTATGAAAGGCAAGACTTTAGGCTATTTTTCTTTAATTAATCATTTACGTCTTTTAGAGAGATATTAAAGAAATAATAAGCTGGAATAGAAACAAATTCAGACTCGTCTCGGGTTGTTTCAAACTAGTCTTCGAAATGAGTTTTTCAAAATGCCAATGAATTTAAATAAGTATATAAAAAAATTGTGTGTGTGACGGTCGATGGAAATGTAATTTCTTATGCAATCGTAAAGCGATATTTGTAAATATAGAGAAGGGGGAAGCACTAAGTAGAAAAGAGGGAGATTGAAGCATATCCATTTTCATATACTATAGGTGTGTTTATTATCTTATATATAACAATATAACTGTATAAATTGGAACCGATATAAGTTCAAATGATTGCCGGAATCAAGTAACAGGAACCCAATTTGCATTTTGGGTGCGTTCAGTACCTATACTCCAAACTGGACGGCGACAAGTTATGATACTAGTAACTAGTTAAGTAAATATGTTGATTTAAAAAAAATCGTTAAAGCCGTTTTTGAGGAAATCCCAAAAAACGAAATAAAATTTCATGTAAATGGCAACTACCGGTATTCTGATTTCAACCAAAAACTCCTTCTAGCCTATATCGAGCTTAAGTTTGCGATTTCGTAGCTCTGAGACTTAGCCCGTGCCCGGGCCAGGGCATCCGTAGCCAACTGAGGTTTAAAGAACGATTAAAATTTTAAAATAGATTTGGCTTAGTTTTACTGTGAATATATGAACAAATTTCAGTCAAGTATTTATAATAACTGCTAAAGTGTTAAACAAAAATAAGCCTCTGCTGCCTCTCTACTACGCGCACCCTGCGCTTAATTTGTGCCCGGGCTTAGAAGGTTGCGAAACGCAGGGGATACCAGCAAATCGTCGCTGATCTTAGAAAACCTCGTAAGTCCTAAATTCATTGTTTGCCAGAAAACAAGAAAACCATTTTAAACAACAATATATACAAATACAATGCAATATTTATTATTTATCTATAGCGCAAAATTAAATTGGAATAGAATAATAAGGTTACAATAGACAGATGCGCCGTGAAAAGTTAGTTGGTATATAATACGTATTTGACCAAAAAGTGCCTTAAAAAGTTAGTCGGTATAAACGTATAATACGTATTTTACCAAAAATCGGACTTACGGGGTTTTGTAAGATCAGCGACGATATGTAAGCACGGATTAATGGATTTTTAGTAACTTTTGGTATCAAAAGCCTTTGAAATAACTAAAGCTACCGCGAAAGTCTCATTTCCTACCTCATTTCCTACCCCGATTAATATATTTGCTTGTCTCGCCCCTGAACACATACTAATCCAGAAAACAAGTAATACTGATGTTATTTTTGAAAATTTAAAATAAATAAAAAATAATGCATACTTAGTTATGAAGCGGTCCTGGATCGATAGCGGCCTAGGGCTGCAGCCCATTTAGAGCAATGGTTAAAGGGAGCTCGAGAGCAACGAAACAAAATGTTATTCCTGACTCTAGAAAATCATAGGGTTGAAGATTTATATCTATTTTCTACATCGAAAATAGTGATTAAAAGCGACTTCCTTTGGGATTTTTAATTGCTTAATTCTCTTTAAATAAAAAGGAAGGCCATTTTGTCATTGGCCAGCTGATTAGCCACCACGAGGAGTTCAATTTCGGTAATCCGATGAGAGATCAACTAACTTTTTAGTAGAATTGATAAATTTTGGAACTAACGAAATAATTTAATGAGAAATACACACGTGATGCCTCGAAATAATGAAGTATCGATTTTTCTAGGGGGGGCAATGAGTTTTCCAGGCACGGCCCCCTTGCCTCCCTTAACTACGCCCATGCATTTGATGCTGAGACCTAATTTCATATCCAATTACTCCATGGCCTAACTCAAAAAAGCTTCCAAATCATTTTCCGTTTTCATTGATTTCATAGTTATACTTAAAATATCAAAATGTAAATTTAAAAAATGTATTCCATTTATATTTTACATCAATGCATTATATTATTTTTAGTGTTCATAGCTACTAGAAACCCTTACAATTGCGTAATTCTGTCTATTTGTAACAGCCTCGAATCCTACAATACATAACCTTTTATGATGAAATTTCGTAGATGTTTTTGAAATAAAAAATTAAGCATTTCACCCAATACTCTCCTATTTTACATTTTACTTATTAATCGCCTGATATGAACTTACAGTGCTGTGTCGCCCATTAAATTTTGCAACTCTGTCATTTAAAAATCTGTAAGAATAGCACCCTAGTGAGAAAAAATTTCGATACAATTTGTTTTGTGTGGTATTAAATAATTAGTTTTTATGTCAAATGGAAAAAAACTACGAAATACTCTGTATTGTTCATCTAATAGTAGCTATGCTAAAAATCTATTTTTTGAAAATAGTTAAATAGCTCTTGTGTAATATAATAATAATTCCTCTCGGTTTGTTCCAAGCTGAATTTTGTAAATTTTCTGCACTTACTCTACAATTTATAATTTTTCTATTTCGGAATCCAAAATACAATTAAATTTACATGTTTACAAAGTGATCACGACTAATTTATTCTCTCTTAACTGCTTACCTATTAAATGTAGAAGAAAGAAAAGCAGATTCTTTTAAAAATAATGTAAACATCTATATTTATATCTTGTCTCCATTTGTAATAGCAATAAATAAACAGAATATAATATTTTCGTGGATTTTCATTTCAAGTATGGAAAAACCTTAGACCATGAAATATATAGACACGCCCTGGTGTCGATTTGGTGAGGCCAACATCTCCTATAGAACTTGACGTCATCTGTAGGTAGGAACACCCAGAAATAGCATAGCCCCTATAGGAATTATTATATATTGAGATAAATTTTTCGTAGTTTAGATTATTTATTTTGGATTCCAATAATCGCAAATTAATATTAAATTAATATAACCAAAATATTTATACCAGAACGTGACGTCATCTGTAGGCGATGTTGGCCTCACTTCACTCTGTGTGGAGAGTAGCAGAGGGCGTGTCTATATATTTCATGGTCTAAGGGAAAAACTAAAGGGCTCAGTCGCTATATTTAACAAAAATTAGATTATTCTACCAATATATGAATGCTTCACTTGCCAAATCGATCAACTCCACTTTATGAATTTTATTAAATTTTAATGTCAAGGCACTTGATTGACTCCTAACTCTATATATTCAAAACAAATTTCTTTAAGTATTAACACCACTAAATGACAAAAAAATGTTGGACATTGAATAATAAATAATTTAATAATGCACATTATATCATTGCATTTCTCCACTTTTTGTTTTATGGAGTTAATGGATTTGGCAAGTGAAGCCTTCATATAACAAATCCACCCTCAAAAAAGCTAAGTAAGAATTTTGCCTACTACAATAGACTCCTTTTTTTTTTTTTTTTTTTTTTTTGGCTTTTCGGCCCTTCTAGCCATAAGCCCATTTTCGATACTATATATTTTTTAAATTTTGTCTCTACCCCGGGGGTCAGATTTTAGCCGAATGCCTCGAGTCGGATTCGAACCCGGGTCCACTTGGTTAGCAGGATGATATGCTACCGCTTAGCCTATCTGACCCCCCCCCCCACAATAAACTTCTTAAAAAATAATTTTGGTTTCAAAATATAAACTTAATTCAAACTATATAATTTAGTCAATACAGGTTGTTGGATTGTTGTTCCTTTATTTATTATTATTATTATTATTTTTTAATTCAAAATGAAAAGATTTTCTCTTAGTACCCACAAAATGTTGGTTCATATGTTATTTAAATCGTTTGGCAATGGTTGGCAGTGAAGTATCAAGGAAGGGGCGTAGGGGGCTTCGAAGAACCTTTGGCAATCCTTTCCATTGAAAAAGCAGTAGCTAAAAACGTTAATTCTGATGAAGCTATGTAAAAATTTTCATAAGTCAAAGTTCTAGAAAAACAATTTTAGCTTTTTTTTTTATTAACAGAAAAGTTACAAACAGTTTAATAAAACATCAAAAATGGCAGATTAATAATTTTTTTAAATATAATGTTTATAAGTTGTTTTTTCTTTAGATTTAATATTTTTGTTAACCTACTTCAAAAAAGGAGGAAGTTCTCAATTCGACTGATTTTTTTTGTGTCTATGTTACCTGATATCTTCGCCAATTGTGAACCGATTTTGCATTGGATTCAGTCTAGTTTCCGATTGGAAAAAATATAAATTTCATTGATATTGGACATTTTTTGTTATGTTTGTTCAGGCATAACTTCTTTGTTTATGAACCGATTTTAATCATTATTTCTGCGTTTCTATCAGTATAGCTCCAAGATATATTTTACTACTATAGTCAAGATATCTAACTATTTATTTATTTATTTATTTTATGAATGTTCAGCGAAAACTTTTTGCCACGTGGACCGATTTCGATGATTCTTTTTTTATTGGAAAGGGGGTACCTTAGGGGTGGTCCCATATTAATTTGGTCAAGTTCTGGTGATATGATCAATGATGAAATAATGTAAAATCTCCAATTCTTATGACCAAATAATCGAAATTATAATAAATAAAATCTTTTATAGAAAAAAATCTTAAAACATTTATTTAAAGCCCGCTAACGTTTCGAGATAATTTCTCTATTTATGAATTGAATTTTATTATCATTTTCTGATTCATTCGCCCGACGCTTTCTCTTAGGAGATGCATGCAAGGTATTATATTAAGTCACCATTAATAACATCACTAAAAAGAGAAAAATAATAATAATTTTTATTAAAAAAATAAAAACGACTTCAAAAAAACTAAATGCATCAAATAAAAAAATAAGAACTTAAAAATAAAATAAAATGCACTAAAAGGTATAAAATAATTGTCCAATTTAGTTAGAACTAAACGAAGAAATTTGAAGTCGGTGCTAAACAAACTATATAAGCGAGCGTACCCGCCAAACGTACTAAGCAAGATCCGTCGAGTGCGATTCATAAAATGTATATTTTTGGCACCGACTTCAAAAAGTGATTTCATGTTAATATTTCGTCGTTTAGTTGTAACTAAATTGGATAATTATTTTATACCTTTTAGTGCATTTTATTTGAATTTTGAGTTCTTATTATTTTATTTGTTGCATTTGGTTTTTTTGAAGTGGTTTTTATTTTTTTTTTTAATAAAAATTAATATTTTCCAAATCATTTTAACTATTTAATTTCAATTAAATAAATGTTAATTATATATTTGTGTTGACAGGCCAGTCCAAAAGACTAGATTACTACTAGATTTTTTGAAAAGTGTTAGTAAAATAAATTTACTTGTTAAAAATCATAATAATTTGGTAACCTACTGCATTGTGGTCTTTTGAAAATTGGATACCATATGAAGTGAATTATTATTGATTCCTGTAAGTCAAAAGTATATTATTCCTAAAAAATTATTTATCCTATTTCGTCAATTATTATTTCTCAACCTCATTATTCGAGTGTCCTTGCAAGTTAAAGTACATTTTTGAAGTTAAATTTAAAATGATTGGTCTTGTCAATTAATAATAAACTGCAACCGATCGTTGCTAGACTTTATCTAAAGTCATTTGAAATATTAATATGTTTATTCCTTTATTATTACTCAGATATCACTGGCTATTTGAAGTCTATGTTGAATTAAATTTAAAAATAGCCATCGATTCCCATCTGATACTTGAGGAATAGCATTCTATATTACATTTTTGATGTTTTGATTATCATTGGTGAAGACATAAAGTAATCGACTTAAAATAAAAAATAACGATGGATTCTTATCTAATAGTAGAGGAATAACCTTACGTACTAATGTTTGTGGGCCGATATGTACCAAAAACTAATCAGCGCTTCATTTTGTTAAAGTAATGGTAGGTTTTCAATTTCATTTCAATCGGTTGAACGTTGTGGATAAAATCGTCGACGAAAAAAAGGGTAACATATACAGTATATACCTACATCCATCCATCCCCACGGACTAAATGAAAAAATCACACTTTTTGGGCTCTGGACGAGACACCATTTAGTTTTTGGCAAAACCATCACGTGCTAGTCTTTACCTAAGCACCCTTTGAAATCGCGCTTGCTGCGAGACCGATTACAATACTTTATCTGCTTAAAGTAAAATTACGTGGTGTTTTTAAGACAAGTCAAGTTTTTACTTTATCCAATGCGAAGCATGGGGGAAGTATTATAATCGGTCTCGCCGCAAGCGCGGCTTCAAAGGGTCCTCAGATAAAGACCACGGAACCCATGGACTCAATTAAAGTCACAAATTGTAGTATTCAATTATATTGAATTTTATTTAGCACGTGACTGTTTTGCCAAAAATTACATGGAGTCTCGTCGAGAGGCCAGAAAGTGCGATTTTTTCAGGAAGTGTGTGCGGATGGATGGATGGATTTTATCGTTTTTTTTGCCCACGATTTTTTTTTTTATGCAATCGAATGCAAGAAGAGGTGCACCAGTAAAGATGCAGCTCCTATGGATATCGAAAGACCCTTGCATTACCGAAGAGAAGGGAAAGTTCATTAAGTGAGAGGGTGTAGACGTATGTGTTTATGCACTCGGGTTTTGAAGGTTTGAAGATTATAAGTGCTGGGAAAGATGAAGGCTGGAAGAGAGTTCCAGTTCCTTGAAGTCATGGGGATATACGTATTGGCGAATAAAGTGGTCCGGCACTTTTCTAATTTGACCGCGAAAGAGTGTTCGGCCTCGGCAAAACTCGTGCTACGCGCAAAGCATGTTTTCGGAGGAATTACTGATTTTATCTCATCAGAACACCTGCCGTGATAGTATCTATAGAAAAGGGAAAGGGCAGAGACATTTCTTCGATGAGCTAGCGAGTCGAGGGAGTCGGTGAGGGTAGAATCGTCAATCAGCCTGATTACCTCGTTTCTAAATTGCATGCAGGGTAGCAAGAGAATATTAAGAGACTCCTCTCCATAGATGAGAGCCTTATTCGAGACGGGGCGGATTTGGGCCTTATAGATGGTGAGAAGATTTGAGGGCGTGAAAAATCGGTTGGACCTGAATAAGTAGCCAATCTTCCTTGCTGCAGATTTCGTCACAGAGGAGATGTGTTCATTCCAAGACAGGTCAGATGCGACAGTGACGCCCAACATGGATAGGCTGTCACACATTTTCAGGGTATTCGAATCGAAGTGAATATCAGGGAAATTTTTATTTTCGCGCCTAGAAATTAGATAACATTGAGTCTTGTTTGCACGATTTTTTCCACACCGTTCCACCGATTGAAATTAAATTGAAAACCTACCATTAGTTTAACAAAATGAAGCGCTGATTAGTTTTTGGTACATATCGGCCCACAAACATTAGTACTTTATTTCAGTACTTTTTTAGTTTTTTCTAAATATCTTGAAAATGACTTAACCAATTTTGATGAAATTTAATATCCTAATTAAGTACCTTGGGGGCCACAAAAAAGGTTAAATAAAGTTTTTAATAAAATTATATTTTAAATACTTTACTCTAGAATAAGATAGTACTTTTTTTTAATTCTTTAAAATTTATTCATTTGGTCGGTTTAATATAGGTCATTTAACCTGGCTTAAGTAAGAATAGATAGGCTTCTCTCTGTGAAATGCTAAAAATTTGGGAGGAAATTTTATAAGTAACTATAGCAACTGCGTTCTTTTCTTATCCGTTACCTTTGCTGAAAACATAGAAGAATCGACTTAAAATCAAAAATAGCGATTGATTCTCATCTATTACTTGAGGAATAACCATTCTTCATTGGATTTTTGACGTTTCCGTTTTTATTGCTAACCATTGCTGAAGACATAGAGGAAACGACTTAAAACCAAAAATTCTACATTGAATTTTTGACGTTTCGGTTATTATGATTGTATTTGAGTTGTTTACCATAAATGTATTTAGTCTTTTTGATTTTAAGTCGATTTTTCCACGTTTTCAGTAGAGGTTTCCATTAATAGTCAAAACATCAAAAATGAAATGCATTAAGGTTATTCCTCTAGTATTAGATGAGAATCGATCATTTTTTTCAATTTAAGTCAACATGGACTGAAAATAGCAAGTGATATCTGATTAATAATACAAGAATAAACTTATTAATATTTCAAATGACTTTGGATAAAGTTTAGCAACGATCCGTTTGAGTTTATTTTATATATTTCGAAAAATCGAAATGAAAATGTCATTTTATTTCCCAAATAGAATACTTCTCTATACTTCGTATGGTAAAGTGAAAAATCCGGCCAATCGCGAGACCGATTCGCATACCAAGTTTCGTACAAAATCTTGATATATCAAATTCATTCTTATTTATTATTAATAAGGAGAAAATTAGTTAATTTGCTAATTCTTTCATAATTTTTAGTTAACCAACTTCTGAACGCGGGCAAGTAAAAAAATTTAAAATTGGCTTGAAGGGGCCTTCTTAAAAAAATTTAGTCTGTTTCTACTTAAAGAGATCTTTTTCTGGATACTTTAGAGCCCATGTTCATAGTAGTTAAGGGGGCGGGGTCAAGGGGTACATTGCCCCCCCCCACCCCTCTAGAAAAATTGGCGCTCCATTATTTCGAGGCATCACTTATATGTATTTCTCATTAAATTATTTCGTTACTTCCAAAATTTGTCAATTCTACTAACAAGTTGGTTGATCTCTAATCGGATTACTGAAATTGAAACCTTGTGTGGCTAATCAGATGACCGGCTGCTCCCCCTCCCCCTAGTAAAACTCCTTAACCAAGCCAATGCCCATGTTAATATTTTTTCGGGCCTACAAAAAATTCGACCGCTTCTAAATTAATTAATAAAATAAAGGGAGTGTAGTTTCACAATGAATGAAATAAAACTCAAAGAGGTTTATACAAACTCAATATATTTCGGATCATTATTTATTTATTTTTTATTTTATTTATTTATTCATTCATAATTCTTACAATTTAACTTTACACAATGCTCTGAGGCAGTTTGCCTCATATGAGCAGTAAAAAAGAATAATTAACATAAAAAAAGAGGAGAAAAATAAAAACAAGTGTGTGCGAAAAAGAAAGGTCCAGCGAAAGGAAGGTGAGAGAGCCAGCAGGAGGGAAAAGATACACCATAAAAGAGAGACGCCAAAAAAGAGACGCTCACTCCCGAAACCCGCCCCCGCGAATACATGCCAAGAGACCACGATTGAATATAAATGATGATGAAGATGAACGGGTGAATGAATGTAATGAATTCCACAGTCGGGCAGCAGTGACAGTGAATGACCTATTCACTCCACCATCAGGAATTTACAGATTAAAAACTTTTAATCTGTAAACTCCTGATGATGGACTAACATTCCGAAATATATTGAGTTTGTATACACCTCTTTTAGTTTTATTTCATTCATTGTGAAACTAGACTCCTTTTATATGATTAATTAATATCATGTTTCACCTAAAGCCTACATCACTTTCCCGTAGTAAAAAAAAAACTCCTAAATTAATCATTTGATTCAAATTAAAAAAGACAGACACACATTGTACCTTCGCAAATAGGGCCTTGTTTTATTTTTGAACGGAACCCTAAAAATATGAATTTAAACAAATCTAAAAATCTCAAATTTCTTTTGTCTATAATATTTGTTATCTTGTACACATTTCTAGGAACCTTGAAGATTTGTTTATATAAACCTAAGGGTGTTATTCACTATTGGATGTCAGTGGCATCTCTCACCCCTTGTCTGATTAAGATCTGGCTCCCTCGGCGGGTGTGCGGTGCGCATGCGCGGATGCCGCCGCTGCCCGCGAGCCCCAGCCAGTCGCAGTCCGCGTGGCCGCCGAAGCCGCGCACCTCCCCTTTCTCATACAAATTTGTCTTCCGTCTTTTGCTCTTGGTGGAGTGATCATAGATCCCATTAATCCTCTATTTGCTTTGGGAAACGCTTTAAATATAAAGTGATTTCTGCAGGAAATATGGCTTGTTTACTGCCCGTGAGTGATTTCTTTAATATTATTAGAAATTAATTTTGATAAATTCCCAGAGGCAAAAGTCCTTTAAATCCTTTGTCTCTGACGTAATCCAATCATAGTTTAGTACACAGGTAGATACACAAATTCTATAACACGCAATTTCTTAGAACTTGCTTTGACTACAATTCGACAAAAAATTTTTTACTAAAAATAGTTCGTTGACTAATGCTCATCCTATTCATCCAATTGTAGTGATGTAGATGAGTATATTAATCGGTGTGTCAAATTGTTAGGTCAAATGGGTCCAGAGACTCTAATTAGCTTCATTGCGCCATTATTCAATCTTAGTTCGATTCATGGCCTTGTTACTTGACATGGCTTCACCGCCTCGAATGTTTTCCTCTTGCTCCAGCAAAACACCCCAAAATATATGGAATGGATGAAACACTATCAACTCCAGAAAGAAAATCTAGTATATTTATAAGAAGTTGTAAGAAATTTTTTTCATGAGTTAAGGGAGAAGAGAATATCTTATAATAGAAAAATATAGAATAGACGAGTTTAAGGGGGAAATAATTTTTTGGAAGAATAATTCTCTATCACACTTAGATGATAATGAAAAACCAATCATCATCACTTCCGCCTTCATTTCTTTAATCATCTCCATGGTTCAATTAATATTTAGATGAGTATCGAAAAAAGTAGGTAATAAAATCTAAATTCTTAAAAATAATGCAATAATGAAAAATAGACAGACTGACATAATTAGTGTTAAAATACTCAAAAAGATCTACATTAATAACTACGTATCTTTTAGAAATTGTAAAAGAAATATTGTATTTTTATTTTTATTTTTTAATTAATCATTAGCAATAATTTGGATTGATTTAACTTTTGATTATATAGGTATATATGGATTCGCAGTTTTAGAACTGCAGATCAATCAAATTAAAATTAATTTTTATTTGAGACTTTCCCGCTTGTAAATTAGGTGTTTTCCCACTCATGTATTGTATTAGATTTTTTTTTAGAAAATTTCCCGAATTAATCAAAATTAATATAAACTCTTTGATTAGTACTCGTTATATTTTTTTAAGAATTTTCGATCTATTTGCTTTTCAACAAAAAATTTCTAATACAACAATCAAGAAACAAGGATTTATGGCCTTGAAAATCTCAAAAAAAGTGGTTGAAACGTTGTAATTAAATTAATTTTCTTTGTGGTGTTTTTCTCAAGTCCAAATACTTGTGAATCCATATGTATACCAATATATTTATAATTAATTTTGATTCGACAAAAATTGTAAACAAAATCCAAATTAAAAATTTAGAATTATTTCACTTTGTGTGTATTGATGGAATATTTACTTTCAATAAAAACAAAAAAGTTCACTGTGATATGAAATAGGTACTAACAAAGCCAATTTTAGTAAAATATAATGGTTTGAAAAGCACCGAGCTAAAAAAATAAAAAAAATAAATAGGAATCTATATTTTTTGTTTATTTATATAATTTTAATTTTTTCCTTTCTGATTTTTAATTACTAAACATAGGTAGTGTGGAGCTTTTGCTCGAAGCCGAAATGTAAAAAATGTAATTTTTATGTATACATTTTTTGTGTTTCTAGTAAAAAAATTTTTAAAGTGTTTTATAAAATATTTATTTATTTATATTAACTTAATTGATATCTGGATTGAAAGTGATAGAATGATTTTTAGTTAATAGAGTAAAGGGTGTGTAGTTTCACAGTGAATGAAATAAAACTCAAAGAGGTTTATACAAACTCAATATATTTCGGATTATTAGTCCATCATCAGGAGTTTACAAGACAATACTAGTATTGTCTTGTAAACTCCTGATGATGGACTAATAATCCGAAATATATTGAGTTTGTATAAACCTCTTTGAGTTTTGTTTCATTCACTGTGAAACTACACACCCTTTACTCTATTAACTAACATCATGTTTCACCTAAAACCTACACCACTTTCCATAAGTAAAAAAGAATGATTTTTAATAATCTTTATTAAAAAATTATTTTCATTACTTCACTATTTAATTACTCATTTTAAATAAAGTGAGTTTACATAAATTTTTAATGAATATTCCATATTAGAGCAAAAGATGATATGAATCGCTCTTTCTTGAATTTGTTTTAATTGTACATTCTTTCGTCCTGTAATATATAACTAGATACACTCAAAGATTCATATTAAGATCAATTATTAAATTGACAACATAAATTAATTTTAATTTCTCAAAATAAATTGGAGGAAAACTACAAACTTTTAAAGACTGTAAGCTCCCCGCAAAGAAGTGAGCCGATCTAGGGTTACAACTATCTCACGAATAATTTAAATAAAATAATCTCAAAATTCATTTTTTTTCTCGTCAAAAGTTGAATTATTTAATTTATATACATGTCAATAAAAGTATTTGCCTGGTTAGAACTACAACTGGTAGTGATGTCAGCAACTCGTTCCCTTAAGTGATTTAGTCTGTGCATCTATAAGGCAGGTTAGTTTCGGAGTCTAGGGGGATGAATCACCCCATGACATATATGATCATATTTGTAATAAACCGTTAGTGAATTTTAAAATGAATAAACGAATAAATAATTAAGTAAAATTAATAAAATATTGATTTGTACATGCTTTTATCATAACTGCATAAAATTTATTTTCTGCATTTTTGAACCAGAAGTTGTATAATCTAATCAACTCTGCGTTAAAATGAAAAAATTTCGACACAAGAACTACGACTTTTTTTCATGACTTTTTATGGATATCGTAATCCAGACACTGAAACATATAAGAGAAAAAAAGCATTATTGAAAATTATATTTCACCATTCGTTTCAAACATTTTTAAGCACATTAAGCAAAAGTAATCAACTGCAACCGATCGTTGCTAGACTTTATCCAAAGTCATTTGAAATATTAATATGTTTATTATTTTATTATTAATCAGATATCACTGGCTATTTGAAGACCATGTTGGCTTAAAAAACAACGATCGATTCTTATCTAATACTAGAAGAAAAACCGAGGGAAGAATAACCTATTATATTATAGATATTACATTCCATTTTTGATGTTTTGGCCATGAGCTATATTAAACCAATCAAATGAATACATTTTAAAGAATTTCAAATAGTACTATCTTATTTTGGTAAAGTACTTTAAAATATAATTTTACCAACAATTTTATATAACCTTTTTTGTAGTCCTTACGGAAATTTTTATCAAAATTGTTTGAGTCATTTTCAAAATATTTTGAAAAAAATGAAAAAGTTTTGGAATAAAGTACCAATGTTTGTGGGGCGATATGTACCAAAAACTAATCAGCCCTTCATTTTGTTTAAGTAATGCTAGGTTGTCAATTTGATTTCAATCGGTTGAACGGTATGGAAAAAATCTTCGACGAAAAAAAGATAATATCATTGCTAGGTGTATTCATCCATCCATATCCATCCAATCTGCACCCACTAATTGAAAAAATCGCACTTTTTGGCCTCTGGGCGAGACGCCATGTAATTTTTGGCAAAACCGTCACGTGCTAAAATTCACCGTAAATGAATGCTACAATATGTGACTTTGATTGAGACCATGGGTTCCGTAGTATTTACTGTATTGAGGACCCTTTGAAGTCGCGCTTTGCTCGAGACCGATTACAATACTTTATCTGCTTTCCATAAAGTAAAAACGGGTAAATGGCTTTTATTTCAAGGTAGTCATATGCCAATTTTGTTGTCTAATTAACAGGGGCTCCCATTTTGCGAGGTGTTGTTAGTAAATGACCGGGCTGGTGCTGCTACTGGCAAACAATGGCAAAAAATGATGATTAAATATTAACCAATCGTCTTTTTGTTAATGTGACAAATGGATTTCAATTTTATATTTTATCCTACCCATTCATTCTTTCATAAATATATGTATAAACTGATAAATAATAAACTTTAAGACGAATTTCCAACATTTTACCTATTTAAAACTTAATATGTTCATTCACTAAGCTCCTCAATTATTATACATTTTTATACCCATATTGATAAAAGTCTCCCTAACGATTGAGATAGACTAAAGGTTGCGGTAAATCGACACGTGTTCAGTTTAATTTAACCAATCTAGTTTCCTTTCCCGTTTTGAATATCAAATCTCAATTCTTTTTCCCTAGAGACGTTTCTATTTTTTTTTCATAAGTATATTTACTAATCCCTCGATAAAAAGAATTTTACATTGCTTCATCTTTTTTCCTTTTAATAAACCCTAACTAGATCTACTTGTTCATTGTTACAGTACACAGATATATTTGATTTGATAATTCAAGAAGATATAAATATAACGAACAATCTGCTTGTGAGAATTTTGTTAAATAATTTTTATCAAATTAATACAAAAAAGCATAAGATATTCTTTTCGAATTAGAGTGGAGTAATATGTAAAATAATAATCTTTCAAATTGTAATGCAATACATAACGACACAAAACGAAATCAAATCGAAATTGCAGAAACTTAGAAATTAAATTAAAGAAATAATGAATGCCTTCAATCCATTTGTTTGTTTGTGTTGTCTTTATGGTCTCCTGGCACCACATAGATAAATAGTTAATCATTCTATCAACCCAGAAATAATGTATCCTCACTCCTCAAGTGCCCCAACTTCTGAAGAAGGTCACAGTTTCGTCACCCTGGGATAAGAATGCTATACTCTTGAGAACGTGTTTTTCTTGTCAAAAAAAGATTTTTGTCTTATATGAAACCATAATAGCGACTGACCAGTGAGATGACGATTGGGTAGATGAATTCTGAGAAAGGGCTATTGAGATTAAGGTAAAATCAAATCGCTAAATTTGAATCACAACAAATTCTATATTAAAGAATTTACAGAAACAAAAAATTTAAAAATTTTTAAATAAATTACTAAAAAACCAAATAGACATATCAATATATGCCCTAGGCCCTTTGATCGATTTGTACGAAATTCGCACATACGCCCTATACGACCTTACGGAAATGACTCTCCATGTGACAGTGAGGAGTGACCCAAAGAAGGGGGAGGGTCAAAAATTATTAAAATCATAAAATTTTCATACAAAAATATTTGAAGCTATTTCCTCAAGAAGAGTTCCATATTTAAAAGAAAATATGTTCAATTGTTAATGGGTCCAAAATTAAGGGATTGGGGAGGGATGTTTACAGTTTATTTTATTAAATATTAAATTTAAGAGAGGGGCCAAGTGTATAGTAAAGCCATGTGGATTGTTACATCAGCTTAATTTTATTTTATTTATTTATTTATTTTTGAAATAAACAAAATCATTTGTAAACTCAATATTTTTGCTCATTTTTTCTGCTGCTATTTTAAGAAGCTTGTAAAGTGATATGGAATTTGCCAAGTTCTATCTTTTATAACAAAGAATATAGCGATTTCTATAGAATCCTAATCGAGTTTTTATTTTATTATTATGTAATGAACATTACAATGAATCCCATAATTATTATGTTTAGGAATTTGAAAACTAGGCACATTCAAAAAATTTTCAAACGCCTGTACAATCTGGAAATTGTCTAATTATTAAAATTCAAACAAAACGTTATGTTCACATATTCTGAAAATTTTCTTATTAAGCTATTTCGCATAAACAAAACGGATTCAATTATTGTTCATTATACTCATGAAGATATTATCTTATCTACTTACATAAATATTCTCAATTTAAACTACTCCTCAGTCACAAATTATTATTAGATAAAAGTATTCGAATTTGAATTTAATTTGAAATTTTTCTATTCTGTTTATAGTCAGTCTAATTATAATATACTAGTAGTTATATAATTATTTATTTTTGTACTTCTTTAAAAGAGCTCAGTTGTTTAAATGACACTTTTAACCATTCAGAAATATTTCTCCAAGAATTATCACACTCGCTAAAATTTTCTAGCTAGTTGCCTTAATTAATTTTATATTAAAAAATTCAATTCTTTTTTAATTTTAACAAGTACCTATTATTAAAGTAGAAAGTAGAAAAGTACTTACTTACATTCTAAGCTACTGTTTTTATGAATTGAGACATTCGAAAAAAAAAATTCTCGAAACGCTTTAAATGAGTTTTATTTAATTATCAATTTCATTAATGACTAATGTAAAACATTTTTCGTATTATTTATACTTGAGAAACATTGGGAATGTTTTTCAAAAGAAATTCCAAAAAATAAGTAGGTACATATTCCAAAAAAATTATGAAAATACAATACTAAACTAAATATATTTTCTCTTATAGGAAAAACCACAATAATAAGTTTAGAAATTGACTTTGTAGTTTATGTAAGTACCTAGATACTATACGGGAGGGGGGGTGGAACTACTACTTAAATTTTGTTCAGGGAGAATGGTCTAGGTTCTAGGTGAAACATATTTAATAAAATTAAAATTTAGATTTAAAAAATATAAATTACTAGCTAGGTTTCCTGAAGATGGGCTCGTAACCCGAAAGTCTTGCTCATAAGCCATTTGTCTTTTATTTGTGAAACCTAGCCAATAATTTATATTTTTAAATTTTAATTTTAAATATAAAAGAAATGATTGGAAACTTTAGTTACTTAATCAAAGTACACTTGAATTATCATTGGGATTGCATCCCTTTGTTAAAGATAGCCTAGCCAGCGTTTGTGAGATGCTTCTTCATCAAGCCTAGTCGTGTTGGAAATGCAGTCGATGGAGCACCCCGCAGCCGGCAGTCCGGCTTCTCCAGCCAGCAGTGCCGCTGGAGGAATCCCTCGGACTCTAAGCACCAGTGCGCTGCGCATCAAACACCGCTCTTCCTTCTGGGACAAGTTCTGGGAACAACGCACCTTGTAAGATAGCCACACACTTTCGGCAATTATTCGACACTCAACAAGTTTTTTAACAATTCTATTTCTTATGTTTATCTAAACAAGTTTATTTTTTCAAATTCTGACTGCTGAAAAATCACGTTCTCAAAATCTTAATTTTTATAATTAGATCTATGACAAAATAATAGTAAAAAAAATAGTCATTTTGTTTTAAAATAATGTTATTCAAAAAGATGATATTTTATTAATAATTAATGTTTTGTTAGATAACACAGGGGTGCCCGCCCTAGCTTCATGACTCCTCCCCCACTTTCATGAAAAGTATCCCCCTCCCCAGTTTCAAGAAAAGTACCAGCCCCTATTTTATTAACTTCTAAAGAATTGGAAGAACTTTTTACAATTTTCAACCCTTACTTAGAAATTTTGATGACGCACTCTGCGTCTTAACCCCCCCTACCCCTTGTGGACACCCCTGGATAACAAACTATTAATCTATAATGAAAATGAAGAAAGTTATTGAATTATTGTTGTTTTAAAAGAAATATTAATGTATACCTAATGTTTGATTCTGTTGTGATAAACTGTTATTGCAGAATTTAGTCCTCTTTATTTTTATTTCTGTGATAATTTGCTTTAATGTTATTGCCTTTTTATAGATATTTGAAGACGTGTATAGATGTTATTCAATTTATTAATAAAAAGTAGAAGAATTTTATTATTCATTGATGTTTTTTGATTGTTTAATTTTTAATTGATACTTATGGTTGAACAATCCAATTGGTAAAAGTGTTTCAGTGGTTTTTTCTAGCTTCTTCAGCACCTGAAGATGACACATTAAAGTCTTTAAGATTAAACTACAAAATTATACAATAAAAAATTACCAATTTTATGCATTTGACCAGATTACACCTATCTATATGATTCGTCAGAACTTAAAGTTATCTTGAAATATTATAGAGTAAATTGTCCCCGGTTTCAGTCCTACCATTTCATTTCAACTTTTTATTACGAAATATATAAATTGAAAAACAATATTCGCGTCCTCAAATACTTAAAAAGGCCAAATTATTAAAGCAAAATAATATCGCACAACGCATTCAGCGAAAATTTATTTTATTTTAAAATCACAAAAATAATAATAATACTTAATAATAATAATTAAATAAATTAGAGATGCTTCTGCTTATGATAAATATTTTTCTTTTATTTGTAAATTTCGAAGGACTTACCTTGATCTTCAGTATAATATAAATGTTTAAAATGTTTAATCAGGCAGGAGCGGTGCGAAATTGTGCTGGCAAAATGTGAATTGAATGATTTACTCGGCAGACTAAGCCTGCCGAACTGACCCATGTTTTGAATTTTATTTTTTTGTCTTCAAACAAAAGTCATGTAATATTCTGATGATAGAGAGCAGCGACGAAAATTCATTTTTTTTTTATTTATTTATTGACATCGGGTAAACGAAAATTCTTAAAGTAGGGAAAAAAATTTGAGTTGACTTAATTCGATTTGAACCTTCTTGAATTAGTAAAATTTAATTGGAACCTTCTAGAGTTGGGAGAGATTCAATTTGAGATTCTTGAGTTGATAAAATTTGATTTGAATCTCTAGAGTTGATGAGATTCGATTTGAAATTTTTAAGTTGGTGAATTTCTATTGGGTAAACTCTTTATTTTGATTTCTTTGATAGAAAAACCATAAGCATGAAACCTATTTTAATTTAAAAATTGCATTTCGTATCATTCTTTTAGGGCTTCTGTATATCCGTCGCAAGATAGTGAGTGAGTTTTTTCGAACAAAAATTTTCTTTCAAAAGTCAAAACCCTTTTAATTTAAATTTTTTCTCTAGGTCTAATAGACCAGGCCTGGCCAACCCGCAGGTCGCATGTGACCCTCAACGAACTTATTACTTGCGGCCCGGGGTCATTTATGAAGAGATTTTTTATCGGGTATTTCAAAATATATTTTAAATCGCATTCAAATAATAAAAAAAAATAAGGTTCCCAATAATAATGAACAATAACATATTAAATAATTTTTTTGCAACGAAATTTTCTCTGGAGAGAGACGGACTGGTAGAAATTTTAATTGAATGTAATGGAAGGCAGCCCAGAGGTAGTGAGGAAAGAACATTTTATTTGTTTCATTCATTGACCCTTTGAAACCCTGAAGGAGGAGGGAAAAATCCTCCGAAACGTCGGTTTGAAAGGAAAGGAGGAAGGATTCCAATAAATTACACCTTATTTGATATGTGTTAATTTTTTCTTTCCTCACTACCTCTGGGCTGCCTTCCATTACATTCAATTAATATTAAATAATAACAGTAGATTTATAAAAATTAAGTAAGCTAAAAGAACCCGTATGGAAATAAATAGATTTTCGAAATATGTTTTTTATATATTTTTTGAAAATATATTAAAAATATAAAATGTTTGTGTTAAATTTATATAAAGTTTATGTTTTCTATATATTCTTACAATATAATTATTTTTATGTCGCTCTAGTATAAATTTTATATAGATTTAACACAAAAATTTTATATTTTTTATATATTTTCAAAAAATATATAGGGGACATATTTCGAAAATCTATTTATTTCCATATGGGAAACGCAAATATCAGACTGAAAACGAGAAATAGCCATTCAAATTTGTTTGTAATTGAAAAATAATATTTGAAATATTGTTTTGTTTATATGACTTAATTAGTAATTTTGATATTTTATGTTTATTACCATACCTACATTTATATTTTGTTATTGGATCAATGCGTGTTTTCATTTCATATCTGGTCGCCCGAGGTGCACTTCAGGTTGGCCAGGCCTGATCTAGACCATATATTTTCTGGATATCAGAGAGCAACTTGTCATTGAGGGTCAAAGTACAATTTTTGCAGTTCCTCTTCGTGCAAAGACAAAAATAATTATTTTAATTGTATCATTATTTATTATGATATATAAATCATTAAAAGTTGTCAAAAAATAATATAATAGAGTTAATTATTATTTAAATCAAGTTTCTATATATCAATTTGGTATTTTTCCGCGTATATAACAGTAATGACAATAAGTTTAGAAATAACCATCTTTTCTCTTGTCAATGTAAAGTGTTTGATCGGGTCGATTTTTGGACAATGAGCTTTTATTTAATCTTCATTAAAATAATGAAAGCATTTAAAGAAAATTGTATTATTATTGTTTTATTCAATTGCAACTTGGAAAAAATATGGAAATTTAGGATCGCGTTTTCAGTTTTAACTAGAGATGTGTGCTTTGTTTCACAGTAGTAATGGTTTAATTGAAGATTATTAATTTATCTAAGCATTTCCAATTGAAGGAATAAATTATTTTAAATAGAAAATAGCGTTTTTACTTATTTACACAAATAAATGTAGTTAATCTTAAGAATAATTCCTGACAAATATAAATGCTATTAAATTAAAGGAAAAGGGTCTCAGGACTCACAAAAATGATTTATTTTTTAAAGTATGAAAAACTGAGGACTTACATCAATTTATATAATTTCCTTTGTTATTTTTTATAAATATTTTATATGGTTTCTCATTCAAATTGGATTTGTTCTGTGTGTCTGGGTCATGTTTTTAATTACAAGTAAAACTATATCAAAAAGGTATGTATTTATATAATTTTATTACGAAAATTATATATTTATTTTGCTGTTTAATTCAATAATTTATTAATAGAATACGAAATAGTCTGTTTATTTAATGATTTTTGTAAATATCTACAGTAAGCAAATTACCTACTAGAAAAAATTTAGTTTGTATCTTGTTTATAAAAATTTCTTAATTTTTTGAAAATTTCAGAATATTTTATTTTTATTTTTAAATCTATTATTTCATATATTTTTACTATTATTTCATTAGTAAATATAGGTACTCGTTATTTCAAAGGTCATGGATTAGAAATTCACTCAAAGTTTTTTATTAAATTATAAGTACCATATAAGTTATAAAATATTTTGGTAGAGCCGTTTTTAGTGTAGTCAGACACCTATCTCAAGTGAATTTCAAATTTTATTTATTCAAATTTGATTCAAGCGAAATATATGTAGTAAATTTCTATTAACTTTTTATTTCATAATCGATAGAGAGATTCTAGACTTATAATAACTTCTTCTTTACCAGAATAAAGCGTTTAACAAATAAAACACAAAGAAGAAAACTACAAAAATTGTAGCTGAATTTTTAAGTGATACGAAGGAATTTTGTGACTGATTTATTCCAAGGATGATGTAGATTAAAATAAAATACTTACTAATTTAAAATCTGATAATAAAAATTATTAGAATTTTAAGTTAGCTCTAATCATGTTGATTTTTTAGTATAGTATAATAATTGAAGAGTAAAAAATATTTGATTTTTCTAAAGTCAATGATATTTTGTTTCTAGAGAGAAAATATTCATTGTTATACGTATATTCCACTAATAAACCTATCTGAATTTTGTTGAATTCTTAAGTAGAGAGAGTTATTTACAAAATAGAAAATTTTAAAATTTTTAGATTGTTTAATAATTTTACTTATTTATTCATACTTATATAGCATTTATATTAAAACGAATATAACAAATCTTTCTAGAACTAATACTTTTTAGTTTCTTAGATTGCATGCTATTTACTTTTTTATTCTATTTATGACAATATGTCATTGAACAAAAATAAAAATCTAAGTCAGAAGAAAATTCATTGTCTATTAAAAATTTTAAATAAAAAAATACCAAAATGAATATAATCAATAATTTAATATTATCTGTGGACAGGAACGTACCCAGAATTTTTTGAGAGGGAGAGGTGGCTTTATGTTTGAAAACACATTCAGAGTCTTTATTTTAATGTGGGAATATTGTAAATATTAATAAAAAAAATTGGATTAAAAATAATAAAAGATATTGTACATATATACTAGTATATTAGATTTATGTGAATTTTATTTTAATTATGTTTTGTATAAGCTAGATTTCCGGGAGAAAAGCATGAGCCCCTAGGTACGTTCCTGCATGAACATATAATAGACTTGATTTAATGATCAAAAAAAAGAATGCAATATCAATTTTTAATGAATGATTTTAGGTAATTATTAAAAAAAATCTACTTCAATTAAATTTATTTTATAATGTTCTATTTCCTTTATATAGAATGAATTTAAATTGGCATATAATTTTTATAAAAGTGATCGAAATTCAGTTTTAGGTTGATAATTAAATAATTAAAATAAAAAGATGAAAATAAGATGAAAATTGAAATGATTTGTTAACGATTGAATTGCATTTTGAGGCTTGGGTTAAGAAAGATAAGGGAGATGGTGTTTCTGAAGATTGACTAACAAAACCCATGGGATGTTCCAGCCATGGCGAGGACCTCATCGTTACGCCGTTCGCACAGATCCTGGCCAGCCTGCGCAGCGTTCGAACCAACCTGCTCAACCTGACCAATGTGCCCACCAACAAGTAAGTTAAACAGATGATCTAGCTTTCACGGTTAAAACTAAAATACAGTAATTAATAGGGATTGTGGTGTTGGTGCAAGGTGAAACATCTTTAATAAAGTTCAAAGTAAATAAATATTATATGCAATTTGTGATCGATTGGGGGGCGTTTGAATATAGTTTAATAATAGCCCGGCCACTACAGAGCTGCAAAAATGAACGAGGAAGAGATTAAAAGATTAAATAAAAAAGAAATTCCATAATTCATATAGACATTAAGTATCAGCTTGGGTTCAGGGATCGGTGGCCAAGAGGATAAGAACTAAGGCTCTTATAAAGGCATCGCAGCGCACATGCGAAGATCCCGGGTTCGAATCCCGGCTGATCCTTTTGTCTATAATATAAAAATATTTTCTTCGTTCACTAATTTAATTTAATTATATGCAATATTCATTTACTATGAGTTAAGATTTCTAGGTCACTTGTTTTACATTATAATTAAAAAAATAAAAGATGTTAATTTTTTCAATATATATATTTATCCTCCCAATTAATAAATAACAAAATCGACAAAATTGATAATTCTGGTGTATACAAATTAAATTGTAACGATTGCGATGCAATTTATATTGAATAAACTGGACGATCTTTCAAAAAACGGCATAAAGAACACGAAGCTTCTCTCAGACAATTGATATGAAATCAACACACAAATTCAGATTCCACTTCCGCATTTGCTAATCATCTATATTCCTTAGATCACTCACCATCACACACTAATTCAACCCCAATTCATTTCGAAAGAAAAGGATAAGATTGGATCTTCTCGAATCCATTGAAATAAAATATGACCTCGCGAATAATGAAAATGTTATCAATAATCAACTCGATTTAAAGAAAAATATTATAATAGACCTTTTAATAACAAAGCCCAAAAAATATATTCCTAGCCTATAGATAATAACCAATGTACCTCTAATTTTCCTTTATTTATCCATAGGCCTACCCTACCCAAATTTCGTTATTTTTCAAATTTAACATTAAATTCGCTCTAAACGGATACTGCATTGTGTGATGGAGGGTAGGAGTCAGAAATTAATTCTTGTGACTTAAAGTCCACAGTCCCTGAGATGGAAATCTACCATCTTCCACACTTAATCAGCATGTATAAGAGAATTTTAAATTTCTCCTAGAAGCAAGCTATGACTCTAAAGCACTCTTAGTTATTTCCGATCTTATATTTTGAGAGCTCTTAGAAATGGATTAGTCCAAAGATTCTCGAATCATCTTTATTTATTCCTTTTTATTTGTATTATTACTATTTTAATAGTTCCTCAGCGAGAACAATGTTTATTCCACTAAAACTCGTCTGGACTTGTCTGTGACATGCTTGAACTGAAAAATATACCACGCAGGGAGTTCAAAACTTCTATCCACTTCCTTTCCAGAAAAATCATTTATATCAATTTCCCCTTGAAACTATGCTACAATTTTATTTCATTTCGAGAACCAATATACTTTTCAAAACAAAAAATGTTTTTTATAGAAATATTTAAAATAACGGATAATAATTTGAAAGTTTAAAAATCCTCCTGAAATTTTGAAGTCGACCTTTTTATTTATGAAAATACTCTAAGGGCCGGTTGCATGTCGCAAGTAAATGCTTTTTACCACTAACCAAGGTAGATGGTAAATGGAGGGGTTGGATGGCCAATCAGATGACAGGAACTTTCAGTGCCTGTCATCTGATTGGCCATCCTAGTCACTCCATTTACCATCTACCTTGGTTAGTGGTAAAAACATTTACTTTGCGACATGCAACCGGCCCCTAATGTTTGAAATTTTAGGGATGCGTCGCATCCATAGACCGCACTCTACTGCTTCAATCTTATCGACCTTGTTTGAAATATTCAATATCATTATCAAATATTTCACCCTACCATATTATTGAATTAAAATTTTTTGACAAACATTCTACTTTAAATTTTTTTTTAGTCAATAATTAAATTTTTTCCTTTTGACTAAATATTGGGTTCATGTTAAATATAAAACAAATCAACTTTTTAAGAAATTCACTCTATGATCTATAAAGATTTTAAAAATAAAATTCGAAATATTGTATATTTTTGATCAATTTTTTTTTGTTCACAATTCCTGTCAGATTACAAATATATTAATTGATCATCTTGAATAAAATGAAATGATCGCGTATATCTAGATTGACTTATGCATCGGCAACTAAGAGCCACGGTAATTTTTTAAAGAATAATTTTTCATAAGGATTTTTCAATAAAAGTCATAAAATCATCTAAATTTTAAATAAATTTGAATTTAATTAATTTTTATAATGCTAGGCCTAGAGTAAAGATTAAAGATTAATTATCATTATAAAGGGTTCACTAGTAGCACAATGTTTCAAAATATATAGTAACTATATAGTGCCTATATAGATTTCTATAATATAGTGCCTATATAGATTTCGATAATATAGTGCCTATATAGATTTCGATAATCTATATAGTTACTATATATTATAGTTTGAAACATTGTGCTACTAGGGTTACTCTCTTTGACTTACGCATAGGCAACCAAATACACATTATTTCAAATATTAATACTGCAACATATTATATTTAAATTAGGAATGTTAGTCAATCGAAAAGATATAGATTGGAAAACAAATAAACTATCAATTAAAAAGGATTCAAATATTATTATGCAATTATACTAAAATGTCCCGAGTATCTTCATTTTTAACCGAATTCATGTTTTTATTTAAATTAAGTGAAAATTTTGGACCCAATCTTAATATTAATTTTATTTCTTCTGGAATCTCAATATCTGATGGGTTGATCAAATAATCATCCTCCACATTAATCTCTTCATTGATCTGGATTGACTTGTCTAGCTTTTTGTTTATCTTATTTTTGGCATTAATATAATAGTATCTATTTTTCTGGTTTATTATAGCAATTGCTTGATGGAATAACGGTATAGGTAATTCATGTTTCAAAATTTCATAATCTTTATTCAGATTTTGTTTAAATTGGTTGATCATTTGGTAAGCATTTTTGATCTCTATATTTATGATGTCGCTCTTGAATTTATTAACATGCATATCTATTTTGTGTGTTAATTTGGAATTCATTATAGCTAGAGTATCTAAATTCTTGAACAGATGGTTTACATGATTTGGAAAATAATTATATTCCTTACATTTACATTTACCAGAAAAATAGATACTATTATATTAATGCCAAAAATAAGATAAACAAAAAGCTAGACAAGTCAATCCAGATCAATGAAGAGATTAATGTGGAGGATGATTATTTGATCAACTTATCAGATATTGAGATTCCAGAAGAAATAAAATTAATATTAAGATTGGGTCCAAAATTTTCACTTAATTTAAATAAAAACAAAGAAAAAGACATTATCAATCTAATATCAGAAATTGAATGTCAATTAAAATATAGTAACAAGCCTAGTAAAGAAAAAAAGATAATTAGAAATAAACTAAATAATATTATACAGAATTATTTATATAAAATTAAAAATAAAAAAAATATTAAAAATGATTATCTTATAAAAGCTGCAATGAAGACATTTGAATTCAAGAAAATAAACAAAAGAAAAATTATATTTTTACAAAGTGATAAGTCGAACATTAGTATCGTCATGAATAAATCAGAATATGATGAGAAAATGAATAATATTTTATCGGATGAAAATACATATAAAGTAGTGAAAAAAGATCCAACTTCAAAAGTTGAGAAATGTATAAATAAATTTGCAGTAGAGGCTCACAAAAGTGATAATATTGGAAAAGATGAATTAAAAAAGATTAAAATTTCGCCCTTTCATTCATCGCTAGGAAGTTGTTATGGTTTAGTGAAGGTTCACAAACCTGAGAGACCCTTAAGATTAATAGTCTCCAATCTTAATGGCCCACAAAATAATTTGGAAAGATACATTGCTAATATCTTAAAAAATATAATCTCAAGTGAGGTCAGAGTAAAAAACTCATACATGGTTGTAGATATAATACAAGAAATAACGATACAGCATGATGAGACTTTGATTTCATTTGATGTACGAAACCTATTTCCAAGTATTCCGATTGATCTTGTTTATAGGATCATGAAAGAAAGATGGAGTGAAATTGAGAAATATACATATCTGACGGAAAAGCAGTTCATTGAAGCTATAGGTCTGTGTCTCGACAATTGTTTTTTCAGACATGATAATAACATTTACAAACAATTAAAAGGAGTTCCAATAGGAGGATGTCTCAGTCCCATTATTGCGGACTTAGTGATGGATAAAATATATGTTGATGTAATAAAACCAATGAAGTTGAAACTATATATACAATATGTTGATGATAGCCTGGCTATTGTTAAGAAGAACAGCGTAGACCTTTGTATAGAGGCGCTTAATAGTTTCAATGATAATTTAGACTTCACATATGAAAAAGAATTAAACAATAACATCAGTTTTTTGGATATTAAAATTGTCAGAGTTGAGGAACGTTTGAGGACAGACCTGTATGTGAAAGATTCAAAATCAAATAGAATGTTGAACTTTAAATCAGTACAGCCACTTCAGCATAAGATTAGTTTAATATATGGAGAAATAGGTAGATTGGATAGAATATGTGATGAGAGCTACAGAGACATAAGATTGATTGAGTTGCAAAAGAAATGTGAAAGCAATGGATATTCGAAACAATTTTTCAATAAAGTTCTAACTAAATATAGAAAAAATAAATTAGTAACGGAAGTGATTAAAAAGGAAGATAAAATTATTAAAGGCTCCATCCCATATATTCATGATTTATCTGCGAAAATCTTGAGAATTCTGAATAATAATGACATAAAATTAGTACACAGTGTTGGCAGGCCACTCATGAACATATTCAATAATAAGACTCATCTTGAAAAACTTGATAAAATGGGTGTTGTTTATGAGATAGTTTGTGATTCATGTAAAAAAGATAAAAAAACACACAAGTATATAGGTGAGACTTCAAGACATTTGAGACAAAGAATTAAAGAACATATTTCATCGATTAATGGAAATAAATTGGTCTCCGCGTTATCCATTCATGCTATTGACAACGAGCATACTTTCGATTTTGAAGGAGTAAAGATACTAGATTATGAGAAAAATTGGACCAAGAGAAAAATAAAAGAATCTCTTTATATATTGAAGGATATCGATAATTGTGTAAATTTCAAAATGGATTCTGAAAACATATCAGAATGTTATAGTCTCATTGTGTCATTGTTGTAAAAATATTGATTTGATTTGGTGTGTTGATTAAACAAGTATTGATTTTGAAAGAAAAATGTAATAGGAAGATGTGTATTTTTTGATATTTCATTAATTTCATTAATAAAAAATAAAAAATAAAGAGTAAATTAACTTATAATGTGTTTCTAGAATGGATTATTTATAATGGGTTTTTTAATTGTATAATAATTGACGATGCAATGAGATAATTAGAAAAAAATAAAATTGAAAATAATATTTAATATGATCATTAATTCAAAATAATTTCTAGTTCAGTGATAAACGTTTTATAAATTGTTCTATATATATGTGTATGTGTGTGATTGTAATGAATTATATGATGTATCTATATTGAAGATTTAAGAATGAATGTTTCATGTGAAATGACAAATTCCGGTTCTTGAACGAGATGTATGTATGATTTCAAATTATTATAAAAAAAAAAAAAAAAAAAAAATTTGTGTTATATAATTCTCTATAAAAAGAAAAAATGTAAATAAGTGTTTCATTTCAATTTTTAGAACTACTGAGGATGGTCGACCAGTGGTGACCGAAACTGTATAGTTATCAATTAAATAATTCTAATAGTTATTAAAATTATTGTTTTATTATATTTGTGACAAAACCAACCCTTCAATTTAATGAAAAATTTAAATCAAGTCACTTAAGTTCTGGAAGAAATTTAATTAATTATTTCTTTATGGCTATTTTCTTTTTTCAGATCACGAAGATCCTCTGGAGCCGCCGCAGGTGCAGCTCCACAACCCAAAAACCTCGTCCCTGGAGGTAAATTCATTATGTTATTTATTTATATTAATATTAAAAAAAATATTTTTTACTCTATTGATTTCGATAGAAACTAGGTTAAATTTTTTATTAATCAAAATTCATTAACAAAAGACTATTTAATTCTTATCAAAATAATGATTAATTAATTATATACGAACTGATTTCTACTTCCATTTTATCATTTAAATAATTATTTGGCTTTTCAATAAATTAATTCAAATTTTACTTTTGTCTCCTAGTGTTATAGACATAGTTATTTCAGATAAATTGTAATCCCATTGTTTGACAAATTCTAAGTAGTTATGCATGAGAAATTTATTACATGATATTTAATCTGATACAAATATTAGACTAGTGTGAATCGTCATTCCATTTTTTTTTATGTTTAATAAAGGAAAAATACCCTTGGAAGTAACGAAAAATTATCAAGTCTTCATTAACAGTAATATCTGCTCATGCAAAATATTATATAATAGCTTTTTAATAACTTAATCATCGACAATTTAAACTGTTTAAAAATTGGAATTGACAAAAGTAGTAAAAAAATAAATAAATAAATATATTTCAGAATAGGTTTAAAAATAAACACTTGACCGATGTATATTACAAAGTATTTTTATTCTAACTAATATCCACTTCGTTAATTGTAATTATGGTTTGATTAATATATTTTAAATGGGTCTTGAGGAACTAATAAGAAAAAAATAATATACACATATACAAATAAATATAAAGTGTAATGTCAGAAAAAATAATATTATTTATTTTTTATTAATTTTACATAAATTTTTAATATATATTTTTCTTTTTTCCCGAGCAGAAGAAAATTACATGAAACTCGCCCTGGACACTATGGAGGAATTGGATTGGTGCCTAGATCAACTAGAAACTATTCAGACCCATCGTTCTGTGTCCGACATGGCCTCTCTCAAAGTGAGTACCTCTTATTTAAATTATATTTTTAATTTATTTATTCATCATCATCAAGTTATCAGTCCAAAGACTGATTTGACTTAACTGTTCGCCTCCATCTGATTCTATCCCAATTCAAATCTTAATAGCTTCACATCTCATAACATTTATTATGTGGGAGAAAATATTTTATTTTAAGTCTATAATTTTCCTTCTCTTTTCCCTCTCATTATCCATAACATCTCTCCACAATCCATGTTTCTGAAAGTATTTTAACTCCTGTTTATCATTAGAGCACTTTTCTTTATCATATTCTTCTATAAAGTTCTCATTTTCCTTTATCCAGCGCTCATAATAATCATTTCCATCTATTAGAGCTTTCATATTCTTCTATAAAGTTTTCATTTTTCCTTTATCCAGAACTCATAATAATTATTATAATATCAAATTAATTTATTTTTCCATCTATTAGAGCTTTCTCCCTTAAAATAATACTGAACACTGCTGCTATTCTTTAACTACGGGTGAAAATATCGATCGAATTTGGAAAATGTTGAAGATGATCTAGATCCTGAATTATCAATTATTCTACTGAAATTTGATTTTCTATTCTATAAGAAACAAGCACATTCATTTAATTAATATATATATATTTAATAATTGTAATTATGTACCTATGAGGAAAATCTTTTGAGTTTTTCAATTTTTAAAAAGATAGTGTTCTTCTTAGAAACAAACGACGTCACTAAAATATAATAGAATTCGTAAAAAATAAAACAGAGATAATTTTAGGGGTCATTTTTAGAATAATTTCGTTATGCACATCCATATGTCACATCCCTAAGAATTCTACAATTCACTGCCTATTAGACAAGCTTTTAATATTCGCGATATCAAAAATAAAATAAAAATTTTCCTTTCTTTTAAAAGAGTATTAAACAAGTTATTTTTTACTTTTTATTTTGAGGCTTCATTCGCGCTCTATGAGCTTTCAAAGTCACTAGCAGTACAAAAATTCATAAAAGCAGCTTAGTGGGGGTACTTTTTATGATTATTATTTTACTTGCTATAAAATAATTTGTTTGGATCAGAGATGAAAACAACACTACTGAACAAGCTCCAGTCGCAATTAACAACTTGTTTTAAACAACGAATTTAGCTTGAATATCATATTAATTCTAAATGAAATAATACAATTTATTTTATTTTTTTCACTCCAATTGAGAAAGAACAATACATTTTAATATTTTAATTAATCAATTAAGAATGAATAAATATGGAAAACAATTCGATCATTAAGTTATTCAATTTTGTTCATTATCTAAGGTGGAATATTATATATAAATCAACTGGTGTGGTCACCACACTACTTTCACTTTCATTACATTTATTTGAAATCATCGCGACACTTCTCATTTACACCCCCTTCTTTTATTTCAATCGGATTAAAATTTATACACCACTAATAACTCATGACACTTGATAAGTACACTAATATTATTGCAGAAATTATCAATCGCAGACGAATTTGGATTAGTGCCGTTTTTGAGTAAATAAAAAAAAAACGAAAAATCTCTCTCTCTCTTTCATGTACTCGTAAATATCCACTTCCGGTGCTCCGATTTCCTTGCTATACTCCTAGCCTAATTCGAGCTTAAGTTTAGAATTTCGTAGCTCTGAGACTTATTGTTGCGAAACGCAGGGGGGTACGTACGTGCATACGTACATACATACGCACTGACCAATGGATTTTCGGCCCTTTTTTGGCCTCTGGGGACCACAATATTTATGTCCTAAATCCGGTTTCCAACTATTAAGGGCATCGATTCCTTCCACCTAGAAGTTAAAAAATGAAATTAACTTTTTTCATTTCTGAGATACCATAGATGCTCTCAAGGAGTCAGGATCCAGGCAGGCAATCGCAATACTTCACATTACTATATTCTATAGCAGGGCTCCAATCCTTGACCTGCGGGCCGCATGCAGCCCAGCACTGCAATGAGGGTAGCCCAACATAAAATCATAAACTTTCTTAAAACATTGAGATTTATATGTAGAGATATATATATTCCCTTTTTCGAAATATGAATATACATTTGTACCGGGAGATTCAATAAGGGTGACGAGGTACCGTATCTCAGGAACTAATAATCGTAGAAGTTTGGGAAAAAATCCTTCAGAGGAAATCGACCAAGAAAGATTGCTGGAAATATTTTTTAAGTTCATACGTCCACCGCTAGATGGCTAAATAGCTTCGATCGTATAAAAAATGCAATGTTCTCAAAAAATTTCCAATATAAGTTTAGAAATGAATACTCTCACGTTAATGCCACCATAATAGTCCATCTTTTTGATAAATGACTTTTTATTGTAGGACGCAAAATAAAGGCGGGAGGGGATGCTAAACTTTTATGGACTGTAGTGTCTGTAACTTAAGTTTGACTTAACTGAATTTTGTTAACAAGGTCTGGTTCAAGAAAGGAAGGTTTGGTGATTAAAATAAAAAACCATCCATGCCATTCTAGTTCTTACCGCTCTCGCTAAGGGGCGTGTTTTATAAAGTTAACCGTTTTATTAATTTTGCTCCGAAATCCTAAACGGAACCGTATAATTATTTTATTAGATTCAGAAAGTAGATCAAATTTGCAACAAAATATGTTCAAACCGCATGTCGATATCTTCATTCGTTTAACAGTTATTGCTTAAAGAATAATTTTGTATTAACGAATTTATTAAAGAAACAAAATAGGTTATTGAGTTTTCAATTTTTTTTTTAAATTTCGTAGTCAAGCATGCCATGGACAAATAAAAAAACAGTTTAAAACTTTGTTCTTATTTTCATCACAACAATAATGATATTAACGCTTTTTTCCTAATGCTTTTCTGTGTCGCCTGTGAGTGGGTATTAAATTTCAAAAATGTCTAATTTCTTAGAAGGCCGTGAAAGACTTGGTTGACAGTTTCTATGGAAACGGCGATTTTTCACAAATAGATAGTTTATTCTTTGACATTTAAGTTTGTAAAGAGCCTAATTAAAATTTTAAAATAAGCCCTATACGAACGAGGAAGCTTTTGATATGTTAGCAGTTTATTTTGAATGTTTCCAAAAGGGATTGCCGAAAAAGAATACGCATTTAGATATCTTGCACGAAGTCATCATTCAAGAAATGTTTTCAAAAGATTAGCTAAGCGATTGAAGGATACTGGACATGTCCAACCAGTCGCAGCCCCAAATAGTGTACGGAGAACAAGAAATGAAACTTTTTTATTTTTTAATTAGGCTCTTTACAAATTTAAATGTCAAAGAATAAACTACTAATTTGTGAAAAATCGCCGTTTCCATAGAAACTGTCAACCAAGTCTTTCACGGCCTTCTAAGAAATTAGACTTTTTTGAAATTTAATACCTACTCACAGGCGACAGAAAAGCATTAGGAAAAAGCGTTATTATCATTATTGTTGTGATGAAAATAAGAACAAAGTTTTAAACTGTTTTTTTATTTGTCCATCGGTACAATATGTGAAGCTTTCTATAAAGAATAAAATTCACTAAGATCAAAATTATAAGCTCAACTGCATACTAGTATATAAGATAAAAAAAAAAATAATGAAGTTTCGAGTATTTAAAAATTCTTCTTCTCATATTTTCATTTTCTAAAATATTTATTATTTCAGTAATTTATATGCTAAGACACTAACCAAGTCAACATATAGTTTTCATTCTAGTAAAAGGAGACAAAAGGAATTGGGGTTTTACTAGAACAATTACAATTAATTGATCCTGGACTTAAACTTGTCAGGGCTTGTCTTTTAGATCTTTGCACATTCTTATATGTCAATAGATAATGGACAGTTAGGGATTATTATATCCGTGACCCTTTTAAAAAATATATTATCATTCCTCATATTCTTCTTTAATCCCATTCGAATTAAACCAGAGCTGTCCAACCTGTGACTCAATATAAAGGCATAAAATTCTTTAAAACATTGAGATCATGTAGATACTGGAAAACACACAACAATTTGGCCTGATAATTTTTTTTCTCTAAAATAAGAAATCTGAAAATCTACTGTGAAGCTTTCGAATAATAAAAGTGCCAATTTTAAATTTTTAATCTGGAACTAGATTTAAAGATTTTCTAAAAAATAATTTTAATTTTGGTCTATTTTCGACTCCATTTTCATTAGAAATAAATTTTCTACTTGCAAACTTTCTAATAATTGAATGTTCTAGATTCTAGAACAACAATTAAATACCGATCTGAAAGAAAAATTGAATATTGTCTCTTTATTAGAATTTCATTTTAATTTCTAGCCAGGAAAAAATATAAACAAATACTATATAATAATAATATCACTTTTTATAAGTATGTAGGTATGTATTTACATACCTATACGAGAAGCTATTTTCAAGAATAACATCTACGAAAAGTAAAAGTAGAAGCTCATTATGAGGTAAAAAAATAATAAACGTTGTTAAAATATCGATTACGTCTGCCCAAAATAAAGTAACAAATAGAAGTTGACTTTTATTTCAACTTTTTATTTTCCCCTTACTGGCCCCTTAGCCAATTCAATTTAAATGAAATAGGGCCACCAAACACGGTTCTTTTTAAATAAAGTTCTTGTTTCTACATTTTAACTATCTTTTTTGAATAACAAATATCAATAGAATTATAATATTTTATCCGCGGTCCGAGACAATTTTTTTTTTGTTGGACCCTAGGGTGGGTCGAAATAACTGAAATTTTTTTCGAAAACGCTTTAGTGCAAAAAAATTGCCTATTGCAATAAGAAGAATAACGGCATAAATTAAATTAAAATTGGTTATCATCTTCTGCTCGCGCATCGAACTTAAAACTTATGAAAAATTGCAAAAATCACTAAATTTAAAAAAAAAATTATTAGTTAAAATTTTTAAAATAAACACACTCTAGTGTTTTATGCTTGTTTTATGGTTTAAATAACCTAAATAAATTAAATTCTGATCAATAATATACTTTGTTACGTTCGCCCAACATCTTAGAAAAATTCTATTTTTTTAAAAGTATAGCTAATAAAAATTCATATTTAATTCTTTGCTAAAGATAAATAAAATCACTTACTTATTTACTTCTTACTTCCTGTGGCCGAACAACATTTCCAATGTTTTAGCCTCCTCTATAATGCCTCGCCATTTTGTCCTATCCCTTGCTATAGAGTTCCAATTTCCTTGAGCACCCAACTCTTCAAGATCTCTGGTTATATTGTCCATCCATCTTTGCCGTGGTCTACCTGGTGGTCTTCTTCCTATCGGTTTTGCTTCGTAGATCCTGCTGATAGCTCGATCTTCATCAGCACGCACCACATGTCCCACCCAAGCTAGCCTTCGTGATCTTATACAGCTCGTGATGTAAGGCTGCCCTGTTAATTCTCTCACTTCCCTTGCACTTCTAAACCTCCATTCGCCGGTAACACTATCTCTAATCATTCCACTTATTCTCTTCAAGATCTTGTTTTCGAAGGACATTAGATTTTTCTGATCAGATAGGGTCATGGTCCATGTCTCACACCCATAGAGCACCACCGGTCGAATAATGGCGTTGTAGATTTTAATTTTAAGTTTTCTTGAGAGATTTTTATTTTTGAGCAGGCTATTTAAGGCTGCCGCACAACGGTTTCCTTTCATTATTCGAGTCTGAATTTCCTTGCCTACTTCATTCTTTGTTGTTATAAGAGTCCCTAAATAAGCAAAATCATCAGCATACTCGTATCTGGCATCCTCACATCTCAAGCTATTGTTGTCGTTGTTGCTATGTCTTGATACTTTCATTGCTTTGGTCTTTTCAGCATTTATTTTAAGACCAACTCTTAGGCCCATGTATTTGATTTTATCATGCATGTCCACCAAACCTTCTTCTCTATTCGCTACAATCGCAATATCATCCGCATATGCAAATACTTTATGCAGACCATTCAGTGGTATTCCTTCTCTCCCTTCATCTAAAATTCTTATAACTTTTTCCAGAATAAGGTTGAAAAGCAGGGGTGATATTGCATCTCCTTGTCGTAGTCCTGTTTTGATGCTAAATGGCTCCGAATACCTATCCTCTACCTTAATATAGGCTCTTGAGTTTTCCACACAGGCCCTGACCAACTTTATTAGTTTATAAGGGAATCCAAACTCGTTCATAATATTCCACAGGCTCTCCTCACTAGAATCTACACTAGAACACTAGAATCTAAAAATATATGGTTATTTGAAATACTTGTGTCAAATTTTCGGTGATTTTCTCTAAAAAAATTTGGTTGTCTTGAAGTTGTTTGCTTTTTTATTTTTTTTTTTTATTTGATTTCGTTTCGCTATATTTGGCAAAGCAACACTCCCTCCAGTATGTGCTTTCAAAAGGCATAAAAGCCTTTTTATTGCTTTATCAGCTATATAAATGATTTCAACGATATATGTAAGAAAATATTTCATATCACAAGAAATATCAATTTAGTTCTTCTTTTTCTTTTGTATTTAATTATTTCATTTTTTAGAAACAGGGCTTTCAATTTCTATATCGTCAGAAAAATATTTATCAAATGAGCTAGATTAATTGACATCATTTTAAATAATTCCTATTTTAATCATCTTAATCAGATTGATAATTAGAATTTGAATAGACCAGTGAATTAAGGCTGGTTCACACGAGACATTTTCTCTTTCTTGTATGTTACTTGTTCGACCTACTTGCAATTTGAAGCTAGTTCAGTCAGGCTGATTTTTCACCTGCTGGCTTCACACGGAGCTTAGCTAGGTTGCGCGCGCATGCTTTGAGCCAAACAGCTGGACTATCATCTTACAGTTTTTAGCTCAGATGCAAACAAAAATGGCTGACAATAATATTATTGCAGAAACTATCAATCGCAAAAGAATTTGCAAGGCATATTTTCTTTATTCATTGCAGTAAAGAGTTGAACAGTGAGAAACAAAATATCCACTGTTCTGTAATGTCAGCTGATGTATTGTGCCAATGCCCATGTCACCCATATGATAAAATAATGCTTTCCGATTGGGTGGCCACTGCCAGCTTCAAGTAGCTAAACTTTTTTTTAGAACATGCCCTATCTTTTGAATCAAGCAAGCATGCTAGTAAGACAGTCAGGAGAGAGTCATTTCGACCCCCTCCATGCCTCCAAATTGACAGTTAGTCGAACAAGTAAGGAATAAGTAGCAGAAAAAGATCCGTGTGAACCGGCCTTAAGGTATTATATGTATTTGATCTAGTCAATCGCAAATAAATGATTTTTTGTTTACTATTACTAAGCTGAAAATTGCCTGTAGAAATACATAAATTAATTGTAGTGAATTTTTTAACAAAGGATTAGTTTCGCGCAGCATGTGTTTGGGTATAGATGATTCACACTACGATTAAAATTAATATCGTGTTCCGGGATGTTTCCTGGTAAAGGGAACACGGGTTGTGGGTTGGAGTCTGGTTATAAATTCAAATATAAAATATAATGATGCTGAATTTATTAATAAACAATTAGTTGTGAGATTAAGGCAAAACATAAAGGATTTACGACTTTGAACAAACGGGCAGAGATTTCCCGCGTAACAGATTTTAAGTTATTATTGCCGAATTCTAGCCTTATCTCTTTTTATAATAAGAAAATCTAATGATCTTAGCAAACAAGCAGCATATCCTCTTCCATCGATAGAAAAGTGTTTGTCTAGCATAATTATTTTTTGAATAGCTGTCATTATGACTTAAGTGATATTTGAAGCTGAAATTAAACATTAGATTATCAGGAAATAAAACACCTGCGTCTGAGGGCGAGTTAATCCCTTTCAGTGCGACAATACCTTCTTTACTTGCCCGTTGCCCTTAGACAATTTTAACTTTTTACTTTATCCAATGCGAAGCATGGGGAAAGTATTGTAATCGGTCTCGCGGCAAGCTCGGCTTCAAAGGGTCATCAGGTAAAGACTACGAAACCCATGGACTCAATTAAAATCACAAATTGTAGTATTCAATTCTATTGAATTTTAGCACTTAACGGTTTTGCCAAAAATTACATGGAGTCTCGTCGATAGGCCAGAAAGTGCGATTTTTTCAGGAAATGCGTACGGATGGATGGATGGATGTTATCGTTTTTTTCGTCCATGATTTTTTCCACACCGTTGCACCGATTGAAATGAAATTAAAAACCTACCATTATTTTAACAAAATGAAGAGCTGATTAGTTTTTGGTTAAAACCCCGGCTAATAGAGCCGGGCCACTCACTAAGAAATGTAAAATAAATTTAATTTAATTAAAGACAAAAAAAAAAAAAAAGATAAAATGAATCTACCTCCCCGAGGTCTGACACGGGCAATGATTCTGCAAGTTAAAATCCTGCAGAGGTAGCAAAATGATTCATATTAGCTAGAAAACTTTTAACTTAACAACGAATTGGGGTAGTGATGAGCCGTGGGCTCCTTATGCTATCACATTAGAGTAAACAATAGAGTGAGTGAGTGATTAGTTTTTGGTACATATCGGCCCACAAACATTAGTTTTTTATTTAAGTACTTTTTTAGTTTTTTCTAAATATCTTGAAAATAACTTAATAAATAAGTACCTTGGGGGCCACAAAAAAGGTTAAATAAAGTTTTTAATAAAATTATATTTTAAAGTACTTTACTCTACAGTAAGATAGTACTTTTTAAAAATTTTTAAAATTTATTTATTTGATCGGTTTAATATAGCTCATGTAACCTTGCTTAAGTAAGAATGGATAGGCTTTTCTCTGTGAAATGCTAAAAATCTGGGATGAAATTTTATAAGTAACCATAGCAGCTGCATTGTTTTGTTATCCGTTACCTTAGGGAAGACATAGAGGAATCGACTTAAAATCAAAAATAGCGATTGATTCTCATCTAATACTTGAGGAATAACAATTCTACATTGGATTTTTCACGTTTCGGCTATTATTATTATATTTGAGTTGTTTACCATAAAAGAATTTAATCTTTTTGATTTTAAGTCGATTCTTCCACGTTTTCAGTAGAGGTTGCCATTAATAGTCAAAACATCAAAAATGGAATGCAATAAGGTTATTCCTCTAGTATTAGATGAGAATCAATCATTTTTTTTTTCAATTTAAGTCAACATGGACTGAAAATAGCAAGTGATATCTGATTAATAACAAAGGAATAAACATATTAATATTTCAAATGACTTTGGATAAAGTTTAGCAACGATCCGTTGCAGTTAATTTTCTTTATTAATAATCTCTCTGGTTAATAACTTGTACCCATAGCCATAGTTAAGGTGGAGGGGTCAGTGCCACCCATCCCTACAAAACTCATTGCCATCTCTAGAAAAATCGAAACTCCATTATTATGTGCCATCATTTGTGTATTTCTCATTAAATTATTTCGTTACTTCCAAAATTTGTCAATTCTATCAAAAAGTAAGTTGATCTCTTATCGGATTACCGAAATTGAAACTTTGTGTGGCTAATCAGCTGGCCGGCTGACCCCCCCCTAAGAAAACTCCCTAACTACGCCAATGCTTGTAGCTTACTTCAATCGTTTCTCGTGACTTGAAGTTCATTTATCTCTTTGTGTTAGTGATAGGTTTGAACCAATATTCTCATTCTGCCATTTCTATGAGTACTCGCGACAACAGAAAGTTCATTTTGAGTTCAAACATTTAGTTTTTTACGGGGTCTCGGTCAGAAAATACGATATTATAAAATTCTCTCTATTTATAATCAAAATTCAAGGAAACTAGCATTCTTTAGTTCCCAAAAAATGGTTGCCTGTAAAGTCGGTATACGGGCGAAAGTTTTACGTGACAACGACTTTGAGTGGTAAAATAATTTTAATGTGAATATTCATTCGTATAGTAGGAAGAAGGATGAAATAATAGTAACAATTTAAAACATTTATTTATACAAAGAATTATATTTAAAACATTAATTTATACAAAGAATCTCGCCTTTCACTTTTTATGTCTGTCTCTCTCGCTCTTAGGCGGGCTAACCATGCCCGAGTGGAAGGGACGCGCGCCTCTCACTCGCTCTCATTGTGAGCGCATAACGTGAGCGGAGCGTAACGCAGTTTCTTGAAGTGTCACCCGGCAAACCAATTTATAAGACGTTGTCACGTCAAAATTCGCATTTCAGCCAATTACACTGCTCTGGAAAAAAAAAATCGATATCTGACACCATTCCTTCTGATTCTTTTGTAAAATGACCTCCTGATTCCGAACATGACTTCCGTTTTCCCCCATCACACACCGTTTTCTGGAAACGCCCCCCCCCTATGTTTATCACTTTTCGATAATTTTATGACCATGAATTTGATTTTGAGAGGGGAAAAGGATTATTTTAATCTTTAAATTTCTTCTGAGGGGCCGAGAGGTGAAAAGTTCGAAAACATGAACATTTGCAGCAAGTAGAGAGATTTGGGGGATTTTCCCTCTTCTTCTTCTTTAAGTGCCATATCAGGTCTCCCTGGCGTTTTGGGTTCTCTCTACATATACCTGTGCTGAGTGTATTTAGCGGTTTTTACAAAGATATACGGGACCTACTTTTTAACGCCGGTTCCGAACGACTAGTTTGGAGAGGTTACTAGGCAATTTTAATCGGTTGCCATTGTTTTCCTCTTAAATTGTTAAAAATATCATTAAAAATGATCGTTTTTTCTGTTTTATTTTCGCAATTTTTTTATTTATTTTCTAGATATTCCAGCTTCCAGTCCCCCATTTTTCTTCCCCAAACACCCCAAAATAATAAGTAACAATTTCGGCTAAAAGCGGGTGAGGGGTGGAGGCCCCGAAGCCCTAACAATAAAGTTTGGAAGATAGACTGCTCTCGATAAATCGCGCACTGAGTGATTCGCCCAGGAATCAAGATAAATAAAATAAAAAATAAATGTTTATTAGTTTACTATATTTAAGTTTATTATTAAATCTCTTTTAACTGGCGAGCATACCGAGTCTTGAAAAACTTTTTTTTCCCCATTTTCGAATTGATCATTTAAAATAAATTTATGATAATTAACACTATGCTCTCCTTGGTAAATTAAAGCATTTATATCTTGTACGAAGAAAAACGAGCTTACGAACATCCTAGTTTATTTTATTAACTATTATTGAAAAATAACACAGAACTTCTTAAAGTTGAGGTTTATTTAAAAATTATAATTTTCTTAAGAATTTCTGTGAAACTGTAAACTTCTTTGACGCAAATCGATTATTCATTGAGTGAAGATTTATTATTTATTATCATTATATAAATTATCAGAAAGACAAAATTTGCAATCGACCTTATACTTTATTCATGGATTATGAGAATAAAATACAAGTAAGAAATAAATGATTTAGGATGGAAAAGTAAGGGATAATAAAGAATGAAATATAATGAAAACGTATATTTGTTTTTTGAATAACTTTATTAATTATTAGATAAAAAACAATGTAATTTTTCGCCATTTTATTGAAACTTGACAATAATGAAAAGAATAATAATTTTCCAAATAGCTTCTTTTAATAGTATGTCAAACACGCGAATCTTTATAGTGTTTTTTGCAGATCTTTTTTTCGGCTGTAATGGAAATGTAATGTAAAGGAAGGACTCTCATAAAGAGAAATCAATGAGATTGCTCTCTGCTAGATGCAAATCAACATAAGCATATAGGTATATACAAAATATAAATATGTATAGTATATTCACAAACAACAACTCTGCTACTCCCGGCAAAACAAAATCTTTTTAAGGAAGGACTCTTCCTGTTTAATTTTAGCTTTCTTATTTTTCGGGCTTTAAGGATTTAATCATTTTAATTTTTTAAGCAGGGGTGCCCATATGTGGGGGGTTAAGACGCAGAGTGTATCATTGAAATTTCTGGGAGAGGGGTTGAAAATGGTTGCAAAATTAACATTATATGTTAAAAAATAAAACGGCCAAGTTAATAACATCAACAAAAGTGTTATAAAAATCTATTCTAATTCTTTAGAAGTGAATAAAATATAATGTACAAAAATATCATGTACAAGGAGAAAGGGGTTAGTTATGAAGCTAGGGGGAGGATGGGCGTCCCTGTTTAAGACCCAACCTTTTTGGATCTTTATGAAAAAATTTTAATCCCTTTCGGTTAAATAAAATCCATTCAATTTCCGCTTACTTCGTTTTATGGAGTCAGAGATTTAATCATTTCAATTTTCTTGACTCGTCCTCTACCATATTAGACCTTTGTAGAATATTTCCAGATCTTTTTAAATGAATAAATAATTTCATTTTTACCCAGTCTCGAGTGACTACTGCGCTGTCTCTCTAGAGCAGTGATTCTCAACCACTGTGCCGCGCAACTTTAGTGTGCCGCGAGATTCTTGAAGTGTGCTGCCTCTGCTATGAGTGGTCCCTCCCGAATTGAAATTTTTTTTTTTCATTTCTTTATCAATTGACACTACATTTAATCTAAATATTTATTTGATCATTATTTGAACTGAAGAGGTAGTAACATTTTATAGGATGCAGAATGTCCTATGATAATTTTATAAGTACCGTATATCAATCAATAACCCAAATAAAATTCTATTAATTTATTTTATTGTTAGTGTGCCGTCAAATTTTTAAATTATTAAAAGTGTGCAGTGACGAAAAAAAAGGTTGAGAATCACTGCTCTAGAGTCTAGACATTTACTCGCTCTTCACGATTAAATGTTCAAAGTAACAATATCTCATTTTTAATCAAACGTGGACAAAATATGTAGAACGTGTTCTTTTTAGTGGGATATTTTGTGAGAAATTTGTGGAATGTTATGAAAATTGCAATCGAATAAGAGAATATTTACCATATGCTGTATCTCGAAGCGATATTTTGATAGATATATTTCATGCAAAGTTTATTTAAAATTTTTATTTGAGGGAAAAAAAATTGGTATATTTTTTAGTTATTAAAGAAAATATATAACTTATTTTGAAGACAAAACAATATAATGAATAGATATATGCACACCTCATTGGGTCTACTTATTAAAAGATTTAAACAGTTTTAAAATTAATTTAAAATTTTTGATTTTTATCAAGCATTTTAGGCATTAACCTAAGCACTCACAAAAATATGTTTACTTATACTGGTTACAATACTTAATTAATGTTTTGTATCCTTGAGATGGGAGAGCAAATCGTCTAAATAAGTAAGAATGTCTGTTATAAAATTGAATGAGATAACGTCTGTTCCGTGATATATAATAAGAATTGAACTTAGCTAATTAAATTTATAATAACAACTGAGACATGTTATTAAATATCATATCTTCATCTAACTCATTTTTATTTCTTTTCAAAAAAAAATGTCTGGTATGAAAGAGTGACTTTTAATTTAAATAATTATAAAATGATTAAATTAAAGAATGTGAATCTTGAAATTTAAATAACAGTGTGGATTTAAGTAAAAAATTTCTCTAATCTGAGATCTAATTCATCCTCTCAGATATAATTTCAATTTAACTAACACAATGATTCAACTTTATACGTTATTAAATCAACTGGTGTGTTCACCACACGACTTTCACATTTTCATTTATTTGAAATCATTGCAACACTACTAATTTACACCTTCTTCCTTTATTTCGTTTTTTTTTTTTTTGATTTTCTCAAAAACGGCTCCAACAATTTCTTTAAAAATTAGTGTATTTATCAAGTGTCATGACACTGGCTAGAAGGAGTACATCAAGTTTTTGGTTGAAATCGAAAGACCGGAAGATCGAAAGAAAGATTTTTTTGATTTTCTCAAAAACGGCTCTAACGTGTCAGACACTTGATGAATACACTAATTTTTAAAAAATCGTTAGAGCTGTTTTTGAGAAAATCAAAAAAAAAAAAATCTTTCATATAAATGTCCACCGATCTTCCGGTCTTCCAACCAAAAGCTTGTACTCCTTCTAGCCTATATCAAGCTTAAGTTTCGAATTTCCTATCTTTGAGACTATGGTTGCGAAACGCAGGGGGGGAGGGGGGTAAATTCTTACGTACGTAAACATCAACTTCCGATCTTTCTATTTTAGCCAAAATCTTGGTATAGTTCTTGTAGCCTCTAGATAGCTTAAGTTTCAAATTTCAAGGCTCTGCGACTTTCCGACGACGAGATATGAACGATTAAAATATTTATTTTACGACACTCCTAATTTACAACCCCTTTCTCTTCTTTAATCGGATTAAAAATTTGACACAACTAATAACTCATGACATTTGATAAATATACTAATTTTTAAAAAAAATCGTTAGAGCCGTTTTTGAGAAAATCAAAAAAAAAACGAAAAATCTTTCATGTAAATGTCCATTTCCGGTTTTCTGATTTCAACCAAAAGCTTTCTGTACTCCTTCTAGCCTATATTGAGCTTAAGTTTTGAATTTTGTAGCTCTGAGACTTATGGTTGCGAAACGCAGGGGTGGGTCCATACATACGCACTGACCAATGGATTTTGGACCCCTTTTTGGCCTCTGGTGACCACAATTTCCGGTTTTATGTCCTAAATCCGGTTTCCAACTATTAAGGGCAACGATTCCTTCCACCTGGAAGTTACAAAATGAAATTAACTTTTTTCATCTCTGAGATACAAGCTCTCAAAGAGTCAGGACCCAGACTGGCCATCGCAATACTCTCCCATTATATTCTATAGAATATAAATGTGAAAGTAAAAATATAAGAGACTCCATGTAATACATAGTACAGTTAATTTGAATTAATATTGCAATGAAAAATCCTAAAAAATTCTTTAAGACATTAAAAATTCAAATCTAAAGAATAAAATAAATAATTAAATGAAAATTAAATAATTAGTAGAGATTGTGGTGTTGGTGCAAGGTGAAACATTTTTAATAAAGATAAGAGTAAATAAATATTATATGGTATATTCATTTATTATGAGTTAAGGATTCTTGTCACTTGTTTCACATTAAATTTTAATGTGAAACAAGTGACAGAATCCTTAACTCATAGTAAATGGAAGTATTATATATATATTATTTTACTCTTATCTTTAGAAAATTAAATAACGTAAAGTAAATTTTTTGAAAAATGTTTTTTTGAAACTTTTTCAAAAAAAATTTTAAATATAAAATACTAGGTAGGTTTCACATAAATAAAAGATCAGATGCTTGTTTAGCACGACTCAATATATATTTCGGGGTATAAGCCCATCTTCAGGAGTTCCACAAAAGACACCTGAAGATGGGCTTACACCCCGAAATATATATTGAGTCGTGCTAAACAAGCATCTGATCTTTTATTTATGTGAAACCTACCTAGTATTTTATATTTAAAAAAAATATTTGAAAAAGTTCCAAAAAACATTTTTCAAAAAATTTTCTTTAATTTATTTAATGTTCACCAAGAACCTACACCATTCTCCCTTAACAAAAAAGAAAATTAAGTAATTAATCTTGAATTAGAAGGATTTCCCGGGCAAAACCATCCATCTGAAATGGTAATTAGAAAAATGACATTACCCAGTACACCTGGCGATTATTTATTTATTTATTTTTTATTCTTTTCTTTTTTTTTCTTTATTCGTTATAAATGTCTGAAAATTGGAGAAAAAATGATTTTTTCCGAGTGTCTGGATTCCGCTCTCCCGATAAATCAAGAAATTTTCACTGATATTATTTTTCAATTCAATTTTTTATAAACTTTCTATGCCAAAGAAACGAATGTGAGAGAATGATTAAATAAACATCAAACTTGAGGTCCATACATTTACAATTGAAAGTAAATAGTGTCTGGTAGAAAATTTTAAAATAGTAATAGCTCGAAACAAGGTTTTTGCACATTCGTGTTTTTGGCATAAGGGTGACGATATTATGTGTCATCGCAATCAGACAGCCAGGTTCCCGAACACTTGCTCCATTTGCGTTGTTTAAATTGTTTTAATTATATAAATCTTGATTCACGTGATAGAATAGATTAAAGGAGGCTTGGAAAGGGTATATATATTCCTCGTATTCTCATCTCTTATTATTTATTATGATGAATTCCATCTAGTTTCTTGCAAGCCTTTTATTTCTTTTTAATCATCTATTAATAACATTTTTCTTGTGAAGATAAAATAAAAACATTCGTGATTTATTTATTTTATGCCTGCCGGGAAAGTGCTTTGAAATTTTCAATGATACCTCATTGAAATTAATAGAACCCGGATTTCGACCTATTTTTTTATTGCGTTGCTTTTATCCAGTTTTTCTTTGTTTTCTAATTTTCGATGCCAATGGCCCCTTTTCCTCCTCCCCGTTGGGATGCTTCTTATTGTAATGCTACTTGGAACACGAAATTTATTCCGAAATTAAAGTCTCGATGAAAAGTGTGATTCATATTTCAGTGTCTTGTTTGGGCTACGTGCCGAGCAAAGGAACGTTTCCGCGAAGTGTCGGGAAAACGCGAGACATAAACAGTGACGTGATGCGATTCAAGCGAATTAGCGAATTTTTTCTTTTTTAGTTTCTAGATCAGAATTTTCTCGTCGGCAAGTGAATCCCTCTCTTCCTTAAAAATAGACACGCTGAAACTTTTCGTTCAGTCAGATTCTGTATCCCAATAGGAACACACATCTAGTGTACATTATATTTTGTGACTTATTATTTTGAATGGACATGGCCTACCAAGAAGGCAATAATTTTATTATGGATGGACTTTATTGGCTTTATATCACTGTAGATATAATGGTTGTCTTTGTTCTTTTATTATATCAGGTAATTATTAATTATTAAGAAAGCTTTACTCGTATAACTAAAAAGTAAAATTTAATAAATATATATTGTTAGAGTTCGTGGCTGCGATGAAACTGTATTAGATGAAGGAGGAGGTATCAGCCAAAGATGGAATCACTGGGTTCAATAAAACACCTTTAATAGGACGTTTCGGCCTGAATTTTATTTGGCCATCTTCAGTCAATTAGGCTAAAAAATTTTTACAAATGGATGTCAATTGATATATTTTATACAAAATTATAAGTTGACCAAGTTGGTTGTTGAGACTTACAGCTATACACAAAATGCGGTACACATGTGTGATCGAACAAAGCCTTGACAAAAATAAAAAATGCATGTGATTTAAAAGTAATTAGATTCTAATTTGGATTTTTGTTTGTAAATAAATAATGATGAGATATATGATGACCTTCCAAGGGTCAACTATTTAATTATAATGTTCACATGAAGGTAAAAAATTTTTATTTTATTTTTGACAAGGCTTGGTTCGATCACATATGTGTACCGCATTTTGTGTATAACTGTAAGTCTAAACAATCAACTTGGTCAACTTATAATTTTGTATAAAAAATATATCAATTGACATCCATTTGTAAAAAAAAATTTTAGCCTAATTGACTGAAGATGGTCAAATAAAATTCAGGCTGAAACGTCTTATTAAGGGTGTTTTATTGAACCCAGTGATTCCATCCTCCTTCATCTAGTACAGTTTAATAAATATATACATAAAAGCAACAGCAAAAAACACTCGATAATTTTAAAATAAAATTCATTAAAACAACTTTTTATTTATATTTTTACGATTCCTAAACCTTATTAAACATGTTTCTTGTTAAATCTATTTTCATGCTTTAGTCGTACACTATGAGCCTACAAAGTGATATCAAAATGTGCATCCCTTAGGGCCGGTTGTATTTCATAAAGTAAATGCTTTTTACAAGTGACAAAGGGTAGATGGTAAATGGATGGACTGGGATCAGTGCCTGTCATCTGATTGGCCATCCCAGTCCCTCCATTTACCATCTACCCTTTGTCACTTATAAAAAGCATTTACTTGCGACATACTACCGGCTTGAGACTTTGCTACTAATCGAAAATTTGTAAACGTTCATGGAAGTAGCTTTCTGTGAGTACTTTAAACGAAAATATTTGTTCTTATAAAATAATATTTCCCTTTATCATCAATGATTTAATTACATAATTAAAGAAATAATTTTATAATAATGTAGAAAAAATTAGTATCAAAAAATTTTCTTTAGTTTAAAATCATTTTTATTTTAAAATTATCGAACTATTTGTTGTTGTTGTTTGCTTTTGTTTATATATAGGTAATGGTTTTGGGGATATTTTAACTGGATAGATTTCACTTCAAATTAATTATAATACTTGCTCATGAGTGTCAGCAAAAATATTTTCAGAGAAGAGCTGGAAAATGAAATAAAGATTTTTCAAAAAAAATAAATCTATTAATAATATATCTTATACTATTAAATGAGCAATTCTTATGTATATATGTACCATTGTACCTATATATTTCTATAGAATCTGTTTCTCGAAAACGACTATTTCGAAGAAATTCAAGGATTAGGGGATTTTTGGATCGACAAATCGATCTGTAAAGGTCTCATCTCCGGGTAACTTTAGTATGATTGTTTTTTTATTAATCAAAGTAGTTATTCATATGTGGAGGTGTCAATAAAAATTCATAATTATATTTTTTCTATTTTCTTTTATTAATTAATTATTTTTTTAATTTTAAATCCCACTAATAGTTCATTACAAAAATCATTATTTATATTAAAATCATGAAATTTAATTAAAGGTATTTTCTATTGAAGAAGGAGCGGTATACTCACTGGTGAATTAATGCAAAGGCAGCCCAGGGATAATGAAAACCACAAATTCAGAATAAAATAATTTATTAGAACATCATTTTTAACTTCTTAAAAACCCGACCATTTGGTAAATCGTCCCTCCTTCTTCAGGGTTTAAAAGGTTCAACGAAGGAACCTCCATGGATATTAATATTATTTTCAATTTCACTTAAGTTCAAAACTTTGTGAGCAGCAATGCCTTGATGATAGTCGGACCGGGTCAAAACCTAATCATAAAATAAATTAAATTTTATTTTATTTTGGCTGAAAATAAAAATCGACCTTTTTACCTGAATTTAAAATGAAAAATAAAATTAATAAATCGCTTTTAACTAAAACAAAAAATTATCAAGGAACATTCTGTCAACCAGAAGAAAGGCCTAAAAAAATCTACATCATCCAAATATTTTCATAATTGCCTACTCCATGACTCGAATAGGCATTTTATTCGATATTAAAAAATTGTTGAACAATTTATATAGACAATTAATCAAACCCGAAAATCCATGTATTTAATTCCTGCCATTTATTTGAGTGCTCCAAATAAATTCTAGATTCATAATATCTATACTATATAGTATATAATCTAAACTCTAAACCAACAAAAGTAACCAAAACAATCTACTTATAAATAAAATTTTCAACATTTTTATATTAACGTTACTTATGACTTCTTCTTTAAGATTATGCCATTATCACTTTATGTTTTCTGTTTCAGTTCAAACGTATGCTGAACAAAGAACTTTCCCACTTCAGCGAATCCTCCAAATCTGGCAATCAAATCAGCGAATATATTTGTTCCACCTTTCTCGGTAAGGAAAATAAATATTTTCCATTCACAGAAAAGAATCTGGAGTGTGCATCACACGACTTTCACTTACGACCTTGACTTCTTTTAAATCATCCTAATAACTTTGCCCTTTCAAATTAATCCCTTCACAGTGTCGAGATAAAAAATACACATCGCAAAACTAGTAATAATACTTGTTGATATTATATTATTTAAATAAAAAATTGTAGAAAGGGTTTATGAAAGATTTTTTTTAAGAAATTTTTTATTTTTTTAGTACATTGATTTTTAAAGTTATATAATACATTATCAGTAATTAAACTATATGCAAACGCCTCCTAATTGATCACAAACTCAAAGGTTGAAAATTATTTTTTCTATAGGTACCCCTTGGGCGCAATCACAACGTGGCAACGTAGAAAGACAATTATAAATTACATTAAATTAGAAAACAAAGAAAAGATTTTTATTAGAGACGAAAGGATCAGCCGGGGTTCGTACCAGGGATCTTCGGATATCCGGTGCGATGCTTTTTGTAAGAGCATACATAGCTCCTCTATAATCAAAAATATTTTCTTTGTTCTCTAATTTAATTTGATTATCAGTAATGTCTTTGGGTTCGAGAGGGTTAAGCCTGCAATTTTTAAAAAATGTTTCGGAATTATTTTTAAGAATAAAACAACTCCAACTTTCAAGTAAAGGGTTATGTCTATTTCGGAAGAAAGCGTACCTTACCGTCGCTGGTTAACTAATATCTCTTCAAGTTTCAAATTTCGTAGCTTTGTGATTTAATAGTGCTGAGATATATAACACTTCACGTACCGACTACCTATTCTACCAATTTTCGCCTTTTGAATTAATCCCTTCACAGTGTTTCAATCAAGGTAAAAAAATATTCATCACACAACTTGTGAAACTTGTTTAAGAACATCGATTTTTTATTAATTCTTAGGGAATTTTTTAATTTATTTTATTTATTTTTTTTTTGAGAAAAAAATAAAACCACCCCAAGCTTCAAATAAAGAGCTACAGGGGGTATTTCCATTAGCCCAAAAGCTTACCATAACATTACATTCAAATATTTAGCTTATGTTTTAAATTTCGTTACTCTAATTTACTGATGCTGAGCTATAGCAGTGAACATATACACCATTGAATTTTCGGGTTATTTTTACCTCTGACTCCCATATTTCTCGATTTATTTTTCTAGACTCATTCTATATCTTAAGGACATACAATATGTATGATACTATCACTTAGAATTGACTGAGTGAAATTAACTTTGATAGTTTTCGAGAGAAGTCTTCGAAAATTGAACCTCTCGAAAGTGAATGCACATTATTTATAATCCTCGTAATTTAATTGAAAATAAAAATTAAATAAAACACAATATTATTATATTATAATACAAAATACAATTAAACTATTAAAATATTGTTTAGGATTTCGTTCACTATCATATAAAAATGTTTATTTATTTATTTTAAACATTTATTTAAATATATAATTTATTTCTATATATAGACTGTTGAGTGAGAATTTATCAGACATGGTTAGGAATCAGTAGGTTTATCCGGGTCAGTACCTAACAAAATTGAATAATTTAATATAAAAAACATACAAATAGCATCCATAAAGTTCAACAAAATATTCTACTTATTTCTGTATTAGGATCTAGTTTATATCGTATACATATATACAATTTTAGTCATATTGGCTTGTTATTTTTATATATTATACAGCTATATACAAACGAGAACGGATAAACGAAGGATCTTATAATTGACCTGTATCTTTTAGATAGATACGTAACACTAAAAACTAAAATTCGAAGTAGATAAGAATTTCTCAATTATTAGAAACAGATTTTCGTGTTTCACTCAAAATAATGAATTAATAAATTGATATTTTCCATTGTGATAACATTCCAACCGATAAATAAAAAATTTAAAACGTTAATTATTTAATTCCATTTACCTTTAATTTTTCTAATTAATTTATACAAGAATTTTAATAATAAAATAAAGATTAGTTCTTCGGCTTGATGTAAATATTTTTATTTATTTGATAGCCTTAATCTTCTCAAAAAATATTTCACTTGCCTAGTAGAATTTTATTCAAAAGTGAATTTACTTATTTTGAAATTCATTGACCCCAGTCAGAATATTGAGCCTTCTCAAAATTGAAGAGGTGGGGCTGTTCAGGTTAGTTAAATCCTTTATAAGAAGTTTTTAATTTCAGTTTTATCCATAATATTATTTTTGTTAAAATATTTAGTTGAGTTATTAAATAATTTTAAAGTTTCTGAAGTTGTATAAATGTCAATTTTCAAATGATCTTTTTCTTCTTTAATTTATTTAATTAATTGTATAGATAAATGCATAAGTTTGTTAGAGAAGACAATAAAAAAGTGTGTCTTGCTGGAATTCCAGCAGAAGACACACTCTTTTATTGCCTCCTTCAATATATAAAAATTCTGCTACCCTCGACACAAAAACTTTCAATTTAGCATAAGTTTGTGTTAGTGCTCATAACTTTCACTTGTTAAAGTTCCAAATATAAAGAACTTTCCTTAATTTTCCATCGAGGAGCTGTATTTGTTGTACTTACTCAACAAACTTTAAAAATGTTCCAAAAATTGTTTTACTTGATGTTAGCACAAACTATTTATAATACATATATGTAGGTAATAATCATATTGAAAAACCTAAAAAAAATTCACTTCAAACTAGAGTTTTTTAAATATAAATATTTAATAATTGTCATAACAATGTTATTATTCATATTTTTCAGACAAGCAGCAAGAATTGGACTTACCATCTTTACGTGTCGACGAGGTGGAGCCTCGTGCTGCTATTGGGGCAAATCGCGCTTTAGAAGGGGGTTCCCGGCCAGTAGGTCCAGGACGCACTATGTCCCATATAAGTGGCGTAAAGCGACCTCTTTGCCATACCAACAGCTTCACTGGAGAAAAGGTTCCTCTTTATGGAGTAGTTACCCCCCACGAAGAAGATCTTGGAAAAGTAATTGTATTCAAAAAATCTCAATTTCTTTTTTTAGAGCAAGAATTTTAAACTTTTTATACATTGCAGCAACTCCAAGAGATCGACAAATGGGGTATCGACATTTTCCGGATAGGAGAACTATCCAACTCTCGGCCTCTTACTGCTGTCGCTTATTCCGCCTTCCAAGTAAGAAATTATCGATCTTGTCAACATAATTCTGAATTATTTGATATAATTTATCTTAAAATTTATTGATAATTAAATTTTTAGAATCGAGAATTACTAAAATATCTAATGATCCCAAACCAAGTATTTGTTCAATTTATGACTACTCTCGAGGACCATTATATAAAAGAGAACCCTTTTCACAACTCACTGCACGCCGCGGACGTGACCCAAAGCACGAATGTATTACTCAGTTCACCGGCTCTGGAATCAGTATTTACCCCACTCGAAATTATCTCCGCATTATTTGCTGCCACTGTACACGATGTCGATCATCCTGGTTTAACAAACCAATTTCTTATCAATTCAAGTAAGTAAATTTAAATTTCTTTTAAGAAATAATCTTTTGGTTTTCTGTTTTTAAATAAATCATGAAGATTTTAAGATCCTTTTGAAGAGTGTCATTGGAAAATGTTTTCGGCTACAATAAGATTCCTCGAAATCTTTCAAGAATTGTTTTATAGTGAATTAAATTTAGAATTTAAAATATTTTTTTTCGTTAATAATTTAATCTTTAATTAATGTGCAAAAGTTTTTCCGAAACAAAAGTCAATTTATATATTCTTTATTTTTATATCAAAATGTAATTTTTATATAAAATTTCAATCATGAAGTGCATTTCTAATTAATTAGAAATAATCTTGAGTGATATAACCAAATACATCCCATATATAATCAAAAGAAAAAATAATTTATATTATTTTATTTTTCCTTATTTGACATGAAAAAAATTATATGTATCTTTAAAAAAAAACTAATTTTTATGTTGATTTTTTTTAAATGATTATTAACCGGTTAAGTGGCTTATGATATTAACCGACTTTATTTATAAAACTACACTGTTTTTTATTATTTGATTCATTAAACAATGAATAAATTTACAAATATATATATATTGATCAAATCTAATTAAGATAATTGTTTTTATTATTTTTAAATATAATAATTATAAGATGAATCAAATGATGATTGATTTTTTCTTATCAATTCAAGTTCAGAGTTAGCCCTTATGTACAACGACGAGTCTGTGCTAGAAAACCACCATCTTGCAGTTGCTTTCAAGCTACTTCAAGGCGAAGGCTGCGATATCTTCCAGAGTTTGGGCAAAAAACAACGGCAAACATTACGGAAAATGGTGATCGATATGGTTCTATCAACAGACATGTCCAAACATATGTCTTTGTTAGCCGATTTAAAAACCATGGTGGAAACGAAAAAAGTTGCTGGATCGGGAGTTCTTTTGCTCGACAATTATACAGATCGAATACAGGTGAAAATCATTAATTTATTCATTACTAGCTGCAAGCCCCTCCTTCGGAGGCTCTCTTGCTAGCCAGGAGGCACTCCCCTGGACCCCCAACCCACGAACCCCACCCTCATACCCCACTCCCACCCCCTCACCATGCACCCGTGCCCAACCACCGCCCCCACCCCACCAGTCCGCACCCCCAACCCCCCCACCACTCCACTACGCCTCTGGACCGTCTCCTGAACCCCCCACTCCACCCCGCGCCACCCCCACCCCAACCATCCTCCGGAACCCACCCCCGCACCGCCCACCCCACTAAGCCTCTAGATCCTCACCTGAACCCTCACTCATCACTGCACCACCTCCACTCCGCCCCACACCACCTCCACTCCGCCCCACACCACAACCCCGCCCCACACCACCACCCCCGCACCCAGTTTTTTCATTTCTAGCCTTCAAGTGTCCCACAGATTATGTATACAAAATTTGGTTAAGTTGGCTCTAAGGGTAACATATTTTAACCCTCTCCCCCCCCCCCCTTTGGGGGAATTCTTTTAAACAAAAGTTGTCAGAAATCACATCCCCTACAACAACTTTGCTCATAATAAAATTTGCCCTAGAGTTAATAGTTTAGGAGTTATTTGATAATTTTCATTCGTGCGCCCCCCCCCCCCAAACCCCCTTCTGAGGTCAAAATATCAAAACGGTATATAGCTAAAAACGTAAGTTAGAAGACATCTGATGTAAATATGAAATTTCATAATAAATCCCTTCAGCCGTTTTGACGTGAATCGTGAGCAACTTTTCGGACACATACGGACAGACAGACAGACAGACAGGCAGGGATTTTTGGGAGTATTTTCGTTCATAACTTTGCTTGAAACGTGTGCAACCAAAATTTGGCGTGATTTGGAGCAATGTACAGACAAAACCTTAATTTTATATATATAAATAATAATCCCTTCAGCTGTTTTTACGTAAATCGTGAGTAACTTTTCAGAAAGACGGAAACATACAGACAGACAGTCAGGAATTTTGTTGAGGGTGTTTTCGTTCATAACTTTGCTTGAAACGCGTGCGACCAAAATTTGGCGTGATTTGGAGCAATGTACAGACAAAACCTTAATTTTATATATATAGATTCTCTTCTAAATCTTATAATACATCTTTTTAATGTAAACTATTTTTTATGATTACTCCTCTCTCTCCACTGCCTCTCTCCCCTTTGGGTGCGCACACTCTCCAATACTTCACTCTGGGTTGCCTATCCTACAGGGTAACATTATTTTAAAGATAGATACATGAAAATGCAATATTCTTAAGTTAAAATTGTCTCTTGCATCATATGAGAAAATAGTTATCTAATGATTTATCTAGATACTCAATAGAATTTAGGAATTATTAAAAGTTAGATTGGAAGAGAAAGGGAAGAGATAAGCTCCCTTGAATTTAATATTATTTATTATGAATTTTGTTCGGCATTATTCTTATATTACTTTTAACAAATTTTCAGTGACAAAATTTATCTAATTGTTGTATTGTGTATACCTAGATTTTTTTACAGTTCAGTTAATGACAAAAATAAAAATTTTCCCGTTGCCTAGTTTATAGTACTTCAGAGACTTTTCTGCTGCTTAACGAAGTGGAAACAAGATTCCTAGAAAAATAATTTACAAAGATTATTTTTTTATCATTCTCTCCCTTTGTGTGTGTTTGTCTGGACTCCACGATTCAGAATGCCTCCAGAAAGAAAACTTCCAGTCTGGTATTAGTAAAACATGCAGATGAAAATCCTGAAAATCATTAAAAAAATAGAATCGCTAATTAGGAACTCTTAAACTGTTAGTTATATGCCCGATTATAAGTGATAAGTAATAGTTGAAATTCTGCAAAATTTTATTTTCATAAGATGCATAATTATACCAAGTTTCATTTACCGTTCGCAGACTCGTCATACAACCATCGATTTTGCCCTACGCTTTTTCCTTGCTATTTTTCTATTTAGTAGTTCTAGGCTTACCTGGGCTTGACAAAGTTCTATTTTTCTATTATAAATGTTAGAAATGAACAATTGTTAGCGGCCTCCCTTTTATAATCCCACACCACCTCGGGGTCAACGACAAACTACTTTGGGATGAAGCCCTACAGCTCTACACTAAACAACTAGCCTTCCTAAAATATCTAATACGTCGCTTCGCTCCGGGCAACACCTAGCCCCTAGCACAAATCGGCTCGTTCCGAACCTTTGGTGGCCCTCTTGCTAGCCAAGGACCCCCCACTCCTTGACCCACGCCCCCTCCATCCCACCGACCCACTCCCGAACCCCTCTGGAGCCCCACTTCTGCCCCTGGACTCAACCGATCTTCTGCCCAACCCCCCTGGAACCACGCTCCTCCACCACAACGACCCTCTGTCTAACTCCCCGGGACCCCACCCCCTTAACCCACCCCACATGGTCTACAGATTATGTATACAAAATTTGGTTGAGTTTGGCTAAAGGGCTAGAATTTTCATTTTTGACCCCCCTCCCCCCCTTCGCCATTTTAGGTAGTTAGTTTTTGCATTTATAACCTTCTGGGGGCCCACATCTTATGTATACAAAATTTGGTGGAGTTTACCAAAAAATAATTTAGTCTTTTTGATTTCAAGTCAATTCTTCCACGTTTTCAGAAGAGGTTGCCATTGTCAAAATATCAAAAATTGAATGCAATATTTTTTATTTAAAGTCGATTCCCCTGTCTTCAGCACTGGTTACCAATAATGACTAATCCTCAAGTATTAGATGAGAATCGATGGCTATTTTTGATTCTAAGTCGATTCCTCTGTTTTCTGGAATAGTTACTAATAATAACCGAAACGTCAAAAATCCAATGTAGAATGGTTATTCATCAAGTATTAGATGAGAATCTATGGCTATTTTTGATTTTAAGTCGATTTCTCCATGTCTTCATCAATGGTTACCAATAATAATCAAAAGATCAACAATCCAATGTAGACTGGTTATTTCTCTTGTTTTTAATTTTTATATAATTTCATCATTTAAAAATAAAGAATCTGAGTAAACAAAAACAGTCGTCAGGAAAGAATTTGAGTAAACAAAAACATGCCAACAGAATCAGCCAATCTCAGATCTTTATTTAATTTAAACCCCATTTTACCCCCTTAGAGGTGGATTTTCGTAAAATCACTTCTTAGCTGACAACTACGCCCTATAAAGAACCTGTATTCTTAATTTCAAGTCGGTAGGTCTAGTAGCTTTGGAGATTTCGTGTTGAGTCAGTGAGGGAGTGGTATTTCGCTTATAATATATATATGTAGGATAGATTAAGAATTTTTTATTTTTCACTTATTAAGTAAATAAAAACAGTTTTAGTGATTTATTCTTCAACATCAAAACTAAATATATCAATTTTATAAAGGAATTTGTTTTTTTCTTTAAAATTATCATAAAATTTATAAAATGATTAAGATTGTTAGTTACTTTTCCTTTTCAAGAATTATTTTTATATTAAAATATAATTAGTAACACATATTTAATTAAATTCTAATCAATTATTTGATAAAATACCTATATAATAAGATTTATAATGAGATATGTTTTCTTGTAGGTACTCCAAAATTTAGTACATTGTGCCGACTTGTCAAACCCAACAAAACCTTTAGCTCTCTACCGTCGATGGGTCGAACTTCTAATGGAAGAATTTTTTCAACAAGGCGATCGAGAACGAGAACAAAATCTCGATATAAGTCCTATGTGCGACCGCCACAACGCTACAATCGAAAAATCTCAGGTTGGTTCTTTATTTAAAATACACACTATTCTACATATCTATGATATATCTATCTATCTATACTCGTCAAATATATAACTTCGAAACTAATAAAACAATATATACTTATTTTGTCTGGTATATAATGTCATTACAGAATACGCAAGTATTCATTATCATTATAGAGTATAGGTAGGTATATACGCGATATAAACAGAGACCAACTTTTTCACAAAATGGTTCTATTTTATAAAAAAAGCTTACTATCGTATTAGTCGATTGTAGATTAAATGGTAAATTTCAAATTAATGTTTTGGTGTTTGAAATAGTTAAGATATTACAACCTCTTATTTTAAAATAAAACACATTACTTCTTTATAAAAATGTTAGTCCTCAATGTCACCTGAGATTAATTTGTTGTTGTGCCAAACTCGTTTTTGAGTCTTGGTGGTAAATTAAGAATATTATTTCCTTAATAATGCTTGCGAAATTTTTCATTGGGGTAGTTCCCCATTGGTTTCTTCCATATTTAAGTTAGTGAACGGTAGAAGTCATCTTAGATATTTTGAGCAATTTGACTTCAATCACTCTAATGAAAAAGCAGGTTTCGGTCAGGGAGCACATAATATCATTTATTTGATTAATTAGAAATTATTTTATCTGTGTCAAGCGTACAGAAATTATATAACTATTTCATTTAAATGTTTTAGGTTGGTTTTATCGATTATATTGTACATCCTTTATGGGAGACATGGGCAGATTTAGTTCATCCAGATGCCCAAGATATTCTAGATACACTAGAAGAAAATCGAGACTGGTATCAAAGCATGATCCCTCCAAGTCCGGTACCACAAGATTCAGGATCTTCGTCGTCTGGTTCTCAGGGTCAGCATACATCTCAAGACATTCGCTTCCAGGTAAAAACTTTTCACAATGTTTTTTAAATAATTTTGGATTTTCATCTATCTATCTACTGGATGAATCAGAAACTAAAATGATTAAATATTCCAAAATAAAAAAGATTACAATTATAAGAAGAGTAAAAATTGATTTGTTATATTTCTTTGATCCAAAAGTATAAAAGAAAAACTATATATTTTTAATTTTATATTTAATAACAATAAATATTTATAATACTAAATTTATTAATAATTTTTCAATTTTTTAATTTTTATATTAAAATCTTTCATCATCATCATCATTGAGTATACAGTCCTAAGACTGGTTTGATGCAACAATCCGTCTCCACTCGACTCTGTCCTCCGCCAGCTGTTTAACCTCTCTAAATGTCTGGCATCCCATATTCCCAATTATTTGGTTAAATAAAATCTTTAAGTTATAAAATTAACATTTGTTGGAAATTGGTATATTTTAGGTGACACTGGAAGAAGGCGAAGCCGAAGCTGCCGAACAAGCTGCTTCTACAGCGGAGGGGGCAGGAATCTGACAAGGTTTGCTCACGTTTTGCCGGAAGCTCAACGAGAAAGTTTTACATTGGTGGCGAATTGCCCGCAACAACAATCCACAATCATAGCAGAGGCGTCTTCTCCAAGAACGGTTTCAACCCCGATGGCGGCGACGGATATGCGAGCCATTATTCAAATACTTTTATCTGTATATTTATATAAATTTAAACAAACACAGGGTATTAAACTCATAATATTAACATGGGAAAGACAAACCAAGAATTGTAAATATTTTATTAAAGTTATTGAGAGTATATTATATATATATATTCCAATCCATGTTATCAATAATTTTTATAAAAATTCTTTGTAAATTATTGATTCGGGTCATACATTTTTCTTTATATTCGATGAAATTCATTATTTTAAAAATGATATTGAAATTGAACAATCATGTTTGTGAAGACCGTCGCCGCCCCTTCTCGTTTGCCTTGCCGAAAGCCAACGAGTCTTTGCCCTAAGGAAATAAAATGAGTTGTTTTGAATCTCTTGCCAAGATGTTAGTCATCTATTCTAAAAAATTTCGCTAAGAGATGATTAAATAGAATTGATGCATACCAAGATGAAGATTTGTTATTAAATTATTTCTTTAAAAGAAAAGGAAAAACATTGTTATTTATTTAATATAAACATATTTTTTTTTTTTAATAATGGAATTATAACGGACAAATTTTTACTAGTTGACCGTATATTATGTGTTGAAAAATTTTTGTCTTGCATATAAAATAAATAAATATCTATGCAGGCAGGTGCCATGTTTCTTGAAAAATCTTATGCACAAAAAAGTTAATAAAATATCTAAACACATCAGCCTGCATAGAATGACCGTGTTTTTAGCTTTAATTATATTAGCTCATGGAAATATTGTATATTTAATTTCCTATTATAAAATATTATTAGAATTTGTTTTATGTAACTATTAGGGGTTAATTTTTGTTCCTTATTATCTCTTTAAAAAACTGAATTATACTAAATCATTTCAAAATTCAATTAATTTATTATTATTTTTAATTATTAACATTAATTTGATTTAAAAAGATATTTTTTATCTATAAAAACCAAATGAATAATGAAAAGCTGAAATGGAAATGAGAGAGTAAGGAACAATTAAGAATCCCTAACCGCCATAGCGCATCGGTATTAGTTGAATGTGTAAAAAACAAACTCAGCCTAGTTGCAGGCAACGAAGCTCCGAGTTTGTCCTTCTCATCTATGACTGTCTCTGTGTGATCCATTAGATGTATCTTCCCCTGAGTGCATTAATTAGCTGCTGGCAAGCTCCACTGTTTACTAGAAATTATATATCTTTTTTTTTACTCTTATTAAGAATTTTAAATTATATTTATTACAAACTTTTATTCTATTAAATATTTGCATATTTGTAAAATATATTCTTTAATTGCCATTTAAGTTAAATTAATATCCCAATATGAATGGCTATTAAAAAAAATAAAGAAAAAAAAAAAAGATTCAATCCATTTTCTTTTAAAGAGAAAATATTTTTTATCGAAAAATCAATCTAGTCGAAATAATACCAAATTTTTTGAAGAGATATAGTTATATTATTTAAAAATACATAAATTTTTCTTTAAAAAATTTGCAAATGTTATTTTTCAATTGCAAAAATATTTATGTGTAATGAGAAAATAATACGTATAAATATCTTTGGAATTAATGAACCTATAAAATAATATTCGTATAATACTCCTACGCATATACAATTATGCTAAATATTTGAAAACACGTACAATATATTGTATAGAGTTTGTATTATATTCTTAAAAAATATTGCGATTTTTAAATGTTCTATAATCTGCGACATTTTCTTGAGAGCAAAAATTGCAGACAAATTTCTAAATCAAATTTCTTATAGAATTATAAAGAGTCTACATAATATCTGAGTTAGAAATTTGACTGGCTTAGCAAAATATTGTCAGATCAAACTGATAAGTTGAGTGATCATTGTCTGTGTACCCTAATAGTTCATTTATAATTGTAAAATGGACAACCGATATCTACGGAATTATATTTATCGAGTGATAGAATGATCTTAAATTTAGATCCCTTCAAATATAAACTGATCTATTTTATTCTATTATGTTTCATTTACTCCTTTTCCATATCTTATTAATTAATCCTACCTATTATTATTATTTACTTTAAATTTTTTTTAGTATTTTATTTTTATAAAATTTAATAAAAACATTATATCTATGGCGTCAATAATCTGAGAACTTCATCTAATCTGCTTAGCTAAGCAGAAAAGAATTTCCACTTTAACGAAAAGACCTATTAGCATGGAGTTTATTTTTTATCCAAAAGCTTAAAATAAATATTTACTTAAAAAGGGTCTTCTATTTTTTTAGTTTTTTTTTTGAAAAAAATTATTTCTAGTCTAATTTAGCATTTGAAATTCGCCTATTAGTCCAAGAGCTGGAGACACATTTTGACTACGGATTTGACCCAACTAGAAATAATGCGTAATAGTACCGTCTATGAGGGAATGGTCAGTCTGGCTGGCCTAAGCGGTGGACCAGGTACTGCGCATGGTGTGAGTGCGGTAAAAAATACATACTAGTATGTATGGACCCACATATGTTATTATATTGATATAAAAATTATAATTTATAAATCAATTATAGACTTATAATTCATCTTCCCTCCAGATCATTTGAGTGGTGGAACGGGAACCAGACCAATTTTTAAAGGGGATGTTACAACATGAAAAAAATATTTGATGCTATTTTTTTCATGTTGTAAAGACATATTTTGGGTGGTCTGGTTCCATGTCCCACCACTCAAATGGTCTGGGTTGAATTAGTCATGTTATGCTTATAATTGACTCTAAATTATAATTTTTATCATTTCATTGTTGGTCAAAAATACATATGTATTCACACACACGCACTCACCTATGCCTCTCAGTCCTCATGAATATCAGACAACCAATATATGCAATATCTGTGGTGCACCCACGTATTTCCTCAGTCAGTCAATCATCAGTCATCTCTGTCTGTCTCTGTGAGATATATCTTTAAATGACCTCAATAATGATTCATGAGTTTCTTGAGTTAGGATTGTTATAGGTCCCTTTGGTTCAAAATGTTTACTGCCTAACACAGAAGGCTCTGGTCACCAGACATCCTAGAGCCATGACCGTTTACTGGGTACTACATGAACTATTCAAGACAAAGATTATTTAACAGGTTATAGTGGTGTTCTGAAAGTGGAAATAATTAAAATTAAAAATCTAACAAGAATATATTTTGGAATTTTTGTTGTCTCTATATACAGACTCCTGGAGACTGTGTGGGGTTTTTAACAGAAAACTGAAATGGCCTCATGGAAGTAAATGAAGGATTATAAATGGTAGTAGGTAACAAAGTTTGTACATCAGTTTTAATGAGACCAAAACGTTAAGGGGTCACAAAAACAATCTATACCAGCCTCAGTTCGTTAGTGTTACTATCTATGGAAGTAGAGGTATGGGATATCGGAGTTAGAAACCGTCGCCGACTTTTAGCCACTGATATGGATTTCCTAAGAAGAGGTTGTGGGTTGGCGAAGGGCCGAGTGAAGTTCGAAAAGAAGAAATATAGAAGACGAGATAGAAGATGGAGGGGTCTCTTATTGACGAAATCCAAAAAGAACAATTCAGGTTTGGATTTTGAGACATGTTAACTAGGATGGATGAAAGAACGAATTCCAAAAAAGGCTCTAGAATGGATCCCCCTGAAGGTACGAAAAAGGTCGCCCCAGGCGCTCCTTGGTGGACAGAGGTGAACGAGGCTATGAGTTCCAGAAATCTCGAGATTGTGGATGTCTGGGACCGTGAAACTTGGAAATTGGGAACGCAGAAGCGTCGCCAGACGTAGAAATCCGAAAAGAAAAGAAGAAGATATTTTAAAGTAATTTACTCCAGAGTAAGATAACTAATAAAAATCGACTTAAAATCAAAAAGACTAAATTCTTTTTTGGTAAACAACTCAAGCTTGACCTATTTTTGAATTTAAGTCAACATGGACTGCATATAGCAAGTGATATCTGATTAATAATAAAGGAGAAACATATTCATCTTCCACAGTGGCTACGGATAAAGTTTAGCGACGATCCAGTTGAAGTTATTATTTTTTTTTAATAATTCTGAGCTTATGGTTTTCCATCAAATCGTTCAAAAACTCATTTTATTAGCATCCGTTATCTTGCTAGATTTCATTCTTTTCAAATTCTTCACATAGTGAATCTGTTGAACAAAAACATTTCTCCCTAAGATTTAAACTTGACTGTAACTCGGAGGGAAGGGATTGCAAACAAAGAAATTATCTCAAAAATCCCGCTTTGTTTTTCAAAATCTGCCCTTTAAAATCTTTCGCATCGATTTGGAAACACCTGTCATATCTCACATACAAAGGGGTTTCTCTCAGAAGTTCTCAGTCACCTTCCATATGTCTTCCATCTGTGCCTTAATTAGAATCTTAGCACCCTCTTGCGAGATGCTGACTTTCCAGCAACCGCCTACTAGCCATCACCTGCGTTGGTAAACACTGTTCTAGTGCAACTAAAAAAGTGTGTTTCAGCTGTCATGGAATATTACTTCAACTCATTTCAGATTGCATAATCTGGTTTTTATCATTCTTATCCTTCCGTAGTATCGGATGGGCAATTCACAAACACAGGAAGTGCAAATCATCGTTCGCATCGTGCAAATAAATTGTTCTGTCTGCAAGAGCTTATAATACGAAAAAAATCAGTTGCAATTTTCCAGAGTTGAGATGCTTCAAATGCCCGAAAAAAATTATTGTTGGTTAGTATAAAATGAAAGCTTAAATTGCTTTTATTAATTGAGCTGTTGCTCCAAATTAAGTCAAAAAAGTAATGTATTTTAAATCATTCATTGGATATTTCCTGACAATTTAATATATCTATAAATATTCAACTTCAAATGGGATTAATCATTTTCAAAATGGGAAGAAACAATGTCAAAACAATAAAAATATATAAACTATTGATGAAGTCAATATAAATCGAAGAAAGGTTTGGCGGGCATCTTGCGAGCTAAAGAGCAGACTAGAAGAAGAATCATTGAAATCGGTCTATAAACAAAGAAGTTATGCGTGAACATACATAATAAAAAAGGTCCAATACCAATGAAATTTAAACGGGACCAATCGGGAACTAGGCTGAAAACCCAATGCAAAAATAATCATCAAAATCGGTTCACATGGTAAAGAGAAATAAATGTTCAAACACAAAAAAACAGACATTCCGTTGAATTGATAACCTCCTCCTTTTTTCAAATCGGTTAATAAGTGCATCATTGAACATATCAAAGGTACTATAAGAATCAAAAGATAAATCTTTTAAGTATAAAATTATTAAGAAAACTAAGAAAAAGTTCAAGAAGGAATGTGTACTCCACAAATATTTTCTTTTTCTGATATTTTTAATATCACTCTAAACGAAATAGAATAACTTTGGGTTCTTTTAACTTGAACAGTATAAACATTGAGATAATACGTATAAGAAAAATTTTTTGAGTAAATTCAATATTCCGCCTGGAGAACTTCACCCATTCGTCGGCGTAAAAGTAATAATTTTTCATTTCATTTTATCAGCCTAATAGTCAATTCTTTTATCTTTTACAATCACGAGTGAAAAAAATAATATGTAGCTCTTGTCTGAAATCGAACTTGAATTTGAATTATTTTTTTCATTCAGAGCTTTTTAACTAATTCAATTTTTTGCACATATAAGAAAAATATTGAATTATAAAATATAAATAAATAACTGTACTAATTAAAATTCTCAAAATGTAGTCTGAATTCGAACTTGATTTATAACGTTGGTGCGCCTGTATTTAGGCAACTGATTGGGCGCAGAAGAATGAAAGCTGCGTAAAGAGCTAGGCGAGTCCAGTCGTTGATGGAATAGATGTTCCAGAGCTTAGGACATTTAATCCATCAAGATATGTATGTATTTATGTTTATACACACAGATAAACTCATACAAATAAATTCAAATAAAAAGATTCCCTTTAAATCTTTGAAGGAACTAAAAAATAATAGAGCACCCGGAATAGACAATATACAAGCTGAAATCTAAAGAACTCTGGAGAAAAGGCACGTGACAAACTTTTTGAACTAATTAGCAAAATCTATAAATTGGGAATCATCCAAAAATATTTCAAAAAAACAAAATAGTCACACTTCCCAAAAGACAGGCGCGGATAAATGTGAAAATTTCAGGACCATTAGCCTAACCTCGCATGCCTCCAAAATCCTAACCAAAATAATCAAAGAAAGAATAGAACAAAGAGTTGAAGAAAATCTGGGGGAAGACCAGTTCGGCTTTAGAAGAAACAGAGGCACCCGAGAAGCAATTCTCTCTCTTAGACTAATAATAGAAAGGGCTTTTATCAGGGAAGAATCTGTCTACATCGGATTCATAGACCTAGAAAAAGCATTCGATAACGTCAATTGGGAAATTATGTTTAAAATATTAAAACAGGCGGGAATAAAATTCAGAGAGAAGACTAATCTACAATCTATATCAAAACCAGACGGCAATTATAAATATTGGTGATGAACAAAGAAAGCCAAAATAAAAAAAGGTGTAAGACAAGGATGTATGCTGTCACCCATGATTTTCAACTTATACATAGAAGAAGCGATTAAAGAATTCAAAGACAAAATTGATACAGGTATAGAAATCCAAGGTCAAAAGATCGCTATGTTAAGATTTGCCGATGACATTGCCCTTCTAGGAAGCAATAAAAAAGAATTAGAGGACGCCTTGAATGGAATTAACCAAATCCTAATAGAAGAAATCAAAATGAAAGTAAACAAGAATAAAACCAAGGTCCTAGTAATGTACAAAAAAAGAACAAACGAGACAGGAATGCATCAAAATTAACCAAGAAAACCTAGAAGGAGTTAAGGGAATTCCGCTACCTAGGAAGTAAAATAAACATGGGATGGGAGGAGCAAAAACGAAATTAAATCAAGAATTGCCCAAGCAAAAATGGGGTTTAATTCAAAACAAAAACTACTATGCTCCTCCTCAATCAGCTTAGCAAACAGAAAGTTGCTATTGAAGACATATGTACGGAGCATAGCCATGTACGGGTGTGAAACCTGGACAATTGGAAAAGCGGAGAGAAAGAGATTGAGGCTTTCGAAATGTGGTGCTACAGAAGAATGATGAATATCAAATGGATGGATAAAATTACAAATGAAGAAGTTCTTGGAAAAATCGGAGAAAGAAGAACCTTGTGGAAGAGTCTGAAGAAGAGAAGAGTCAGATGATGGGGCACACACTGAGACATGGGGGACTGCTTAGGGATATCTTGGAGGGGAGGTGGGAAAGAAAAGGGGAAGGGGAAGACCCAGATTAGAATATTTCAACCAAATAATTGGGGATATGGGATGCCAGACATTTAGAGAGGTTAAACAGCTGGCGGAGGACAGAGTCGAGTGGAGACGGATTGTTGCATCAAACCAGTCTTAGGACTGTATACTCAATGATGATGATTTAAATCTGGCCAAATAGGCATTGTTCCCGAGGTAACAAGAAAAAAAATTGGAGAAGAGTTAGGGAAAAGTTATTAGCTTATACTCGATGATACTATAAGTTACTATTAATTTTTGTTTTATTATTTGTTTTTCAGATTTAGAAGCTCGAGCTGACATTGCCTTAGGAAATTTAGAATATACTTTATACCATTTAGGGTTGATGGATCTTAGTGAGTCATATACCTATTACTGAATGTTATACTTATTTGACACCAGAAGCTTTGAAGGATAACTCTTGGTTAACATTGATTCTTCCATTCCGATGAGTTATCAGAAAAAAATTAACCAACTTAAATTGAAATTCCAGACTCAATCAATATTATTATGTATAGTATTTATTCCAGACTTGATATGTGGATTGGTGTGATTGTAACCACATTATTTGAAGGATTACTATTCCACGCTTTAGCTCTTTATTATCATTCGTTGGGTCACAACATTCCGGTTTCTCAGGGGTAAATACTCTGTTTGTCTCATTATTCTCATTTAATCTACTTTTGCTTTGATTCAAACTCATTGAAATTTTGTGAAGAAATATCTTTGTTTGTTTTCCTGTGGGCTCCTTTTTTGGAATGAGCTTATTACTTCAATAGCAAAAGCGCTGCATGTCAAGCTTGACTTTCTAGTCCGGACCAGAAGCTTTTTCAAGTCCACTTAACTTCGTACCCTACAAGCCTTAAATTTACCCCTATTTTAAATATGACTCGTATCTGAGGAGTGGGGCCCCCAAGCATTCTCTTCAGTGTAATTCAAAGGCGATTTTTCTGACTAATAGTAGTTTAACATTTAAAAGCGCCCTCGAGATTCCCTGGTTCATAGAATCGTCTTAGTTTATTTCCTTTTCAAAAAATAATAAAATAATTTTCTAAATGTAGAATTATCATAAGAAATTATTGATTACATTATTTAACTTTCGCGGTTCAAATTTTTAAATTTTATTATTACAGAAAATTACAAAATCAAAAATGCCATTTAACTAATTTGAATCTTGTGTATTTCTACAACTTATAAATTAATACATAAAATTTTAAAATCTTGTATAATTTCCTCTGTTAGTTAAAAACATTCTTACATCTCTCTGGCATCCTATTGATCATGTTGTTGCTCTCAAAATGAATTTCCTTCCAAGAAGACAGAAGAGGTAGGACTTCAGGCAGTTCTTATAGGTTCAATTGTTGTCTATGGTGGTTTGAAGACTCTTCTCTTAATTTTAGTTATAATTTAATGAAAAAAATATTAAAAGCTGAGAATTAATGAAAAAGAAAGTAATACTTCGTACCTTTGGATCAGGTTTGGTCGATTTTTAAACACCAGAATTTGTGGATCCCAAAATGAAACGGGCTATTCTGGAGAAATTTCATAGTAACATATCGTCACATTAGAGTGTAAACCTGCTAACTCACTACAAGGATATTTTACAGAGCAGACAAAAAACAAACAAAATTTAATATTGTTGTTTAGGAAAGAAACTATTTTTCACATTTTTACTTTACCATACAGGATATGGTCAAGTATTGTAATCGTGCATGAAAAAAGTGTTTTTTCCTTACTTTTTCGAAATATCTCAAAAACGGCTGAAACTATTCTGATTAAAAAAATTGAGCAAAACCAGGGCATTTCGGTCTACAAAAAGCCCTAATAAGTGAACATCAAAAAAATTATATTTTTTGAGATAATTGTTTTGTCAAAATGTCTGTTAGTTAGTTTGTGGAAGAAAGTAGTGTATCTATATATATAAAATTAAGGTTTTGTCTGTGCATTGCTCCAAATCATGCCAAATTTTGGTTGCACACGTTTCAAGCAAAGTTATGATTGGAAACACCCTCAACAAAATATCCTGTCTGTATGTATATATGTCTGTCTGTTTCAGTGGTTTCCGAAAGTCTTCTAACTTACGTTTTTAGCTATATAACGTTTTGATATTTTGACCCCAGAAGGGGGTTTAGGGGGACTCACGAATAAAAATTATCAAATAACTCCTAAACTATTAACCCTACGGCAAATTTTATGATATTTGTAGGGGATGTGATTTCTAACAACTTTTGTTTAAAAAAATTTCCCCAAAAAACCACCCAAAAAGGGGGAAGGGTGAAAAAATGTAAATTCTTGCCCTTGGAGCAAACTCAACCAAATTTTGTATACATAATCTCTGATCCTCTAGAGAGCTAGAAATGCGAAAACTAACCACCCAAAATGGGGGGGGGAGGATCAAAAAATGAAAATTCTTTCTCTTGGGCCAAACTCAACCAAATTTTGTATACATATATACATACATTTTGTATTCATGTGGGTCACTAGAAGGCTAGAAATGCAAAAACTGGGTGCGGGGTGGAATGGGAGTGAGGAGTGAGGCGGAGTAAGGTGGGGGTGCAGTGGGTGGTGTGAGGTGGAGTCCAGGGGGCATAGCGGGGGTGGGGTCGAGGGGGCTAGGCAGGGGTGTGGCGCGCAGGGTTGGAGGGCGCGGGGTGTGGTCTGGGGTGGAGGGGTGCGTGTGGTGGTGTGGGGGTGGGGGTTGGGAACAGGTGCATGGTGAGGGGTGCTGGAGGTTTTTTTTTTTTTTTTTTGGGGGGGGGGTTAGTGGCCGGAATGGAGTGTTGGGGTTCGAGGGCTGGAGGTCCAGGGGGGCGTGCCCCCTGGCCAGCAAGAGGGCCGCCGAAGACAGGCCTTGCAGCTAGTATGCTATATACCGGGTGAGTTTTTTATCTTGAGACAGTCTTATAACTCAAAAACAGTGGATTATATGGAAAAAAGTTTCAAATAAAAGTTTGTTTATATCGAGAGGGAAACTAAACTACGCTATTGTTTGTCGACGTAGAACAAGCTTTCAAGAGTACTTCAATGTCAAGCTCTGTTTTTTAAATGGAACACTATATTTTTCTATACGTCTACTTAATCTACAAAAAAACTGAACAACTTTCATGAGAACTATTTTTTATACGACATCAAGTAAACAAAATACATGAATCAATTAAGTATATTAAATAAATAATTTAATAATAATTAATCATCATTGGGATTCAGTTCCATAATTTATAAATGTAATTTTTATTTTTCAGAGGATGAGGAACAAAATAAGCGTTTGTTTATGACTTATCAATTGCAACGTTTCGCCACTTTTATTGCAGCTTCTTCAGGCTCTTGATAAATAAATCTCCAAACACTTTGTCATTTATTTTTTATTTTATAAAGCTCTGCCGTTATCAAGAGCCTGAAGAAGCTGCAATAAAAGTGGCGAAACGTTGCAATTGATAAGTCATAAACAAACGCTTATTTTGTTCTATCATCCTCTGAAAAATAAAAATTACATAATAATTAATGATTTAATAATTTTTCGACACTGTTCTGAAACATTCCAGAGTGTATTGCAAGTCTTCCCTGATAAATTCCAGTTCCAATTTCGTCATTTTGGCCTGTTCCAGTTTCTTCCTAGCCTTTACATTTCCTGTTTTTGTTTTTATTATTATTTTTTTTAATCAGATTTACAACACAATAAAATTAAGTTTGTGAGGGTGTATTCCTATCAGGAAAACGTTCGGCATTCATTTCAACAAAAAAATGCTCCATTTTTATTATCTTCTTCTTCTTATTGTTAGGCTAAAAGCCTGTTTACTTCAGAGCGTCTTTCCATCGTTTTCTTGGACGCCCCCGTCTTCTTTTCCCGGTAGGGATGTTGTCATGTACCTTCCTCACCAGCCGGTCTTCATTTATTCGCAATACGTGTGCCCTCCATTCAGTTCTTCTCCTTTGGGACCCATACGCTGACATTTTGTATATTGCACTTTTCCCTAATATCTTCATTTTTGACCCTGTTCATCCTTGTTTTACCCGCAATTCTGCGTAGCGATTTCATCTCTCAAACTTCCAATATTTTTCTTGTTTTTGCGGTGTCAGTTCTTGTTTCGGCCGCATATGTCAAAATTGGTCGCACAACGGTCTTATATATGCGAACTTTTGCTTCCGTTCCCAGAAACTTGTTTGACCAAACCGTTTCATTCAGGCATCCTGATATTTTGGACGCCTTAATAGATTGGAGCCTGACTTCCTCGCTAACGCTTTCGGAGTTGGTAATCTGAATGCCGAGATAATTGAAGGATGACACTTGTTCTACTATGGTGTTATAAAGTTGTAGCTTACAACGTACTGGTTCTCTCGCTATTGTGAGAGTTTTCGTCTTTTTCGAGGATATCTTGAGTTGGAATTTTCCGCAGGAAATTGCAAATTTATGTAAGAGTCGATGGAGGTAGTTTTCGCTTTCCGCAACAAGAGCCGCGTCGTCTGCGTAGCACACAATATTGACATTCTCATCTCCCATTGAGTAGCCTTGGACATTTTTTAGGTCTTTTATTAATTCATTCATCACAAGGTTGAATAAAAATGGACTTAGTGAATCGCCTTGTCGAATTCCCTGGTTGACTGGGATCATTCCCTCCAGTTTCCCCTCTATTCTGATTCTTGCATAATTATTTTGATATATTTCCTGGATTAATCTAATGAGGACCACTGGTGTTCCATGATCTTCCAAAATCTTCAGGACATGCTTCAGTTGGATCTTATCAAAAGCTTTTTCAATGTCAATGAAGCAGAAAAGGCAGGTTTATTAAATTCCAAGGCTTTTTCAGCTAATTGCCTCACAACAAATACAGCATCGATGCAAGAACGCCCGCGTCTAAATCCCTGTTGTTCATCTTCGAGATTTATTATTTTAGTAAGTTTCTTCGCAATAGTAGACGTGGTGAGCTTTAGATGGGTATTGAGCAAGTTGATACCTCTGTAGTTTTCGGGGTTTCCCTTTTCTCCCTTTTTAAAAATTGGAATAACTATATTAGTTTTCCATTCTTCTGGTATCTTACTTAGGGTGAATATTTGTTTTAATAATAAGATGATTTCTTTCCATAAATTAGGACCACCATATTTGATCATCTCATTAGTTATACCATCTTCGCCTGGAGTTTTGCGATTTTTTAATTTCTGGATTGATTCTATAATTTCTATTTCTTTTAATTCTGGCTGAGGGATATCACTTTCAAAATTTCTTATTTCCTCCGTTGTTCCGGCATAGAGAAGTCTAAAGTAGTCAATCCACTTATCTTTATCTATATTATTGTTAATGGAAATATATTCTAAGGTTTCCTTCTTCTGGTTTCGGATCATTCCCCAAATTCTTTTTTGCTGACCATAAAAATCGCTTTCTAAGTTTTTTGTATATCCCTCCCAGAAGTCACGTTTTATTTACCTTATCTTTAGATTGACCTCATTTCTTGTACTTTTATAAATATTATAGGACTCTGGTGTTCTGGTGCTTTTGAATTGAATGAAGGCCTTTCTCTTATATTCTGCAAGCGTTGCTATTTCTTCACTGAACTACGGTGTTTTCCTATTCCTCCTATTTTTATTATGATAATACAATATAACTATCTACTGGATTGACACGAGAAATACAATTTTTTAAATTCAAGAATTTTAACTAGTTCTATTAATCATCATCATCATCATCATTGAGTATACAGTCCTAAGACTGGTTTGATGCAACAATCCGTCTCCACTCGACTCTGTCCCCCGCCAGCTGTTTGACCTCTCTAAATGTCTGGCATCCCATATCCCCAATTATTTGGTTGAAATATTCTAATCTGGGTCTTCCCCTTCCCCTTTTCTTTCCCACCTTCCCCTCCAAGATATCCCTAAGCAATCCCCCATGTCTTAGTGTGTGCCCCATCATCTGACCTCTTCTCTTCTTCAGACTCTTCCACAAGGTTCTTCTTTCTCCGATTCTTCCAAGAACTTCTTCATTTGTAATTTTATCCATCCATTTGTAGCACCACATTTCGAAAGCCTCTAATCTCTTTCTCTCCGCTTTTCTAATTGTCCAGGTTTCACACCCGTACATAGCTATGCTCCATACATATGTCTTCAATAGCAACTTCCTGTTTTCTAAGCTGATTGAGGAGGAGCATAGTAGTTTTTGTTTTGAATTGAACCCCATTTTTGCTTGGGCAATTCTTGATTTAATTTCGTTTTCGCTTCTCCCATCCCATGTTATTTTACTTCCTAGGTAGCGGAATTCCTTAACTCCTTCTAGGTTTTCTTGGTTAATTTTGATGCATTCCTGTTTCGTTTGTTCTTTTTTTGTACATACTAGGACCTTCGTTTTATTCTTGTTTATTTTCATTTTGATTTCTTCTATTAGGATTTGGTTAATTCCATTCAAGGCGTCCTCTAATTCTTTTTTATTGCTTCCTAGAAGGGCAATGTCATCGGCAAATCTTAACATAGCGATCTTTTGACCTTGGATTTCGATACCTGTATCAATTTTGTCTTTGAATTCTTTAATCGCTTCTTCTATGTATAAGTTGAAAATCATGGGTGACAGCACACATCCTTGTCTTACACCTTTTTTTATTTTGGCTTCTCTTTGCTCATCTCCAATATTTATAATTGCCGTCTGGTTTTGATATAGATTGTAGATTAGTCTTCTCTCCTTGAATTTTATTCCCGCCTGTATATTTTAAACATAATTTCCCAATTGACGTTATCGAATGCTTTTTCTAGGTCTATGAATCCGATGTAGACAGATTCTTCCCTGATAAAAGCCCTTTCTATTATTAGTCTAAGAGAGAGAATTGCTTCTCGGGTTCCTCTGTTTCTTCTAAAGCCGAACTGGCCTTCCCCCTATTAGTTCTATTAAGTAAAAATAATCTCTTAAATCTGAGTATAACGAACTTCTAATATCATTATAAACATTTATTTTCATTGTTTTGACTTTTCGATTTAATGATTATTTATTTAATAATTAATAATTTAATCATTATTATTTAATAATTAAGTTAAATAATTGTTAAAAATAATTATTAAGATTTTTTTGCGATCTAATTGATTCATGTATTTTGTTTATTTGATGTCGTATAAAAAAATAGCTCTTTTGAAAGTTGTTCGGTTTTTTGTAGATTAAGTAGACGTATAGAAAAATATAGGGTTCCATTTAAAAAACAGAACTTGACCTCAAAATACCCTTGAAAGCTTGTTTTACGTCGACAAACAATAGCGTAGTTTAGTTTCCCCTTCGATATAAACAAACTTTTATGTGAAACTTTTTTCCATATAATGCACTGTTTTTGATTTATAAGACTGTCTCAAGTTAAAAAACTCACTCGCTATATATATAATAATAAAATAAAATGTTTTAGTCGGGTATTTTTTAAAAAATTAACATTTTAAGCAATTAAAAAATTAACATTTTAAGCAATTAAAAATATGTATGTGAATATTTAAAAAGTTAAGGTCTCAAAAATTTTTAAATCTTAAATTATCACAAGGTATACGTTATTTTCTCAGATCAAACCAGAGGGTAAACGCCGTATATCGCCGTCGCCGTATTCCTTCCACTACAGACCTAACAAGTGCCTGCCAAGAAATTTTCTATTTGCCGGTTATTTTTGCCAATATTATAAAATAATTTTTTTCATTCATTTTATTATTTATTTTCCCTAAATTATCTCTAATTATATTTCTAAATTTGTGATATAAAATTCCATCGAAATATTACAATATCCATAAATATAGGAATAAAATATTTTTTATTACAATAATAATTGTGAAATATTAAAAATATAATAATTTTATTTTATTTAATTTTCTTAGAATCTTCATTATAACCTACTTATTAAAAATAATCTTTCATTTTTTCCCAATTTAAAATATTTCTTTTAGTAAGTTAATGGAGACTCGTGGAAAGGTCCACAGTGATCTTGTAGCCAAAGTTTCCGTATGTATGTATTATTGTTGTTGTAGAATGTTGAGGTATTTCGGAAAAAACATATTTTTTCCGAAATACCTCAACATTCTACAACACTAATAATAATATTTCTTTTAGGTTCAATATATAAATAAAATTAAATAAATCTGAATTCGAACCCTATTACAACTTCTTTTTAGGAATCTCATAAAAATATCGATCATATCACACAATTAAACCTCTCTTAAGGTGAGAATTTATATTATATATTTTAGCCGGAGAGCCCATGACCCATTTTTCATGAAGTGTTGCATATATATGTTTTTTGAATTCAAATATGAGGTCTCTTAGCCAAATTTCGTGACGCAACATTGTAGAAAATGCAAAAAAAGGTGAAAATTTCTATTTTTTGGCGATTTTTGGCTTAATACTTGAAAACTATCAACTTTTCGTAAATATCCTTTCTATACAAAATAAAAGTTCATAAAATTTCCTACAAATTTTATCATTTAGATTTTTTTCTCCGACCAACCGTTCAGGCTCAAGCGCAAAATCCAAGTTTTCGATCTCGGCAGCCCCCCGGATCACCCAAAAACTAGCACTTTTTTCGATATTTTCCCATTTTGACCATGAAGGAACACGTTTTCGACAAAGACCACTCTATACATTTTTAAACTAAATTAAATTTGCTACAATTCAAACAAAGTTTCATCTTAATCGGATAAATGGTAATCCGGGCCGCAGTGAGGTTGAAGTTTTGAAAAACTGCAATTTTTTGCATAAAATCGCAATTTTTCCTTCATAAATTGAAAACCACTCATCCTAGAAACTTGATCCCTAGAATGAGGCAGGAATCAAGTATCTAGGATGAGTGGTTTTCATTTTATGAAGGAAAAATTGCAGATTTTCAAAACTTCAACCTCATTGCGGCACGGATTACCATTATCCAATTAAGATGAAACTTTGTTTGAATTGTAGCAAATTTAATTTAGTTTAAAAATGTATAGAGTGGTCTTTGTCGAAAACATGTTCCTTCATGGTCAAAATGGGAAAATATCGAAAAAAGTGCGAGTTTTTGGGTGATCCGGGGAGAGTCGAAAAACTTGGATTTTGCCCTTGAGCCCGAACGGTTGGTCGGAGAAAAAAATCTAAATGATAAAATTTGTAGGAAATTTTATGAACTTTCATTTTGAATAGAAAGGTTATTTACGAAAAGTTGATAGTTTTCAAGTTATAAGCCAAAAACCACCAAAAAAATGGAAATTTTCACATTTTTTTGCATTTTCTAAAATGTTGCGTCACGAAATTTGCCTGGGAGACCTCAGATTTCAATTCAGCGCCCCAAAAACATTTATATATGCAAAAAATCAGAACTACCCCAAAACTTTCCTCATTCGAGCACAATTTGACTGGACCGTACAAGATTTATTTCGACGTCTGCCAATTGTTAAACCCCGGCAAAAGGGTCTGGCTTTTTGCAAGTATTATTAAAAACATATAATTAAGACGCTATTAAAATGTCAGCGTGAATCAATCACTTTTTTCAAATAAAAAAAATGCAACTTTAGGGTAGTCTGGGTCAGTGTTAACCCCCCTAAATATGTCTGGCTTAGTTAATTTTTAATTTAAAATCAACTTAACTGTCGAATAGTATTTGTTGGATTTTGAATCAAACACTTTTTTTGGCGAACATTTTTTTACAACTTTCTCCTATGCGCAGTAGCAGCAGTACCCAGGTAGATCAGGAAAACAGCCGATTCCCTACTCATCTATACTATTAATACCTCTAGGTGAAATATCTACTTGAATCAAACACTTCATGAAAAATGGGTCATGGGCTCTTGGACTATTTATTTTTAATATTTTTAATGAGAACTAACTTTTGTATTACAGATATGAATAATTAAAATCTTATTTAAAATAATTAGTGGTATTTCTTAAATTAAACCAATAAGATGTAAAGAAATTAATTCACCCAACATGTCAATTTTACTATAAGACGTTACAATTATGAATGAATCTACAGATGTCAAAACTAACAATTTTAATTCTGTTATTTCTTTATCCCTCTCCGATTTAACAAACCCTTTAAATTTGAAACTCGCTAAGACCAACCTCCTTATCATTAATAACAACATTTTCAAACGATCCAGAACAATCAAAAATAAATACTAAAAAAAATATTAATTCAAAGAAATTTAAACATGTCGAAAGTAAAGTCAAAAATTATATTAAACAAATCAAAAAAACCAACTAAGATGCATTAGAGTATGTTGTGGGGCATTAATGTCTTCCCCTACTAACGCTCTTCTTGTCGAAGCAAAAGAGATGCCCCTTAATTTAAGAAGGGAATTTTTATCTTTTAATTATCTCATAAAAAAAATATACATGGGCGATCAAAAGGTCCTAAATTCATTTCCCCGAACTCCTGAAGATACTTACCCTTTTGCAAAAAGATTCTCCCAACTCGAAAATGGCTCTTATAAATTGAAAACGTATTCCAAATTCCCGATATTCTCTTACGATTATGTAAACCAAATCCATAAAATAAAAACCCACACTCTCCCTTGCCGCAGAGGTAATCCTAATATGAATTCAGTTTTTTTGGATTTTACTCAATCCAAATTCAAAGACCACCTTTTTATTTATACAGACGGGTCCAGAAATGCCTCCCATGTAGGCGCGGCTCTGTGGTGTCCAAATAAAAGTTTCAAGGAAATATTTAAACTTCCACTCGAAACCTCCATCTATTCAGCCGAAGGCTTCGCCATTCTGAGGGCCGTTCAATATTTTAGAAATGTTCATGATTATAACAAATTTCTGGTCTGTACTGACTCGTTGGGGATTTTAAAGGCAATTAATGGTTTCCCCAAAAACAAAAACCCTTCCTATATTATTTTAGATATTATAGAGGAATTAAATAAACTCAGGGTTGACGGGAAAGAAATTGAAATTCTATGGATACCTAGTCACACTGGCATTACGGGAAATGAGGAGGTTGATAGGCTGGCCTGTCTAACCGATGGTATTCCACACTCAATTGATCTAACGCCCAATGATATCCGTTCAATAATCAAGAAGAGAATTTACTGGTGTTGGCAGAATATGTGGTCGTCATCAAGTATGGTAAAAGGTCGTCATTTCTTTAATGTATGTCCGAGAATCCCGGTTCGTCCGTGGTTTGAAAACTACGATCTTCATCGAAAACTGAAAGTTCACATTATACGACTTAGACTAGGACATGCAATAACACCTGCATACCTACACAAAATCGGCCAGAGAAATAATCCATACTGCTCTTGTGATTCCATTTCTATTGGCGATATTAACCACGTACTTCTGGGCTGTGTGACACACAGTCAAAAAATTGATCGTTTATACCTGAATATGAAAGGAAGAAATGATTTACCCACATGTGCAGAGATCCTATTAGCATCTCTAGACCAAGGAGGGCCAACTGCAGACTCCTTTATTAAACATTTAGTTTCCATTGGTTTCCAACTATAATCCAACGACTTTAGTTATTTGTTTTGTTAGTATATTTTGTTTTAATTAGTTTTGTTTTATTTAGTTTTATTTTATTTGTTTATACACCTATTCGACGTGAATCTGTGACGACTGGCTAAATGGGCATCAAGTTCCCGAGGCCAAGGGGTAGAAAAAAAAGAAAAAAAAAATCAAAATTTCAAATGATACAACAAAAATTGCAAGTATCGCGCTCCGTCCCTTCGAGTGATGAAGACAATTCTCTTCCTGATAATGAGATTCTTCTAAACACTATAAGTACTCTTAAAGATAAATTGTATAAGAAAGATGAGCTTATTAATAAACTTCAAGATAATTACAATGATTTATTAAAGAGGTATAATGAGTCAGAAACTAGAATTGACAGATTTAGATTTGCATTTATCGAAAATCTTTCTTCAAAAAGACGAAAGTCCTTATCTTCAAATGTATTTTTTTCTATACTTACTAATAAATTTAGTAGTATTTCTACCATTCGAATTAAATAAATATTAAAAAGCAAGAAAGGAACAATGAATTTGAAAACATAGACAAATAGATCATTTATTAAATCTCCACCTTACAATAAAAAGAATAGAAATGATTCTAATCCCGAGATCGTAATTAACTCAAAAACTGAAAATAAAAGTGTGCAAATTGAAAATCCAGTTGAATCAAATACATTTTCAAAGGTTTGGCTTTAATAAATAAAATGTAAATACTTGTGTTATTAAAATAATAAATTGTTTAATTTTAGCTGTTATTAATTGATTGTATTAAAGAAATTGAAATTATTGTTGAAGGTTTAGGCAAGAGGTCTTGATCAAATAAATAAACAACTTTCTAAAGAAATGTTTTTAAACTGATCATTCTTGCGCATATGCTTTCTAGTATATAATATGAATTAAAATCAGGAAGTTTTATTCCCTTATTTTTTAAAAACACAATTTATCTTTGTAAAAAAAGTCTCAACTATACTATTATAAGAGCCTAGATTAATTTGTAACAACGCTCAGAGAATGCTGCCGACAGGGAGCGCTGATGCCGTCGGTATATTTGCGGCGAATATGAAATATAATTGTAATTGTAATTTGAAATGAAAGACTCCAATTGATTTTAAATTAAGAAACATTAAATATATTGATAATTATTCCTCCCCCCCCCTCACCACTCAAAAATTAAATATTCAATTCGCTTTCCTTTGCGCACAGAAAAATAAATTAATCACATCTTATTTGATTTATATTTTATATATTATTTGTTTATTTTTTAATAATTTGCCACTTTTTTATAATTTTTTAAAAATCTAAATTTTGTTATTCTTAGGACGAAAATGAGGCGAAACTTTTAAGAGACTATGTATTTTCGGGAGTTTACAGATATACATTTGGAGTGTGGTGTTTTAAGAGGAATACAATTTTTGGACCGAGACGCCGCCCGCCAGGGCACCAGCCCAGAGGGCCGAGCTTCGAGGGCGTGCCGAAGGCACGCACAAAAAGCTCGTTTATATATATTTACATGTTAAAATATAATTATTTCATATTTTTCTTAAGCAATGCACAATATCTATTCCGTCTTTTGTAGACATAGTTATTTATATTTTTTAAATTATAATTTATAAATATATATTAAATAAAAATTTTTCCTTTTATACATTTCCACATTTCCCATATAACTTCTCATGAATTAGTTGCATTAATTTTAATTTAATCCATGACTTATCTTCCGAAGAAAGTTTTTTGAAACTAGGAATAAGAGATTGAAAATATAATAAATCCTCATCCGTTTCATTTTTATCAAAAAGTGAATTTTCTTCTAGTTCATCGGACTTATCACATAATCTTTCATTTTCTAAAGTATTGTCATTATTTTCATTTTTTATTCTATTTTTATCATCTAACCCGTCGATATGTTCTGGCATCACTACAATTTCACATAATTGAGAATCATCCAAATCAATTTCTTCATTTGAATTTAATTTATCTAAAGGTGAAAAAGGAATCGATATATCTTGAGAACTATCTGCAAGAAAGTCTTCATATTTACATACAGTTCCTTCTGTTGAAATATAATTCCTAAAAATAATATAGAATTATGAATACATCTTGTAATTTAATCAAACTTAAAAATGTTCTAAATAGTATTTTAGAAATTTTTATGTAGAATTTTATTAAGCAATAATAAGAGGATAGTTGGCATTTTGAAGATTTGTAAAGAGCATTTATTTTTTGGCATCTTTTTATGAAGAAATACATGCCCCATAATGAAAATTTGGCAATTATTTAATTTTTTCAAGTTTTTACGCTATCAAAATTTTTCTTTTTTTATTTCCTAAAATGAAAGGGAAATACCAGATGTCTATATTGCTTTGTTTTATTTTATGCCTATGTCATGATTAAAAGTGCCCCATTTAGCCATGTAGACCTTCTTACAACACCACCCCCCATAACTTTTCCCCATAGAAAGATTTTCGATTTTCGTAAAATTTAAGGGTGTATCAACTTTATGACCTAAGATTTTCAAGTTTCTACGATCACGGTAAGTGCCTCATCAAAGCATGTCTTGATTAAGTGGCCTATTTAGCCATGTAGATTTTTTTACAATCCTCCTCACCCCATAACTTTGCCCCAAAGAGAAATTTTCGATTTTTCTAGAATTTAGGGGAGTAATAGCTTTGTCCTAAAATTTGCAAATATATAGTTTATATAGTTTTAGCTTAGAAATCTGAAGCATTAAGGTACATAGTTGGATTCATAAGGATTCATGGTTCATAAGCCCAAAACTTTTTGCTGTTTATGTACCAATTCTAGCCAATCCCGTGCTCGTTTGACAAATTTGGCACCATTGTAAGAGATTGAATATTTTTATATTAAAATGATAGATAAAATACATTTTAAAGGTCGATTTATTTCTATAAAAATCGTTTTATTATTTTTTAACAAATGTAATCAACGCCTACGTTACACCTTATGAAAATTATAATTTTGAAAAAATCTAGCCCATACGCGCTTTATACATCTTTCGCTGGTTAAATAAATGCGCTGTTGCCAAATTGTTTTTAGTGTAAATTTTTTTATACATTTTCATTATTTATTCCTTATTATCTCAGAAACTGTGTTGTAACTATGAATCAAAATTGTCTTAAAATATGTATTGATTATTGTTTAATGTTGGTTTAGTTTTTTATAAAAATGGTAAGAAGGGTTTATTAATTATAATTAAATATGTATGTAAATTTTCCGATATCCCGTATAGTGCAATGTTAAAGAGCCTGAAAAACTCGATTTTTGAAATTTAATATCTCCGGAACTGTATTGTTCATAAATTTCGTTTTGCCACCACTCGATGCATAAGTATTTAAATAATAATCTGTCTAAATTTCAAAAAAATCCTAAGGAAACGCATTTGGAGGAACACAAATACAACCTTAAAATACAAAGAATAATATTTGATATTTTGTTCTATTTGCCCCTAAACGGGAGATAGATTTTGGCCTATATTTGAAGCAGAAGGTAGTGGACAGCAATATTTGTAATCAAAATATTTGTTCCATTAATAGAAATATCATTTTTAATTCTCAATTTACCACTTGGCCCAGAACTCGATTAGAGCAAAAACTAAAAGTACATTTTTTTAAATGATAATAAACATGGATAAAAAAATCAAGTTTTAGTTTTTTAGCTAATAATCAAGTTCTAATTGAGCTAAAAACAAGGGATAAAATAGAAATCAAATAGCAAGTTTTTTTATTTATGAAAGAAAATATTTTAATTTTAAGGCGCCTCGAAAATATGTCAAAATGGCCTTTTTCGGTGTTTTGTTCAAAAATATCTCAAAACACTGAACTGTTGTAAGAAATTGAAAAGAGTCAATCTATAAAACTCTACTAGAATCCATTGAAAGGTTTATTGAAAATTTTTGTTGAGCGCTGTTATTTTTTTACATAAAACATTGGATGCCATAATACTATCATCTCTATTAATTATTATATAAAACTTTATATGTAATAATTCTTACTTTTCTTTATTAAGAACATAAGGTGTAAGAAAATGTAAATGTTTAAAAAACATATAGTCCTTTTTGAGTTTGCCTTTAGGAGTTTTACTGCAGGATTCGTCTTTTATACTTCTTACATATGAATCCCGAATTCCTTTCCATTTCTTCTTACAATCATTAGCTAAAATAGGTTTTTAAATATTGTATAAAATGAAAAAAAATTAAAGAAAATAGATCAATAGTAAACTACCTGGATAACCTAATTTTGTTGAAATTTCATTCCAAAGTAAATATTTATATCTTCTATCTGTATAACCTTTAGCAGAAGAATCATATAAAGCTGGCCTAGATTTGACCTCTTTTATCAAAAATTCAATTTGCTTTTTTCCAATATATATTTTAGAATACATTTTATAAACGCGCTTCCATTTTAAACCCAAATGTCAGATAGGGATTTTTTCTTTGACACAAGGATCTGGCAACCATGGATTGAGAGCTAGACCACGATCGGGAGTTTTTTCTGAGATTATCTCATTAATAATTCCTAATCTAGATGGCTTCAGTCTCAATTTCTACTTTTATCTTTAATTATTTGGTGAGGAAAAAAATAATTTTAAATTTTCTGCCTCCATTTAAATGTGCGTGTGTGTGAGTGCCATGTGTCAAACTAGCGCCCTTGGCGGGGCATTTTGTAAACTTTGAATTGCCTGTGGTATCGTGTGCGTTCACTATCTATAGTATCTTTTATCTGACATATGACATATTAAATTTTTAATAACATAGACATTATTTCTGTATCTGAGACCTGGCTTTGGCCCCATCAACATTTCCGTATAAGAGGATATTTGTGCACCCGTCAAGACAGAACCTTCTCTATAGGAGGAGGTGTTGCCATTCTAATAAAAAATAGCATACATTTTCAAAATTTAAATTTAATAGTTAACAATATTTTTCAGGCTGTAATATTACTGCAGTCCGCATTGAGATAGAGAATTTTGTAACATCAATAGTTAGTGTATATAAGCCCCCATTAGTACAAATTGCAAGAACAGAGTGGAGCGATCTGTTTAAACAAATACCTTCCCCATTTATTATTTGTGGTGATTTCAACTCTCACCATCCTGCTTGGGGTAACCAGCCCTCCGATCGACATGGGAATGAATTGTATGAATCAATAGTGGAAAACTCAGTTTCAATACTAAATGACGGCTCTCCAACATTTTATAAACCACATTGTTCCCCTACTGCGATAGATCTCACTTTCTGCTCTCCTATACTATTACCAAAAATAAACTGGCAAATTCTGAATACATCCATAGGCAGTGACCATTTTCCGATTCTAATTCAAATATCTCTAAATTCTTCATCAACTGAAAAAAGCTTCCCCGTTCTCCGTGGAGGCTAGCTAAAGCTGATTGGGAAAAATTCCAATCGCATATAAATTTATCAATTTCAGAAATTCAGCATACGTATAATGATCCAGTTTCAAAATATTCCAAATTCACAAGTACAATTAAGAACGCTGCAAATCTTTCAATTCCTTCGAAAATCATTCCATTTGAAAATATCACGTTTTGGTGGGATAGTGAATGCCAAGAACAAAAATTATCAGAACTAAAGTATTTAATAAATTTAGGAAACAACCTTCTTTGGAAAATTTTCAAGAATATAATAGAATAAATAAAATTACTCAAAAATTATTTAAACGAAAAAAGAAAGAAAGCTGGGAAAAATACACGGAATCATTCAACCCAAACACGCCTATTACAGATATCTGGAAAAGAATTAAAGCACTTAAAAAAGCATACACACACAGTGATTTAGAAAACCCAAACATAACTGAAACTTTATTAGAACAAATCGCTGAAAAAATAGCTCCACCATACATATGTCCAGATCAAAAAGATATTCAAATAGAAAATTCCAATGAAAATTTTATCTCTGACCCAATTACTAATGAAGAAGTGAGACAAGCCCTCAAGAATCATAAAAATACCGCACCTGGCCCCGACAAAATTCCCCCTCAACTTCTAAAAAATATACCAGAAAAAGCAATAGACGTTCTTTCGGATATACTAAATGATATTTACCAAAAGAATTCCATACCTCCCGAATGGAAAGAAACAACGATAGTTCCAATTCTAAAACCTGGTAAAAACACCAAAATGGCAGAATCTTATAGACCAATTGCTTTAACTTCAACTCTTTTAAAAACCATGGAAAAAATTTTTAAGAAACAGAATCGAACACTATATAGAAAATAAACAATTAATTCCTACTTTCCAATTTGGGTTCCGCAAGTCAAAATCTACAATAGACAACTTAACACTACTAACTACCGATATAGAAGCAAAATTAAGAGAAAACAAACAAACCGCAGCCATATTCCTTGATCTTCAGGAAGCTTATGACAACGTAATCCCCAGCATTCTTTGTCAAAAATTATTAAAACTCGGTATACCCGGGATGACTGTAAGATTTATTTATTCCCTTCTTTCGGACAGAATAATAAAGGTAATACAAAACAAAATATTCAGACTCCAGAATAACCTCCTTAGGAACTCCTCAAGGTTCAGTTTTGAGCCCTTTGTTATTTATTATTTACACCTCTGAGATCGTATTAGCAATACCACCGACTATTTCATTGTTACAATATGCGGACGACATCGTCATATACAGTAAGGATTCCACCGCGACAGAAATAAAAAATACTCTCCAACTGGCAATTAACAACCTCGAAAGGCATTTCAGAACAATAGGCATTAACATTAATCCAAATAAATCTTCAATTATGATTTTTGCTAGAGATTCTCCGTTAAAAATTCAGATCAAACTAAACTCAAATATTATTCCGATAAAGAACAAACACTTTTTCCTCGGCATGTGGATCGAAAACAAACTAAAATGGAATGATCACATTCAGTATTTGATAAAAAAATGTCAAAAATACATTAATATATTAAGATGCGTAGCTGGTACTAGATGGGGAGCACATCCAGAGAGCATGCTGAATATTTATAAAGGATTGTTAAGATCAACCATCGATTATGGGTCATTCTTGTATGCAACTGCTTCAAGAGAACTTCTAAAAAAACTTGACACCCTTCAATACGTAGCACTCAGATCAGCAATTGGTGCAAGGACATCTACGCCAACAAACGCACTCCTGGTGGAGTGCGGAGAGCCTCCACTAGAGATGCGCAGACAATATTTGGCGGATTGCTATTATATTAAAAATATGGCAGTGAAAGATAATCTTATTAGTAAGAATATAACAAAATTATACAGCATAGTAATTAACCAACCAAGAAACACAAACTCCCTCCCTTATGAACAGTCATCTAAGATACGAAAAATTCCACAATAACATTGAGCAGACAATAGTACTAGCAATATTTGAAAGTCCCTATTACTCTTTATATCAAAAACCTCTCGTAGACACCCATTTAGCGGAAGATTATGCCATTAAAAAATTTCCTGCTCTTAGAAAACATTTAACAGAAGAATATATAAATGGGAAATGGTCAAATTACATCAAAATATATACAGATGGAAGCAAATCAAGTGAAAATACGGGATGCGCGTTTTACATTCCTAGCATTAAAAAGTGCGGCATATATAAATTATGTAATCAAGCCTCTATACTTTCTGCAGAGGCAAAAGCCATCTACAAAGCAACTAAGTATATTGAAAAATTAAATGGGAGTCAATTTTTAATTTTGAGTGACTCATTAAGTTCTTTAAAGAATATTCAAACATTAACAAGAGAAAGAAAATCTAATATATTAATTTGGAAATCAATAGAACAAATTAGTAAATTACGCGCACAAAACAAAAAAGTACAGTTAGTTTGGATCCCGGCTCATAGCAAAATTCAAGGTAATGAAATGGCAGACTCTTTGGCAAAATTATCTGAGAAATTAGACAATACCAACGTAGAAAAGACGGATCCAAACGATTTAAAAGTAATAGCTAAAAACTACATGATAGAACGGTGGCAATGTTATTGGGAGGAAACACAAGAACATAAAGGACAACACCTGTTCAAAATACAACCCCAAATCACCATAAAACCATGGTTCTATAAAGAAAATTATTCAAGAAAACAAATTACTACAATATCTAGACTAAGGACTAACCACAACCTGTTACCAATCAATATGATACGCATGAATTTGGATCCCCTTAAACCTTGTGATTGTGAGTTAAGGATTGTAGATATGGACCATTTAATTCACGATTGCCCAAAATATAAGGATTCCCAACAAAAGATAAAGGATATTTTTAAACAAGAGGAGTTAAACATTAATGAAAATTTAATTGAGATACTAAAAAAGAATAAAATTCAATTGAATTACGCGCTATTTATCTTTGCTGAAGAAAATAATATAAAAATCTAAGTTGGCTGCATTGTAGATAAATAAATAGCAAAACTCGTGGCTAAATTCCCGAAAGGGTGGAGCATAGATAAAAGAGGTGGAGGCCAATCAAAACCATAGATAAAAGATACTATAGATAGTCAACTCACACGATCTGACAGGCAATCCAAAGTTTGCAAGCTCGAACACCAATGGCGCTAGTTTGGCACATGGCACTCACACACACTCACATTAAAATGGAGGCAGGAAATTTAAAATTATTTTTTTCTTCACTAAATAATTAAAGATAAAAATAGAAATTAAGACTGAAGCCATCTAGATAAGGAATTATTAATGAGATAATCTCATAAAAAACTCCCGATCTAGATGGCTTCAGTCTTAATTTCTATTTTTATAAAGAAATCAACTATAAAAGCATAAAAATGAAAATATAGGTAAATATGAAATAAAAGATTGAAAGTTTGGAATAAATCAATATTTTTATTATTACTTATTATTATTAAAATATTGATATCTGATTACATTTTTATATTTAATATAATAATGAAGTGCTTAGTTATTTAATACATATTTATAAATTATGATTACATTTTTATATTTAATACAAATAATGATGAAGTGGTTATTTATTTAATACATTTTTATTAATCTACCACCGCACCGGTTCGAAAATAGCTCTACTGAGAAGAAGGCGGCAAGAAACTCAGAAAAGCAATCACATGTTATAATATTATATACATTAAAATATTAATTATTGTTAAAATATATATATAACATGACATTTTTTAATTTATTATAATTTGATTTTCGGAATTTTTTTGAAACTGGAGATGGATATTATAAAATCAGAAAACTATCTTGGTAGTATTATAGCAACATGTTTATCTGTATTTATCTGTTTTGTCCTCAATCAGGCACTGAAGATGCTGTTTTAAAAAATGTCTGCGAAACAGTAATCCATGAACTGTCTGTCAATTAATGATTTATTAAACTTATAATATAATACTATCCAGATAATGATCTGATTTTATAATATCCATCTCCAGCTCCAAAAAAATCCAAACATCACATGATAAATTAATATTAATATAAATTAGATTTTCACAATTATTTGACGTTTAAAAAAATTAATAAATTAACAATTATAATAATAATAATTACAAATTTAGAATTTTAAATAATGTTCTGGGTATAAAAATGTCAGTGTAAAGTGCTTCGCGCGAATTCTAAAAATTTGATAACTGCTGATGTAAAGAACTAACTGCTTCTTAACATCAAAAAAAGGGGAAGATTTAAGGCAAACGAGGACTAGGCCGTCGGCGCATATCGTGGCTGCGAAAACTTGGTCTTTCTTTTCACTTAAATTGTTCAGAAGAGCAGGAAATAAGGTGTCGATCGCTAAAAGATGATAGCAACGTCCAAAACGGGCATGGCTCGTCGTGAAGAAGAAGAAGCAGATGATGTAGAAGATCGATTTGAAGATACTCTGCTTGTGGGCGGAAAATCTAATATTTCAGCTCTGTTTTCACTCATTCCTGTAAAAGGTATTTAAAAGAAAATTAATTACTTTTAACTTCGATATTGGAGGGTAGGTATTTATATTTTATATATATTTCCATTATTACCAGGTAAATTTAAAGTTGGAATTCTGCCTGATTTCAAATTTGTTCTATTTCGAACCAACACGAATTTGAATTTTTTGCCGAAATGTTTATCACAAACTTTGTAATTATTTGGGTAAAGTGCAGAGATCATCTCTGCCAATATGTTTGCACCAAATATCAAATAGCTAAAACAATTTCATAATTTCAATATAAAAAGCTTTGAAAAAATAATTTCCTTAACGTTTTTTGTGTATGGGTTTTAATTATTTGTTTTTCAAAATAACCTGTTTATTTTGGGTAATATGAAGAATTCCTTTTATATATACGTAGATATTTACAGGATAAAACACAACAAACAGATGGCATAATTGGATTTGTAATAAATCTCTGTATCAATAAAAAGAAAAATAATAATGAATAAAGTATAGTGCAGTTTATATAAAGTTAATTTTATAAAAATATAAATTATATATATATATATAGCTACTTACCTATTGAGAATTGCAGCAAAAAAATATTTCACACTTTTGATAATTGTTTTTTATAATAAAATTAATAGCTAAGAAAAATAATATATTAAAGTAGTATAAAAGAAAATAGATAATAAAATTAAAAACTAAATAATAAAAAATAAGTTTGAAATAAATGCTTTAGTTAAAAAAATAACGGAATTTTATGTTGACTAGAGATAATTCTTATGTCAAATGGGCAAAATATCACGTGGTTCTAGGACATATATGTTTCGAAGCGACACTAGCGCTTGGCAGCTTGAAACGGTCGGGAAGTATCAACTTTCAATTTACGCTTAAACCTTGTGAGTTGACACCCCATGAGGTGGAGGCCAATCAAAACCATAGATAAAAGATACATAAAATCAAAACCTACTACTACTACTACTACTACATATTAAATTTTTAAATAAAATAACCCATATATAAACAATACATGACCTTTCACTGATATAAAAATTTAATCTAAAAACTAGGATTATTTCACTTTTTAATTTAGAATTCTATTCCTTCTTTTTCTTATTGTCATTAGAATGGCAAGTGGAGAAGGAAAAAAACCAAAACCAAAAAAAATACCCAAGAATATTCATAATTTAAGGTAAAATAATATTAATATATAATTTATACTTTAAAAGTTGTTTATCTATATTTGAATGACATTTTTAGCCAAGAAAATTTGCAGAAAACTTTAATTTTAAAAAAGGAATGTAACGCAAGAGCCTTGTTAATTGTAGAAAGATTGATAGAACCAAATGTGACAGAAGAATTTCTAATAGCAAGTGTAAGTTTTTCAATTCTTATTGTTTTATATTAAATATACTTACAAATAAATCCACTTTTTAACGATAGAATTTTTTTTTTAAATTCTTAAAATTCTTTATAAAAAGAATAAGATCACAAATTGGTCCGAGTCTAAGATTATAAAATGATAATTTTATTTTTTAGAGGTATCTCCATTTCGGATACCCTAAGTAGAGAAGTAAAAAAACCCAAACTCATTTTAATTTATTCAGAAGTTTCCTGTATTTGATTCGGTCGCGAATCGAATGCAGATGATTTTTGTCAAATATTAAGTGAAAATAATATCCGAATTTATATATTTCTAACTTGAAATAGTGAAGTTAATTTTCTCATTAATATATCAAAGAATAATTAACACATTAACGAGAATTGTTTTTGATCATGCTTTTTAAACAAGATATATATCACGAGACTACTGCTGGTTGAAGCTATTGGAGTCTGCTGAGTCTTAAGTCTGGACCAAGAGAGAATGAAAAAGATATGATCCATTTAGCTATAATCCAGCATCATTTCGCGATTAGCCCGCATGACACTTTTTATATCAAACACTGATATGGATCACCAAATGGATTTGAAATCTGAGATGTTATATATTCAATCTCCCAGTCCAGAGCTTCAACCAGCAGTAGTCTCGCGGTATATATCTTGTTTAAAAAGCGCGATCAAAAACAATTCTCGTTAATGTGTTAATTATTCTTTGATATATTAATGAGAAAATTAACTTCATTATTTCAAGTTAGAAATATATAAATTCGAATATTATTTTCACTTAATATTTGACAAAAATCATCTGCATTCGATTCGCGACCGAATCAAATACAGGAAACTTATGATAAATTAATGGCAAACACCTAACACACGTGTTAACAGATCGGGCGCTCTGGACTGGAAGATTGAATATATAACATCTCAGATTTCAAATTCATTTGGTGATCCATATCAGTGTTTGATATAAAAAGTGTCATGCGGGCCAATCGCGAAATGATGCTGGATTATAGCCAAATGGATTACATCTTTTTCATTCTCTCTTGGTCCAGACTTAAGACTCAGCAGGCTCCAATAGCCTTAACCAGCAGTAGTCTCGCGATATTATATCTTGTTTAAAAAGCGCGATCAAAAACAATTCTCGTTAATGTGTTAATTATTCTTTGATATATTAATGAGAAAATTAACTTCTCAATTTTTAATGTTTCATTGGGTTTTCCTTATAAAAATGACAAGAATTCTTACATTTACGGTCTTCTGGTGTTTCAAAATCTAATATTTTTTTCATTGAAAATTGTTGAATCTCTTAATAACATATATTTAATATATGTATATATATATATTTTTTTTTAGTTAAAATATATTTCTGACTCTCATTATCAAGATGTTGTTGAAGAAAGAGCTATTCTGAAAGCATGTGGTTATCCTCTCTGTAATGAAAATTTAAAAGCTATTCCTAAAAAACAATTTCACATATGTACTAGATCAAATAAAGTTTTTGACATAACGGAAAGAAAAGTAAGAACTATTTATTTATGCGCTATTTCTTCACTTTTATTATTGATCAACTTTTATTTCAGAATTTCTGTAGTAATAATTGCTATAAAGCATCACAATATTTAAAAGAACAAATGCTTTCAAGTCCTCTCTGGGTACGAGATAAAGAAGTGATTCCAAAATTTAAAATATTTAGAAAAGAAATGTTAAAGTAAACAATTGTATAATTATATTTTTTATTTGTATACATCATAAAAAAAACTTAATTTTAATTTTCAGGAAGAATATAGGTCCCGGATCAGAAATCGATCTTGGTCAACAAGATAATGAAAAGCTTAAAGAAGAAATTAAAAAAATAACTAAAGACGATGAAGATGCTTCGAAAAAATCCGAAGAAAAGGTTAATGATAAAAAACCTAATATTCCAATAAGTATTAATAAAGAATCATTTGAAAATAAAGAGAAAAGAAAAACGGTAAACAACTTGGTTCAAAATGTGGTTGAGAAAAATTATGATATGGAAAATTTAAAAAAACATTCTGATGAAATTAATAAAAATTCACTTGATAAAGAAAAGTCTTCAAATTATTCTTATGGACTTATATCTATTGAAAAATCTTTGGAAGAATGGTTTACATTGGAATCATTATGTTATTTATTAGGCGATAATAAAGTCAAAGAGATATTAGATGAAAAGAAACATGAAATTAAAAATTTTTATGAAATTATTAATAAAGCGACAAGATGGACTAGCGAGTATAATGAACGTTATTCAGCTTTATGCAAACGATTAGATCTTCTCGAATTAACAGAAGATATCGATGAAACGGAGTGTTCATCAAGAAGTTATCCTACCAAACCTTTGCCTGATTATCGAGTATTAAAAGAAGAAAGTCTGCAACTTCATTTAAAGGTAAAGATGCAATCTTTCATCTGAAATTTAATCTTAACCAATTCCATTGATATTTCATAAAATTCTATTAATTTCACACTGTAAAAATCTCCAACTTCCTACACCAGTGGTGTTCAACCCTTCGATTGTGGCTCAAATTTTGCTCGATCTCTTGTTTTATTACTCCTTACTTTCAAATTTTAATAAAAGAAAAAATATAATATTTTATTTATCCTTACTCTGTATTATTTTTTAATTTTCTTTAACTGTATTGCTATTTATTTTTCGAAACAATTCTCAAATCAGTAATTTTTTAATTTTTTTAATTTGCCTTTTGGTCTTCAGTAATTTTCTTATCTGTAATGTTATTGTTTAGAGATATAACCACGTCTAATAATCTCTATGTATCTATCTTGTTCAAAAAGATACCAGTTGTACTCCAAATGTTTCTTCTGCATTTTCTGCTTTAAGAGGCGTCTCGCCTCAGAGCATTATTAAATGAATAAATAAACAAATAATGAATTAATTTGGATCACTGGAAGTCAAACAGTGAGCTGAGTGATTAAGAATCATTATAATTTAAGGAGTTATACGACTTCACTGATATCGCTCAGTTAATGGTATTTATTCGCATGGTGTTTCAAGATTATTCAAGTAAAGTAGAACTTTTGAAAATTATCCAATTTTATTTACGAAAATCAACACTGTTAGGAACAAAAACATTTTTACTCATAAACCAGGTTTACACATTCGAACGAGTGACGAGGCGAGGCACGAGCGCGAATGTCTAAACCTGGCTTTAAGAATATGTTTGTTTACTTTTTTATTCATCTTTGACTAAAGCCTTACCAATAGATATTAAGAGCTGATTTTACATGAAATTATTAATTCTATATATCTCGAAGAGATATGTCCCTCCTATCATGATTTTGGAAAGGACTAGGGGAGAAGATAATTTTTCTGGTTTTGTGAAACAACTTCGGCTCTTTAAAGTGTAAATTCTGTTCGAGCAAAAGCCCTGCAATTTCGGTTATTTAAATTAAGGGCAGATGATTTTAGGGAACTTCTTTTGTACAATAAAGTTCGGTGACATAGCATAATTAAATTTTTAGAAAGATTTCTTGTAATAATTACTGATATATTTTTCAAGTGATGTGAGGGAAGTCTGTCCTAGGACTTTGAGCAGACTTCTTCCACAAAAATCCATTCAAGGTCATTTTAGATGAAACTTCTCTTTCAATATATACAATAAGACATTAGCTACCCGAAAAGTTGCTCGCATAGTAAAACAGGTTGAACACCATTGTCTAATACCTATCTGTAAAATAGTACACGATATTAGTGTTTTAAAAAAAAAAAAATTTCTCTAGATTCGTATTTATTTGCTCACCAAAGGCAAGTTTGCACATTGGCAACTGTGTCGTATGCTCTGGAATCGCATCATAACTCGTTCTATTTACTTTACAAAAGGAGTAAATGTTTCATAACCATATGACCCAACATACTATCTACAATCGTTTAGAGAGCGATTAATGACCACGACCTGTTGAACGCATTAAGGCTCTTCGCTCTTCGGGCATTTCTAGTAGCATTCGCTTCGACATTAATGTTTGATGTGTATTGCCATTTGTTTTTATGACAAGCCTACAACATCAGTATCGTTTCAGTGGAAAAACTGTAAACAAATCGGATAGGAAGACGGCTGACAACAAGCAGTGTACTGCAGCCCGTTATTTGGAAATGCAAGGAACTTGACATATGCATAGATATGCTCGGTTGGGGCACGGTTGCCTATGTGAAAACTGGCCTTAATTATACATTGATGAATTATAATAAATATATCATACAAATCTCATTGGGATTTCTCTTTCAAGGTTAAATCCTTTTACAAAGGAAAAACAGAATATCCCCTTACTAATTCAGAAAAAGCCATCTCTGATGTACCACAAGAAAAGGAATATGAATCAAATAGAATAAATTTACCTCTAGTAGATGCTTATGCGCAACGAACTCTTCGAAAAAGAATAGTTCTTGATCGTCTAAATAGAATGTAAGTGTGATTATTTTGAATGTAAAAAGTTTAATTATAAGACAAACAAATTAAGATGCTTTCCAGCCACTGAGAAGGGGTTCTCTTGAGATGGTTCAATTAAATTAAAATAAAACTCATCAGATTCTGTCAATCAATTTATGTTCAATCTGATATGTTTTATTGTTATTTAATTCAAAAAACTCTACAAAATCTCACTGACTGCAAAGCACCTTAATTTCTTTGTCTTATAATCACCACAAGAAACACAAGTTTTATTCATTTTTATCAATATTCTAATTTTTAATATTTTTCAGAATGGATGATCTTATGTCTACTTTTCGATTGAGAGCTCGTGATTATTCTTCTTTACTTTCTGGATTGGTTGGAACATTTAATCTTGGAGCAAATAATATTACATTTAATCACCTAGAATGGAATTTTGTGGGACTTATTATGATAAAAATGTATTCTATTTTGCAATTTCATTTTATAATATATTATATAGGGTGATTCACAAGGAGTGTAAAAAACTTTGTTCATTTTAAGCAAAAAATGTTATACGAACATAGGACCTATTTATTTACTTACAGAGTAACGGCTGATCATAATTTTATTAAGAAATATGTACATACATTACATTTAAAAGTGGACCCGGAGTTCGAATCCGACTCAAACAAACAGGCTAAAAATCTCATCCCTAGATAGAAGTCATAATTTAATAATAGTATCGTAAATTGGCTGATGACTAGAAGGGCCGTAAAGCCAAACAAAAATAACATTACATTTAACATTTATTTAACAATGAAAATAAAACACAATTAATATTAAGTGTTAATTAAAAACTGATTGGACGGGTTTATGACCCATACCTGGAACAAAGCTTTAGAGACCCAGAAAGAGACTCTCGCAGTAGTCTTGGATATTTTAAAAGTCTTTGACGATGTTTAGCAGAAAAATCTTCTTGCCAAACTATCAGCCTTTAGCTTTACCCCAACATTACGCAATTGGTTTGAAAGTTTTCTCTCAAATCATAGTATTAAAGTTATGGTTGATGTGATATCATCCACATCCTTGTCTATAAATGCTAGAGTGATCCAAGGCTCAGTAATCTCTCCCCACACTTCCCAATATAGATAAACGACCTAATTAATAACTTAAAATTCCATTCATTGTTAAGCATATATACTCTTCACGGCCTCATTCTTTTTTTTTTTTTTTTTTGGCTTTTCGGCCTTTCTAACCATAAGCCAATTTACGATACTAATTATATATTTTCTAAATTTGTCTCTGCTCCTACCGGGGTCAAATTTTAGCTGGATGCCTCGAGTCGGATTCGAACCAGGGTCCCCTGGTTAGCCTCATTCTTTATTAATCGAAGCAATTTTGCTACTTCAATCATTCTCGACCTTAAGTCTTTAGAAAAATAGGGCTCTCAAAATTTAGTTAGTTTTAATGTAAATAAGACTTAATATTGTCTTATTTCTTTCTAGTAAAAGTTTCCCTGATATCCTCTTTGGATCAAATACCTTGAAGATGTCTGATACGGCTATCCATATTGGGCGTCTCAGTCTTAGTTTTATCTGACTTATCGTGGAATGAGCACATTTCCTCTGTTCGGCGAGGCCATTTTTAAACAAAAAAATTTATAGGAAAATAGGTCATATTTCAAAGAACTATGGTTGATCAAAATTTTATTTAAAAATACTCGTATTAACATGCATACATACATTTATCTAGTTAACAATGAAAACAACACACAAATAAATGTTACCTATTTAAAAACAGAACATGACACCTTTGGGATCACCTAATGGACCACATTCACAGTATTGAAATAAATACTTGCGAACAGTTGTTGCAAAGAATGGATGCTGCCACTAAAAAACAATAATTATGATAGATGAGTTTATGACTCACCGGCGAGTTGTCAACCTTGCATACGATCTCAAGAAACACATTTTGAGCAGTTTTTCTGAGTAATAATTTTGTTATCAAAATAACAATAATATTAATTGTGTGTTGTTTTCATTGTTTAAAGGATATTAAATGTATGAACATATTTCTAAATGAAATTTTGATCAGCCATAGTTCTGTAATGGATTGATATAGGTCGTGTTTATATAACATATTATTTGCTTAAAATGATCTCCACAACAATTTCCCTATGTTTTTTAAAAATCATTGTGAATCACACTGTATAAACAATAATATTAAATTATTTTATAAATTAATTTTTCTGAACTAAAATTACTAATTTCATTATAATTTACAGGTTATCATTTAAAGACTCCAAAATAAAGCATGTTTTGAATTTGGAATCTTCCCGACAAAAAATGACTTTGCTTCTTATGGGTTTTAATCAAACAGAAGGCTATCTCGATAGATTAATGTCTTGGTTAACCGATATCGATCGTTTAATTAAGTTAATTAATGCCTAAACTAGGTTTCAACAAGATGCTATCCTTTAATTGACTTGAGTTCAAGAAAGAAGAGAGGAAATAAAAGAAGAGAGGAAATATTTTGGGGTCGCTTCTACTTACAGCTTTTGAATAGTAAAACCTGGAAAATGTAGGGAGGAAGAAATTGAACAGAATAGAATTAAATGAATCAATTTTATGATGCCATTATAAGAGAATAGATTTTTATTTTTAAAGTTGAGTTGATAAAGATGAATCTTAACTAACCTTGATTTGTTAAATTTAAAAGATTCATTTGAAACTAATAAATCCCACACCATGGTTAATAGAGATTGTGGTGTTGGTGCAAGGTGAAACATCTTTAATAAAGATAAAAGTAAATAAATATTATATGCAATATTCATTTACTATGATTTAAGATTTCTAGATCAATTGTTTCACATTTAAATTAAAAAAATTAAAAGATGTAAATTTTTTCAACATATATATTTCGAGCTGTAAGCTCATCTTCAGGAAAGTACAGAATTATAACTGAAAAAAAAATTACATCTTTTAATTTTGTTAATTTTAATGTGAAACAAGTGGCCTAGAATCCTTAACTCATAGTAAATAAATATAATATTTAGTTACTTTTATCTTCACCATGGTTAAGTACAAGTGTATTATTTTAAAATTTGTATATAATATTTATTATACGTGTTACTATTTTATTAAATAAAAAATAACAAAGCAAAGAAAGTTTTTAAAAATTTATTTAAAACCTTAATGAACATAGAGATATAGAATAGAGAATATAACAAAAATTTATTTAATTATAAAAAAAAAACTATGTGAAACATTGTACGTGTAACGAAAATACATTCATACGAATTGATTTTGTTTTATTATGAAATTAAATTATATTTCGCGAATTTGTTTTTTAATTTCAATACATTTAAAAACAAAAATAATTTCATTTCATTTTATCTCTAGAGAATAAATGAAATGGTTCAGACTTTTATCAACATATATCAATATTGCTAATAAAATTAAACAATAAAATATAAATCTCTTAAATATTAACATTTATATACAGTTATTAGAATTGTTAAAAAAAATAAGATATCATTAACATGAATTTCGTAAAATTAATATTTAAATTTTTACCAATCTATATTAACAGCATAAAAGATGAACTTTGGCTTCTTTATTAGGAAGAACACTGTAAAACTAAGTAACAGAATTTGTGAAAGAATTCGTTGTCATAAAATCTAACCAATTATTCCTTTAGTAAAATTATAACTAATATCTATATGAATTCCCCAAAATTAAGAAAAAAATATTAATATTTTGTCATCAAATTATTTCATGGAAGTAAAATTGAATAAGAAAATATTATTAATAATTTTCGGAACATTTATTCTAAAAACGTGTAAAAATATTAATTACAAGTCATGATCTAGAAATTAAAGAAATAATTCAATTCATAAATTATTAAAATTATTTGAAAATATCTTAAATAAAAATTAAGATATTTTTTTTTTGCTTTTAATATTTTGAGAAATTAAACTATTTAAAAAAGGAGAGAAACAAAAAATAGATTTCACAAGTGTTCAATGTGAATAAAGTGAAGAAATTAAAAAAAATATATGTATATATTATTCAGTCTCTTCAGAATTAGTGGGCTTTTCTTGTTTTTGAGCAGCTGTTTCATCTGGCTGATCTACAATTACCTTTGAACAAAAATTAAAATTTAGAAAAAATATAATTTGTACTAAATTATTAGATTAAAGCAGCGCTTCTTAAACTTTTTTCATTCAAGACCCCATTTTGACTAAGAAATTTTTTGCGACCCCCATATATTTTTTTACTTTACCCAATGCGATGCATGGGTAAAGTATTGTAAGAATTTTATCTTTTAGATTTTAAGTCGATTCCTCCACGTTTTCAGTAGAGGTTGCCATTAATAGTCAAAACATCAAAAATGGAATGCAATAAGGTTATTCCTCTAGTAGTAGATAAAAATCGATCGTTATTTTTGATTTTAAGCCGATGTCTCCAGCAATGGTTACCAATAATAATCGAAACTCAAAAACCTAATGTAGAATTCGCGAAATGACGTTGGATTGTAGCTAAGTAGATCACATCTTTTTCTCTCTTGGTCCAGACTTAAGACTCCGCAGACTTCAATAGCGTAATCCGCAGTAGTCTCGCGATAAATATCTTTTTCAAATAAGCGCGGTCAAAAACAATTCTCATTGATATGGCAATTATTCTTTGTTATATTAATTAGAAAAATTATAAAAATTTATTTAAGATCATTATTTCAAGTTAGAAATATATAAGTTCAAATATTATTTTCACTCAATATTTGAGAAAAATTACCTACATTTGATTTCGCGATTGAATCAAATGTAGAAAACATTCGATTAATGTTGAATTGTTATTCCTCAAGTATTAGATGAGAATCGATCGCTATTTTTTATTTTAATTCGATTCTTCCATGTCTTCAGCAATGGTTACCAATAATAACCGAAACGTGAAAAATCCATTGTAGAATGGTAATTCCTCAAGTATTAGATGAGAATCGATCGCTATTTTTGAATTAAAGTCAACATAAACTGCAAATTGCAAGTGAAATCTGATTAATAATAAAGGTATTAACGTATTAATATTCCAAATGAATTTGGATAGTTTTGCAACGATCCGTTGCAGTTTATTTTTAATCGTATGTTTTCTACATTTGATTCAATCGCGAATCAAATGTAGGGAATTTTGTCAAATATTGAGTGAAAATAATATCTGAACTTATATATTTCTAACTTGAAATAATGATGTTAAATAAATTTATAATTTTTCTCATTAATATATCAAAGAATAATTGATATATCAACGAGAATTATTTTGACCGCGCTTATTTGAAAAAGATATTTATCGCGAGACTACTGCGGATGACGCTATTGGAGTCTGCGGAGTCTTAAAAGTCTGGACCAAGAGAGAAAAAGATGTGATCCATTTAGCCACAATCCAACGTCATTTCGCGTATAGCCCGTATGACATTCGGATGGATAACCAAATGAATTTGAAATCTCAGATGTTATATATTCGATCTCCCAGTCCAGAGCGCTTGATCTATTAGCATGTATGTTAGATGCTTGCCATTAATTAATCAAATGTTTTCTACATTTGATTCAATCGCGAATCAAATGTAGGGAATTTTTGTCAAATATTGAGTGAAAATAATATCTGAACTTAAGACTCCGCAGACTCCAATAGCGTCATCCGCAGTAGTCTCGCGATAAATATATTTTTCAAATAAGCGCGGTCAAAATAATTCTCGTTGATATATCAATTATTCTTTGATATATTAATGAGAAAAATTATAAATTTAGTTTATTTTTAATTCAATCGGAATGCAAGAAGTGCACCAGTAAGATGCAGAATTCACTAGACTAATTTTTGGTCGCTGTGCATTATAATTTTTTCATTGGCATTGTTGCCCTGTTTCGAGACCCCAAAATTCAGTTACTCAATATGGAGTCACGACCCATAGTTTAAGAAGCACCTGTGACGAAGGGGGGCTCCCCTCCCCCTATCTTTAGCGCCTACTCGCTCTCACTATTTACATGTCCAAAATCTAAAGGGAAAAAAACATGAAACTTGGGAAAATGAGTAGCTTTTTTTTTATATTTGGTAGACCGATCTTTAAGTCAATAAATGGTTTAATCAAAGAAAAAGTAATATATTATTTTTTCGTTGATGTGTGAGTGTAGGCCGTATGGCCGCATTTTTTGCATCGTAACGATCAGTGATTTTTTGCATCGTAAAGATTAGCGCCCTCAGTTTTGACCCCCCCACCCCCACACACACAAAAAAGTGTGTCTACGCCACTAAGGCCCGGTTGTATGTCGCAAAGTAAATGCTTTTTACCACTAACCAAGGTAGATGGTAAATGGAGCCACTGGGATGGCCAATCAGATGACAGGTACATTCAGTGGCTGTCATCTGATTGGCCATCCCCATTTACCATCTACCTTGGTTAGTGGTAAAAAGCATTTACTTTGCGACATACAACCGGGCCTAAGAAGCACTGGATTAAAAAATAAAAGCAAAAATTAACAATGATTATTTTTAGTTTATAAAAGTAAAAACTTTTCTTACCTGTAAATTATGCATTTCTGAGATATGTCCAGATTGTAACATTCCAGTTAAAGAGTGAGTATCAGGTGAACCTAAAGATCTTGAAAGAGGGGAGGCACTGTTATCCGGGGAACGACCTCCAATAATTGCCTAAATGAGAAAAATAATATAATGAAATTTTTTAATCATAAAAATTAAAAATAAATTATCATTCGGTTACTTAACATTGATAAATGAAAATAAATAAACATACAATCGTTTTGTTAGATCTATAATCAGTAATTTTAAAGTTTGAGTCTAAAGTTTTCTTCCAATTAAAGCATTTTGTACTTATAATCGAAAAATCTTTTTAAATAAATGTTTTTTTTTTATTCAAATAACCCAAGAAAATATGATAATTTTAGTGAAAATCTGTGTACCTTAGTAGATGATACAGAACTAGTTGTAGTAGAATTTGTTGTGGGATTAGCTATAGTAGTAGAGGGTAAGTTTTGAGAAGTTAAAACAGTTGAAGAAACTGAGGAGGCTGTTTGTCCATTTCCATTCATAGATTTCAGTGCATCATTTAAAGAAACTCTGCATTTTTCTGCCTCTGTTTCGGCTCTTTCTACTCGAGATAAAAGAGAAATTATATAACTCTCCAGGGTCTGATTAACCTTATATTGACTCTTATAACGGGATTCGACAGCCTTAAACAGTAATTTTTAATTAATAACTTAATTATTAATTGTAATCCCAAATTATTACCTCAAGTTTATCATCATATTCTTGTTTAGTTTGCTTAATTATTTTTTTTAAATCTGTAATATTTTGTTCTTTTTTTCCTATTAAGGTGTCCAATTCTTGGTTCCTACTTCTCAAAGCTTCTAAATGGATAGACATTGTTTCAACGCGTTCTTGAAGTACTGAAATGACAAAAACATAAATTCAATTAATATATATAAAAAATCGTAACTGAACAGCTCACTTAGAATTAATCAAGACCAGCTGAAATTCTTGAAATTAAAAGATTGAAATTTTGGCAAAGGCTGAAGTCATAAGTATCCATTATTTTCGAAAGTCAATCCTTTTAAAGAGCTGAAATTTTGGGCTCTAAATGTATATTTATTTATTTCTAAATTCGCTACACATGCTTAGATGCTTTACATTACACTTTAGGATCCTGTGAAAGCATTGGAACATAAATCAAATCAACTACCCTAAAAGGAGTGAGAGAAATTAGAGTTAGTGGGGGAAGAGGGTGCAAAATTAAAATTTTAAGATCTTTTTTTGGTCTGGACCATATTTTACAGTCAAGGAAAAGGTAGAAACATAGAGTTATTTTGTTTCCTTGGGTTGGTATAATTCTGTAATAAAAATTTATGATATTCAGCTTTACTTTTTTAAATGACCCTAAGCCATATAAATAATTGATCATATTACCTTAAGAAATCACAAAGGATTATTTGTCATCTACTAAATCTGGGCTGCCATGGATAAATTTTATTAAATGTTTAGTTCACCTCATTGGACAAGTCATTGGCCCGGAAAGCATTTTATTGCACTTGGGTTCAATTCCCGATGGGGGGGGGGGGTGTACAATCCTTTGGACAAGCAATAAAATTATCCATGATAGTTCGTATTTAGTAGAAGTCAATTTCTCGAATTTAAGAAATTTCAAGTCTGCTAAAATCGGAAATTTGAATTTTTATAATCATGTACCTGTCAGATCTTCTATTAGATTAGCTTCCATTAAATTTCGTAATGTAGGTTGATCCACAGAAGGAATATAACGAGAAATTATGTCACGTTGCCTTTGGACTATCTCTCCCAATACAGCCATTTGTCGTTGTAGTTGTGCTGCTTCGGATAGTAATTGTTTATGGGAAGCTGCCTGAACTTCTGCTGCCTGAATTTCTCCCGATACATCAAACAACTTTGCTGAAACTTGCTGTAGATCCTATAAAAAAGAAATAATAGAATCGTTTGATTCAATATAATATTTATTCAATAAATATCCGTACCTTGGTAAGAGAATCATTTTGAGAATGACAATCTTTTAGCTCAGTTTGAAGTTTTTCAGATTTCAATCGAGAATGTCTTAATTCTTGTTCCAAAGATATTGACTGAAAAATAATAAATTATAAGTCGGTTTTCCAAAAACAATTAATACTGGCACTAATATAAACATATTGTTAAAAAAAAGAGTTGTTTAAAAGAATTTGTGGGGGGCCAGATAGGCTAGGCGGTAGCGTGACAGCGAGCTAACCAGAGGACCCGGGTTCGAATCCGACTCGAGGCATCCAGCTAAAATCTGACCCCGGGGGTAGAGACAAATTAAAAAAAAAAAAAATATAACTAGTATCGTAATTAGGCTTATGGCTAGAAAGGCCGAAAAGCCAAAAAAAAAAAAAAGAATTTGTTTTGCCTAGTAGTTGTTGATTCATAAAGAGAAATAAATGAGCTTGTCCTCTGCCTGATGCATAATCGTTTGTTATGTGGCTAGCTTGCTCTAAATACAAAACTAATTTTTCTATATCCAATTGGGTAAATGAATCCATGAGAAATAACAAATAAAATATTTCTAATTAAAAGACAGACGATGAAGATCAAACCTTCGAAACTATAGTCTCAAACAAATAAATTATATACCTATATATATATAATACTAGATGACACCGGGCCTCCGGCCGGCAAGTCACCTAGTCCCTAGCAGGGGGTTATTTGATCAAAAATTTAAATATATTAAAAAAATAATAATAGTTTTGAAAATAAATTGAAAATGAAAATAATTATAGAATAGGTATTAAAACAGTAAATGAATTATATTAATTGTCAAAATTGTTCCCTTAACCAAAAATAATATTGACAGTTGAAAGATTTCCAAAAAGCTATTATCGGCCACCTGGTTCGTTTTTTTTATATATAAAAACACTCGTGTATTTGAATGGAATGTTGTGTGAAAATTTCAAAAAAATCGGTGAAGAACTTTCGGAAATCCTTCAACGTATCACTTAAGCGTAACAGTACATTTTTATTTTTATAGAAATATATATATTTTTATAAGAGAAAGAATTTAATTTTTAGGACAAATTCTAAGATTTTAGTAGAAATATTATTAAATTGCGATATCAAAGGGGGATTCATCCCCCAGGAGGTCGAACGTCATTCCAACTATTTTCAAAAAGATCTTTAGTTTTATACATTTTTATATGTATATATTTTATTTTATTGCCATCAAGCATGGATAGACAACCTCATTAATTTCTCTTAATGAAAAAGAGTTGTATTAAATATTAAATAGTAATGCTTAAATTCTAAAAAAATGTAATACCTTTTTATCTAAAAGTTGTATTGTTTTATTTAACTGAGCTTCAGTTAATAAAGATTCTCTTCGTTGTCGTTTTAATGTTTCATTTTGTTTATCAAAATCCTCTTGTAATAATCGCACCTGATCTTGAAGAGCTGAATTGTGTTCTTCGATTACACGATTAGGGCGAGCCTAAAAAAATGAAATGATTTTACTACAGAAAAAATGAAAAATGATTAATGCAACTCCAACAATATTTAATAATCAGGATTGTATATTTTTATTATGAGAAGAAATTGGCGAATGTCAATTTTGGATTTGTGTTTGGCTTGGGGGGTCTTGTAAATATGTTGAAAAGCTGCATATTTCAGGTAAATGAGTCATTAGCCCCTGATTATAAACTTTATCTCGTTAGATACCATGTTAGTATCAATAACGAGAAAGGGCTAAAACTGTTCAATGGCCTCTTTTTTATATCTCAAAAGGAAAATAATTGACAATTATATTATCAACAAAATTTCAATTGAAAATTCCTTAAAAGGTCACATATTGTTTTAAAGACTTTGGTACTTCTTCCTAAAGTACAATAGCCGTAGAAGATGACGACAGCTGCACACTTCTTTCTTTTATCACGTCTAAAAACATAATAAGGCAATGTTGATTTTAATTAGAGCAACAGCTTCAGTTTTGCTTTTTTACTTAGGTTTGAGTCCCATCCCTGTGATCAATTTTCAAAGTTAATATTCTTAGATTATTCACTAAATATGCGAGAAACCAAACTACATGTGATTAGTACGAATAATCGAGAGTTTGCTGTTAATTTTTTGATTAATCAAAGCAATAAGACTTAGTAGTATTCACTTATATTTATTTTTAAAAAAATGTATATATAAAACGATTAATAAATTTTAAATTAAAAGGAAAGCCTAAGAAATATTCATTTTAATTTACCTTGCCTAAATGTCGACGATTTCTTTCAGCATGAACTTTACGAAGATGACGTTCAAAACTAAGTTGAAGCCGTAAAAGACAGAGTTGATCTTGTAGATTTCTATTTTCTTCTAAACTTGTAGATATACCTAATAAATCAATAAGAATGTTTTAAATTAGATAATTTTTTTAGTTTATTATAAATAATAATAATACTAACTAATTGAGAGAAATATCTAATGATTGGTAAAGAAATAATAAAAAAAAAACTGACTATATGCATGATGATTTTAAAAATAAATATATTAAAATTACATGTTTTTTTTTATTATTTTTTTTTGTGAGATTATATGGAGGGTTCATAGGTAAAGTGAACCAAGTCCATGAGATTCATTTCTGCGAAAAGAGATCTCAAAAATAATCGTGGAGATGCTAGAGATAAACAAATATAAGTGAATATATAAAAAATAAAATTTACCAAGGATTTGATATCGGCCAGGTTAATATCATCAGACGTATAGGCAAGCCCCAAAAAGGGAAAATTAGATCTGTCCTGGTTGAATTTTTGGCCATAAGGATCAAAAATTATTTAATGAAACATAGCTCTAAACTTAAAAATACTCCACAATATATTACTGGGGTTTTTCCGAAAAAAGTATTAGATATTAGAAATAAGCTGACGTGTTCTGATGGGGCCATCCACTTGACTTTACCATACAACCAGGCCCCTCATTTATATTTAATATTTATAATCATGTAGGGAAGGGGGGTTAGTTTTTGCATTTTTAGACTCCTGGTGGCCCACTGATTATGTATACAAAATTTGGTTGAGTTTGGTACAAGAGCCTATATTTTCATTTTTTGACCCCCCCCCCCCATTTTGGGCGGTTAGTTTTTGCAATTTTAGTCTTCTGGGGTCCCACTGATTATGTATACAAAATTTAGTTGAGTTTGGTACAAGAGCCTATATTTTCATTTTTTGACCCCCCCCCATCCCATTTTGAGCGGTTGTTTTGGAATTTTTAGACTTCTGGGGTCCCATTGATTATGTATACAAAATTTGGTTGAGTTTGCTCAAATGGCCTAGATTTTTAATTTTTAACTCCCCCTCCACCCCCCTTAATTTTGGGTCGATATGCACCAAAATCTAATCAGCTCTTAATCTCAATGGACCAAAACTACGTGTGAAATTTGGTTTCGATATTCACGCTAGTTTTTGAGCTAGCTCGTCCACAAAAATTTGGTAACGCACAGACTAACAGACGGACAACCAGACAGACAAACAAACAAATAAACTAGACAACCAGACAAACAACTAACAGACATTTTGACAAAATAATTATTATCTCGAAAAATATAATTTTTTCGATGTTCACTTATTAGAGCTTTTTTGTAGAGCAAAATGCCATGGTTTCGCTCAATTTTTTTAATCAAAATAGTTTTAGCCGTTTTTGAGATATTTCAAAAAAAAGAAGGGAAAAAACCACTTTTTTCATGCACGATTACAATACTTGACCATACCCTGTATGGTAAAGTAAAAAATGGATTCCTAATTTAATAAAACCCGAAGAGAAAATAAATGGGCAGTTTTAAAATATGATAAATTGGTAATAAAAGAACGTAATGAAAAAATTACAAGAAATGATGATAAAAATAATAATGATAAAAAAAGAACTTTAAGCTTATCACCTATAGAAAATACAACTGATTTAAATTTTATTAATCCTACTACGAAAAAACCAAAAACACAAGTTTATAAAAATAATTCTTTTGAAAGGTCAGAGTCCTTGGTGGATTTGAATCAAACAAGAACAGATTGATAACTAAGATCTGGAACCAGACAATGCACAAAATATTTTAACATTTTAAAATTAACAAATTCTAATCGTCACCCAGTAAGGGTGGTCTCCGAGGAGTGAACTAGACCATAACCTCCCAAACGATCATATCTACATATACAAACAAAAACAAAGAAGAAAAGAAAACGTCTCCTAATGAATTAAATAACAGAAATCAACTCCATAATTAATTATTCTAATAAAATTAACGAACAAACAAAAGAATATAATAAATATACTCATAAAGAGAAATCATCATTAGCTGCAATTAAATAACATATAACTTTTTACTCCACTATGGCAGTGTTAGTGCAAAATGGTAAAAATATGGACTTCACTTAAACTCTGAATCATCTATGTATAGGTCAATAAGTAAAATATTAAAATTGTAACTTAATAAGCAGTGTCGCTTGGATAGCCTTCTGGAATTGTCTTGGAGTATGTCTGGTGGCTTAATTGGTCGTAACAGACGCCCGGCTATCCCTAATGTCTTTATGATAATTTTATCTTTATTTTTAAAACATAATTACCTTCTTTCGGTCTAATTCTAATCTGGGCCGCAGAATCGATATATTTATTTAAAATAACATATGTATTTGCTGAAGAAACATTTGAAGTTGTTGAAGTATTGAGAAAAGAAGTTGGTCCAGGACTTGGTGAAGGTGAAGGATGAATAATTCCTGGCATCACATTTTGAAATAAATGTTCATATGGCTATAACAAAATTGAGAAATTACATTTTTTTCATAAGGACAAATCTATGAGATAAAAACGACAATATTTATAGCGAAACATATAAATATATATCAAATTTAATCTTCATCATCATTGAGTAGACTGTCCTAAGACCAGTCTCCACTCGGCTCTGTCCCATGACAGCTCTTTGCTTCTCTAAATGTCTCGCATCCCATATCCTTAAGGTAGTTGTTCCGCCAAATGGGTTTTCTTAGGATTTTTTTGAAATTTAGATAGATTATTATTTAAATACTTCTGCATCGATTGATTGGTGGAAAACGAAATTTATGAACAATATAGTTCCGGAGATATTAAATTTCAAAAATAGAGTTTTTCAGACTCTTATACATTGCACTATACGGGATATCGGAAAATGTACATACATATTTAATTATAACTAGCTGACGCTCGGGCCTTCGGCCCGGCGTCACCTAGCCCCTGGCGGGATTCGTCTCGTTTTATGCCACAGGTGTGATATCTATAAAAACATTATATATAAAAACACTGGTGAATTTGAATGGAATATTGTGTGAAAATTTCAACGAAATCGTTGAAGAACTTTCGGAGATCCTTCAACGTATCACTTAAGGATAACAGTACATTTTTATTTATAGGTATAGATTAAGAAACCCTTCTTAACATTTTTATAAAAAACTAAACCAACATTAAACAATAACCAATACATATTTTAAGACAAATTCATAGTTACAACACAGTTTCTGAGATAATAATGAATAAATAATGAAAAATATATAAAAAAAAATTTACACTAAAAACAATTTGGCAAGAGCACATTTATTTAACCAGTGCCAGATGTATAAAGCGCGCATGCGCTAGATTTTTTCAAAATTATAATTTTCATAACGTAGGCGTTGATTACATTTGTTAAAAAATAACAAAACGATTTTTATAGAAATTTTTTAACTTTTAAAATGTATTTTATCTGTCATTTTAATATAAAAATATTCAATCTCTTACAATGTTACCAGATTTGTCAAACGAGCACGGGATTGGCTAGAATCGGTACATAAACAGCAAAAAGTTTTGGGCTTATGAACTATGAATCCTTATTGTCTGTTCTATGTACTCTAGCATTAACTTTTTGCTAGTATTGTCGCGAAACAACTACCTTAATTATTTGGTCGAAATATTCTAATCTGGGCCTTCCGCTTTTCTTTCACACCTCCCCCTCTAAGATATCCCATTATCTATTTATTTAAAAGAATAAGGGAAATTTCTTTCTCTAAAGTAAATAAGTGAAAGTTCGAAAGCTCTCTCAACTTATTGTTGGGAAGTTAAGGCCTTACTTAAAATGAATCATTTTTATTCAAATTTCTATGAGGAAGAATTCACCAAAACAACAAAAGTCAAATAAGCATAGAGCCTTAAACAAATTTATTTTGTATGATCCTTATAGGAGGTTCTCATTGTTTTCTATTCATTATATTATATTGCATGTGCATCCGTAACAAGTTTCACTGTTTTTACCATCTCAGCTATCCTCATTTTTTTAGAATATAATGTTAATATAGCAAAAGTATTTCTCCATTTTGTATAGATAAGAAAAACAATCATGTCTCATAATATATATATACTAAAGATATCAAAATCGTTCTTATTTATCGTTTATAAGGAGAGAATATATTAATATTAAATTAGGTTGGAGTTGGTGGTGTTTCACAAGGAGAAAAAATTAAAATATAAAGATTTTTTAAGTTTACTCTATATAGATATAAATATATATAATCTATAATGTCTATATAGAGTAAACTTAAAAAAATCTTTGTATTTTAATTTTTTTCTCCTTGTGAAACACCACCAACTCCAACCTAATTTAATATTAACAATGTTTCACTATAAACCAACACCGCGTTCCCTAAATTTGATTGAATATATTAATGGGGGGTTTTCGCAGTATTTTAAGTTATGGTAAGCCATTTCTAAAGGCATAAGAGGTAAAAAAAATTATCAGAAAAAGGTCATATTGGGGTCCTCCCACTCTGTCATTTTAAAATCAATTAAATTTTAAAAAATTCAGCTAAATGAGCACAGTTGAAATTAGAAGTTAGACTGTATTCACAATAACAATTTCACACTACTTTTGTATTGTAAAGATAATCATTTTAGGAGTAATGTTGAGATAATTTTTGTTTTTTATTGTTTTGATGAATATAATAACTACCTCCTCTCAAAATATGGGAGCCATTTTTTAATACTAATTTTGCGATTTATCTTTTATTATAAATTTATATATACCCAAAGAATAAATTTAATATTGTGAAAATAATTAATATGATAAGTTATTATGAAAATTTATTAAACATTGACTCACGTGAAGAAATTCTTGTGAGGTTTGTGTTGCAATCGAAACAAAAAAACGCTTAGAAACAGCATGTTCAGAAGTTTGATTTTGATCATTTTTAGAATGTCCATTTATTTCTTCATTTTCATTGACATCTTCATCTAATTTAGTTTCAAGAATTAAAACTCCTGAGGATGGTGAGGGTTTTTTAATTTCTGGACATGAATTACTCCGACGAACAGATGGATGATTTGTGGGCTCACTTAAACATTGGCTGAAGTATCTATAGAAAAATAATTATTATTTTACAATTTAAAGGATTATTTATTTAATATTTATGTATGCAAAAATATCTAAAGAAATATGATTTTAATTTTTTTAACTCTGTCACTCCTATTTTGAGTTTAAAATCTAATAAGCTCTTGATCTCAATATTAAAAAAAAAAAAGTAAATATGAAATTTTATTTTGATATCCTTGTTGGTTTTTGATCTAGAGCATATCCAAAATTTGTTAACTATGCATCTTACTGATGAACTTTTTGACAAAATAATTAATCATTCATAAAATTTCATTTTTTTCTTGTAGACCAGCAGAATTCGCTAATTTCTTAATCAAAATAGTATTAGCTGTTTTTGAGATAATTCAAAAAAAAAGAAAAAAAAATCCCACAATTAAAATCATACCCAGTATGGAAAAATAAAAAATAAATATCCAAACGACTTCCACTCGATCGCGAACCCAAAGGTCGAAAATAATTTTCTTCTTCACTCCAGGACACCACAATGAGGCCGCGTCGAAAGACAATTATAAATTATAATAAATTAAATTGGGGACCGAAGAAAATTTTTTATATTATAGTCAAAAGGATCAGCCGGGATTCGAACCCGGGGTCTTCACATAAGTGCTACGATGCCTTTATAAGAGCCTTAGCTCTATCCTCTCGGCCACTGATCCCCGAACCCAAGCTGATACCTAATGTCTATATGAATTTGGAATTTCATTTTTTTTTTTATAATCTTTTAATCTCTTCCTCGTTCATTTTTCGCAGCTCAGTAGTTGGCTTGACTAATTAAACTATATCCAAACGCCTCCCACTCGATCGCGAAAGGGTCGAGTGAGAGGCGTTTGGATATAGTTTAATTAGTCAAGCCAACTACTGAGCTGCGAAAAATGAACGAGGAAGAGATTAAAAGATTATAAAAAAAATGAAATTCCAAATTCATATAGACATTAGGTATCAGCTTGGGTTCAGGGATCAGTGGCCGAGAGGATAGAGCTAAGGCTCTTATAAAGGCATCGCAGCGCTCATGCGAAGATCCCGGGTTCAAATCCCGGCTGATCCTTTTGACTATAATATAAAAATCTTTTCTTCGTTCCCTAATTTAATAAAAATTAAGATTTTTCTTTCAATTTTTTTATAACTATCATTTAAAATTTTACAATATACGCAATTGGATGTTGATGAAAGCAGTCCACGGTGGTTGTAAAAAAATAAGACTATAGAGGTTTTATTATTTTACATTTATTTGTTAAAACCGACGTTTCGGAGATTTATTCTCTCCTTCTTCAGGGTAACAAAAAGTCAATGAAAGTAGTTCAAAACATAATTACTTTCTGTCTCCTTTGACAATGCCAAAAAAACATTATAACAATTTTTTTTCATCTCGAATAGAAAATAAAGTAACAAGCAATTCTTGAACTACTTTCATTGACCTTTTGTCACCCTGAAGAAGGAGAGAATAAATCTCCGAAACTTCGGTTTTAACAAATAAATGTAAAATAATAAAACCTCTATAGTCTTATTTTTTTACAACCACCGTGGACTGCTTTCATCAACATCCAATTGCATATTTATACCAGTCCGTCTCCTAAAGAAAATCTCTATCAATTTATACAATATACTTATTTTAAGATAAGAAAAGAAAAATGAGAAAATACTATTTTGATATTTACCTATTTCTTTGATGGACTCGTCTAGTAAAATCTTGAATAGATTTAGAAGATGGCATGTGTAAACCTCCTACTGGGCATTGTCGAGAATATTCTGCACAAGGTATATCATTTTCTTGAGGACAAAAAGGTTCTTCCCATTCATTAGCAGAAACTCGTGGGATACAATCCTTCATTATGGAATCGGCACCCTTTAATACAATAATAAATAATTTTTAAGAATGATTCTAATAAAAATTGATTATGTCTAATATTTTACTAAATACCGAAAGCCTAATGGGTGTAGTTGGTGTTTCTAATTTCTGTCGTTCGGCAGCCAGTGCCACAATTGTTCGAACTTCATAATCTTCTTGACTCTCTTGAGTTTCTTTAAGCTGATTAATTTGACTTGACTCATTTGGTAAAGGACTTAGGGGCAAAGTAGGTATTGAAGCAAGAGCGGGTCGAAGTGGTTCAATATGCTGGAAAAAATTATGTTATGTTATATAAAATTTTAAATGTTTAAAAAAAAATAAAAGATAATTTAATTAATTTAAAATATATCTTTATTTCATATAATAAATATAAATACCATAACACGATCTTGTTGGAGTCGAGTTAATTTTTGGGAAAAAAGTGAATCCCTTCTAGCCAAAAAATCACTGGGATTTGTAGGATCTCCAAATGTTGTGGGAAATCGGAAAGGTGATTGAACCTCTTTACGCATAGGGGAAGAAGGTTGAGATTGCGTCGTTGGAGTAGGAGTTCCGGTAGATCTTTGTACAGAACTAGCACCAAGAACTGATATAGCACGAGCGACATTCGTTGGAGGTACCACAGAGATAGTTCGTAAAAAACGTGTATCCTGCAAAAAGTTGTATATGTCAAATTCAATTCTTAACATATAACACTTTTAAAAATTACTTTTATAGGAGTTGTTTCTGGAGTTGCTTCAATAGCTGCTTCTGGAGGAGAAGTGCCTTCCTGAGAAGGAAGTGTTGTATAGCTCTAAAATAAAAAAAAATAAATATGGTGAAAATAAAATAGGTACTTATTATAAAATACAAGATAAATTAGTAGTAATTAATAGTTTATTATTTTATTCAATTATGTTATTGTGTAAGTATTTGGTATTTCTAAATTTCGATTAATTACCAATGTATTTGGTGTATGGGGAATGCTCGTTGGAGCTGATTCAACTGGCGGAGGGGTAGATATACCACAAATGATAGAAGGACTCCAAGAAGTTTCATTTGAAATGTTGAACGAATCTGGATAAACTTTGTTTCTTGATAAAGAATCTAGAAAAAAGACAAATAATATACATTTTAAAACAGAAATAGCGTTTACCAATAAACTAGATTGGACATATATTAAATATAGTACCTGGAGCCACCGAGCGTTGCACGGTAACCAGATTAAAAAAAAATACAAATATATATAGTACACGCCCCTGGACCCCCCTCCCCGAAACCACGCATCTCGCCCCCACCACTGCACCCCCACTCCGAAGCCGGTGAAAGTCGTCCAAAGCGACCAAAAACTCAAAAATCGGCTGGCAAGATTATGGCATCGCGATTTTGGACGAGTATGGAATTTTGTTCATCGATTTTCTTGAGAAAGGCAAAACTATCAATAGAGAATATAACATAGCATTATTGGATCGATTGAGTGCAAAAGTCAAGAAAAAACGGCCCCACATGCAAAAAAAAGTGCTGTTTCACTAGGACAATGCCCCGTGTCACAAGTCGATGAAAACAATGATTAAATTGGATGAATTACGCTTTGAATTGGTTCCCCACTCACCGTACACTCCAGATTTGACTACTGGCTTTTGCAGGCATGAAAAAGATGCTCCAGGGAAAGAAATTTGGCCCAAATGAAGAAGTGATTGCCTAAACTGAGGCTTATTTTGAGAGCAAAGACAAATGTGAAATTTGGTTTTGATATTCACACTAGTTTTTGAGCTAGCTCGTCCAGAAAATTTGGTAACGCACAGACTAAAACTAACAGACTAACAGACATTTTGACAAAACAATTATTATCTCGAAAAATATAATTTTTTCAATGTTCACTTATTAGGGCTTTTTTGTAGACCGAAATGCCATGGTTTCGCCCAATTTTTTTAATCAAAATACATAGTTTTAGCCGTTTTTGAGATATTTCGAAAAAAAGAAGCAAAAAAAATACTTTTTTAGATTACAATACTTGACCATACCTTGTATGGTAAAGTAAAATTTGTTTTTCTTAGTTAGACCGGAGACTTATTGAGTGATGTGTTATATATACAATGTAAGATGTGCTTTTTTTAATTTTATTTAGAATAAAAATAGAGATTGTTTATTTTTATTATTTTTAATATTAATCGTTAAGATGATCATAATAAATAATTCTTACCTATGCTTGTTGGTAAATCTACATCTAGTCGCGTCTTTTTTAATGCTAATATAGAATTAGGTGTAGTTTCTAATGAAGAAAAAGTTTCATCTGAATCGATCGAAAATTTAAAACATTCCATCATGATATCATGATGTTCTTTGTTTTGCCATCGCGCAGTAGCAATTTCAGTTTCTTTACTTGCTGTGACTAATAATGGATGCATTCGCATTTTCTCCAAAATTGGCTAAAAACAGAAGAATATTCAGTTGTAAAATTTGAATTGATTTTTCTTGAATATAGGTAATCAAAATATTTATCAGAAAAAATAATTTTTTTAAATTTTTATATTAAATAAATTATATAAAAATATTAGTGAATCAATGGCAATGGAATATCATAGGCACCCAAACCCATAAATCTCGGAAATGAAGCTGGATTTCTCTGGAATTGATTGAAAAGGCTGGAAGTTATGTCAATGACATTGCCAGTATAGAAGCTGGTTAATAGTAATAATATAAATAGATATATTGAAAACAAAGTTGTTTCATAAAAAGAGCATAATAAAAACAATTTTTATTGGGATGCTATTTTACATATTTAAATTAAAATAGAAATTAGAGAACTTTCAGGAAGAAATTGAGCGATATTGTGGTGAGATGAAATAGTAGAAAAGCTGAAAGTTACTCGATTCTGGAAAAAGTATAGCCTTTAGAAGTCATTTGGACAAACAAATAGTGGTGAGCTAATAGCTCGCGGCTTCTCATGTTTTCACAGCCGTCAGAGGCAGATAAAAAGCTAAGAATAGATAGAAAGCCGAATGGCTGAATTGCCGTGTCTAATTATATATATGTATATAGTTAAGTGTGTATTCAGAAAAACCTACAAAAATTATTACCTTAATTGTATGACTAAAAACAGGCAGATTTTCGCGTTGACTATATTCTTGTCTTAAAAATGTTAGAAAATTACAAGGATACATCCCATAGAGTCTTTGAAATAGTTGATAAAGTCCCATTTGCAAATGAAGTAATTTTTCATCTCTTACTGAGTTACTGGTATTCCATGCAGCAAGACGTCTTCAATGAAATGAAAGCGATTCATTAGTAAAATAAAAAAGAAATATGAGAATTTGATTCTTACCCAAAGACTTCAAAAATATCTTGTAATGATTGAGATTGCGGTATTAGAGCTGGTAACATTGGAAGTAACATGATAATTATTAGTAATGATGTTATTAAAGAAACTATATCAGTCTCATTCTGAAATTTTAAATAAGATATCTTAATTATAAACTTATATTTAAAGAAAAAATATTTTCTAATATGAATATGAGAGAGTATTTTTTTTTTAAATAAACATGAATTACTATTAAATAATAGGTATTTACGTATTAACGCCACCGCAGCTACAGATTTGGCGGTTTTTAAGCGCCGCTACTGAGGACGGATTCTTTTAGAAAATGAATATTAATTAAAAAATAATTAGTAAATACCCAAAAAATTCGAATATGTAAAAGTCGTTGCCGGTTCGGTTAAGATATATTCAGTTCGGGTCGGTTCAGCTCGTATATCTTCATTTCCGGCTGGCATTTAAGCTATTAGGTTGGCCAACGCCGAAAAACCAGCCCGAAATGAAGATATACGAGTCGAACTGAATATATCTTAACTGAACCTTCCAAAGTTTATTCGGGAACCCATTTTTTTTTTATCTAAATGAACCGAGATGATGAATAGAACCGAACTTGAAAAGTTGTAAAAGTGGAAATTGCTAATGCCCACTGGTGCTCACTTGAGACAATTTGAGACATCACAGTCCATAAACTCAGTTTTAGTTCAAATTTGTAGTTAAAAATTTTATTTGTAGCTGCGGTGGCGTTAATACGTAAGTACCAAATAATATTTTCAAATGTAGGGTTAAACCTACCTTAAGTATTTTGATTAATTCTTTAAAAAGATTATGCTGGGTAATTTTAAATAACCATGTAGGTTGTCCTTTAACCAAATGACTAAGTAATGTTAGTGCCGGTAGTTTAGTATTTTGCTGCTTCATTGATTCAGCAAGTCTAAATAAAATAAATAAACGTTTATATTAACAAGAAATTAATTTTCTATAGGAATGAAAAAATAAATTATTCACCTATCAAAGACGAATTTATCGTGAGGTTCTCTCACTCCTATTAATATTTCGACAGATCTTAAAGATCTTGTAGTAAAGAAATATTCACATAATCCATTTACAAGCCAATTTTCTCTAACTATATTAACAAGGTGGAAAGATGGGGATAAATTAGTAAAAAAAATTGTTCCATTATTTTAATATATATATTTTAAAATTTTAGACAAGCTACACGATTTATCTTCTCAATGGATAATTTACATTAACTAATCGGTGTTCTTGTCATTTTAAAGAAAATAATTTATAAAGAAAAAAGTTGGATCAAGTTTTTTTTTCGAAAGATCCCTGCATTATCTTAGAGAAGGAGGAATAGATCAAGAGAAAGGGTGGAGGGCGTATGTGTTTGTGCGCTCGGGTTTTGAAGGTTATAAGTTATAAGTGACGGGAAAGACGAAGGCCGGGAGACAGTTCCAGTTCCAGTTCCACTTTTCCAATTTAACTGCGAATGGATGATAGAAATGAGCAAAACCCGTGCTATGCCCAAAGGAATTACAAACTTTAATTCTTCAGAGTCCAAGAGAAGAACAGCAAGGATTTAGAAAGAATAGATCAACTACTGATGCCACTTTCATCGTAAGGCAAATAGGTGGAAAGGCCATTGAATTCAATAAACCTGCTTATTTATGCTTTGTAGATCTCACTAAAGCCTTCGATCGGGTGCAACTGCAGGACGTGATCAATTGTCTGCGAGAAAGAGACGTTCCATCAGGAGCAATAGAAATTATTAAAGAACTAAATTCCAACAACTCCACGATTATCAGGACCAGCAGTGAGAAATCTAAGTCAATTATCATCTCAGGAATTAGACAAAGCGATTCGCTCAGCCCGATGCTTTTCAATATAATCATGGATAAGATTATCGACCAAATACCGAAAGAACTTGGATACAAAATGGGAGAGACCCCCCTATTCCTATAGTGTGCTATGCAGACGACGCTGTCTTGATGGCAGAGAATGAAGAGGATCTCCAAGCCCTTCTGGACCCATTCAACACTAACTCCGTACGGCTAAACATGAAAATATCCACGACCAAGACAAAATCTATGGTCATTGCTAAGACTCCTCTTAAATGCAACCTAGGAATAAACAACACCCCGATAGAACAACTCTCAGAAATCAATTAGCTGGGAGTTGAAATATCAAGCAATAGGAATGTGGAAGATGAAGTCAAGTCCCAAGTGGTCAAGGGGGCGAGAATTTCCGGGTGCCTATATAGTCTGATTTGGAAAAACAAATACCTAACTCCAGAGGGCAAAGTACGGATATACAAAACGGTAATTACTTATGGTGCCGAATCAAGAGCAGATATGACTCTCAGAACAACAGAGATGAGGATCATAAGAACTATCCACGGCAAGATCATATGAGACAAAATTCGCAGTGAAGACCTCAGGGAACAAAACAAGATTCAAGACATAGCCGACTGCGTAGGCGTTCGAAGCAAGTGCTGGTCCGATCATGTTGAGAAGATACCTGCCAACAGTTTACCGAAAATCGTTCGCGACAACCGTCCACAAGGAACAAGAAGCAGAGGAAGGCCAAAAAAAGATGGCTTTTGTCACCGGTTAATTAATAAATTGGATGAACAGGCGCAAGCGCCTATTAAGGGCCGGTTGTTTGTGGCAAAGTAAATGCTTTTTATCACTAACAAACGGTAGATGGTAAATGGAGAAACTGGGATGGCCAATCAGATGACAGGCACTGAAAATAAAAAGCATTTACTTTGCGACATACAACCGGCCCTAAGAAGAAGAACTCAATAGAGCACATGCCGTGATAGTATCTATAAAATAGTTACCCTATTTAAGGAAAGCACGGAAACACTTCTTTGATGAGCTAGCGACTCGAGGGAGGGGGTAAGGGTTGGATCGTCAATTAGCCTGATAGCTCGTTTCTGAAATGAATCCAGGGTGGCAAGAGAATGCTTGGAGGCCCCTCTCCACAGATGCGAGCCATATTCGAGACAGGGGCAGATTTGGTCCTTGTAGAGGGCGAGAAGCTGCAGAGTTGTGAAAAATCGGCTGGGCCTGAATAAAAAGCTAATTGTCCTTGCTGGGGATTTTGTCACAGAGGAAATGTGTTCATTCCAGGATTGGTCAGAAGCGATTGATTCGCCCACTATGGACAGTCTGTCACGAAGAGAGTGGAAACTAAGAGTAGTTTTTCATAAAATGCAATTTAATTATTTTACACTAACCAAAATAATTTACTTCAAAAGTAGTTATATGGTACTTAAATAATTTTAAGAAATATTCCAGATTTTTAAATCAAGCGTTTGCGTTTTGTAGGCTTATAATATAAATTACAAAAACTTTAATAAAACTCTAAAACCTATACAACGTAGCTTACTAGATAAGGCGTTTGTAAATTTTTTATTTTTAAAAAATGACTTGAACCATCAGTTTAAATTATTTGCAAGATGATAGATAAATTGTGTAGCTTAGATATGTGTTCGTGTTTTTTTTTTTTTTTTTTTTTACTTACTTGAATTGAAATTTTCATGAATTTTCTTTTTCGTTTCTTCAACAACTTGGGGTTGGTTGGATTCTAGTTTTAAAAATATTTCTTTAACTTCTTCCATGGTTATGTATATTTTTTTACAAGTAGAAATAGAATATTAGAGAAGAGTAATTTAAATCACATATTTCTTTCACCATGATTAACTTTGGAATCTATTAAATAAAAAAATTATCTTTGTGTTAATTCGAGACATTCATTTTTTAAATGGTTACTATTTTTTAAGTTAAGTGTTTCGAATGATGTTTATAATACTTTTCAATATAAAAATAAATAATGTCATCCGAAATAACTAATAAAGTTAAAACAAAATGAATTTGATAAAATAATGAAATATCTTATAATTTTGACAATTTAATGCAAATATATTTCAAGTCAAATTTTGAAATGGAATGTTAAAAAGATTCTCTGATATCTTGATCACTTACATTTACTACTTATTTTTCGATAAAAGATAATTTAAAATAATCATTTTATTTTCATGTAATGTCTATTAAATTATTATTTATATTAGGCACTAGTAATCAAATGAAGGGTCGCTCAAGAGTAATTTTTTTGGCTGAGCTGTCTAGTGTCAGCTGACTTTAGAAAGCGGTCATTTTAAATATTTTTATTTTAATTATTGCTTAATTTGGCTCCTGTAATACATAAATATAATACTTGATTAATAAATAATCCATCATCATAATTGAGTATACAGTCCTAAGACTGGTTTGATACAACCACCCGTCTCCACCCCCCTCCCGCTGTTTGACCTCTCTAAATGTCTCGCTTCCCATATCCCCAATTATTTGGTTGAAATATTCTGATCTGGGCCTTCCCCTTTTCTTTCCCCTCTCCCCTTCCAAGGTATCATCCCCTTAGCAGTCCCCCATGTCTCAGTGTGTGCCCCATCATCTGACCTCTTCTTTTCTTCAGACTATTCAACAAGGTTCTTCTTTCTCCGATTCTTCCAAGAACTTCTTCATTTGTAATTTTATCCATCTATTTGATATTCATCATTCTTCTGTAGCACCACATTTCGAAAGCCTCTAATCTCTTTCTCTCCGCTTCTCTAATTGTCCAGGTTTCACACCCGTACATGACTAAATAATATACATATATTTTTATTACAATAAAATAAAATTTAGTCTAAAGATGGAACCAGGTCCATAAGAGAATAGGCCTCTCCCAAGTTTTTCTAGGCACAAAGAATTGCCTGACAACTCTGCTCCAGTCTCTTCCAGCTACCCTAGCTAGATCGTCCGCCCATCATGCCAGTTGTTTTTCTAGTTTCCTCTTTTCATCGATAGTTGCCATACCGTTATTAATTTGGACCACCTTTCAATCGTGCTTTGATGCCAGCCCGTTTCCATTTGATTATTCTAACATTTATAATGATGTTTTCTATTTTTGTTTTTTATACCATGCACCTACCTATAATTTTATTTTGTCTATTTTTTTTTTTATTCTTAGGATATCAACTTCTAATCATTGATCTTTTCATCCATTTTAAATACTATACAAGCAGCCGCGGGCGCGGGTTGGCCGTAGAATAGACTTTTAAGGAGTTAGGTGTTGGTTCTAGATGAAACATTTTAATATAATAATAAAACTTGAACAAGATGCGAGGTAGGTTTCACAAAAAAAGAAATAAAACAAAATTGAGTTTTGAATTCTATATATTTCGGGGTGAGCCCATCATCAGGAGTCTGAGAAAACTTTTCTTCTCTGACTCCTGATGATGGGCTTACCTTCGAAATATATCGAATTCAAAACTCAATTTTGCTTTATTTCTTTTTTTGTGAAACCTACTTCGCATCTTGCTCAAGTTTTATTATTATATGTAGAATAGACTCCCTGCTTGTCGTAAGAATCGACTAATAGGGAAAAGGTAGATGGGAATCTTCAGCCTTGATTGGCTACCCGTCCAAGGGGAAAACCACCTTAAACAAATTAGGAGTGAAGCCCCTTAAGACGCTTAAGGGCCAAATCTGACCTTCCTGCGGCAGCTTCTGCATTCTGGCTGACGAAAAACGTGTTTTTTACCCTCCCTCTGGAGCACATCAGCTCGAACGAGAGGGGGTATCGGAACTGGCTAGCCTTTACTTCCATAGAGGTTTACTTCCATAGAGGTTAACCCTCTAAATTGTCCGCCAGGGCAAAAAAGACCATTATATATAAATATACAAGGTTTCAAATGAATAAATAAATATATATATATATAATAAATAAAGGCTTTTAAGAATGTACCATTTATTAATAATTTTTATTCGAGAAATACAAAAACACTCAGTCTTAATAAATAAAAAAATTATTTCAATATTTGAAACAATGATTTAATTTATTCTTAAAATTAAGAAAATGATAGATGGAGGGAGATATTATGTGTATTAAATATCTAAAAGTGAAAAAGTTAAATTACTCAAATATTATTTTACAAATTAAATGATAACCTGATAAAATTATTATCTTTTATTATGGATCTGTTTTAAAAAACTTTATTAAATGATAATTTCATTATTAAATAATTTATTTTTCTTTATTTTGAATACAAAAAGAAAATCTTTTTTGAAAAAACTTTTTCATAAATATATTATTAAATCTTCAAGACCTATTTTGGAAATGTAATAAAAAAATAAATATTTGGAAAAACAATGACATGAGGATGAGAATAAAGGAATAATAGGACCGGAAATAAATAAAGGCAATTTAAAGTTCATCATGTTCATCATCATCCATATGTGATTCTAAATTATCTGCAGAATCACTTCCCCCACTAATATCATCGATAGTTTCTTCTTCATCTTCTTCAATTTCAGGTAAATCTTCTTCTACAATGCCCATTTGTTTTCTCATTAAGGATTCCACACTAGCCGCAAATTCAGCAGTATCTTTAAGCATATATCCTGAACGAAGAGTTGCTGAAAAACAATATATAAACATTTATTTTTAAAATGAACTTAGGAGGTCGTATAGGTTTTAAAGATGTTTACGCAGACTCACTCTGCATTTTTTCGCCAAAATATTTCTTAACAAGAATAGGCCATGGGAGGGAGGCAGCGCCAGAGTTGGGTCTACCTGGAGCTAAATCATGATGAACTGATGGGAATAAGGATTTTGCAAAAAAGGCAGTGGGCAAGAGACTATGAGACCTGATAGATTCTCAACGGTGTCTCCGCCCCGCAAGACCATAAGTCTACTTTTATTTCTCGGGACGATGGAAGATTAGGACCCTTTTTATGTATCTATCTATTAAGCTAGCCTATTACACAACTATTTGCACCTAGATCAAATGGGTGGATTCTTGTGCAGTCTTATTACTTTATTTTGCCAGATAAATTGACGGTGTTGAATGTAATGCAAATCATTTTTAAAATATGGATAAAAGACTCAACTGAACATTGGCACAGGATGGGTACGTTCCACTTCTAAGGAAAACCTAGTCCCCCATAACTCATTACAGTATAATTCAAGATATCCCCACTAGCCATTGGACGTGAAAGCAATTTTCTATTAATCATTTGTGAATATTTCAAAATGAATCATAAAACATTTAAATTTTTTTTTCTTTCTATTTTATTTGTGAGAGGGCGAATATTGGAAGTAGTTGCTTTCTTTTTCTTCTTGAGCCGTTTACCTTTGCGAGATTGTAGCTATAGAAAATATTTTTATAATTTTTCTAACTGATATAACAAAGAATAATTGACCTATCAATGAGAAGTGTTTTGACCGCGCTTTATTTGAAAAAGATATTTTATCACGAGACTATTGCGGATTATGCTATTAAAGTCTGTGGAGTCTTAAATCTGGACCAAGAGAGAAAAAAAGATGTGATCCACTTAGCTACAATCCAACGTCATTTTGCATATAGCCTCTACACATTCGGATGGTGAAACACTTCTCATTGATAGGTCAATTATTCTTTGTTATATCAGTTAGAAAAATTATAAAAATTTATTTAAGATCATTATTTCAAGTTAGAAATATATAAGTTCAAATATTATTTTCACTCAATATTTGACAAAAATTCACTACTGTTGATTCCTGATTGAATCAAATGTAGAAAACATTCGGTTAATTTATAGAAAATATTGTTTTTATTGTGAAATTTTCCGAACAAAAATGTTCACTGGAGTGTTTTCTCATTACCTTCCACTGTATTTGATGTAGTGTCTTTAATTTTTGACCGCGTTTTAATCCCAAGACAACGAGGTTGGAAATCCCTAGCTCTAAAAAGTACACTACGCGTTATTAATTTTATAATGTATAAATGCTAACGGCCTTGGCATGATGAAACCATCAGTTTATCTAGACATTAGAAGTTGGTCGAAATATGACGATGTTATTTCTCAAGTGAACATGCACTATTTCCAATTACAAATAATGATCCCTATTTGTTTGATTTCTTAAGCAAACCTTTCATATAAGATAATAATTTTTAATTAAAATTATTCAAAATATATATGATTAAATTTAAAATGTCAATAGTTTAATACTCTCTGTATTCTTTTTACCTGTTCTAAACATCATTAGTGCCATTTCTTTTGCAACTGGATCATTTGGGTCATCATTTATTCTCCGAAGAAGATCTTTAATCAAAGGATGTCGTGGATTAATTTCAAGAGTTTTTCGTTGATTTAAATAATAGCTTCGTTGAGCATCGTCGGCTTTTTGATGGGCATTAGAAATTGCTAATCTTTCCATATTTCCAGTCCAACCAAACATTGAAGCAACAAGAGCACATGGGGATCCTGAAAGTCTTTCTGAGATACTGGCTTTAGCAATCTAGAAAAAAGGTGAGACGTAAGATTATTGGATATAAATAAAATATTAAAAATATAGAAAGAAAATAAATGAATGAAAAGTCAGTGAAGTTATTTTCATTCTTCACAAAAAAGTACTTTCAATTTTGAATAAAATCTTATCAAAATCCAAGTCAAATTTTTATATTAGATTGAAGATCTTTAGATAGTAAAGATAAGAGTAAATAAATATTTTATTTAATATGAATTTACTATGAGTTAAGGATACTGGGTCACTTATTTCACATTAAAATTAAAAAATTAAAAGATATAAAATTTTTTTTCTTTTTCAATATATATATTTCGGGCTATCAACCCATCTTCAGGAAATACAGAAAGTAACTAATTTAACTTATTGAATAACAGGCTATATATGTTTTTTTTTTTTTTTTTGAACAGAGGGACAGAATTTATAAAATTATTTTAAAAGGACACTTTCTCTTAAGCTGTTGTTAAGAAAGAATATCAGGTTGACCTTTATTTACATAGGATTGTTTGGGTAAAAGTCAAGTTTGTAAGGTCATTGACTTATATCTCTGGGTTGGGGATGATTTTTTCATTTGGATATTAAAAGATCAACTATTATATTTGGTTTTACATCTAGTTGATTGTTGATAACCTTTTCATCATTCGACAAGGCATATTTTATTTCAGTGGATTCAAGAAGGTCCAATCTTAATCCTTTTCTTTCGAAATGAATAGGGAGGGGTTAGCAGGTGAAGGTACATGGTCTAAAGCATATAGATGATTAGCAAATGCGGAAGTGGAATCTGGATTTATGGGCTGGTTTCTTATTAATTGTCTGTGGGAAGCTAAATGTTCTTTATGCCGTTTTTTAAAAGATCGTCCAGTTTGGCCAATATAAATTGCCTCGCAATCGTTGCAATTTAATTTGTATACACCAGATCTATTTATTTATCAATTTTGTCGAGTTTATTATTTATTAATTGGGAGGATAAATTATTTATATTATAAAGGGCTGGAGTGATACCATGCTTCTGGAGAATATTTATAGGTTATCAACAATCAACTAGATGTAAAACCAAATATAATAGTTGATCTTTTAATATCCAAATGAAAAAATCATCCCCAACCCAGAGACATAAGTCAATGACCTTACAAACTTGCCTTTTACCCAAACAATCCTATGTAAATAAAGGTCAACCTGATATTCTTTCTTAACAACAGCTTAAGAGAAAGTGTCCTTTTAAAATAATTTTATAAATTCTGTCCCTCTGTTCAAAAAAACAAAAAAAAACAACACATATATAGCCTGTTATTCAATAAGTTAAAGTTACTTTCTGTATTTCCTGAAGATGGGTTGATAGCCCGAAATATATATATTGAAAAAGAAAATTTTTTTTATATTTTTTTATATCTTTTAATTTTTTAATTTTAATGTGAAATAAGTGACCCAGTATCCTTAACTCATAGTAAATTCATATTAAATAAAATATTTATTTACTCTTATCTTTATTAAAGATGTTTCACCTTGCACCAACACCACAATCTCTACTGATTATCTTTAGATAGTCTTCGTTCGAATCTATAGTCTCAAATAAATAAAATATTTATTAAGAAGTGAATTTAATTTTATTTAGGAAACAATCAAAGATTTTAGTAGAAATATTTTTACATTGCATATCAAAGGGTTTCGTCCCCTTGGGAATCGAACCCAAGCGCTAACTAGCTTGCCGAGCCGTTAGCCAAACCCTTAAGACCTTAATGGTTTGGCTAACGGCTCGGCAAGCTAGTTAGCGCTTGGGTTCGATTCCCAAGGGACGAAACCCTTTGATATGCAATGTAAAAATATTTCTACTAAAATCTTTGATTGTTTCCTAAATAAAATTAAATTAAATTCTTAATATTATATGATTGGGTTGATTTTTGAAAAAATTCCATCTTTTTCAAAAAAAGAAACTCAAAAAAAGATGCTTAAATCTTTACATCAATTATTAAAATATTTAAGTTAGCCAGAAAAAATATTCTTCAAATGAAAATCCTTCTTAAAATGAAGAAAATTTAACAAATAAATAAATGATAAAGTAAAGAGGACACATCAATACAAAAGATAATTACCTGATCTTTAAGAGCTTCATCTCCAAGCCATTTAATTAAAGGTTCATAACGAGTTTTCAAAGATTCCATTTGTTCTTTAGCTTTTTCTCCTTGTGCTAGAGAAAAGCCTTCTTTGGCAACGTTTTGGAATTTTTTACCATCAAATTCAGGAAGGGCTGAGATGCAATATTCATCAACAGCTTCAGTTAAATATAAGACCTCATATCCCTTTTTAAGAAGTCGTTCAACAAATGGTGATTTTTCAACCTTGAAATTAATTAGTTTAAGAGATATTAATAGTAAATATGTATATATATATAACTAGTATTGTAATCAATAAAAATTACTTCAGCGCGATTTGAACCAGCAATGTAATAAATAATGTCTTGGCCTGGTTTCATTCTTGAAACATATTCGCCAAGATTTGTTTGTTTACCAGCTTCATGTGAAGAATGGAACATTAAAAGTTTTGCAAGTCGAGTACGATTAGAAGGATCTTCAATAACTCCTAATTTAATGTTAGTAGAGTATTCTTTCCAGAATTTTTCATATTGATCCTTATCAAGTTTTTTAAGCATATCTAAAGCTTTTCGTACCAATTTCTTCTTAATTACCTAATAAAACAAAACATCATAGTCTAAAATTTTATTAATTAAATTTTTATTTGTAAAAATTAATGACACTTACCTTGATTAGTTTATGTTGTTGAAGTGTTTCTCTTGAAACATTTAAAGGTAAATCATCAGAATCAACAACTCCTTGAATAAATGCTAAATAATTGGGCATCATATCGTTGAATTCATCAGTAATGAAAACTCTACGAACATACAATTTGATATGATCCATTTTTGAACCTAGAAATAAAAAAAAAAATTCAATAATATTACATGTACCTACGATGTTTATATATTTATCTTTTAAAATGGAATTAAAATTTTTTACCATATTTATTAAAACTCTCAGAGGGTTGTGTTTGAGGTACAAATAAAAGAGATTTGAATGTAACTTCTCCTTCTGCAACAAAGTGTACTTTTCCTAATGGTTCTGCGTGATCTTTAGTGAGTGATTTATAAAATTCGTTATATTCTTCATCCGTAATCTCGGCTGGTCTTTAAAAATAAATATGAATTAGAACAAAATGATTAATTAAATAAATTATAGTAAATTTACAAGTTATAACTTGTAATTTTTTCATTAAACGAAAATTATTATTAAATACAGAAAATAAAATGCATAAATAATACATATCAATATAATAACTAAACAAAAAAAAATTTTTAATAAATATTAAGATTGGAGTAATTTTTGGAGACGGACTGATAAGTGAAATTGAGTGGATATCGATGAGGCAGTCCAAAAAAAGAAGATAATTTACACTCTTTTTATTCATAAAACCGACGTTTCGGAGGCTATCCCGCCTTCTTCAGGGTTTTGAATAGTCAGTGAAGGAAATCCAATGCGACATTCCCCTCTGTCTCCTCTTTCAGTGGCAGTAACAATAATATATTGTATTTCATTCTCAGCAGAATTATATTATAATTAATGATTACTACATTATAATTCTGCTGAGAATGAAATACAATATATTATTGTTACTGCCACTGAAAGAGAAGACAGAAGGGAATGTCGCATTGGATTTCCTTCACTGACTTTTCAAAACACTGAAGAAGAAGGGAATAGCTTCCGAAAAGTCGGTTTTATGAATAAAAAGATAGTGTAAATTATCTTCTTTTTTGGACTGCCTCATCGATATCCACTCAATTTAATAAATAAAATAATTAAAATTACTTTCGTGTCCAAATCGGTTTGCTGTCATTGAGCAATTCCCAATCCCATACTGTTTTTTCAACTTTTTTTGTTTTAGGTTTATCCGAATCAGGATCATCTTCCGATTCTTCCACTTTGGCTTCTTCATCTTCTGAAGTAGGTTCAGAGTCTTTTTCAGGTTTTTCCTCTTCCTCTACTGGCTCTTCAACTTCTATTGTCTATTGTAAAATAATAACTTATTAATAAAAATAGATAAATTTTATTAATATTTTAGTGTACCTTGCTTGCCCAGAGTGAAATAGGGAAGTTAATGAATTGTGAATATTTTTTAACAAGATTTCTCAAGGTATCAGTCTCTAAATAATCATAAGCTTCTTCTTTTAAATGAAGACTGAAAAAATCAATAAAATCTCGGTTGAAATATACTTTTGACAAATTATAAAAAAATTAATTTATCAATTATACCTTATTTGAGAACCTCTTTTTAATGAGCTACCTCTAGGATCTTTACCAATGGTAAAGGAGGCTGCATCACTTTCCCATATATGTTGATCATCATCGTTATGTTTTGTTGTGACTACAACCTGATCAGCAACTAGAAATGAAGAATTATTGTTAAAGTCCATAGCATTCATATTATTTAATTAATCAAGTACGTTTGGAGGTATTTGGACAGGAAGGTGTAAATCAAAAAATTGTCATTGATTTATGCGACGTTTCGCCAACTTTATTTTGGCTTCATCAGGCGTCTCAATGAATATGATTAATATTAAGATATAACAGATGTGCACATATTTATGAATAAAATCAATTGTAATTATTTCTTTTTTTTTTTTTGTTCCGAACAATGATCCAATTTATATAAAAAAGAATTTATAAGAAGATATAAGAAAATAAAGTTGGCGAAACGTCTCATAAATCAATGACAATTTTTTTACACCTTTCTGTCCAAATACCTGCAAACTTCTTGATTAAATAAAGAATTATGTTTAAATAAATGATTTCTAGTATTATTTCCATTCACTAATTATAAATACCTAGAAATGAAGAATAAAACCCAACACCAAATTGACCAATCATATCATTCATATCTTGAGATGTTGATGAATCTTGCATTTTACTGAGAAAATCAGCTGTTCCAGATTTAGCAATTGTACCCAAATTATTGACAAGATCATTCTTGGTCATTCCTATACCCGTATCTATGATATGCAATATATGATTTTCTTTATCCGCCTATAATTATTAATTTAATAATTTAAAAAGTAAAAACGATATTTAGATGATATAATTAATTTAAAAATATAATTACTTTGATTTTTATACTAAGCTCTTCTGTAGAATCGAGAACAGTTTTATCAGTAAGAGATAAGAGTCGGATTTTATCTAGAGCATCAGAAGCATTCGAAATTAATTCTCTTAAAAAGATCTGAAAACATTTGAAATTTTTTAGATAAAGTATTCAAAGTTACATAATCATATAATAATACCTCTTTATTTCTATATAAAGAATTAATAATAAGTTTCATCATTCGATTAACTTCAGCTTGAAAATGAAACTTTTCAGATTTATCACGTAATTCTTTAATTTGCGCAACATTAAGTCCATCTAATTTAATTGCTTCTTCTTCTCTTTTTACAACTTCATCATCTGTAAATAAGTATTGTAAAATTAAAATTTATATAAATAAAAAATTCATTAATATTTTTGGCTTTTCACTAATTTACAAATTAAATTATTTGCTTGAAATCTAGATAGAAATCATATTAAAAATTAACTATATGGAAAATTGTTATATGGTTGTTAATATAATTTGGCTTTAATCTCTAAATGACTATTGAGCTACTATGATTTGTGTAGCATAATAAGTCAAAACACTGTATAAGAGAACTCGATTTTTTATATATTTATCTAGCCACATGGCAGTGTGTCAGCCAAGTTCGGAAAAACGGGCGACGCACCGGCCATGTGTAAATTTACACGAACCATTTCAAGCTACTTTCGACCCCCCCCCCCATAACTCAAAAACTATTAGACTTAAACAATTGAAATTTTGCATGCCTAATAAGAGCCACTAGAACACCTAGAATCCCAAATTTCATTAATAAATCTAATATAGTTCTTGAGTTATTAAGCTCTGAAAAGTGCCATTTTTAACACTGACTCACTCACTGACTGACTGACAAATCAAAAACCTAAAGTACTTCTGCTGATCCTAGAATGCTGAAATTTGGCATACTGGTAGAGTTTGGGCTACAATTAAAGGGAAAAATCGAAAAGGCGAATCTTTCCCTTTTTCAGGAGCTAAAATGAAGGTGTGAAATTGATTATAGGCTTAATTAACATATAGTGAAAATACAATCAAGCTAGAATTCTGAAATTTGGCATATACTGGTAAAGCTTGGAACATTAATAAAGGAGGAAATTGAAAAACCGAAACTTTTCCTTCTTCGGGGTCCGAGATGAAGGGGTGAAATTTATGAAATGATTAAATATCATCACGTTAAACGTAATTTATTGACTATTATAACTTGCAGAGTTCCAGAGTTATAAATTAAATATCAAAGAACGTAACAAATTTTCTTTTAAATCAATTGAAGATCGTTGTTCATCCCTATAGCTATGATTTAAGTAACTGCTATGGAACTTGATACCCGTTTAGATCTCAACTTGGGCCCTTTTTCACATTTATGTTTTTGGTCAGATAATCTTTAGGCAAGATGTCTGTGGGCGGAAAAAATAACTAGCCTTCTTTAAAAATTTCTAGGAAAAACATCCTTTAATTAATTCTTGTTGGGTTGTTAACACTAGAATATGCATCTAATATATCATCCCCCTGATTTTCCACAAATATACTACTCAAACTACGGGGGGGGGGGGGGGGATAGTTTTAATATGGAAATGACTCAAGAGAGAACTTTTATATTTTCTAAAAATAAAGGTGGAGATTACATCTTTCGCAGAGGCAATTTCTCTTATGATAGTTGTCAAGCGAGGGGTGAACCGCAATTGGAATTAGGTGTACACTGTCTTTGGAATTATTTTGAAATTCATTAGATAATGACCCTTAATCTATTGTCTTTTACTTGGAAACAAAAGTGGAAGTGGAAGTAGGTGTACACGAGATTAGGTCGCGGTTCACCCCTCGTTGTCAAGTATGGACACATAATTTGAACAGAAGGGTTAAAAACAAAATTCGTTTTTCGTCAAAATGTTAGTCATTTAAATTTATATCGGGGGAGGGGACATATTACATAATACCTTAATCTGTTATTTTTTTTGAAACCTGAGATATATTTACATTTCTAACTGAGATTACTTTGAACAATAATATGAATTAGAGTTAGAAATAAATAGATTGTCAAACTAATAGTAAATTTTTTATCACAAAAGCCATTTTGGAATATTTTCCTATTTATTTTTTGAAGATATTGATTGATTTGTTACCTGTTCTTGACCCGTCCCTACTTGATCCGATATCATTTTCAACCGTTTCGACGGTTTTTTTATCAACATCTTCTCCTTTGCACGTACCTGTTTAATTGGGAAATAATTCGTTCGATAAATAAATAACAAAAATAAAAAATATTTAAATCAAATCTCACCAATAAGAAAATATATTCCTATTAAAAGAACCAAAATATATTTCATTTTGGAATGGTTTTTAATTAAATGTTTAGAGCCGGTCTGTCATCAAAAAATGTATTTGTCAAAATCTAAAATGAGAATGAAATAATTAGTAAGTAAAATAGTAATAAAATAACAATGTTATTTAGATTATGAGTATAATCTTGTTTTGAATATATATAATTGGTATTTACCAAAGTTAGGAAGTGAGGTTTAGTAATAAATGTAATCTTGTAATATTCGTATCAGAATGGGCGAATGTGTGGCTTGGAACCAATCAGAAAAGACCACGCAAACGAGACGTATCGAGGGATTCTGCCGTGGCGATTCCCCAATCGCTCTTTGCGTTGGCTCAACCTCATTGGATTATTCGAGACACGATTGCTAGAACAATGATGCAGGCGCCAATTTAAAGGGATAAGAATTCGAATCTTTTAATCGGGATTAATCGAAGATTTGTTCAATTTATAACGAATCAAAATCAAAATAAGAATACATATATAATAATAATAAATCTTTATTAGCTATTTTTCTGCTATATATCATACAATTAACAAATATATACCTATATTTGTTTTTAAGTAATACATTCAATTTAGAAATACAAAGGATAGAGATAATTAATCTATATATATAAATTAAGGTTTTGTCTGTACATTGGTCCAAATCACGCCAAATTTTGGTTGCACACGTTTCAAGCAAAGTTACGTACGAAAATACCCTCAATAAAATTCATGTCTGTCTGTCTGTATGTTTCCGTGGGTTCCGCAAAAATTTGCTCACGATTCACGTAAAAACAGCTAAAGGGATTATTATGAAATTTCATATTTGGATCAGATGTCTTCCAACTTACGTTTTTAGCTATATAACGATTTGATATTTTGACCCCAAAAGGGGGTTTAGGGGGGCCCACGAATGAAAATTATCAAATAACTCCTAAACTATTAACTCTATGGTAAATTTTATTTTGCACAAAGTTGTAGGGGATGTGATTTCTGATAACTTTGTTTAAAAAAATTCCCCCAAAAAACCACCCAAAAAGGGAGGGAGGGTCAAAATATGAAAATTCTTACCCTAGGAGCCAACTTAACCAAATTTTGTATACATAATCTGTGGCTCACTAGAAGGCTAGAAATGGAAAAACTAACCACCCAAAACGGGGTTTATTTTCATAAATAAAAAAACTTGCTATTTGATTTCCATTTTATCCCTTGTTTTTAGCTCAATTAGAACTTGATTATAAGCTAAAAAACTAAAACTTGATTTTTTTATCCATGTTTATATTATCATTAAAAAAATGTACTTTTAGTTTTTGCTCTAATCGAGTTCTGGGCCAAGTGGTAAATTGAGAATTAAAAAATGATATATCTATTAATGGAACAAATATTTTGATTACAAATATTGCTGTCCACTACCTTCTGCTTCAAATATAGGCCAAAATCTATCTCACCTTTAGGGGCAAATAGAACAAAATACTAAAATATTATTCTTTGAATTTTAAGGTAGTTGTTCCGCCAAATGCGTTTTCTTATGATTTTTTTTTGAAATTTAGACAGATTATTATTTAAATACTTATGCATCGATTGGTGGCAAAACGAAATTTATGAACAATACAGTTCCGGAGATATTAAATTTCAAAAATCGAGTTTTTCAGGCTCTTAAGAGCCTTAAATTTAACATTGCACTATACGGGATATCGGTAAATTTACATACATATTTAATTATAAAATTAAAAAACCCTTCTTATTATTTTTATAAAAAACTAAACCAACATTAAACAATAACCAATACATATTTTAAGACAATTTTGATTCATATAGTTACAACACAGTTTCTGAGATAATAAAAGGAATAAATAATGAAAAATGTATAAAAAATAAACTGCAACGGATCGCTGCTAAACTTTATCCAAATTCATTTGAAATATTGATATTTATATTCCTTTATTATTAATCAGATACAATTCTACATTGGATTTTTGACATTTCGGTTATTATTGGTAACCATTGCTGAAGAAGCTTATCTATTCTGACTTAAATTAACTATAATAAACCGATGAATGAATAAATTTTAATGAATTTTAAATAAAGAATTTAAAAAAGTACTATCTTACTCTAGAGTAAAGTACTTAAAAATATAATTTTACTAAAAACTTTATTTAACCTTTTTGTGGTCCCCAAAAGGTACTTAATTAGGATATTAAATTTCATCAAAATTGGTTAAGTCATTTTCAAGATATTTAGAAAAAACTAAAAAAGTACTGAAATAAAGTACTAATGTTTGTGGACCGATATGTACCAAAAACTAATCAGCGCTTCATTTTGTTAAAATAATGGTAGGTTTTCAATTTCAATTCAATCGGTGCAACGGTGTGGTAAAAATCGTGGACGAAATAAACGATAACATACATTACATCCATCCCCACGCACTTCCAAATAAAGTAAAAAATGGCACTTTTTGGCCTCTCGACGAGATCCCAAGTAATTTTTGCCGAAACCGTCACGTGCTAAAATTCAATATAATTGAATACTTCAATTTGTGACCTTAATTGAGTCCATGGGTTCCGTATAGTCTTTTCCTGAGGACCCTTTGAAGTCGCGCTTGCCGCGAGACTGATTACAATACTTTCCCCATGCTTCGCATTGAATAAAGTAAAATATGTAGACTAAAAACAATTTGGCAACAGCGCATTTATTTAATCAGCGAAAGATGCATGCACTAGATGTTTTCAAAATTATAATTTTCATAAGGTGTAACGTGGGCCTTGATTACGTTGGCAGCGTAACCATCATATACAAAACCCCGAGTGATCCAGAGAGCGCCGAGCGTCCTCGTACTCTGTGCTGTACAGGGGTTTGGATAGACGCCATGCAGCGAAACGATATCCAAACCCCGTGTTATTCAGAGCATCGTGCGGACCGCCTGCTCTGTACTGCGCAGGGTTTGGAAATATGCGCCCCGCCTATGCGTAAATCCGCCCCTGATGGGTGGAGCCCTAGGTGTTTGTGTGCGGTCAGCAGGCGCGGATCCAGACCTCTGTTTTTTTTTTGGGGGGGGGGGGGGCGGTCGCCGGTATATAAGATCTACTTTTGATCCAAGCGGGGGGGGGGGGGGGGGGGGGTCAGAGACATAGAACTTTTTTTAAAATTAAAATTTTTTTATTAAAAAAAATTAAATAAACAAATAAAAAATGTTGATCTCCACATGCTTTGGGTGGGGGGGCGGCGATCGCCCCCCCTGATCCGCGCATGGCAGGTCAGCTTCCAACAAAAGGTAATAAAAAAGCTCTTCTAATTTTTAGAACTGAATGAAATGGAGGGTGGCACTTTTCATGAAAATTTTTATGATTACTTAAGACTGTCAAGACTGAGTCAAATCATTTTTTTATATAGAAAAATAAAAATTCTAATCAAAATATTCAACTTTATCTAAAACCTCTTTATTTGTCACGACTGACCTGCCATCTATAACGCTGGTTCCCGGTTTTCTATAATTCTATTCTCCAAATTAATTTACGCATTAAAACATGATTTATTCCTAAATTATTTTTACAATAAATGTTTATCTATAAATAACATATTTCAAATACATATTTTTATAAATATTCTTAATAGTTTTTATTGTAATTTTTTAGATTTCATTTAATATAAAATGGTTAAATTAACCCCAGATTTAATTAACCAAGCTATGCAATTTATTAATCCAGTAAGGGATAGAGAATTGGATTTAAGAGGTAAATATTATAAATTCAATTATTTCCAAATTCTATACAAAAATTATTTTTCTTAAATCATTTCTTTTTCGTAGGATATAAAATACCCGTTATTGAAAATTTGGGGGCTACCCTTGGTAAGCATCAGGGGATTTTGTTTTAACTACATGGTTATACATAATATTAATTATTAAAAATTATTTTAGGATCAGTTCGATACCATTGATTTTTCTGAAAATGATATAAGAAAACTTGATGGTTTCCCATTATTAAAGAGACTTAAAACAATATTAATAAATAACAATAGAATAGTGTAAGTTTTGACAGTTTACTTTTACATCTTAAATTTAATTCGTACAAAAATAATTATTTAGCAATTTGCTATTTATATTTTAGGAGACTTTCTGAAGGTTTGGAACATGTATTGCCTAATTTAGATACTCTTGTACTTACAGGAAATTTAATACAAGAACTTGGAGAAATAGATGTTCTCGTTCCACTTAAAACTTTAAGAACCCTTAGTCTCTTGTATAATCCCGTCATTGCTAAACAACATTATAGGCAATACGTTATTTATAAACTTCCTCAACTGCGTCTATTGGATTTTAGAAAAATAAAAATGAAGGTACATATTTAGAAATATATAGATTTTTTTCAATGTTACTGATACAAAAAGGTACAACCTCTATTAGCACCCTGAAAAGAAGAGGAAGACATTTCAGGGGTTGAGTCGAATTTAACCCACAAAAGGTCTTGAATGATTTATTTATTTAACGGCCAGTCACACCCTTTTTTACAAATCACAAGTACATGTATATAAACAGTAAAGTATGAAAAAAATAACATAAAAATAAAATATAGGTACATGACAAAGATAATAGGAAAAGATATATGTTTATGTTATCATCTATCACGAACTCTTACAATAATAATATGTTTATGTTATCATCTTATTATTGTAAGAGTTCGTGGCGGTGATGAAACTGTACTAGATAAAGGAGGAGGTATCAGCCAAAGATGGAATCACTCGGTTCAATAAAACACCTTTAATGAGACGTTTCGGCCTGAATTTTATTTGGCCATCTTCAGTCAATTAGGAGTTATACACAAAATGCGGCCGAAACGTCTCATTAAAGGTGTTTTATTGAACCCAGTGATTCCATCTTTGGCTGATACCTCCTCCTTTATCTAGTACATAAACATATTATAATTAGAAAAGAAAGTCCAATGATAAATGAATAGGAAAAAAGAACTTATAGATTATTAGACACATTTCAATAGAATTATATAAATGAACAAGGGCTTTTTTAAGACAAAATCCAAGAACAAATCTATATCTATATATATAAAATTCACTCATCATCAAAACAGCCAGAACCACTGGACATAGAAACATGAAAATTGGAGGGAATATTACATCTATCACATAGGGGCTCACTAAGAAAGGATTTTTAGAAATTCGGTCAAAGGGGGCAAAGTGTGTTTTCACTGATAATGCTCTATCTACTTGCTTTTTACTTATAAAAATACTAAATTAAAATATCTAAAAAGGGGCAAAAATTAAAACTCTCTCCTATCTTGATCAAATTTTGTAGAGTTATTCTTTATTACTTTAAGAAACTATTCCTGTAAAAATCAACTATCAAAATTGACTCTATGGGGGCGAAGGGGGGGGCTAATTATAGAAATTTTTAGCTTTTTAGTACATTTACTCTTTAGAAAACTGAGAGTTATTTATTTGCAAATATCTAAAAATAATTTCAAGATTTTTTAGATCCGACCCTCCTCAACTATCCAAAATGTGAGTGGGGCAAAAATTAAAACTCTCCTATTTTGATCAAATTTTGTAGTTATTCTTTATTACTTTAAGAAACTATTCCTGTAAAAATCAACTATCAAAATTGACTGTATGGGGCGAAAGGGGGGGGGGTGCAAAATAGAGATTTTTAGCTTTTTTGTACATTTACTCTTTAGAAAACTGCGAGTTATTTATTTGCAAATATCTAAAAAATAATTTCAACCTCCCAAAATGTGAGTGGGGACAAAAAAGTAATACTCTCTCATATAGATCAAATTTTGTAATGTTAGTTTTTAAGACTATATAAAATGTATGCTATAACTCCGGGCAGGTGGCCCTGGCGGGCGGCGTCTCGGCATGTGATTATTAGGTCTCTAATGTATATTTGTAATATTTTGTCCCCTCTTTCGCCCCCACGCACTCATTTTGGCTATTGATTTTTACAGCATACATTTTATATTGTCTTAAAAACTAACATTACAAAATTTGATCTATATCGGAGAGAGTATTAATTTTTTGCCCCCACTCACATTTTGGGAGGTTGAAATTATTATATATCGGTCCGCGGTCGTAATTCATATATGGAATAGAGCGCTAGAGAGAGTAAAGAGACTTTCGCGAAAGGTTTAGACATTTCAAAGACCTTCGTTCAGGTCTGGCACAAAAATCTTCTTCCCAAATGACCTGCCTTTGGCCTCCCCTCGTGCATCTGCATTTGCTTTGAATGCTTTCTTTCAAACCCTAGTGAAGATTAAAGTTAATGGAATATCATCCTCTTCTCTATACTTATGCTAGAGTTCCTCAGCGTTCTATCATTTCCCCCACATTCTTTACCTATATTAATGATCTTTTATATTTTCCCTCAAATCCAATACATAGTTACGCAGATGATACTCCTCCATAACACACAATCCTTGCAAAACTATTGCGCGAACATTGCTTCTTCGATTTATTTAGATTCAACGATTTAAGCAAATTTGAAAATTAGCCATCTCACAACTTGATAAACTTTAATTTGAACAAGACACAATGTTGACTTAATTTCTATGTGTGTTGATAGAGAGAGAGAGAGAGACCTTCCTAACATTTCCTTCGATTCGTTCCCCTTTCTTGGAATGACAATACTACTTCAGTAGCAAAAGCTATTATATATTTATTATTTAAGCTTAAACAGGAAGATGCTATTGAAGACATATGTATGCATAGCCATGAACGGGTGTGAAACCTGGACAATTGGAGAAGCGGAGGGAAAAAGATTGGAAGCTTTCGAAATGTGGTGCTACAGAAGAAAGATGAATATCAAATGGATGGATAGAATTAAGAAGTTCTTGGAATAATCGGAGAATGAGGAACCCTGTGGAATAGAAGAGGTCAGATGATGGGGGCACATACTGAGAGACGAGGATTTGCTTAGGGATATCTTGGGGGGGGGGGGGGGGGAGAAAGGGGAAAGGCCCAGATCAAAATATTTCGACCAAATAATTGGGGATATGGGACGCGAGACATTTAGAGAGGTTAAACAGCTGGCGGGGGACAGAGTGAAGTGGAGACGAGTGGTTTCGTCAAACCACTGTGTACTCAATGATGATGATGATGATTTAAGCTTGGCTTGTTCATTTATTGACCAGAAGCTTTAATGCTCTTGACTCCCTGGCCCATCGTAGAACTTTCTCCTCTTAAACCTTTTTTTTTTTTTTTATAAATACTACGATAGCGTTTGTTCTCATGAAATAAAATCAATAATCGGTCCCAAATGCTCATTTATGCGAAATACACATTTTCAAACATTCAAGATGGACTGCAGTCTCTATAACTATAAGATAACGATAATAGGTTTGTTCGATTCTTATCCCATTTGTCCACGAGAGTTGAATATTTAAAAATATTATGTTTCATACAAATGAAAGAAGCCACTAAAAACCTTTAGGGAGGATTATTGACTTTTATTTCGACAGAACAAAAACCATGGTAGTATCTATATAGAAAAAGGAACCCAGGAAATAAGATGACTAAATCTTTTATTAGTTTTATCCCTCGCCTCTAACTTGCACCCAGCCTGACATGAAAATGTTAAACGTTGTTTCCCTACTTATTCGCATAAACGGAGCGTTTTATTCTACTTTGTGTTATAATGTTACCATATTCTTGCACCAATATTTAGAGACCTATTTTTTAATTTTAGGAAAGGGAAGAAGCTCAAGCATTGTTCAAAAGTAAACAAGGGAAGGAAATACAAAAAGAAATAACGAAAAAAGCTAAAACTTTTATTCCTGGAAGTGGACTTGATGAAGCAAATAAAAAACAAGGTATTCATTCAACATTTAATTATTATAAGTAAATCAAGATAAGGATGAAGAGTGTTGCACGTTAACAAAGAAACTATTAAACAAAGTACTCATTTTTTTTATATTGTTATAAATCACATTTTTAGGTCCCTCACAAGAAGAATTATATAAAATTCGTGATGCTATTTCAAAAGCAAATTCCCTTGAGGAAGTTGAACGTTTAAATAGATTATTACAATCTGGTCAAATTCCTGGCAAACTCAAAAATAACGAACCTACTGGTAATAATTCAATGATTTTATTATTTTATTATTTTATTTTTTCATGATTTTTTTATAGATGATAAGGGTGAAGAAATGGAAATTGATCAACCCCATCACATGAATGGAAATTAAACTACATTATACTTTTATATATTAATTTTATTACAATTTTGTAAATTTTCGCTTTGCTTATAAGCTATAAGAACAGATACATGATACACACTATATTAAAAATTTTATTTATTTCTCTAGTTTGTTTAGTTTTATATTTATACAAAATAAATTCACAATAGCTAAAAAAGCTGAGAAGCTATAATTTATGTTAATTTCATAATCATTTTTTTTTTCAGTTGATATATTTTCCCAAGTAAGTATATATAATTTAATTAGAAATTAAAAAGATTTATTTTTTAAATTATTATTATATATATAATTCTTTTGATTATTAATGTCCATCGATTAAATTAATAAATTGTAGGGAAATAAGGACAATAGCTTATGCAAATATTTTTATTTTATGCCAACGTTTCATCAACTTTGTTGACTTCCTCAGGGCTCAAACAAATTAATTCTTTGCATATTTGTCATTTTATAAATATTCATTCTTAGCAAACACAATTAGGCACAGATTGAAAATATTTCCTATTTAAATATTTAAATAAGAAATATTTTCACTCTGTGCCTATATGTGTTTGCTGAGAATGAATATTTATAAAATGACAAATATGCAAAGAAATTAATTTGTTTGAGCCCTGAGGAAGTCAACAAAGTTGACGAAACGTTGGCATAAAATGAAAAATACTTGCATAAGCTATTGTCCTTATTTTCCTACAACAACTTATTAATTTATATATATAAGGTAAGTTGGGGTAAGTGCGCGCCCGGGTCAAGTGCGTTTGAGCTCCAGGGCTCTTAATATTATTTTAAAATTGGTGCGAAATTTTCTGTCTGTGGGTAAGTGCGTGTTCGAATCGGGACAAGTGCGCATCCCCTTTAAAGCTGCTATTTTCTTCAGACAGTTTGGATTCTAGTGTTGATGTTTAATCTGGAGAAAGTGTCTGGTATGAATATGATGTGGTTTTCCACATTAATGAACCACAAAGAAGACCAGCAAGACTCTGAACGTGTATTCATTGCGCGAATTGAACTTCCTCTGGAATTTAAAACGCCTACCGATTCTCTCATCCTTACTCTGAATCCACCAACTAATGTTTTTATGTATGCCTGATACTTTGAATACAATAAAAATATAGAAATAAGTTTATCTTTTTTAATTTCCTTGGTTGGCCAAACAATAGCGGAAAGCATATGTCTAGCTACTATCCTTTACCAAGTTAATTTTAAACCTATCTGTGCTTCAAATTTAAAAATTTTTAGAGAATATTTTCAAGGATGGTACGCTGATTCTACGCATATACATCACTCGTAAAAACAAAATAAATAGTATAATGGAGAACTGAGCCAAACTTGCGCTTACCCCATTTTGCCGGGAAAGTGCGCGCTCTATACACCCCTAACAAAATCTTTTACTATCGTTATTGCATTTATACTTTCAAATTTTTGTTTCTCGATCCATGAAGAACAAAGGTTAAAGTCTTTTCATTTTAAATTTTACATGCAAATGGATACTGCTTCTTCCGAAAATGCACTATTGAAAAATGGGCTCGCACTTACCCCAACTTACTATATATATATTTTATTTTAATAAGGAAATGTGATAATATATTAGTCTCTTTAACTCCCTCCTGCCCTATCCAAATTATTCCAGCTCTCTTATGAACCCTCTATATTTCCTGAGAGTTGGAAATTTGCCATAATTCAACCCTTTTGAAAAAAAACGGGATTCTTCGAAAATCGCTGAGATTCACTGTTAGGTTTGAAGTTGAAGAAGATTGACTCAATGAGACAAACCATCCATCACATTAGTACTGAATAAATGCAATAATTAATACAATAAAACTTTGATTATTTGAAAAATGTGTTTATTTTATTTTATTTGACCTGGCCATAAAAGAATAAAACCGATTTTTTTTTAATATATATTTGATAATTTTTACCAGTTTGGTGCATTCCACTAGAATCACTAGATGGAAAACTAAGGAACTATAGGAGAACCACTTATTCAAGGACGTGCCTAGCTATGGGCAAGGGCAGCTGCCCCCCCCCTAGAAGAAGAAATAAAGTCTATTATTTTGACAACTAAAAAATAGAAAATGTAAAAATATTTCCCCTAATTTATAGCGGCGTATTTTTAAAATAATTTATAATATTAAACTTTTAAACTACATATATATTTTATTCATTTATTTCGAACTCGCACCTCCTCTCCCTCGAAACTAATATAGCCCCCCCCCCCCCCCTAGCTTAAATCCTGGGCATTATTATTAAATATCTTTAATAATAATGTCGTTTATAATTGAAATATTCTCCCAAAATATTAATCACCTATGAATATGTTGTGTTTATAAAAATTTTCTTAAAGACTTGGTTAAGGGTCAACATATTAAACTTGGCCTTCTGGTCTTTTCTAATATAATTTGGCTGAAAACCTCTCATCTCATGCAGCGCTCTAAGGAAAAGTAGATAGCAAAGTATATTTTCTCTTCATATATAATAACTAGAGTCCGGATTTTTATGCAATAAAAACTGCCAAAATATGCCGGTAAAAATGCTGAAATATGCAAAATAAGTTGAAATATGCAAATATATGCAGTAAAATATGGCGAAACAAATTTTTTTATGCACCAAAAAATTAAAATTTAAGACAAATATAGTATGTATTTAAAGGCGTGCTATGAAAGGAATAAAATGATGAAGTAAGCTATAGAGACAAAGTGTCACATGTATTTTTATTGCGAAAAACACTGAAAAAAATTCTCATTATATTTTTAATATATTTATTAAAAAAATCTTTAAACTCAAAAAAATAATAGATGCACTTGAATAATTAAAATCAACATAATAAATATAATAATGTTTAAAAAATGTGATCGAAAAATTACGGGGGGGGGGTATAGTTTTATTTAGCAGACACGATTGTATTCTATTGCTTTTAGTATTTTATATAAACAAGCTTTTCTTATTGAGGTACAAATAATAAAATGATAAAATAATCAAAATATTTGACCGGCTATAATCTGTTCACTACAATAATTTACACACATCCACGAACACTCAATGGCCAAAATGGGCTATAATTCCCGAAGACCATTAAAAATATATAATTAACAAAGGATCTCAAAAATAATTAAAATTTGATTGTAATTGTGAATGATTTATGTTTACAAATATTTTTCTAAATTATCTTCAGGTTATTATGTCTACGCTCACTTAAAATTGTCCGCCTCCGTGATGTAATGGTCAGAGTAACGGGTTCGATTCCCGGCTATACCCAGACATTTTTTCTGTAAGTATAGGGTCTGGTAATAAAAATTAAGTGGGAGATAAATTTAACCGAATTTACGCGCGGAGAATTTACCACTGCTCGAAGCCCCTAAAACCTTAGTAAAATTGGATATTGAATTGTATCTAAGTTTCTGAGATTGGCTCGTGATCCCGTCTTCTTTTCCTTCTACTCTGTTCTTTTCACGATGGAGGGGCCAGCCCATACAGGCCTTTAGGGGATCCACCTTCTGGTGTATCTCCTTCTCACATCAATATCATTAAAAAAAAAATAGTTTTATATATACGATGAAAAGAATCGCTCCACATCCACAGACGTAATGGGAGCGAATTTAAAGGAAATTAAAACCCCCGCTTTTACTTTGGAAGAAAGATATTGCAAACTTTTCGTCATTTTCGTGTAGAATATAGTATCTAATACAACTGAATAATAAGAAAAATGAGTGGGTTGTTGTTTTGTAGATTTTGTTTACATCCTTTGTAATCCAACCTCCTACTTTATAGTCCAATACTATACACTTTTGTCGTTGAGGCCTTTTTCAGTTTTTTTCGAATTTAAATTAGCGTCCCTCTGTTTTATTTCTTCTTTTTTTTCATTCTTTCTCCGAAATTTTAAAACATCTGTATTTGACTCGAAATATGCAATTTTATGTAATATCCTTCAAATATACAATTTTATGCAATATCCTTAAAAATATGCAATTTTATGCAATATCCTTCAAATGTGCAATTTTATGCAATATCCTTCAAATATGCAGTATAAAATTTAACCCACAGTATCCTGATGTATGATTCGGATAGATAATTGATCTCCTCTGGGTCGTAAATGGCAGCAAACAAAATTAGCGTCCCCCTGTTTTATTTTATTTTTTTTTTTTCATTCTTTCTCCGAAAAGTTACTTTTAAAACATCTGTATTTGACTCGAAATATGCAATTTTATCTAATATCCTTCAAATATACAATTTTTTGCAATATCCTTAAAATATGAAATTTTATGCAACATCCTTCAAATATGCAATTTTATGCAATATCCCTCAAATATGCAGTATAAAATTTAACCCACAGTATCCTGATGTATGATTCGGATAGATAATTGATCTCCTCTGGGTCGTAAGTGGCAGCAAACAAAATATGCAAATGCATAGGAATCCGATCTCTAATAATAACTTATGATAACTATTCATGAACTAGAATTCAAATGTTGAATTTAAGAAATGATCTTCCTTTCTAATTGATCAAGCATAATATAGTTAAGTATTGTAATCGATTTTTTTTTATGCTTAGTTTTATTGAAATATCTCGAAAACAGCTAAAACGATTTTGATAATCACAAGTATAGGGGCGAACCTATGCAATTCAGTAGATGCGTTAATATACTTTTATTTCCTAATTGTGGTTCACTTAAGTTTCCGTCTATTAAAAAAAAAAAATGTATGAATCCCTCGGCTTGGTTTTTCGGTTGATGTCAATCACTTTTAGGCTAGATTTTTACTGGGCTACAGGGGCGGCCGCTCTAAGGCAGACAAAGTAAGATGAATATAACTTAAAGGGACCTTTCGCCACAGGACCTTATCAAACTAAGCCCTAACTGAACTGAATTAAGTTAAACGTAACGGATGTAAAACACTTTCATATTTATATACATATATATATATATATATATATATATATATAAATATTATATTATGTATTTGAACTGCGGTTCTTGGTCACTTTAGATTGCGAATTTTCGGTACTACATATTCGGATAGAATCGGCATTGGTCCTCGTGAATTCAGCACAAGGTATACGCTATATGAATCGTAAAAATCAGGGTATACGCTATTTATAATAAAATGAAATGTTTTAGTTGGCTATTTTTTTTTTAAATTTTCATTTTAAAAGCAAATTGAAAATTTCAAAAATATTTATCTGAATATTCAAATGTCTCAAAATTTTTAAAATTTTCAATAAGCACAGGGTAAGTATTCGCTATTTGGTTAGATCAAACCACCACAGGTATACTCTCCACTACAGTCCTGCTTATGTAGAGAATATATAGCGTTTTAATGACAATTTGTCATCTTATCAAGGACTCGCTAAGTCTCTCGACGCTTCTCTGCACCCAAGTCTCCATCTTTCTCGATCCTGACTATCTTCTTCGTTTAGGTTTCTGGATCGCATATAGGCTCGTTCACGTCGTCCATCCAACATCGTCTGGGGCGACCGCTCCTCCGTTTCTCCGGCGGTGTCCATTGTAGAACCCTATTTGGGATTCTTTCCTCATCCATTCTACACGTGTGCCCATACCAAACCAGTTGTTTCCTTTGCACCTCGTCCACAATATCTCTTTCCATCCCCAATATATTCCTAATCGTCTCGTTTCTCACTCGATCCACTCTTCTTAATCGGCAACTTCTACGAAGATAGTCCATTTCGGTCGAAAGCAACTTGTTTTTATTTTTTGCACTCACATCCCATACCTCTGGTCCATATGTGAGTACACTCTGTATTATGCTTCTATATATTGTTTTTTTTGTTGTTGTTTTCATTTTAATAGTACTGTGTTCAGTGATTGTATTAAAACTTATTCCTTCCTTTAATTACACTGATAAACAATGAAATTTTCCTTTAAATAAAACTAGGTCATCTTTATGTATTCAGATGTGCTGATAATGAATATCGCATCCTTTTCCTGTTTCATCTAAATTTTTTGCGGAACACCCACATTTTATAGTTTTATAGTTGTATAGTTTCAGGTCTCCGCACCTGGCTTACTTAGGGCCGGTTGTATGTCGCAAAGTAAATGCTTTTTACCACTAACAAATGGTAGATGGTAAATGGAGCCACTGGGGTAAAACCGTTTGTTAGTGGTAAAAAGCATTTACTTTGCGACATACAACTGCCTTTAGACTTTCTTTTTTTTATTTCAAAGTCTATCCAGCGCTCATTCGAATTCTTATAATTCATAAAGTATTAGTAATATGAAATAGCGGCTTTTATATTAATAATTTCAATAATATATGTCTAGAATACACAACCAAATTCAAATTTATTTAATATATCTACAATGATGGTGCATTTTGAACTAAGGTAGCAACTTTGTCTCGCTATCAGCTGTACATTTCTCATTTGTCTAATAGCTTCATGTAATTAAAACTAATATTAAATAGCTATATATATATGGCTACTAAATAAATAAAAATAAAGTGACAACGGTAGCTAGCTTATTACTAGGCTATAGCATTCACTAAAATTGGAAGGAGTCATACCACTAACAAATGGAGATTATTTTTAGATTCATCTAAGAATATTTTAAAAGTAGTATTGTTGCATAATGGGAATATATACCCATCAGTACCCCTTACCTAAAAACTTAATTCCTGGACAGAAGAATGTTAGGAATCACCCTCTACTTGAGAAACTGTTGTTACTACAGTTACATAGAAAGTTAGGGCTGAGGAAAAATTTTGTTAAGGCTTTGGATAAACACGGTGAGGGTTTTGGGTACTTGAGAAAAACATTTCCTAAACTCAGAGATAGTAAGTTAAAAGAAGACATATTTATTGGGCCGCAATTCCGTGAGAGAAATGCGCATGGTTAGCTTTCAGTCAAGTATGCTATATTTTTTTGGAAATGTGATAGCTGACAACTACAAGGAACTTGTTGCAGTGTTATCAGTGCATGGGGTGCAATATGAGCTTGAAAATTCACTTTTTTTTTTTACATTCGCGTTTGGACATTTTTCCCTCCTAACTTGGGCGCGGTTAGTAAAGAATACGGCGAGAGATTTCACCAGGATATTTCTGTCCTGGAGAAACGATATGCATGAAAATCGGTACAGAACATGTTAGCAGACTATTGTTGGGACCTCAAGGTAGAGGTTTCTGCTAGTAATTACAAACCGCAGAGTTCAAGAAATAAATTTTGAAAATGCTAGTAAAAATGTGTTTTTTCCTATTTTTTGCATTAAATTTCTTCATTGGACAGTCAAAATCGGTCCTATATATATTTTTTATTTTTTTTATATTTCATAGCTATTCACTTAAATATTTAAATCCTATTTCATGAGAAAACAAACAAAAATAATTTAAAATTTCGAAGCATTATTACAAAGGAAATTAAATTTTTACTAAAAACAAAAAATAATAATCCAGGGAAAACGATAGGTGATACAGCATTTCTACTTTCAGATTTGGATTCAGTGGGGTCGAATTATAAATAATTACCTATTTTTGTTCAAAGGAGCAAAAAAAAATTTCAATTTGTTCATCAGTGTTTTTTTTCCTGTAATCTCTTTCTGACTACTCCCTTTTTTGTCAAATATCACCCCCAGGTATTTGCATTCTTGGACTCCGCAGATCAATTTCCATTTTCCAAGGGCAGGTCAGAAACCTCCTCGACTCCGAAGGCCAGATATTCGGATTTTTTCATGTTAATTTTGAGGCCGGATTTCTCAAATGTATCCTCCAGTTTCCTAGCCATGTAGCTAAGATCGCCTCTATCCTCGGCTAAAAGTATCTGGTCGTCTGCGAAGAACAAAGTGTGAATCCTACTGTCCCCCACTCTAATACCCTCTAATATGTTTCTGCACTTTCTAGTCCACCCCACTAGCACTCTATCCAATAATATTTTAAATAGTGTAGGCTATAGACCGCAGCCTTGTCTGAGCCCTTTAGACACCTTAAACTCCTCCGATAAGTAGCTACCAATTTTTATTCTTAGAGAATTTTCTTTATATAGATTTTGGGTCGCATTTATAAGAGCTGGACTTATTCCTTGCTCTTCCATTTTTCCCCAAAGATGACATATATAGTTCAGTCAACGAATGGGTTATAGAAAACATTTTAGAGGAGAGAATTTTTTTCTTATGGAATGAGTTTGGGCTAGTTAGGAGGTAAAAATACTAAAAGTCCCCAGTCCTATCTACTGGGCTTAGGGGTGGAAAGGGGGGTGGAATTGTCCCGTTTTTTGTTTTTTTGCTTATATCTAAAAAACGGTGGGTCGTAGGGAAAAAGTTACTCTTAGCTAAATAAAAGCTTATAATATTTGCTACAAGATTGCTTCTATTTAATTTTTCTCTATTCCTTAAGGTTTTTGAGATATATGCCCGCGAAAATGTTTTATTTATGAAAAAAATAAAATTTCCTATATTTTTTCGTCAAACTTTTGTCTCTATCACCTCAGCCTTTCGTTTTACAGTAAAAGTCCTCAGAAAAGAAGTTGTAGAGCAGTGATTCTCAACCACTGTGCCGTTTTGTGTGCCGCCAAATTTTAGAAATGGAAACAATAAAAATTATTTTGTATCTACTTTTATCTAATGAGTTATTATTTGTTCCAGTTCAGCCATTCAGATCACATAATTTAATGTAAAACTAAATAAATAAGCTTTAAAAATATATACATTTTATATACTATATATTACTTCAAAAATTTAGATATTGATTGGGTTCGTAATCCATTTGTGATAACGGATACGTCTATATATGAATTTGAAAAGAGGAAGAACTAATTTCGCTTTTTAATAATCTAGATTTAATTTCAAAACATTCGGAAGAGTCAATTAATTCATTTTGGATTAACATTAGATGCAATTATCCCATAATAGCCAAAAAAGCTTTAAAAATATTATTACAATTTTCTACGTCTTATTTGTGGGAATTCGGATTTTCAGCATTAACCATCAATAGGTATAAAAACGAAAAAAAGATCGAGACTTTTTAATGTGCCCATAATTATGAAAGTGGTGTAAGTCATTGATTGTTAGTTTCGAGATATTTAAAGTTTTATAAAATAAACAAGATTCTAATTCTGTATAATGAGACAACTCTAGAAATCCACTTAATGGTCCAATTTTATGCGATTTTTCAAAACCGACATCTAATTAAGTACTGTACTTTTTAAATGGATGGAACATAAAATATGAAAAAACTAATTTTTTGACTTAGTCCACTTTCATAATTATGGGCACATATGTAGATGACGAAATGAGAGGTGCATTATCATTTTTACGACGAAATATAAACCAAATTATCAAAAATCATCAAGTTCAAATTTATTCGCATTAAATGTATTCTTATAATTAATTTATCATTATAATAACTCAATAAACATTATGTTGTTTTTGTAGTACATATTATTTTATTTTACATATAAAATTATTATCATAAGTATTTTACACAGTAATACAGTGTATTATTGGTAAGTAAAATTCTTTTAAATTTATCTTATTTTTGTGGCGCCAAATTTTGAAATTGTTAAAAGTGTGCCGCTACAAAAAAAGGTTGAGAATCACTGTTGTAGAGCATTCAATTTCCTTTAAGATGATATATACATTTATGATTTTATCTTCAAATCGTCTGGAGTTATAGCAATTTAAAAATTTCTGGTTGATTTATACATTTGTTAGAAAACCCCGCAATAGCCCAGTATATAGGGGGGTTTCAGCTTACATTAATTGCGGGGAAATATTTTTTTCTAGGATCGTTTGGTATGGTGTGGGTATGGCAAATCTAAGTTTGCTACCTCCAAAGTGTGGGGGACAACTTTTGGTGGCCGAAAAACCTCGAAATTTTCGGACTTTAACCCAAAAACTTGGACTTTTTTCGATTTTTTCCCATTTCGACCATGATGAAGCACGTTTTCGACAAAGACCATTCCATACATTTTTAAACTAGATTAAATTTGCCACAATTTAAACAAAGTTTCTTCTTAATTGAATAATGGTAACCCGCGCCGCAATTAGGTTGAAGTTTTGAAAAACTGCAATTTTTTGCAAAAATCTCAGTTTTCCTTGATAAAATGAAAAGCACTCATCTTAGAAACTTGAGTTCTATCTCATTCTCTAGGAAACTTTATTGACTTGAACGTTTACTTGGACCACTTTTTTGATAAAACTCTTAGATTTACAGATATTCAGAATTTTCCGGACTGGAAATGATCCATTTTTTTTTTTTTAAATCTCAGTTTTTCCTTCATAAAATGAAAACCACTCATACTAGAAACTTGATTTCTGTCTCATTCTCTAGAAGATTTTGTTAACTTGTACATTTCTTTGGACTACTTTATTGATAAAATAATTAGATTTAAAGATATCCATCATTTGCAATGACACCTTTGAGGATTCGGAATGGGTCTTGTTCGGAAAATTCTAGATATCTATAAATCTAAGAGTTTTATCAAAAAGTAGTCCAAGTAAACGTTCAAGTCAATAAAATTTCCTAGAGAATGAGATAGAAATCAAGTTTCTAAGATATTGCTATTATCTCATTATACACTCATGGGCAAAATTAGCGGAACAACAAAAAAAGCTATAATTCGATTTAAAGCGACTCTTATCTTTTAGTTTCTTTATTAATTTGTTAAAATATTAATTTTAGACTTAATTTTATTTAATAACTCACATAAATATTGATTTTTTCCCAAATCTCACATTTTATTTAAATTTTATGAAATTTATCTTTATTTAGGTACATATATTGTATCATATTGCTTATTCGCTTAGAATTACATGTTTTTTTTTAAACATTGATTGAACAAAGTTGATTTATTATTAAAATTGGCTCGTCAGACATTAAACTCGACATTAAATACAAAATGAGAAAATGACGGACCTGAGCGAAGTTGAGGTTGCCAGAACTGTTACGTTAATTGAAAACAGCAAAAGGACATACCAAGAAGTGGCTGAAATGTTTGGTGTATCGAAATCTACTATACAACGATATCACAACATCGGGCAATACAAGAGAGGTGAAGGCCAAGTTAGAAAAAGGGCTAGATCCACTAGAGAAGATAGATTTATTGTTAACTCTGATCTGAGAAATCGTGCCCATACCGGAAGGGGCATTCGAAATCAACTGCAAAAAGTGAGACAGGCGACAGTGTCTGTTAAGACAGATAAAAGAAGACTGAACGAAGCTGGATTATTATCGCGAAGACCGGTCAAGGGTCCCCTTTTAGAGACACGTCATCGAGTAGAGCGTCTACAATTTGCAAAAAAACATGAGAATTGGTCGGAGATGGATTGGTGCCATGTTTTGTACAGAGACGAATCAAAATTGTTTCTGAAGCCAGGCAATGGAAGGGTGAGAGTGTGGAGACCTCGCAATCAGAAGTACCATCAATGGAACATTCTTCCGCGGACGGCTTTCGGTGGCGGTTCTGTTATGGTCTGGGGTGGCATTTCTTTGGGGGCACCTACGGAATTACGCATCGTGGAAAATGGGTCAATGAATGCTGAAAGGTATATTTCAGACACTCTGGAAGATTATGTAATGCCCTTTGCACAATACATTGGCGACCAATTTATTCTAATGCATGATAAGCCCTCACGTAGCCCAGCAAGTTTGTCGCTATTTGTCAGCTCTTTGTCGACAATAAATTGACCTGCACGCTCTCCAGATTTAAATCCTATTGAGCATGTCTGGGACATGTTGGGAAGACCATTGAAGAAGAGATCTCTAGCTCCTAGAGAGGAACTGAAAAATACACTTCTTGAGGAAGCGTATCGAATACCTCAAAAATTCATTGATAATACAATTAAGAGCATGCCTAGGAGAGTTGAATGTTTTATCAGAGCCAAGGGGGGAATACAAATAATTAAAACAATTTAAATTTTTTATAAAGAAAAAAATACAGTCAAACATTAAATCACTTTTAATTTCAGCTAAGACATATTTTTTAATTTTAATGTCAAAATTTGCTCAAAATTACTTAAAAAATAAATGACTAAAAAAAAATTATATATTTATATAAAATAAGCCTATTTCTCAGGCTTTTTTCTAGGTTCCGCTTATTTTGTCCATATATATAATTATTATATAATTATGAGTTATAGTACCTCTAGAACACCGAGCGATACTCGGTAATTTTTTATTTCAGTTAAAAGCGATATATTAATATTATTTTTAATTTTAAATTCAGGTAAAAAGGTCTATTTTTATTCGCAGTCAAAATAAAATAAAATTTAATTTATATTTTTAGCAACATTTACACCCGCTATGGACATCATCAAGACATTATCTCGGGCACAAAGTTTTGGAATGTAATTTTGCAATTAAAAATAATATTAATTTAAACGGAGGTTCTATCGTTATCCCTTTTAAATCCTGAAGAAGGAGAGGGATAGGATCCTTCGAATTGTCGGATTTTTTAAGAGAATGAAATTGATATTCTAATAAATTATTTTATAGAAAAATACCTTTAAGTAATTAATTAAATTGGCAAATTCTAATATATAATAATATTTGTAATGATCTATTAGTGGAATTTAAAATAAAAAAAAAAACAATTAATTTTATTAAAGAAAATTCGAAAAAATGCAATTATACATTTTTATCCAGACAACCCACCTGCGAATAATTATTTGAATTAACAAAAAACCCATCAAAAACAACTTAGCCGAAGATGAGACCGACAGATTGAAATGTCAACACAAAAACCACAAAACCCGTGAATTTCATCCAAATCGTTAGAGCCGTTTTCGAGAAACCGGTTCTCTAAATATATATATATACATTTTTTTGCAACGAAATTTTCTCTGGAGAGAGACGGATTGGTAGAAATTTTAATTGAAGGTAATGGAAGGCAACCCAGGGGTAGTGAGGAAAGAAAAAAATAACACATATCAAATAAGGTGTAATTTATTGGAATCCTTCCTCCTTTCCTTTCAAACCGACGTTTCTAATTAAGAAAAGGAGGAAAAAAGAAAAAAAAAATTGTTTTTCTATGACTTTGTTAAAAAACAAGAAAGTTTAGAACACCTACTCTGTGGAGAGAAGAAGGAAACATTTTATTTGTTTCATTCATTGACCCTTTGAAACCCTGAAGAATGAGGGAAAAATCCTCAGAAACGTCCGTTTGAAAGGAAAGGAGGAAGGATTCCAATAAATTACACCTTATTTGATATATGTTAATTTTTTCTTTCCTCACTACCTCTGGGCTGCCTTCCATTACCTTCAATTAATATGTATACATATATACAAGAATTGCTCGTTTAATATAATAAGATGAACAATATAATATATTATATAGTATTATTAAATATTTATTATTATTATTATATATTATTATTAAATATTATATATTAAATATTATATATTATTATATTTACAATTCCCGCGTTTATACTCAAATAAACATGTCTGATAAAAATGCTTTTTGCTTAAGACGTATGTAAATAATAATTCAAATTGACATAATAATTGAATTAAAAGACTTTCTATGTTATTAAATATTTTCTTCTCTATATTACATTATAAGTTATAATTCAACTTCCTAAAATTTATTTTAGTCATAATAAATAGAATATAACCACAGTAATTTACTGTCCATGCATTTTTCATATATTTTAATATAATATAGTAGATATTTATAAATATATTATTAAGAATATGGTATCAACTAGAGGGTTAAAGTATAAATTTTCAGAAGGTGAAAAAGTTTTATGTTATGAACCAGATCCAACAAAAGCGAAGGTTTTATATGATTCCAAGGTAAAAAATCCATTTTTTTTTTCTAAGAGATAATCAATTAACTCATGTAGATGAATTGTCAATTAATACTTGAATATAAATATGTAAAAAAGTGTCATACATAATAAATAATTAATAGATATTTTCTTTAACTATAACGATGTTTTATTTTATAAGCAACTAATCAGATTGCGTCTTGATGTAAATAAATATATATAATACATTTTATAAATTTTAAAGAAAAAAATCTTTGTTTTACAATGTAAATACCTACATACAAATCTTTTAAAAAACATGTATCAATAAATGTTTGATTTGATTTATTTACATTGTAAAACAAAGATTTTTTTTTCTTAAGCTTTAATTTCATCTTTACTCTTTTATATTTTTCACGAATATCTAATGTCAATACTTAGCAGTTAAATGATGGAATTCCTTTCTACTTCATGCAGTTAAACTTAAAACCCGTTATTGAATATTCGTATTTAATATTTGGATTATACCTAGTGGGCTGAGGCCTTCCAAATAGATTACAGCTGTACTACCAATCATCTTTGGTACTTATTCTTTACAAATTAAACAACTTTAAACACTCATTAAAAATCTTTTATATTATTATATTCTAATTTATTGATTTTTCCAACAATTAATAATCATTAGCTTGCACTTTTAATAATTGATCATTCTTTAGGTTCTTGATGTAATTGTAAACAAGGATCAAAGAGGAAGAAAAGCAATTGAATATTTAATTCACTTTCAGGTAATACAAAAATACTTTCTTTTTTTTAATGTTTAAATTTTATAAGGTTAAATTTACATTTGAAAGTTTATATTAGGAAAATAAGGACAGGTTTTTATGTGTGACTTTTTTATTTATCCACCAACGTTTCGTCGACTTCTTCAGGGCTTCTACAATTATAAGAACATTATTGATATGAATTTACCAAAGTACAATTAAAATTCCAAAACAAACATGTATTAATAGTTTACCTGGGGGGTCGATAGGCTAGGCGGTAGCGTGACAGCGAGCTAACCAGGGGACCCGGGTTCGAATCCGACTCGAGGCATCCAGCTAAAATCTGACCCCCGGGAGTAGAGACAAATTTTAAAAATATAACTAGTATCAAAAAATAGTTTACCTACCAAATAGTCATGTCACACATTCGTCTAAATTTTCTTATTATCTTCGTTACCATTGAAGACCATCAGAAACACATATTTCAAAAAATATTTGGCACATTCACAAAAAACAATTTTTCTTTCTTTTCTTTCTATATTAACAATTTCATTTGATATAAAACAGAAATAACTAACTATATAGAATAAGGCAACCCTGTTTTTGAACCAGAATAGAATATTTTTTCTCTGTTTGATCCTTATATAAAGAAATCTCAAATTCAAATAAACTAAACTTACACTGAAGAATCGGCAAAGTCGACGAAACGTTGGTGGATAAATAAAAAGTCACACATAAAAACTTGTCCTTATTATCCTAATATAAACTTTCAAATTAATACAAATTATGGACGGAAATGATAATAATAGTTAAATTTACAATTTACTTAGGGTTGGAATTCTTCATGGGACAGGTGTGTAAGTGAAGATTATGTTTTAAAAGATACAGACGAAAACAGACAATTACAAAGGGATTTAGCTGAAAAAGCTCAACTTCAATTGTAACAATTATTTTTGGGATATGATATCTAATAAATATCATGATAATTTCTATTAAATACATAATTTTTATTTAGGGGAGCATATTTATACAGAAGAGAACGTAAAAAACGTACTCGAAAATTATCGGATAAAAATTCAGATAATGCTGATTCTGATAAACCATTACGAAGACGTTGCCCGCCAAATTCAGAAATTGTTTCATCTGAAGATTCTTATAGTCGTGAAAGAGATAGAGATACCATGATAGATAGTGACGAAGATGAGGATCGACTTAGTGTTTCAACTGGGGATGATTCTTCTGAAGAGGGCGAGGATGAAAAAGTTCCTTTTGAAATAGGGGACTCGCTTAAACGTGTACTAGAAAAAGATTTCGAATTAATTAAAAAGAGAAATAAGGTTAGTATTACTATAATTTATTTATTTTACATTATTTCTAAAATATTTATGATTCAATAAAATATATATACCGGGTGAGTTTTTTATCTTAGGAGTCTTATAATTCAAAAACAGTGCATTATATGGAAAAAGTTTCAAATAAAAGTTTGTTTATATCGAGGGGGAAACTAAATTACGCTATTGTTTGTCGATCTAGAACAAGCTTTCAAGGGTATTTCAATGTCAAGTTCTGTTTTTTAAATGGAACTCTATATTTTTCTATACGTCTCCTTAATCTACAAAAAAAAACTGAACAACTTTCATAAGAACTATTTTTTTATACATCAAATAAACAAAATACATGAATCAATTAGATCTCAAAAAAAATTCTTAATAATTAATTTTAACAATTATTTAACTTAATTATCAAATAATAATGATCAAATAATTAATTATTAAATAAGAGATAAAAAACTCACCCGGTTTATATATCTTATGTTATCTTATATTATTAACATTTTGGAGTCCGATGACACCAATGTGTTGTCATGAGCAAGCCAAACGTTGGTGGCCGATGACAACACATTGGTGTACATCCTCAAACCATGCTCTGAAGTCCGATGACAACACATTGGTGCAGGCGCGGATCCAGACCTCTGTTTTGGGGGGGCGGTCGCCGGTATATAAGATCTACTTTTGATCTCGGAAGTGTGTCGCGATCAAATTGTCAAGCGGGGGGGGGGTCAGAGACGCCCCCCCCCACATAGAACTTTATTTTCTTCAAAAACATATAAAAAATATTGATCTCCAATGCTTTGGGGGGGGTGCCTCCTTGATCGCGCATGCATTGGTGTCAAGCTCAAACCACACTTATCACGTAAAAACGGCCCAAAGGATTATTATGAAATTTCATATTTGGATCAGATGAATTCTAACTTTCGTTTATTACCATATAACATTTTGTTATTTTGACCCCAAAAGGGGGTTTGAGGGGGGGCGCACTAATGGAAATTATCAAATACTGCCCGATTAAAAATTCCTCATCTTTTTAACCGACTTCAAAAAAGGAGGAGATTCTCAATTCGACTGATTTTTTTTTCTTTTGTCTATGTTACCTGATATCTTCGCCAATTATGAACCGATTTCTAGGATTTTTTTGCGTTGGGTTCAGTCTAGTTTCTGATTGGTAAAAATATAAATTTCATTGGTATTTGACCTTTTTTGTTATGTTTGTTCGCTCATAACTTCTTTGTTTATGAACCGATTTGAATGATTCTTTCTGCGTTTGGATCATTATAGCTCCAAAATAGTCAAGATACCTAACTATTTATTTCTTTATTTATTTTATGTAAGTTCAGCGAGAACTTTTTGCCACGTGGACAGATTTCGATGATTCTTTTTTTATTGGAAAGGGGGTACCTTAGGGATGGTCCCAAATTAATTTGGTCAAGTTCTGATGATATGATCAATGACGAAATATATAGTAAATCTCCAATTCTTATGAGCAAATAGGAAATTTCATAATAATCCTTTGGGCCGTTTTTACGTGATAAGTGTGGTTTGAGTTATTAACATGAAATCACTTTTTGAAGCCGGTGCCAAAAATATACATTTTATGAATCGAACTCGACGGATCTTACGTAGTACAATTGGCGGGTACGCTCGCTTATATAGTTTAGCACCGACTTCAAAAGTGATTTCATGTTAATATTTCGTCGTTTAGTTGTAACTAAATTAGATAATTATTTTATACATTTTTAGTTCATTTTATTTGATTTTTGAGTTCTTATTATTTTATTTGTTGCATTTAATTTTTTTGAAGTCGGTTTTATTTTTTTTATAATGTAGATTTAAGTTTTGCCGATTCTCGTTGTCTTTTGAAAAAGCGTACGGTTTAATAATTTTTCAGCTTCATCATATGATTCTAGTAACAATATTCGATTACTTAATACTTACTTATTAAATATTATACTAAAAACTTAATTAAAAAAATATTTAAACGAAAAATAAAAAAATATTAATTTGCTTAAATAATCAAGTATTAAATAATAATAATAATAATGAAAAACTATTAAAGATGGATGAGTGACAGTCCAAAAAGAAGAAGATATTTACACTATCTTTTTATTCATAGAAACCGACGTTTCGGAGGATATTCCCTCCTTCTTCAGGGTTTTGAAAAGTCAGTGAAGGAAATCCAATGCAAGAAGGAGGGAATATCCTCCAGAAACTGTCGGTTTTATGAATAAAAGATAAAGTGTAAATTATCTTCTTCTTTTTTTGGACTGCCTCAATCAATATCCACTTAATTCACTTATCAGTCCGTCTCCAAAAATTACTCCAATAATGAAAACTAATAATAATTAATGAAACAATTTAAAAAAATTAACGAAAAAATCGAATAATTTTTTTGACAAAATTTATATCTTTTTACTATAAGAATCAAGTGAATGGTCCCTTTTTAATTTTATTATTTAAAAAATATTTTTGCAAAAAAGAAAATTAGAAAAATTGTACTTACTGGCTCTTCCTCGAATTTCAATAAAATACGGTGGCCAATCACTTCCAGGTTCATTACAATTCTTAATCATATCAATTAAAATTTTTTGTTTTTCTTCGTCGTATAGGGGGGGGGTAGCAAAAATTTACATTTTAGTTTTGCTTCTTACTAGAATCATAATGTTAAGACGCCCAGTGTCGCAACTAGAGTAAAACTAGGCTATCTGTGTCTCTCGCAAAGTCTCGAAGCTGTGTTGGCTTGGAAAGTTTGTAGAAGCGGGAAGTGAAGCCAGGTCATTTCCATTAGGTCCCAGTCAGGAAACCCAAAGATATTTTTAAGTTAGGCAATGGCACTGACTTTCCTCATTGCAGCCAAATTTGGCATAGCTAACTTCGATAGGCCCTTGGTCATTGCCATTAGGTCCCAGTAAGGAATACCAAAGATATGCCTGAGTTAGGAAATGCCACTGACTTTCCTCATTCCAGCCGAATTTGGCATACCTAACTTCGATAGGCCCATGGTCATTGCCATTAGGTCCCAGTCAGGAATCCCAAAGATATGCCTAAGTTGGCCATGCCACAGACTTCTCAAATAACAACCGAGTTTGGTATTCCGGATTTCGGTTTTCCTTACGAGGACAAGGTGAGGTTAAAATTAGGATTGACGTATTTCGGAATGCCTCATTTGGCCCGAATTGGTCTTTCGGCATGCCTCACTGAAATTTCTAGTCGGGTCACTTCTTTTTCGAACTTGGCCTGTTTTTTCACAGAAGTGTTTTGGGTGCGATTTATCTTATTTTTGTAAGCTAATATGTATTATTATTATTATTATTATTGATAAAGAATCATTTGGTTAATTTACTCTACAAATTTCACCTATAATTTTAGAGGTTAAGGGTAGTAAAGTTTTTGTGATAATTTTTCACATTTATTAATCCCCCAAACTCCACAAAATTGCCAAATTTTATCATCCTAGGGTCATTACATATTTAAAAATGATCAAAATTTACCCTACCATCTTCACTCCTTTATTTTAGGGATTGAAAGAGAAATAGTCTGGGTTTTTCGATTTTTCCTTTATTATTGCCCCAAACTCTACTATTATGCCCAAGTTTTAGCATTCTAGAGTATAATAGATGCAAATTTACCCTACAATCTTCACCACTTCATTTTTGGGGTTGGAAACGAGAAAGTTTGGGTTTAGAATTTTTTCTTTATTTGTGTTCCAACCTCTACCAGCATGCGAAATTTCATGGTGCTAGAATAATTAGAAGTATCCGAAAGGTTTTGATGACCTGTCAGTGAGTGTCAAAATTAGCTATTTTCTCAGATCCATATCTCAGAATCTATTTATGCTATATTATTGAAATTTGGTACTCTACAAGATCGATTACATAATTACATGCGTATATAATGTATCTCAAATTAGTTCTGAGTTGTAGGGGTTCAAAAGTGGGTCGAATTTCATTTATGAAAATAGCGTACAGCGTGTATAGTCAATGCTCGAACTTGGCCAGTGCACTTTGTGCGCTTTGATTAGTCTTATTACCTTCTTCCTATAGCTATTATACCCCCAAGGGGATAATTACCCCTAGGTTAGGAACCACTGGGCTAGAGCAACAAGGGCTCCAAGAGATTTTTTAATATATTAAAGCTTAAAAAATCATTGAGAAAAAACAGCTTGTAAACTTAAGAATCATTTAATTTTATTATCTAAAGTATTTCATTTGTAGATAATTATTTTACCAGCTGAACCTAGTGTTGTAAATATTCTTGAAGCCTATGTAAAACATTACGCAATTTCTCAAATTTGTGGTTATTCAGATAAATCTCAAAGACGTTACAGAACACATGGACAAAATAATAAAACAAAGGATTTAGACAAGATTGATCAAAGGTATTTTTACAATCAAGTAATTAATATTTATTTCTAATTAACCGTTCGTTTTAGTGTGAATTTGTTTAAAGAAATTGTGGATGGAATTCGTATTTATTTTGATTTTACGTTAGGAGAACTATTATTATATAATCAAGAACAACCTCAATATAAATCTTTAAACTTTACTAATGATCATCTTTCCAAATGTGACCCTTCACCGTAATTATTGAAGAATGCTATATTTATTTATTTTCTAAGTAGAGTATTTATTAAAATATTTATTTGCAGTATATTTGAGAGTTCTATTAAAAATGAAAGAGATGATTCAGATAATTCAAGTTACTATTTTGAAAGTGAATCATCAACAACCCACAATACTGAAGAAATATTGGACAATGGTATTAAAATATATGATATTTATTGTGGCAAAAATAAAAAAATAAATAAAGAATCTTTAATTTGAACACTATATATATATATATCTACATTTAATTTATTATTTATAGGAGATAATAATATTAGAAAGAAAAGTCTTCGTTCACACAGAACTTATGGACCAAATGATGTTAATAATGAAAGTATATCTTCTGGTTCAAAAAAAATAAATTCCAGTCCTAAGCAGGATCACATTTTAAATAGGTAAAAAATTTTCTAAAGATTTAATTTAAAAAATGTAAAATCATCTCGTAAGTACAAGCACCATAATATTTCAAATTTTGTATTAATATAAGTTTTAATATTTTCAGACATAATTTTTCAACCAATATGCTTGTTACATTTCCAAAAACACCAACAAGTCCCAGAAGTAATGCCTATTTAAGACAGATATTATCATGGAAAATAGTACCCGATTCATTATATAATCAAAATCCTCCTCCTCCATCACTAATCTACGGAGCTACACATCTTACAAGACTATTTGGTAAAAATCTATCAATCTTAGTGTTTATTGTTATTAAATGATTATAGTTTACATATTATGAATTCACCTACTCAATTTATTATACACTTACAAGCAAAGAAATGTAATCACCTCCCTTGCGAGTTATTAAATGTAATTTTCATTCTCAAATATAATAATAATAATAAAATATATTTCCATTAGGTTATCATTCTACATTTATTTTATGCCTCCTCTACACTATGAGCCAACTTGGGCCAATTCAAGCCAACGCCAATATGTAGAAGGAGGGTTGGCATTGGTTGACGCTAGCGATGGTTGGCCTTCGGAGCGGTTTTTTCGATATACCAAAGAGGGCCAATGTTAGGCAACGAAAAGTATTGAGTGGCTAGGTGTCGTTTCCACAGGGCCATAGACATTGACCCAACTCTTGGACCACTGTGTGGAAGCACCGTCAAATTAACTCGTTTTACTGGTGGCCAACATGGTCAAAATGTTTGGCTCACCTTAGCCATAGTGTAGAGGGTCCATTAAATGCTGAAAAATGAATCTTATAGAAAAAATATTTAAATTTCTAATAAATTACAAAGAAACATACAAAGTATCATTGAATTAATGAAAAGAGAGTGATTCCATTTCTTTGCCCGTGAGTGTAGTATTTTCTAAGTAACTTCTTTGTATGAAAACAAATTTTTAGATTTGAGATTTTTAGGTGTCTAAAATAGATGATTATCTATAAATCTATTAGCATTCTTTTTTTAATATATTGTATATAAGTATTTTAACAATTAACGGGCAGGGCTTTTTCCTTGTGAATCCTCTAATGGTAGAATTAATATTTTAATATCGACTAATAATATAGATGTAATATACATACATGATTGAATCTAATTTTTACTGCCATCTATATTTGCGGTGTCAGTTAAAAAATAATTCTTATAAAGAATTATTACAGTCCAAAAAGTATTATTAACGGAATCTAGTTTTTTTAATTGACTTTAGAATTAAAATTTTATTTTATAATTTCTTTTATTTCAGTAAAACTTCCAGAACTACTTTATGGTACCAATATGCCGGATAAAAAGTTAAAATTTATTTTTAAAAATTTGGATTTATTTTTAAAGTGAGTCTTTAAATAATTATAGTAAATTTAATAATTTTATTTAATACATAAACCATTTACATATTTTTTTAAAAATATTTTACAGTTATTTAGAAGATCATCTTGAATGGTTCGGGGAACATTATTATAGAGAAAATAATATTTTAAAAACATATTGAAAATTAAAATATAATAGCAATAAAAAGAATGTATAATTTAATTTTAAATTAATTTATTAAATATTTTTTACCATAAAATTGTGCTTTTCTTTCAAATGAAGGAGATTTTATTTCTGTATCTTGTTTATAAAATGGATTCATTGAATACTAAAATAAATAAATTTTTATTGATATAAATGATTGTTTAACTTATTAAGTAAAATAATATCATCGTTACATGATTTAGAAGGATTTTTAGGGGTTGACCAATCCTGGTGTAAATAAAACATAATTAAAATTTCCTATCAAATATACCAAGGGATACATTTCTAAATCGAAATTTAAGAGTTTAAAGGAACCAGGCCACTCCCTATCTTAGGCAAGTTATGATTTGAGTTTTTTTTGTAGAATAAAATTTCAAGTATCACTATCAAACAAACCAATCCAAAACAGTACTTGTACTCCAAAAAGCCTTCTAAATCATAAACCTATTCATTAACATATTTATTTACCTTAATATATGTTTCATACATTTCCATAAAGAAATTTTTTATGCCATCTTCATTTTTAATGTCATGCACCATTAAAAATCTCATTTGGCTTGCTGTAACAAACGCTGAGACGAACCATTGATTAAATTTATCAACCGATTTCAAATACATATTACTTGTCTTCCACATATGTTCATCTACCAGATCAAGTGCTGCATGTGCAACAAATTGATTTAGATGACGGTGATCTTCTTTCTAAAATAAAGTAGTTTTGTAAAACATCCTAAAGTGATTTATAACGTAATAAATATTTATTAATATGCCTATACACTCATTGGCGTAGTTAGGGAGTTCTCCTGGAGGGAGTAACCGGCCTGCGCTAGCAACATCACAAGGTTTCAATTTCACTAATCAGATTAGATAAACTAACTTTTTAGTGGAATTGACCAATTTTGTAAGTAACGAAATAATTTAATGAGAAATACATAAGTGATGCCTCGTAATAATACAGTTTCGATTTTTCTAAGGGGGGGGGGAACTACGCCCATATGTATACACTGTCAACATTTAAAAAAGCATGTTTAGTTGTAGTTTTTAACGTTGTCAATTTCAACAAACGATAATATCGTGAAATTATTGGATAAAAAATACTTGGTAGGTTTCACATTAAGATATAAAAAATAAAACGAATTTATTTTTGGAGAATCTTTAATCTCGATATATATATTTCGGGTGACTAACCCATCTTCAGGAGCAACAGAAAGTAACTCACTTTCAGATTAAAGATTCTCCAAAAATAAATTCGTTTTATTTTTTATATCTTAATGTGAAACCTACCAAGTATTTTTTATCCACTTTCATTTCCAAGTAGAAGACATAGATTATCTAATGAATTCCAAATAATTCCAAAGACGGTGTACACCTAATTCCAATCGCGGTTCACCCCTCGGGTTGAGTGCTCTCCAGTCGTACAGACTTTAACAAACAAATTTAAAATTTTGTATATCTAATTTAGAGAGCCTCGAATTGACATAATTCTTTCAAAAATCAATTAATCATTCTCATTAATAAAAATATTATCTATATTACCTACCTACATATATAAATTATACTATGTTGATAAATTAATGTTATTTTATTGTTATAAACTATATTTAGAATTTATTTATTTTTATTCATACTGTTAAGGTAGTTCTTTCACAAATGCAAAAATTCAATAAGTCTTTGAAACTTGGAATATAAGTCATTAAAAGCATAATACACATACTGTTAAAATTTGAATAGGATTTACTACACCAAACATGAAATAAGTGCAATTAAAAATGACATTTTTTACATAGGGTAGATAGGGAAAGGGTGGGGATATGATCATTATTTTATTTTTTTTCATTAAACGACTTTCACCATCTTGATAAAAAACTAATATTTGTTAGAATAATTAATTCGGAGTAACTTAAAAAAAAAATAGAAATTATTTACCACGTAGTTTTGATAAAAAACATATTTGGGCGATTATTTTTAGTGGAGGGGATATAAGCACAATGGCTTGGAAACGATCTGGCAAGTATGTGTGTATCCATATAGAGATTTCGTAGTGTGAGTGCTACAGTCACGTTAAAAAAACATAACCTACAATTTTAGTTCCGATCATATTTATAGAGTGGTTACGAGGCTAAAACTTTTTGTGTGGATTGTTGCAAAAGAACCTTAAAGTATATTTGTTGGGATTTTTATTTGGTGTGACTTGAATCAAATTCTCCTTGTCTAGTGTGCAGTGAAGTAAAAAAGTTGGGCAGACAATGATCTATAACAGAGGTCATCAATCTATGCACCGCGGAGAGCTTTCAAGTGAACCGCGACGATGTGGTCACTACTAAAAAAAAATGTTATATCTTCAAAATAAATAAATAAAAAAAGCTATATAATAAAAAATCATTAGAAACTAATCTAATGATTAGATATTTAAGCGATATTACAGGTATTATGCAAATTGCAAATATAATGAAGTTATTATTTTCTAAGTTTTGAGGCGACTGTGGGTCAGTGGTTAGTGTCGGCCCGCTGGCCTGAAATACGCTGGTTCGAGACCGAATCTCGGCAGATATTTGCAGTCGCCTCCTCTTGGAAAGCAATGGCAACCCACCAAGAGTATAATTGCCTAGTAACCTCTCCAAACTAGCCGTTCGGAACCGGCGTTAAAAAGTAGGTCCCGTATATCTGTGTAAAAACACCTAAACACACTAAGCACAGGTATATGTGGAGAGGAGCCAAAACGTCGGGGAGACCTGATATGGCACTTAAAGAAGAAGAAGTTTTGAATGATGTGCACTGCGAAACTTTTACATACAATTTGGTGCACAGATCGTGAAAAAGTTTGAAGATCCCTGATCTATAATATAGGCATCATTTACTTTCATGTAGAACAGGGGTCTGTAAACTTTCGAGAGAGAAGAACAAATTGTCAAGGAAAAAAGGTATCAAAGAGCCATATGGTGCAGGTGGTCATTCGCGGCAGAGCCACACTCAAGGGACCAAAGAGCCAGATGGGGCTGGCGAGCCACGGTTTGCCGACCCTGACAATGCGAAAGTAACTATTCTAAATTTGGCGATAGAAGCCCTTTAAGTGTGAAGACCTCGGGAGAGGTATGCAATATTTCTACATATATTTAATATTATACACGTGAAAGTTAACACTAAAATGGTTCGGTCATTTCAAAAGATTGACAAATTACAAAATTGCAGCATAAATTTCGGTCTCGTTTAGCATAGAAATAAAAAGGAAAGAAAATTCCGGGTCGTTAGAGGCATATCATATGTAGAAAGAGAACTTCCAGGGAAGTTTATGATGCGAGTCATGATCAGGCAAGCTGTAGCTTGGTCCTGACTACAAGTACAAATAAACAATTATTTTTATTATTTATGTCCATCGATTAAATTAATAAGTTGTTGTAGGGAAATAAGGACAATAGCTTATGCAAGTATTTTTTATTTTATGCCAATGTTTCGTCAACTTTGTTGACTTCAAACAAAGATGACGAAACGTTGGCATAAAATAAAAAATACTTGCATAAGCTATTGTCCTTATTTCCCTACAACAATTTATTAATTATTTTTATCTTAGTAAATTTGTCGTTACAGTATTACGATTTTTATACCAAGTATAAATGTTAAATATTAGCCATTTAAAAAGGAATGCATGTGTATTATAGAGAACTTATTTGATGTCTAATTTAAAAATTCATTAACTATATTTAAAGTAAAAGAAAGAAGTTAAAAAAATAAACCTTAGGTTCTTTACTAGTAGGAGAAAATTCCATTTCGAAAATCGGATTATCAGCGTGTCCTACAATTACAAAGTAATAGTTTCCTGATATTTTTGATGAGGACATTGCGTTAGAATATTATTTTCTTTTATTGTTTCATGAAATATTAAATTTCTACTAAAATTAAAAAGAACATTGATTAGTGGAGAGAATAACAAAATTAAATATTTACAAAATAATTGAAAACATACTCAAATGAAATCATTCAGTTCAAAATCTAATATCATTTCAATATCCGAGAATAAAAGTTTGAAAAAAAATTATGTAGAATAGTAGTGATTTATTTTCATCTGATGATATTTTATCTGTCAATTTATTTCTATTTCAAAAAATGACATTTAAGATCAGGTTAATTTATCCCTATCTTCGCTAGAGGCGCTGAACATCATTTCATTATTTGAAATTAACTCAATATGATAAATCTGCAACTTATTTTCGTTTTACAAGCTTTTATTTATCAAGATTTAAGTTGATCCATTGGTACTGTTAATGAATAATATTTTATAATTTTCTCCTTTATGGAAATGAACAAAAATACCTAATAGAGAATCCATTGAATGGTGTAAAGCAGTGGTTCCCAACCAAGGGCGGATCCAGAAAATTTTTATGGGGGAGGGGGCGATATTAAAAAAATACAAGAATATATCAATATTTTTAATGTATTTTAGTAGGAAATTCAATTAATTAATGTTTATTTACAAGACATACGCTTACATTCTAAAGAAATATTACACTTATACCAGGGGTGGTACCACACTTTCATTTTGGGGGATCATGTACCGGCACAGATACCCCACCCCCGGGGAAAATTTGAAATTTTGGACTTCAAAAGTAGTTTTTAGAGGCGATTTTGACCTTCTTTAAAATTAAAAACAAACAAAAAGAGCGCATGAAGAAGGGGAAAATATACAGGGTTAATTATTAAATGTATATTATACTATACTTGGACTATAGTTCACAAATTGAGTTCTTCATATTTAATAAATTGGTTGAGACTACTTATGTAAAATAGATATTTTGTAAAATTAAAAAAAATTTAGTTACAGCTTCTTTAGTCCAGGCAAATTACGATTTTAACAGGATATAATTCCCGGTAAAGATTTTATTGCTGGAATACCTTTATTGGTACTCCAATATTAGTACCCTAAGTTTTCCCATAATCTGTGATGTGGAAATTTTTCTACCCGGCTCAAAATGAGAAAATTTCGGACTTTTTTCAATTTTTCTTGAATAACTCAAAAACGGATTATCAAATCAAAAAAATATTTATTAGATAAATTAAAACTCTTTAAATTAAGCATAAAATTATAAAAATTTCATCTATTTATTTTAAGTAGAACCGGTACTAGCGCCTGTCAAAAAACAGCCCCCGGGATCACTTATTTGAATATCCCTAAAACACGCACTTTTTTCGATTTTTGCCCATTTTGACCATGAAGGAGCACGTTTTCAACAAAGACCATTCTATACATTTTTAAACTAGATTAAATTTGCTACAATTTAAATAAAGTTTCATTTTAATTGGATAATGGTAACTTGAAGTTTAAGTTTTGAAAAAAATGCAATTTTTTGCAAATAATCGCAGTTTTTCCTTCATAAAATGACTCATCCTAGAAACTTGATTTCTATCTCATTCTCTAGTAAATTTTGTTGAGTTGAACGTTTACTTGGACGACTTTTTTGATAAAACTCTTAGATTTATAGTTATTCTACATTTTCCGGACAGGATATGATCCGAATCCTCAAAACCATCATGGAAAATTTTATGAAGGAAAAACTGCGATTTTTTGCAAAAAATTGCATTTTTTCAAAACTTCAACCTCATGTCACCATTATCCAATTAAGATGAAACTTTATTTATATCGTAGCAAATTTAATCTAGTTTAAAAATGTATAGAGTCGTCTTTGTCGAAAACGTGCTCCTTCATGGTCAAAATGGTGAAAAATCAAAAAAGTCCGAGTTTTAGGGATATTCAACATCAGTGATACCGGGGGCTGTTTTTTGACAGGCGTTAGTACCGGTTCTACTGAACCTAAATAAATGAAATTTTTATCATTTTACGTGTAATTTAAAGAGCTTTAATTTATCTAATAAAAACCCTTTTGATTTGATAAGCATGTTTTTGTGTTATTCAAGAAAAACTGAAAAAACTCCGAAATTTTCTCATTTTGAGGCGCGTAGAAAAATTTCCACAACACAGATTTGAAGGAAAACTTAGGGTAGTAATATTGGAGTGCCAATAAAGGGATTCCAGCAATAAAATCTTTACCGGGAATTATTTTCTGTTTGTGTTATTTTTTCACAGAATTTACCTTGACTACTTTTAAAATGACTACAACTATTTTATTCTATAATGTACTTATGAAAATTGTATAATATATATTGTAAATAAAAACTTTTGAATTGAAAAAAAAATCATGATAGCACAGCAGCCATCTTAGGTAACAGTAAATACATATTTAGAACAAAATAAATACTACTAGCCCAGGAGCCCAGTATATAGGGGGGTTTCAGCTTACATTAATTGAGGGAAAATATTTTTTTCTAGGATCGCTTGGTATAGTGTGGGTATGCCAAATCCAAGTTTGTGATCTCAAAAGTGTGGGGACAACTTTTGGTGGCCGAAAAACCTCGAAATTTTCGGAATTTTTCAATTTTTTCGCTTATAACTCGAAAACAGTTCATATTTTATAAATAACCGTTCTATTGTAAATTAATGAGGACAAAATTCCGCGTCGATTAAAATAAATAGAAAATTGATCCAGGAGTTCCATTTTTTATGGGGATTCAAAAACAGCCCTCGGGATCACTTTTGAATATCCCTAAAACACGCACTTTTTTCGATTTTTTCCTTTTTTGACCATGAAGGAGCACCCTTTTGACAAAGACGACGATGGTTACTCGTGCTGCAATGAGGTTGATGTTTTGAAAAAATGCAAAGTATAAGTTTTTTGTATGATTCTTGTCTATTATTTGATTTAGTTTTAAATTGAATAAAATATAATAATATAAATGTTGCAAAAAAATCCCTTCCTTTCCTTCAAAAAATGAAAACTACTCATCCTAGAAACTTGATTCTGTAGGAAACTTTGTGGACTTGATCACTTTTTTGTTAAAACTCTTAGATTTATAAATATCTAGCATTTTTCATGACAGGAAATGATCCAAATGATCCATTTTTTCTATCTCATTCCCTACCAAATTTTGTTGACTTAAACGTTTACTTGGACCACTTTTTTGATAAAACTCTTAGATTTATACATATCTTGCATTTTCCGGATACCTACGATATGATTCGAATCCTCAAAAGCGACAGAGTGGTCTTTGTCGAAAACGTGCTCCTTCATTTTTTTTTTTTTTTTTAATGCAATCGAATGCAAGAAGGGGTGCACCAGTAAAGATGCAGCTCCTATGGATCTCGAAAGACCCTTGCATTACCGAAGAGAAGGGAAAGTTGATTAAGTGAGAGGGTGTAGACGTAGGTGTCTATGCACCCCGGTTTTGAAGGTTTGAAGATTATAGGTGCTGGGAAAGATGGAGGCTGGGAGAGAGTTCCAGTTCCTTGAAGTCATGGGGATATATGTATTGGCGAATGAAGTGGTCCGGCACTTTTCTAATTTGACCGCGAAAGAGTGTTGGGAGTCGGCAAAACACGTGCTACGTGCAAAACATGCTTTGGGGGAATTATTGATTTTATCTCATCAGAGCACCTGCCGTGATAGTATCTATAGAAAAGGGAAAGGGCAGAGACATTTCTTCGATGAGCCAGCGAGTCGAGGGAGTCGGTGAGGGTAGAATCGTTAATTAGCCTGACGGCTCGTTTCTGAATTGCATCTAGGGTAGCAAGAGAATATTTTGAGGCTCCTCTCCATAGATGAGAGCCGTATTCGAGACAGGGGCGGATTTGGGCCTTGTAGATGGTGAGAAGTTGTGGGGGTTTGTAAAATCGCTTGGACCTGAATAAGAAGCCAATCTTCCTTGCTGCAGATTTCGCCACAGAGGAGATGTGTTCATTCCAAGACAGGTCGGATGCTACAGAGACGCCTAACATGGATAGGCTGTCACACATTTTCAGGGTATTCGAATTGAAGTGAATATCAGGGAAATCTTTATTTTCGCGCCTAGAAATTAGACAAAATTGAGTCTTGTTTGAATTAAAGTTAACTAGTCATGGTCAAAATGGGAAAATATCGAAAAAAGTGCGAGTTTTTGGGATAGGTATTCAAAAGAGATCCGGGGAGCTGTTTTTTGGATCCCCATAAAAAATCGAACTACTGGACCAATTTTCTATTTTTTCTAATCGACACGAAATTGTGTCCTCTTTAATTTAATATAGGAGGGTTATTTACAAATAATGGACCGTTTTCGTGTTATAAGTGAAAAACTGGAAAAAGTCCGAAAATTTCGAGGTTTTTCGGCCACCAAAACTTATTCCCCACACTTTCGTGGTCGCGAACTTAGATTTGACATACCCACACCATACCAAGCGATCCTAGAAAAAAATCTTTTCCCGCAATTAATGTAAGCTAAAACACTTTTTGGATCCTGTATTTACTTGTCTACAGGCAACTTAAACCGGAAAAAGGCCGCGCTGGCTAATAAATATGCACAAGGTGGAAATAATTTTAATCGACGTTAGACATCCCAAATAAGAGTTATATGAGTTTGCGACGGTTTCTGGCTGGTGGTAAATTTTTGAGGGCCTAAAACCACGAAAATTTTGGACTTTTTTCAGATTTTTGCTTATAACTCGAAAACCATGAGATCTACCGAAAATTTCACTCTTACCAAAATGAAAGAGCATAACGTTAAAGAATAAATAAAATAGAACGAATAAAGTTAAAATCGGTTCAGCCGTTTAGCCACAATTGATCGTCAAATATAGGCAATTTTGGCGGAAATGTTAATTATGCTTATTAGGTGGTCACAAGAAACCACACTCGAATTTTTGCTGTGCTGACAGCCCCCATAATAGTTGCCAATTGGCTAAAAATTTAGATTGGCAAAGTTCCATCTTAATTTAACAACGGTAACCCGTTCCGCAATGAAGTTAAAGTTTTTGAGAAAATGCATAAAATTGCAGTTTTTCATTCATAAAATGAAAACCACTCATCATAGAAACTTGATTCTTGTCTCATTTTCTAGGAAATTTTGTTGGCTTGAAGTTTTACTTGAGCCAATTTTTGTTAAAAATTTTAGATTTGAAGATATCCAGCATTTTCCAAGACATGACATGATCCGACCTCATTGCGGCACGGGATACCGTAGTCTAATTAAGATGAAACTTTGCCAATCTCATTTTTTAGCCATTTGGCAACTATTAGGTGGTCAGTACCAAAATTCGAAGAGTGGTTTTTTGTGACCACCTAATAAGCATAATCCACTTTTCCGCTAAGTTGGTAAAAATTGCCTATCTTTGAAGATCGATTGTGGCAAAACGGCAGAATTGATTTTAACTTTTAAGTTCATATCCGGTGTGAAATTTTATGCTCTTTCATTTTGGTAAGAATGAAATTTTCTGTCAGACGCATAGTTTTAGATTTATAAACGAAAATCTGAAAAAAAATTTCCGTGGTTTTTAGGCCCTCAAAAACTATAAATGAACTAAAATTCATATTTTTTAAGGAATTTGGTGTTGGTACTTGGTGAAACATTTTTTTAAATTAATTATATTAATTATTTAAATAAATTAAATAAATTAATTATTTAAATAAATTAATTAGATTTGATAAAAAATACTTGGTAGGTTTCACATTAAGATATAAAAAATAAATCGAATTTATTTTCTGTTGCTCCTGAAGATGAGTTAGTCACCCGAAATATATATACCTATCGAGATTAAAGATTCTCCAAAAATAAATTCGTTTTATTTTTTATATCTTAATGTGAAACCTACCAAGTATTTTTTATCCAATAATTTTAAAATTCATATCGCTATGTGATTGGTGCTCAGACGATACGTCTGCCTCCTGGCTGCAAAGGTGACAAGTACTTACTGGTGGCAAATTTTGTCTCTACGAAATTTACATATGACTGGGGCGGGGCGATTTGGAAGTCTCGCTATGGGGGGGGGGGCGATCGCCCCCTCCCCCATGGATCCGCCCTTAATAGGGCGGGTCACAATTAATCAATGTAAAGAAGAAAAAAAATCAAATCCAGTGACAAGGGTATTTTACCCTAATCAGTTAATGACCCGCCCTATGAAATTTTAACTTTACAGTAAAATGCCATATATTTACCAAATTTGTAACTTATTGTCTGTAAGAGGAGGCCCCCTCCTGCGCGGCCCAATAAAGCAAATAAATCAAGAAAATCGACAAGAAAGATGAAGAGGTCATAATGCAATAGGAATAAATTCTAATTTTGAGGGGGTCGGGTAGGCTAGGGGTTAGCATGTCAACCTGCTAACCAAGTGGACCCGGGTTCGAATCCGGCTAAAACCTGACCGGGGGGCGGGGGGGGGGGGGGGTAGAGACAAATGTAATAAAAAATAATTAGTATCGTAATTTGACTTATAGCTAGAAAGGCCGAAAAGCCAAAAAAAAAAAAAATTATAATTTTGTAAAAATTGCAACTGTATAAATCTAAACCCCCAATAGGGTACAGATGAGAATAAATAAATAAATAAATGAAAATAAGAATTATTTAATCTTGGAAAGAAGTAGAAGACGTACAAGTGCGAAAAGGAAGAAATACCATACAGGATATGATCAAGTACCTACTAGTATTGTAATCGTGCATGAAAAAAATTGTTTTTTTCCTTCGTTTATTCAAAATATCTCAAAAACTGCTGGAACTATTTTAATAAAAAATAAACTGCAACGGATCGTTGCTAAACTTTATCCAAATACATTTGAAATATTAATATGTTTATTCCTTTATTATTAATCAGATATCACTTGCTATTTGCATTTAATTCAAAAATAATGATCGATTCTTATTTAAAAGTCGAAGAATAACCATTCTACATTCGATTTTTGACATTTCGGTTATTATTGGTAACCATTGGTGAAGACACGGAGGAATCGACTTAAAATCAAAAATAGCAATCGATTCTCATCTAATACTTGAGGAATAACAATTCTACATTAGATTTTTGACCCTTTGATTATTATTGGTAACCATTGCTGAAGACATGGAGGAATCGGCTTAAAATCAGAAATAACAATCGATTATTATCTAATAGTAGAGGAATAACCTTATTGCATTCCATTTTTGATGTTTTGACTATTAATGGCAACCTCTACTGAAAACGTGGAAGAATCGACTTAAAATCAAAAAGACTAAATTCTTTTTTGGTAAACAACTCAAGTTCAGCAATGGTTACCAATAATAATCGAAGCGTCAAAAATCTAATGTAGAATTGTTATTCCTCAAGTAATAGATGAGAATCAATCGATATTTTTGATTTTAAGTCGATTCCTCCATGTCTTCAGCAATGGTTACCAATAAAAACCGAAACGTCAAAAATCCAATATAGAATGGTTATTCCTCAAGTACTAGATTAGAATCAATCGCTATTTTTGATTTTAAGTCGATTCCTCTGTGTCTTCAGCAATGGTTACCAATATAAACCGAAACGTCAAAAATTCAATATAGAATGGTTATTCCTCAAGTACTAGATGAGAATCAATCGCTATTTTTGATTTTAACTCGATTTCTCTATCTATGTCTTCAGCAATGGTTACCAATAAAAACCGAAACGTCGAAAATCCAATATAGAATGGTTATTCCTCAAGTACTAAATGAGAATCAATCGTTATTTTTTATTTTAACTCGATTCCTCTATGTCTTCAGCAATGGTTACCAATAAAAACCGAAACGTCGAAAATCCAATATAGAATGGTTATTCCTCAAGTACTAGATGAGAATCAATCGCTATTTTTGATTTTAACCCGATTCCTCTATGTCTTCAGCAATGGTTACCAATAAAAACCGAAACGTCAAAAATCCAATATAGAATGGTTATTCCTCAAGTACTAGATGAGAATCAATCGCTATTTTTGATTTTAACCCTATTCCTCTATGTCTTCAGCAATGGTTACCAATAAAAACCGAAACGTCAAAAATCCAATATAGAATGGTTATTCCTCAAGTACTAGATGAGAATCAATCGTTATTTTTGATTTTAACTCGATTCCTCTATGTCTTCAGCAAAGGTAACGGATAAGAAAACAACGCAGTTGCTATGGTTACTTATAAAATTTCCTCCCAAATTTTTTAGCATTTCATAGAGAGAAGCCTATCCTTTCTTACTTAAGCAAGGTTAAATGAGCTATATTAAAACGATCCAATAGAATAAATTTTTAAAGAATTTAAAATATAATGTTGACTTTAAGTAAAAAATAATGATCGATTCTCATTTAATAGATCGAGGAATAACCATTCTATATTGGGATTTTTGACGTTTCGGTTTTTATTGGTAACCACTGCTGAAGACATGGAGGAATCGACATTAAAATCAAAAAATATGATCGATTCTCATCTAATACTTGAGGAATAACAATTCTACATTAGATTTTCGACACTTTGGTTATTATTGGTAACCATTGCTGAAGACATGGAGGAATCGGCTTAAAATCAAAAATAACAATCGATTATTATCTAATACTAGAGGAATAACCTTATTGCATTCCATTTTTGATGTTTTGACTATTAATGGCAACCTCTACTGAAAACGTGGAAGAATCGACTTAAAATCAAAAAGACTAAATTCTTTTTTGGTAAACAACTCAAGTTCAGCAATGGTTTACCAATAATAATGGAAGTGTCAAAAATCTAATGTAGAATTGTTATTCCTCAAGTAGTAGATGAGAATCAATCGATATTTTTGATTTTAACTCGATTCCTCCATGTCTTCAGCAATGGTTACCAATAAAAACCGAAACGTCAAAAATCCAATATAGAATGTTTATTCCTCAAGTACTAGATTAGAATTAATCGCTATTTTTGATTTTAAGTCGATTCCTTTGTGTCTTCAGCAATGGTTACCAATATAAACCGAAACGTCAATAATTCAATATAGAATGGTTATTCCTCAAGTACTAGATGAGAATCAATCGCTATTTTTGATTTTAACTCAATTTCTCTATCTATGTCTTCAGCAATGGTTACCAATAAAAACCGAAACGTCGAAAATCCAATATAGAATGGTTATTCCTCAAGTACTAGATGAGAATCAATCGTTATTTTTGATTTTAACTCGATTCCTCTATGTCTTCAGCAAAGGTAACGGATAAGAAAACAACGCAGTTGCTATGGTTACTTATAAAATCTCCTCCCAAATTTTTAGCATTTCATAGAGAGAAGCCTATCCTTTCTTACTTAAGCAAGGTTAAATGAGCTATATTAAAACGATCCAATGAATAAATTTTAAAGAATTTAAAATATAATGTTGACTTTAAGTAAAAAATAATGATCGATTCTCCATTTAATAGTCGAGGAATAACCATTCTATATTGATTTTTGACGTTTCGGTTTTCATTGGTAACCATTGCTGAAGACATGGGAATCGAATTAAATTCAAAAATAGTGATCGATTCTCATCTAATACTTGATGAATAACAATTCTACATTAGGTTTTTGACGCTTCGATATTATTGGTAACCATTGCCAAGACATGGAGAAACGACTTAAAATCAAAAATAACGATCGATTCTTATCTAATACTAGCGGAATAACCTTATTGCATTCCATTTTTGATGTTTTGACTATTAGTGCAACCTCTACTGATAACGTGGAAGAATCGACTTTAAATCAAAAAAGACCAAATTCATTAGGCAAACAACTCAAGATTGAAAACATGAAAACATCAAAAATGGAATACAATAAGGTTATTCCGCTAGTATTAGATAAGAATCGATCGTTATTTTTGATTTTAAGCCGATTCCTCCATGTCTTCAGCAATGGTTACCAATAATAATCAAAACGTCAAAGACCTAATGTAGAATTGTTATTCCTCAAGTATTAGATGAGAATCGATCACTATTTTTGATTTTAACTCGATTCCTCCATGTCTTCAGCAATGGTTACCAATAAAAACCGAAACGTCAAAAATCCAATATAGAATGGTTATTCCTCAAGTATTAGATCAGAATCAATCACTATTTTTGATTTTAACTCTATACCTCCATGTCTTCAGCAATGGTTACCAATAAAAACCGAAACGTCAAAAATCCAATATAGAATGGTTATTCCTCAAGTATTAGATCAGAATCAATCACTATTTTTGATTTTAACTCGATTCCTCCATGTCTTCAGCAATGGTTACCAATAAAAACCGAAACGTCAAAAATCCAATATAGAATGGTTATTCCTCAAGTATTAGATCAGAATCAATCACTATTTTTGATTTTAACTCGATTCCTCCATGTCTTCAGCAATGGTTACCAATAAAAACCGAAACGTCAAAAATCCAATATAGAATGGTTATTCCTCAAGTATTAGATCAGAATCAATCACTATTTTTGATTTTAACTCGATACCTCCATGTCTTCAGCAAAGGTAACGGATAAAAAAACAACGCAGTTGCTATGGTTACTTATAAAATTTCCTCCCAAATTTTTATCATTTCACAGCGAGAAGCCTAACCATTCTTACTTAAACAAGTTTAAATGAGCTATATTACCGATCAAATGAATAAATTTTAAAGTTTTTTTTTAAATTTTGGTAAAATAAGGAATTTAAAAAAAGTACAATCTTACTCTAGAGTAAAGTACTTTAAAATATACTTTTACTAAAAACTTTATTTAACCTTTTTTGTTGTCCCCAAGGTACTTAATTAGGATTTTAAATTTCATCAAAATTGGTTAAGTCATTTTCAAGATATTTAGAAAAAACTAAAAAAGTACTGAAATAAAGTACTAATGTTTGTGGGCCGATATGTACCAAAAACTAATCAGCGCTTCATTTTGTTAAACTAATGGTAGGTTTTCAATTTCATTTCAATCGGTGCAAAGGTGTGGAAAAAATCGTGGACGAAAAAAACGATAACATCCATCCATCCATCCCCACGCACTTCCAAAAAAAATGGCACTTTTTGGCCTCTCGACGAGATCCCTGGTAATTTTTGGCAAAATCGTCACGTGCTAAAATTCAACCTAATTGAATACTACAATTTGTGACCTTAATTGAGTCCATGGGTTCCGTAGTCTTTACCTGAGGACCCTTTGAAGTCCCGCTTGGCGCGAGAGCGATTACAATACTTTACCCATGCTTCGCATTGGATAAAGTAAAAAAGAAAAAACAAATGGATATTTATTGGACTTTACTGTTTGTCATAAATGAATTTACTTTTTCGAAAAGATTGTAATGTGAGTATATATGTATTGCTTCCAATCTTATAAAAAAAGTAAATTCAATTTTATTGACGTAAATTGAACTCTGAAAAAAAAATTTAATATTAGTCTCGAGGAGGATAATTTAAATAAAATATTTTATACTATATACAGGAAAATTTATTTTGATCAAAAAAACAAATTAACAGTGAATCATTAATCATCAGTCATTAGCCTTAAAAATAAACTTGTTCCTAAGTTTAAAAGAAAAGATTTCGTTTGAAAACGTTTATAATACTAGTGAATGTTTCTAAGTTTATTTTTTTGAAAGAGAAAGTATTAAAAATACTTTTTAGAAATGTTAACAAGTAAATTATTATTAGTTGTAGGTATTTATATTTTTCTTCAAGAAAAACAAGAAAAAAAAATTATTTTCCTTTCATTTTTTTTTTTAAATTTAATAGGTAAACTACCCAGAAAGCCCAAAGGTTAAGAAATAATAAATAGATATGTGATCATTTTTAAAAGAGATACATAATAGAATTTAGTTAAAATTGATGATTAGATGCTGTATTTCCTATTTAGTTGGATTTAATCCCTTCAATTTGAGAAAATAAAATCATTATTTACTCTAAGATATATTATTTTATAAGATCAGTGTAAAATGTATTTAATGATATATTGAATATCAAAATAAATACATTATATATTTGAGTATAAATTTTATAAATTATATATTTTATACTGATATTTTTTAAAAAATCTTTAAAAAATTATTTTTGGAAATATAAAATTAATATATGATATATCATTAGTCTTTTGCTTTGAAAATGTATTCAGAAATATTTTATATTTTTTAATATACCTATAATATAGTTATAATCTATACATGATAAAAATTATACAAGTTATAGGCCATTTGAGAAGGGCAGAGATTCCTTTTAGGGAGGGGGGAGAAGACTCTTCAAAAATAAAGAGCGATGGTCACAGATCGTAAATAACGTAGAAAAAAATAGAAATCTCATTGAGTATAAAATTAATCAAACAATTAATTTCTAATATGAGATAAAACATTTTATATTTATTTTCCTTATACTAAATTTTAAATATTTGATTTAGAATAAAGAATGGAAAATAATTTTTAATACAAAACTTCTATTAAATATATTATCTATTTTGAGTAGGTATAGATAGCATCTTAAACAATATAAACATTTTCTCTAAGCATAATTTTATAATTTTATCATAATTATATAATTATATAGACCCGACGCTTCATACCAGAATAAATTTTGAATTTAATTTTTTTCTTCCAAAAATATATTTTTTAAAACAATTTTTAATAAAAAGATAAATGTTTATAAATTATTTTTAAAATAAGGGATATATTAGTTTAGATCACGGGAAAATATGTAAATATAATTTCATAGTGAAATTAAATTTTTTTATTGAAAAAATAAACATATCTGCTTAATATAAATTTTATTTTAGTTTAACTAGACTAGAAGAGCTTAGAGAAAATATTTCACCTACAAATCAATAAATCTCTAGGGGTCTAGAGTAACCCCTTTAGTGAATGGAATATCTTTACTAAGACTTAATATATATATTTATATATATTATTATGTATTACTATAAACTAATAATTTATATAATCTTTTACAAGTGAGACAAATGAAATATATAATATATAAACATCAATTCGGTATATATTAAATATATACCAATAGAAACATTTAGCATATTTAAGCGAAGATAGGCGATGAAGATAAAATGCAAGCACCTGCAGCATTGCGAAGGTGCAAGGGCATGGGTCACTTTGAATCCATTCTAGCTCGCATTCTTGCGTGTACTTTATGAAATTCGGTATCCCCTTTGGAGTCTTCTGACGTGGTATTAGAACGCTCGTGCTGAAAAAAATTTGAATAAAATTAAATAAATTGATTTTTGATAAAATAATAAATTTTTTTTATTATTATTAAAACATCTTAACCAATTATTAAAGCAAGTGTTAAAAGATTATTGTTTTCACATAGTAGCAACTATGGGACAAATCTAAAATGAAATATAAAAATGAAATTGATGAAATGCAATAACAACAAATGAATAGTATTTTCTTGACAACTTTGCCCAGGGTCTTAGTTTTTCACGTGACTGTCTATATATAAATTAATATTAATTAATCATACATATCATAGTATTTTTGAATTTTGTTTATATTAGATATGTTTTGTGGATAAGATATGTCAAAATTTGGCACGTTTAGTTTTTAGAAAAAAGATAAGAACAAGAGATAAATAATTTAGTATGTGATATATACATAAAATGGGCGGTTAAATGAGTCACGTCCTATCACAGAGTTTCTTGATATATATAAACAGTTTGGGAATGTGTTGAAATAATGTTTATGTTTATATTAACTGGATTTTTTTTTGACTTTTTATTTTAAGTATAAGGATGCAGGAAGGAGCAAGTAAGGTTGGCACTTGCATAATAGAAGGAAATAGGAGTTAATTTAACTAACTAATGAATATTCAAGGTACCAATCTGACTCGAAAATATTTGTGAGGTCGGATCTTAATGGTTTGAGTGTAGAAGATTTGGTAAGAGATATCAGTCTCTATCAAGTCATAGTGATAAAAGAATTGATGAAATCATTGTATATATTTGTTCGCAACTTGTTAATTATTTGCAAATGGATTTAATTAGGATTTAGGTGGAATTGTTTATTTTATTTCATTAGAACATATGTCATGTTTGAATCCCTATAAAAATAATAAGGTTTATGACTCATTCCTAATTAAAGGCCCCACGGGGAATCCAATTTTAATACAGTGCGAATTAGAATTTATTTAGTTATACTCATAGTATGAAAAGTGAGCATGAAATAAGGTTTAAGTACTACATTTCCTTAAAACAAGTTTGGCTACAAAGGTAATATGAAATATAGCTAAAACTAGAAAATATTAATCTATTTGCTAATTTCAAAATAGATCGCCAAATCCGAAAAGAATTTCAGATAATTTCTCACCACAAGTTTCAAAGTATTCGATTCAAAGGAAATGACTGGTTGATAGAGCCGGATAGGTTTTTTGTCAGGGGGTGGGGGGCTGAATTTGGCTCTCATGCTAAATATATAGAAAAAATTTCGCGCTTCCCAAAATGTGCCCTTTCTTAATATTTGACGCCGGGGGCTCATACCCCTCCCCCTCCTAGATCCGACCCTGCTGATTGAATTTTACCAAGGCGCCTAATAAATAATTAGACAGCATGGTTTCTTGGTTGCATATCTACCAAAGAATTTATTTAAGTTACGAGAGCCTTAATTTTGAAGTGTACTAAAGGCAAATAACTTTTGATTAAATATATTATATAATTATAATGTTATGTCACAGTCAAAGTTTGTTGAAAGCACCAAGTGAAAATTGATCAGTTAAGTTAAGCAACATATTCTCCGACGGTTGACCTTCTATGTTGTTGGTTCTGTTATGTTAGTATAGTATTGCTTGATTTGGAATTGAATGGTTTGGCCTAAATTCCTCTATCAAATAAAAATGTAACGGGTCTACCTCATAGGATATATGGCAATGCCAATAGAGTCAGAAGTTTACTAATTGAAAAAATTCCAATGTTCTAAACTAGATTTCCTTGAATAAAACACAATTATTTATTTAATACATAATATATAATTAATATAAGTCCTACTCGAGTTTTAATGATGGATGAGAACTTTTTATTTGAAAGATACTTACTAGTTATCTTTATATCAATATCTGGGTCAGGACCGGATTTAGGATCTATGGGCCCCTAGAATGGTCCCTACCGGGAAAAATATATTTTTTTTAATTAACCCAAAAAACTGCATTTTAAGCAATTATCCAATTAAAAACTTAAAAACGTACATGACTATTTATGAAACTTTGTTAAATATATTTAAAAAAAAGTAGACCCTTTGTGGTGCGGGCCCATAGGATGCAGTCTGCGTAGCCTTTGCTTAAATTAGGCCCTGATCTGGGTATGGGTACATGATCTTAAATTAATATTTCAGTAAATTTTTAAAAGTAAAGCCGGACATAAATTAGAATCAACATATAATTCAGAAATAAATAATGTTAATTAAGTTAATTTACATTTTTGATTTCAGACTACATTTCATATAATTATCTTCACTCGAAAATTAATTTATTAATGATTGAAGTTTGAAGCGTGATTATGATCTTTCCCGATCTGAAGATCGATGAAAATGGAGTAAATATTTTCAAGTCCACTAAGTTGTAAATAAAAATCAATATTTATAAAGTATTTTTCGAATTAGTTTTTAAATCTAATATTATAAAAGTAATATTTTCAATCCAGATGTTTTATTTGATGGTAGGAAACTTCTACCGGTCCGTTCTGACAGGAGATTCAAAAAGCGAGTTGTTTATGATGTATTAATGAATGAAAAGTAAATTATCATCTAAGTTATAACAATTTATTTAATATTAATGGCATATAAAATTGACAATAAATAATAAATATAATTCATTAATGAAAATATTCCTACCTCTTCAAGACGCTTAGCTCTTTCACCAATAACTTTTTCAAAAGGGGTTCTGGTCTCAAGCCGCATTTGGCTAAGTTCTTTTTTTATTCTTTCATCTTTATGTTTTTCCATGGCACGTTGAAGTTCCGATTTCTGATTTAGTACGGAACGTCCTCTATAAAGAAAATTCAAGATTACTTTGGAACTTGGGCCCCTAAACAAATAATTTTCATGGAATATTTTTTTAATATTAAAGTTTGTCAGAGTATTTGTTTACAAATTGATTAAGAGTTTTAAAAAGTTTATAAATATCACTTCTCTGCATGGGACTTCTTTTATTCCCATTCTCCATTTTAACTCCATCCCCTTCTTTTTCTCTATTATTCTCTTTAAGTAGGTATAATAATAATATTTATAAAAAAACTAGACGTTTTATAAAATAGTAAACAAAGAGATATATAGGAAAAGTAGATAAAGAGAGATGTCAAAACTCCCAACGAGATCAAAAAGTAGTAAAATTTTGATAATAGTTGTAGATAATTATTATTTTTTTTAATTGTTTAGGCAACAATAAATTAATAACATTTAAGGAAAGCGGTGTTGGTTTATAGTGAAACATATTAAACACTGGAGTTTTTTAACGGGTTATAGTGGTGTTTCACAGAGGAAATAAATTTTTTTTAAAAATTAATTTTTTTTTTTAATTATATTTTGGAGATTTTTTATATATAGAACACTGGTTGTATGTCGGTTGATAAAGTCTTAGTAAAAGTTAACAAAGGGTACTTAAAATTCACCTTGTACCCGGCGGGATGGCCAATCGTGTCAGTGTGTGTCATCTGATTGACCATCCGGCTGGGCGCAATATGAATTCTAAGGTTTTATTTACCCTTTGTTAACTTTACAAAGACTTTTCCAACCGACATACAACTGGCTCTGACAGCCTTTTGCTAAACCTCCTGACGAAGGGCTCGTAGCCAGAAATATGTATAGAGATAAATAAATAAACTGCAACGGATCGTTGCTAAACTTTATCCAAATTCATTTGAAATATTAATATGTTCTTGAAAAAAATACTTTAAAATATAATTTTACTAAAAACTTTATTTAACCTTTTTTATGGTCCCCAAGGTACTTAATTAGGATATTAAATTTCATCAATTTTGGTTAAGTCATTTTCAAGATATTTAGAAAAAACTAAAAAAGTACTGAAATAAAGTACTAATGTTTGTGGACCGATATGTACCAAAAACTAATCAGCGCTTCATTTTGTTAAACTAATGGTAGGTTTTCAATTTCATTTCAATCAGCGCAAAGGTGTGGAAAAAATCGTGGACGAAAAAAACGATAACACACATACATACATACATACATCATCCCATGCACTTCCAAAAAAATGGCACTTTTTGGCCTCTCGACGAGATTCCAGGTAATTTTTGGCAAAACCGTCACGTGCTAAAATTCAATCTCATTGAATACTTCAATTTGTGACCTTAATTGAGTCTATGGGTTCCGTAGTCTTTACCTGAGGACCCTTTGAAGTCGCGCTTGCCGCGAGAGCGATTCCAATACTTTCTCCCATGCTTCGCATTGGATAAAGTAAAAATTGAAGGGCTCGTAACCCGAAATATGTATAGAGATAAATAAAAAATCTCCAAAATATAATTAAAAAAAAATTTTTTTTATTTTTTAATTTTTTTTCCTTTTTGTGAAACATCACTATATCCCGTTAAAAAACTCCTGTGAACAATAAATTATTAACAAAAATCCCCTTTACATTTCCAAGGAATATACATGAGTTTATGAAAATATTTTAACTCTAAAATCAAGTTGGTAAGTTTAATATGAGCCTTTCAAAAGTCAATGAGAATAAGCTTGGCTTTCTTTTCAGATCTACGCTATTTTACGACCAGTCAATTCTTTATACTAAGCAAGTTACAAGGTCACAATTCGCCCATGTCTCGAAAACAGCTAGCATTCTGCTGAGCAGAGTGGTCTTCAAAATTCTCTTGCATTCCTGGATGCAATTTAGATGAGAGTAATTAAAATAATAAGAGATTTAGACATTTCTAAAACACCAGATCCGTTGGGCCATCGTACTTATTTTAAATACTAACATTTTATTTGTCCAAGTCAAGAGTCTCCCTAAAAGTCGAAATTCTTATTATTAAACATAAAAGGGACCATCCATAAATTAATCATATTTTAAGGGCGGCTGGGTCACAAAGTGTGACACCGTAGGACAGACCCAGAGGCAATTAAGACACGTGACATCAAATTTAAAATATGAAAACAAATAATTTTTTACAGCCAATAAAAATAGAAAAAAAAAGATTAATTTTACAGATTTGAAAAAAATAATTTTAAAACAAAAACATAATAATTGCATTCTTGTTTAAATGAAAAAAATTAGCTCTAAATTAAATAGAAAGATTTTGTGCTGAGGGTAGCAGAATTTTTATATATTGAAGGAGACAATTAAAGAGTGTGTCTTCTGCTGGAATTATAGCAGAAGATGCACTCTTTTATTGTCTCCTTCAATAGATCTAAATTGAAAGTTGCAAAATATGTTATATCACAACTGATGAGGATGAGGGGCCACTTGAATGTGACAACCTATGATATAGAGAGAGGAGGGATCAAAAAACCACGAAATATGAGTGACGTAATTAATAGATAGTCCCTAACACCACTTCACGATCAAATTAAATAAATACAAATCGAAAACTCATTCACCAAATCGTTTATCCCTTTGACTTGTAGATAATGAACTAACTTTCTGCTTCTATCTTATACGGGACCTAGAATCAATCATTAGTCTTTAATTAAGATCATTGAATCTTTATAATAAAAACAAAATTCTTTAAACAAAAACGTAAAAACCGGTTTAAAGGAATTATTTTCTAATTGATTTTGTCATCAAAGTTGTTATTTGTGGAGTTGGCTTTCCAACTCAACAAGATATAAAATAAAAATAAAATTATTTCTTGGGACTTTTGAAATTTATAAAACATCTTCAAAAGAGATTAAAAGTAGAGCTCTGTGCTAAAGAAAACCGAAGCAAGGAGTGAATAATATTTTTATTACTAAGAAAATCATTTAGTTCAGAAGATCTCAAACTGTGAGGCGCGGCGCCCAGGGAGCCGCGACCTCTTCAAAGGTGGGCCGCGAAGCTTCATAATTAATTGAAACAAGACATTTGGCCTAGCTAGACAAAAACAAAGTGGGAAGCTAAAAATTTATTTATTATTTATTTTTATCTCTTAATTACGATTAGACATACTTTTATTTGGAGTAGGGCGCCATGGAAAAATTTTAATTGAAAAAAGGCGCCGAGACTCGGAAAAGTTTGGGAACCCCTAACTAAGGGCCAGTTGTATGTCGGTTTGTAAAGTCTTTGTTAATCTTGGATATCATTTCGCTGCGTGGCGTCTATCCAAATCCCTGTACAGTACAGGGCGCGCTCTAAATCGCTCGGGGTTTTGTATATGGTTAGGCTGCGTTTCGTCGGACAAATCGGAGTCTTATACAGAGTAACCTTTAATTCTTTGAAATTTTGACGCTGTTAAAACTTGTAGAAAATTTAGTTTTATGGAAAATGGAATAACCATTGGAATAATGTATCTATATTTAATTGTTCTAATTTTAATTTTGTTTCATAGATGATCTTCTGTATGTATTCAGCTGAAAAATAAGTTGTGTTTATAGGAAGTAATATGGAGTAGCTTAATCCATTTGGGACCACTATTATTTGAACGCATCCCACCCACAATTTCAATTAATTTAATACAGCGATTTTTTCTTTTCTTTTTTCTGTTAAAATTGACTATTCTGAAATAGCTCATTTTTATTTGACAGCTCCAACTATCATATTTCCGATTTTCTATGTAAATGAATTTGTGAAAAATGCCTCCTAAACGAGTCCAAAGAAAGAAGTAAGTATTTTATATTTATTTCTAATAAATATTTGATAAAATTATTGGATAAAAATACTTGGTAGGTTTCACATTAAGATATAAAAAATAAAACGAATTTATATCTTAATGTGAAACCTACCAAGTATTTTTATCCAATAATTTTAAAAAATGTTTCACCAAGTACCAACACCAAATTCCTTAAAAACTAAATATTTGATATATTTGCCTGCTCTGTACTGCAAAGGGGTTTAGAAATACGGCACTCGGGCCTTGAAAGTTTAAAGATGGGAAATAGGGAGGTCAGGAGAGTGTTAAGAATTATTTGCATTTTAATAAGACAATAAATTGACATATTATAGCTAAATTAAAAGTAATAAAATGAGAAGTTTAAATTCAAAACTTAATTACCAATAATTTATTATGGTTTTTGAAAATTATTTTACTTACATTTTATTGTTAAAAAGAAGTTCCCTGTGAAGATCTTTATGTCCAGCTGATTCTAAGCAAGGGTTTGCAATCTTTTTGGGTAATATAAGTTCCGATCCTGAAGATCTGGAGGCATTATCATTTTCGCCACCACCTTCAGGTATCATGTTGTTAGACGATGATGCTATCTGATTTTCTGGAAAATAAATCCAGATTATCAGAAAATTGACAACTATCAAGTTAAATATTAAATAAACTTAAACAAAATAAATATAAAAAAAATGTATTACTTTACCATACAGGGTATGGTCAAGAATTGTATTCGTGCATGAAAAAAGTGGGGTTTTCCTTCTTTTTTTTAGAAATATCTCAAAAACGGCTGAAACTATTTTGATTAAAAAAATTTTGCGAAACCATGGCATTTCGGTCTACAAAAAAGCCCTAATAAGTGAACATAGAAAAAATTATATTTTTCGAGATAATAATTGTTTTGTCAAAATGTCTGTTAGTCTGTCTGGTTGTTTGTTAGTTAGTCTGTGCATTACCAAATTTTGTGGACGAGCTAGTGTGAATATCAAAACTAAATTTCACACGTAGTTTTGGCCCATTGAGATTAAGAGCTGATTAGATTTTGGTGGATATCGACCCAAACAAAATAAAGGGGATGGAGGGGGGGAGGGGTTAAAAATTAAAAATCTAGGCCATTTGAGCAAACTCAACCAAATTTTGTATACATAATCGGTGGGACCCCAGAAGTCTAAAAATGCAAAAACTAACCGCCCAAAATGGAGGGGGGGGGGGGTGTATGGTCAAAAATGAAAATCTAGTCTCTTGTACCAGACTCAACCAAATTTTGTATACATAATCAGTAGGCCCCCAGGAGTCTAAAAATGCAAAAGCTAACCTCCCTCCCTACATGATTATAAATAATTTTATTAAATACTAAATATAAGAGAGGGGCCAGGTTGTATGGTAAAGTCAAGTGGATGGCCACATCAGAACACGTCAGCTTATTTTTCTTTTCGAATTTAAAAAAACATGAAAAACACAAGACTAACAAAAATTTTAATTGGAATCACAAAATATGGCATTATGAGCGAGGTTCGAAAAAAATCTGTGATAAACTTCAAATTCTGAGAACCTACGTAGTCAAAATCTTTTGATCACCATAAGAAATCAAAAAAATTTGATGACCGAAAATTTTCAGGGAGTCACAAATTTTGAGAAAATTAAAATTTGATTTTTTTTTAATTTTAACTGGACAAAAAATTAATTAATAATAATTGATTAACTAGGATTCTTCCTCCTAAAGGAAAAGCAAACAAATCTTATCTAATGAAAGTTCCTTGATAGTAGTAGCTCTTTGCGTCTTACGAAAGATAAGTGAATCCAATACTTAAATATTGAATAAAAATGTATTATAAATTATTTTTAAACTGATTATAATTTTTTATTTAGATTCACTTTGTACGTAAGAGATTCTTTAAAAAGTGAATAGATATAGTTTTATAGGTTTTAGTATTTAATTCTAAAATATAAAAAAATTATATAATATTATTAATAAATGAGATTAAAATTAATGTTTTTCATTAAAAATGTCTATAAATTACTTTCTAAAATTAGTCTTAAAATTAAATAGTTTTTATATATTTAAGTTGTTTCTCTCAATGAAAGTTAACACCGTCATCAGCAATGGGAAATATTTATTCAGAAATTAATTTTTTCTTAAGTAAATTGAAAAAAAAATTCCATTTCATTTGTATTAGTTTATCATATTTTTTTTTACTTTGATAAAATCTTACATTTCCTCTTGTAAAGAATCGAAAGAGAGAAAGTTAAAACAATTAAAAAAAGGACGGTGACTAATCATAAACAATTATGTATAATAAATATCGATAATATGCCAATCAATGATTGAAAAAGAATCAAAAATAGCTCACGGTTTAATTCACCAAGGGTGATGAGGTCACGCAAGGTGGAGGAAGGACGGCAACCATCCATTTCCATTCCTTTCATGCACTGATATTGAGAGGCAATGCCAAATGCCAATTCCTTAATTCAATCAACAGTTTAATTTACTTAAGAGAAACCTTAGGAAAATAATAGACTTTATCTCTAGTAATATTTTAAAATATAATGGATATTAAAAAAAAATGATGTCGAATTTTATTTTATTAAGGAGGTTCCTCCGCGAAAATCCACACAAAAAGTTTTAGCCTCGTAACCACTCTATAAATATGAACGGTGTTAAAATTTTAGGTTATGTTTTTTAACGTGACTGTACATTTTAGGCTACTATATTCTAGTTATAAATGGATCGTTTCCAAGCCATTGGTATTTTATCCCCTCCAGTAAAAATAATCGCCCAAATATGTTTTTACTTTACCATAAGTATGGTCAAGTATTGTAATCGTGCATGAAAAAAGTGGGTTTTTTCCTTCTTTTTTTCGAAATATCTCAAAAACGGCTGAAACTATTTTGATTAAAAAAATTGAGCGAAGCCATGGCATTTCACTCTACAAAAAAGCTCTAATAAGTGAACATCGAAAAAATTATATTTTTCGAGATAATAATTGTTTTGTGAAAATGTCTGTTAGTCTGTTAGTCTGTGTGTTACCAAATTTTTGTGGACGAGCTAGCTCAAAAACTAGTGTGAATATCGAAACCAAATTTCACAGGTAGTTTTGGTCCATTGAGGTTAAGAGCTGATTAGATTTAGGTGCATATCGACCCAAAAATAAAGGGGGTGGAGGGGGGTTAAAAATTAAAAATCTAGGCCATTTGAGCAAACTCAACCAAATTTTGTATACATAATCAGTAGAACCCCAGAAGTCTAAAAATGCAAAAACTAACTGCCCAAAGGGGGGGGGGGGGGTCAAAAAATGAAAATCTTTAGAAATAATTTTATTAAATATTAAATATAAGTGAAGGGCCAGGTTGTATGGTAAAGTCAAGTGTCACATCAGAACACGTCAGCTTATTTTTTAATTTATTCCGAATATATTATTCTAACAAATATTAGTTTTTCATCAAGATGGTGAAATTCCTTCAATGAAAAAAATAAAATAATGACCATTTCCCTATCTACCATATGTAAAAAAAATTCATTTTTAATTGCAATTATTTCATGTTTGGTGTGGTAAATTATCTACAAATTTTAACAGTGTGTGTATTATGCCTTTAATGACTTATATTCCAAGTTTCAAAGACTTCTTGAATTTTTGCATTTGTGAAAGAACTACCTTAATTTATAATTTTGGAAACTATTACCAACGAAGTAATTTAATTACTATCTACTATTTAATTACCTAATAGTACATATTGTGTTTGACCCGAAATTCAGAACTTAAGTTTGGGCCGAGAACATGATTGTGGTCCTTGGATCCCAAAAAGGTTTTTGTTCAAATCCGCACACCAGCAGAATGAAAGATGGTTGCCAAAAAAGTTTTGGAATAGATAGATTCAGGAGAGGGGTGAACCGAGACCTAAAATCGTGTACACCTACTTTCACTTTCATTTCTAAGTGGAAGACAATAGATTATCTAATAATGAATTCCAAAGTAATTCCAAATACGGTCTACACATAATTCCAATCGCGATTCACCCCTCGGATTCAGAAAGGCGAGAAAAATGTAGCTTTTAGGCGTTGCAAGAGGGACGATGTTTGCAATGCTGTCTAGAGATCTACTCTAAGGATTGTGTTAAATGTGGACTGGGTGCGGAGAAAAAAATGCCAGAATACTCGATAATAATAGTAAAATGATGTTCCATTAAATTATTTTATTCGTAATTTGTTCTTTTCATTAGCCTTGAGCTTACTCTCCATCAAACGTAGATAGAAATGACATAACTGGAGAAAATCAGCCACAGCTTGGGATGGTCACCATAGGTGAATAATAACTATTAATCTTTTAAAATAAATATTGTTGTTCACAGATAGCTATCGGGAGAGGATTCGCATTGTTTTTCTTTCTATATTGTTTATTGCCTGTTGAGATTCTGTCTTCACTAACATTTAATGACGCCATAAGAAAGGCTTTTGTGATTTGATCCTAGTTTTTTTAAAAGAATTTTATTTGGTGTGATCTCAATGTTGACATAAAAAAATTAATTCTGCCAGAAGACTCTAGTTTCGTCGTTTTCAGTAAAATGTTTACTTATTAATTCTATATTTCTTGTAATTTTGTATACATGTAATGCCTGATTTTTGCCAATTATATAATATTACAATGTTTTATTATAATATAAAAATCTTAATTGTTAAAGAACTGTTTTCACTCAAATTAGTTTGTCAAATTTACTAGAATCGTTTTTGAGAATGGTAGATCTGTAGAATTAGGGTATTCGGCTATGTCAACATGTAAATAAATAAAATTATTTATAATTTATTAAGCAAATTTTTAATTAGTTGTTTAAATGAAAATATGTTCGGTTCCGTTCAGTTAGATTCAGTTCGGCTCGGTTGGGCTATGTCCATCCAGTCCGGCCGAATGTGATTCCACGATTCCTCCCAAAAAAGAGAAGGAAACATTGACAATTGATTTGAATTTATAAACAAAAACAAGTTAATAATAATAACGTAATACTAAGGATAAAAAGAATAATTAGTTCGAATCCGACTCGAGGCAACCGGCTAAAAGTCTGATCCCTACATAGAAGTCTTAATTTAATATCAGTATCGTAAATTGGCTGATGTCTAGAAGGGCCGAAAAGCCAAAAAAAAGAAGAAGAAGAAAAGAAAAAGAAAGAATAATTACTTTCACATTAATTTATACATTTACATAAGTATACATATTTAAATAATCTGGTGTGGACATCCACATGGCTTTACCATACAACTGGTCCCTCTCTTGTATTTAATATTTAATAAAATAATTTATAATTATTTAAGAAAGAACCTCCCCTTTTAATATTAGGCACATTACCAATTAATAATATCACCTTTTAATTATGAGACTATCTTATCTTTCTTATTATATTAAACGAGCAATTCTTGTATATAGATATTTAGAATCGGTTTCTCGAAAACGAATCTAAAAATTGGTGTACTTCTCAAGTCTCATGAGTTTTTAGTCGTGTATAAATTTTAATCCGATTGAAATAAAGGAAGGGGGGGGGGTTAATAGAGTAAAGGGTGTGTAGTTTCACAGTGAATGAAATAAAACTCAAAGAGGTTTATACAAACTCACTAAAGGAAGGGGGTGTAAATTAGTCATGTCGCAAAATTAATATTTTAATCGTTTATATCTCGTCTTCGGTAAGTCCCAGAGCCTTAAAATTTGAAACTTAAGCTATTTAATGCCAAAAAGTTACCGAACATCGCTCGGTGCTCCAGGAACTGGTATTTTATTAGAAATATCAGGTTTCTTTGATTTTTGTTTGAAAATATTTTTGACCCCCCCCCTCACCTCTCTTTTTGGTCACTATCAATTTCACATAGAGTCATTTTCTCAAGGTCGTATAATAGGGTGCATATGCGAAATTTCCTACAAATCGATTAAAGGACCGAGTACATTGATAGTTTTATTTCTTTGAATTTCCTCCATCAATTTTGGCTTCCGAAAAAATAATGTATTTACATTTAATTTTATTTTTAGTATGAAAATTTTATAATTTCAATTTTTAAAACCCCTCTCTCCACTCTTAATTTTTGGTTCAATTCCAACCAAAATCTATGTGGAAGCATTGTAATCGCCTCCCGGGGTCTTGTCCTCATGACATTTTGTGAGCTTCGAAGCGAAAAAAGTTAATTTGCCTTTGTCACTTCTAGGTGGAAGGAATCAATGGTCTCAAAAAAACCCGGATATTGTGGTTCCAGAAACCAAAAAGTGACAAAAAATCCATTGGTACGTACGTATGGATGTGTGCGTGTCTCCGTGTTTCGCAACCGTATGTCTCAGAGCTAAGAAATTTGAAATCTAAGCTCGATATGGGCTAGAAGGTTTACAGCAAGCTTTTGATTGAAATCCGAACAAGGGAAGTTGACATTTACACGAAAGATTTTTCGTTTTTATCATTTTCTCAAATACGGCTTTAACGATTTTTTTTTTAATCGATGTACTTATCAAGTGTCATAAGTTACTAGTCGTGTATAAATTTGAATCCGATTGAAATAAAGAAAGTGAGTGTAAATTAGAAGTGTCGCAAAAACAAATATTTTAATCTTTTTTACTTAGAGAAAGTGGTGTAGGTTTTAGGTGAAACATGATATTACACACCCTTTACTTTATTAATTTATTTTAATCTTCCAAATCTCGGATATGGTGAATCGCAGAGCTGAGTTTTTTTTAAGTAGAAAACAATAATACAGTAGTGCTTAAATACAACAACATATACGGTACATTGAACATAGTTTAGTGAGGCAGGAAGTCAAGGCTGTTACAAAATTTTTTATTCGATCCAGGAGCATGTGTACGCTCTTGCCCCCCTCTGTGGAGGCCAATGATACCGAGTATGACATAATCTGAGAGGAATTTAACTACATCTCTTGAAGACGATTAATTATTTTTTAATTTTTTATTGAAAAAACTTTCCAGAAAATAAATTTGGCCACAATCTCCAAAATAGAAATCTCGAACACGGACTATTCAATTATTTTAATTCTGGTATGGGTGACTCTCATTATATTGTGAAATAAATCAAAAAATTATCAGGAATGAAAATTTAATTATATAATTATAAAAATTACACTATTTTGCTATTCAACTTCATGGTTGGTGTGCAATATTTACATTAAAGCTTAATAGGCATGTGTCCGAAATTTTTCAATATTTGGGGAGTGAGAAAGGTGAAATATAAGTTTTTCCAATTGAGAAGTGATGGAAGGCAGCCCAAGGATAATGAAATAAATTCTCCCGAATAAAATGGATTTATTGGACAGTCATTTTCCCTAACTCAAAAACATACGTTTCTGAGGATCTTCCCTCCTTCTTCAGGGTCTAAAAGGGGTCAGTGAGGGAAACATACAAGATACCTCCCTCTGACTGTCCAATAAATCTATTTTATTCGAGAGAATTTGTTTATCCTAGGGCTGCCTTATATCATTTATCAATTAAAATTTCTACCAGTCCGTCTCTCTCCGAAGAGAAAATTTCTTCTAATATAAATATTTCCTATGTTTCTTAAATTTTATTAAATTCTTGAATTCATGAACTGTATAGGTAACGTTTTATATAATTTTTTTAATTACGTGAAATTGTTAGGTTTTAATTAGTTTTTTAGATAGCTCTTTCTAGACACACGGCAGTGTGTCAACCAAGTTCGGAAAAACGACGCGACGCACCGGCCATGTGTATATTTACACGAACCATTTCGAGCTTCTTTCGGCCCCCCCCCCCTCCATAACTCAAAAACTATTAGACCTACACACTTGAAATTTTGCATCTCTAATAAGGCCCACTGGAACGCCTAGAATCCCAAATTTCATTAATAAACATATTATAGTTATTAAGGTCTGAAAAGTGGCATTTTTAACACTGACTGACCGACTGACTGACATTTCAAAAACCTAAAATACTTCGGCTGATCCTTGAATACTGGAATTTGGCATACTGGTAGAGTTTGGGCTACAATTGAATGTTTGGGAAAAATCGAAAATGTGAAACTTTCCCCTTTTCAGGACCTAAAATGAAGGGGTGAAATTTATAATAGGCTTAATTAACATATAGTGGAAATACAATCAAGCTAGAATTCTGAAATTTGGCACATTAATAAAGAAGGAAATTGAAAAACCAAAATTTTCCCTTCTTCGGGGCCCGAAATGAAGGGGTGAAATTTATGAAAGCCCGACAGGGTTTTTAACAGATATTTTATGAAAAATATTTAATAATTATTATTATAAATGTTTAAATGAAATTATTTAGATAAATTAAAGGATAAAATTTTTAAAAATTAATGATATCTGACCAAAAACATAAATGTGAAAAAGGGGCCAAGTTCGGTACAAACGGCTTTGCCGACAAAAAGTTGAGATCTAAACGGGTACCAAGTTCCATAGCAGTTGCTTAAATCATAGTTATAGGGATGAACAACGATCTTAAATTGATTTAAAAGAAAATTTGTTACGTTCTTTGATATTAAATTTATAACTTGGCAAGTTTTATATCCAACTAAATTGTTTGTAGTTTAAAATAGAAAAAATAGCAAAGCTAAATTTTTAGCTTGTATTAAATATCATAAAGTTAAACCTAATTTATTGACTATTATAACTTGCCAAGTTATAAATTTAATATCAAAGAAAATAACAAATTTTCTTTTAAATCAATTGAAGAACGTTGTACATCCCTATAGCTATGATTTTAAGCAACTGCTATGGAACTTGGTACCCGTTTAGATCTCAACTCTTTTGTCGGCGAAGCCGTTTGTACCGAACTTGGCCCCTTTTTCACATTTATGTTTTTGGACAGATTATATTTACATTTTAAAACTTCATAGGAACCCCCCCCCCACTAACACATCTTTAGCCTTGATAGACATCGAAACTTTTCTGTTTCGACTGTATTTGAAATTGTATAATTCTTATATAAAGCCATTATTTAGCTAATTCATTCCGGAAATTAACCTACATATATAGGTAGTTAGATGGATACAGAGATATTATATAATTCTTATGGTTTTAATTCTCATGTATGGATTTGAATTTTTAATTAAGTAATGGCTTTTGATTTAATTTATATATTATGTTATTATTTTTTTCATAATTACTTTATTTTAGTTTATGGATGGCTGGACGAAGTTATATATAAGTAAATATATTCTTGGAAATTTCCCATCAATTCAGTGAATTGATTCGAAAGAAATTATAGTAGAATACTTTGTCAATCAGGCGGAAATATGGCCAAGAATAGAAATACATGTGAAATTTTCGAAATATTTCATTTATAAAAAGATTTTGTAAAAAATTTCTCTTTTATTTTAAAATGTGCGCTTTCATGTAAAATGATTTTAGTAAGTAGGTACATTTTATATTTTAATCATATCTAATGATTTATTATCGTATGATGACTTCTTTAAAAAGCCTAAAATAAAAATAAATAAATTGACACGTTATGATGTGGACATTCACTTGACTTTACCATACACTTCTGGTTGAGTTCGGTACAAGGGCCTAGATTTTAATTTTTTGACCCTGCAACCCCCCCCCCCCCTAATTTTGGCGCCAGAAAAAATTGGTTCGTTATTATAAGTTTATTTTATAGTATATTTCATTTTTTTTTATTTTGAAAATATTATAATTTTACATTTTAACCCCCTCCCCTTAATTTTGGGTCGATATGCACCAAAATCTAATCAGCTCGTGGAAGGGAGTGTGGTGGCATAAAGCGGTGCCTCCCCTTGTCGCCCTGGGAATTTCTCAGAGAACTTTATACGATATGACCTTCAGGGCGATGAGGGGTTCATTAATGAATTTTTACAGCTTCAACAGGAGAACTTATAGGGAAATCGCCATCCGCTAGAAATTGTATATAAAAAAGAAAAAAAAGAAATTTTTTTTGTAAATATATTATGTTAATATACCTATAATCATGTAAATAATCCTGTAATTAAATTCACCCGATAATGTAAATATTTCTTGTTAGTGGAGGCCTCCACCTGCGTGGCCCAATAAACGAAAAATCAATGGACCAAAACTACGTGTGAAATTTGGTTTCGATATTTCACACTAGTTTTTGAGCTAGCTCGTCCACAAAAATTTGGTAACGCACAGACTAACAACCAGACTAACAGACATTTTGATAAAACAGTTATTATCTCGAAAAATATAATTATTTCGATCTTCACTTATTAGGGTTTTTTTGTAGACCGAAATGCCATGTTTTCGCCCAATTTTTTTAATCAAAATAGTTTCGGTCGTTTTTGAGATATTTCGAAAAAACGAAGCAAAAAATACACTTTTTTCATGCACGATTACAATACTTGACCTGTATGGTAAAGTAAAAATAGTAAATTTTAAATTAAAGCTTCTTTAATATTAATTTTACATACATAATTTTCGGCAACTTCCAAGTATAAATATCTTTTCTTTATTTCAGCCCTTTGTCCCCTACATCTGTTCTTTCGGCTCTAAAGCCATCCCATCCTTCTGATAATTCTTTCATATTTACATTAAGTCATAAATAACTGTCCATCATATTAAAAATTAAAATAAATTCTGTTCATTATTTCATGTTATCTTTAGTCAATGTTCTCCTGACGATGAGTTAAGAGCTCGAAATATATATAGTAAACTAAAAAAAATCTTTGTATTTTAATTTTTCTCCTTGTGAAACACCACCAACTCCAACCTAATTTAATTTTAACAATGTTTCACTATAAACCAACAACGCGTTCCCTAAATTTGTTTAAAGCTTCTTTCTATACTGGCAATGCCCTGAAACCAGACTATTCTAGGTTAGAGGGTAGAAAATCCCAGCATTTCCCTTTGGGCCTTTTCAATCGATTCCAGTGGGATTCGACTAGAATTGGAATGACACACTTTATTAGACGATCATTATCTTAAGAACCTGTTGCTCAACTTAAGGAATGTAAAAATTTGAGTATTTCAAAATGCTAAAGTACGTTGATAAATTAAAATAAATTATTAAAAGTTCTTTATATAATAAAATAAAATTATTTTCATAAAGGCCTCTGAATGCTTCGTATTCATAAATATTTTTTCCTGACTCAGACTTGAATCATTTGAAAATAGATAAATGCATGAATAATAAAAGAAAGGAAATATATTATTATGGAATATCTAGAAAAAAATTACTTTTCAAAACCTCTCTTCGAAGAGATGATGATAAGGGGGACCCTTATCAACTTTATTGAAAATTTAAAGGGAAAAAAATTAATTTTCAAAAAACTAATATACAGGATGTCCCATATACAAACGATGAACCTTGATCAGGGGATAGGGCAATTACGACGGTCCAGAACCTAAAAAGTTTTTTTTAATAAAAGTCTCATAGTTTTTGAGTTATAGGTATTTTTTTGAAAATGGTGAAAATCTCTACCCTGCCTTAAATAATGAGATTCCGTGGCTACAAATTTACATATTTTATTATTCTAATTTCAAAAAACAATACAAAAAAATGAATTGTAGCTTTTAAATTCACTTTATTCTTGAAAGTGATAAAATCAGAAGAGACAACCTTTAATTTATCCTTACAAAATGAACTCTGGGCAAAAATGTTTTGAATTTTGATAAAAGAACAAACTGTAATTAAATAAAATAATAAAGATACCTAATCATCGTATCAACATTATATAAATATGTATTTCAACAATTTTTAGAGATTTTTAAGAAGTAATATTTCGATTTTGATGGCATAGTGAATTTAATAAGTTATGAAAGTTTATTGAACTATACATTTCTTGTCAAATGAGGTATTATAATTATTCATCTTATAAAATTAAAAAATTGTGTTGTCAAATTGGACTATTATAATATGTATATATCAGAATGACTTTTCTCTTTCATTTCGAAGGAGAGTGAGTATATCCAATGAACCAAAGCTTTGGTTCAAGTGCAACGTCACATCAAACACTTTCACTAAAGGAAAAAATTGATGATCAACGCAACGCCTAATCAGACCAACAACTTTCTAGGAAAAAGTTATGAGTATTCTTTGTTTCTTTTATTTGAGGGGAAACATTCTAAATAAATATATTATTATTAGTTATTTTTTTTTAATTGATTAGCATATAGTTAAAACTTATGTTATAATTATAATATATACAGTTTAAATTTCATTAAGATAATTTTTTCCGAAAGTCTATATGAAACAAAAATTTTTGATTCATGTTTATTTGAGAGGTTTCTTTTATGGCAGTGGTTCCTAACCTGAGGGTAATTATTCCCACGTGGGCGAAATAGCTACTTGAAGGGGGGTAATCAGACTAATTAATATAGTATTATAATTTTTATATTTAAGGTAGTTGTTTCACCAAATGGGTTTTCTTAAGATTTTTTTGAAATTTAGACGGATTATTATTTAAATACTTGTGCATCGATTGATGGCAAAACGAAATTTATGAACAATATAGTTCCGGAGATATTAAATTCCAGAGATAGTGTTTTTCAGACTATTATACATTGCACTATACGGGATACCGGAAAGTTTACATACATATTTAATTATAATTAAGAAACTCTTCTTACCATTGTTATAAAAAACTAAACCAACATTAAACAATAACGAATAAATTTTTTAAGAAAATTTTAATTCATAGTTAACTTACAACACAGTTTCAGAGATAATAATGAATAAATAATGAAAAATGTAAAATGAAAAATTTACACTAAAAACAATCTGGCAACAAAGAATTTATTTAACTTAAAAAGTGGGTTAACTTTAGTAATTTTTTTGACGTTTTTTAGCTTCAGCCATTATCGCAACATCTTTCAATCTCTTATTTAAAAGTTTTTGTTTTATAAATCTCCCTTTATTAGGTACTTTATCAGACATTTCTATGATAAAATATATACAAGCTCGGACAGTGTTGCCAGATTTATCAAACGGGCACGGGATTGGCTAGTAGTGGTACATAAACAGCAAAAAGTTTTGGGTTTATGAATTATGAATCCTTATTGTCTGTTCTATATATTCTAGCATTAACTTTTTGCTAGTATTGTCGCGAAGAAACTACCTTAAATAGTATTTATACATCAAAGTTCCACAAATTGAAACTGAAAGAACATTGAGAATTTTTCGTGGAAAACAAATGCCAAATTTGAAACCAATGATAAAATTAGGTTTGTTACAGAAAATAAATAATATTAACATAGGTTCCCAAAACTTATTTGGCCTAACGCTCACTTTTTAAATAAAACACTCACTCAACGCTCCCCCCTCCTAAAATGTTCTTCTTCAAATAAACAAAGAGAAAGATGTAGTAACAATTTAGCGTTATTTTCTGAATCTATATATCATACCTATGTTTTATACCAGTGGTTCTTAACCTTTTTCGAAGTTAAGAAAACTTTTGATTTCAAGAAATTTTAAATAACCTTCTTCATATGCCACTTTAGTAAATTAATATAATGTTTGAGATATTTTTCAAAAGTGTATGTTTCTTTAATTTGTAAAAATGCCAACAATTCATTATTAAATTCTAAAATTCGGATGAACACTTTACCCCTGGGTAGCGATCTTTTTTAAGTACAGTCCCTTTGTCACGGCAGGGGAAAGCTGGACGTCGCCAATCTAGAGTTTTTCGAATTTTGACTTAACCACACACCAAGCAAAAACTCGGACAAAGATGAAAAAATTTAATTTTTTTTTTTTAATTTTCTTTTCTTTCGATTAATTTATTTTGGAAATTTAACATTTTCTCCGTTTTTTTCTTCAACCCCCTACCAAATACAACTGAGATCATTACACTCTGAATTAAAGTAAAGAAAATTTTTTGAAACTTTTTAAAATTTTAAATACTAGGTAGATTTCATAAAACTAAAAGATCAGATGCTTGTTTAGTCGTGCTTAAACAAGCACCTGATCTTTTATTTTGTGAAACCTACCTAGTATTTAATATTTTAAATTTTAAAAATTTTCTTTACTTTATTTAAAATGTTTCACCAAGAACCCACATCATTCTCCCTTAACAAAACACCCTGAATTGTTTGTTCCACAGTCCGCTTTGGGAAGCACTGCTTTATAATATTTCTTTTTGTGCTAAAATATGAGATAGAAATTAAAAAAAATATATTTCATTTGAAATGGTATGACAAAGGGATCGAATATTAAAAATACGATTTCATAATATAAAATTAATTTTATTTTAATGATTATAGAAAAATCAAATATAATATATTAATTCATTTAAAGAAAAGACTTAAATGGTTGTATAAAAGTTCTTAGTTTGTATAAGAAAAGGAAAAAAATTATAGTTCTCAATGTATATTTGTTTTTATAATCATAGGTATAGTTAATTTTCATATTTAAAGAGTAATTATATCATCAAAGTTCTTCAAATTGAAACTGAAATAATATTTAGAATTTTTAGTAGAAAAACAAATGGTAAAAACCAATAATCATAATAACTTTTTAGTTTTACTTTCTCATTTTTTTTTTATCAAGGGGTAAAGACTTTTTTTTGGTCATTGGGTTAACAGAAACTGAAAAAGGTTAGGAACTACTGTTTTATAGCATTGAAGTGAATGTGTTTTGGAGGAAATAAAGAAATATACGTATATTTTTACTTTACGGGCTTTGGCGAAGTATTGCAATAGTGCATGAAGTTTTTTTTTGACTTCATATTTTCGAAATATCTCAAAAACGTCTCAAACTATTTTGATAACAATTATTGAGCCAATTCAAGGGGTTTAGGTCTTTAATAAAACCTTAAAAAGTGTACTTAAAAAAAATTATATTTCAAGGGATATTAATTATTTTGTCAAAATGTCTGTTAAGCGGTGTGCACAGTTAACATTAAGGACTATCGATACAAAAATGGCATCATATTTTTTTTAAATATAAAATTCTTGCAAACTTTCAACCAGACTTTGTGCTGACATCACCAGGGGTTTGTTAAATATTAAACATGAACATATTATAATTTTTATAAATATAAACCTATCAGTCATTGATTAAATTTACACAAATACATACAGTAGAACCTCGCTATTCGTACACAATTCGTTCTAGCAGGCAGTTCGAATGGCGATTTGTACTAATGGCGAATCATTTTTTCGCATAAGATATAATGTAAATTGCATTTATCGGTTCCAAACTTTTTATTTAAACTAATGAGTGAACAGTAGAAGTAAAAAATGTACAATTGTATAATTCTTTAATACAATTTTTATTATTTAAACTCTACTTACATATTACAATTCCTCATTACTTTCTATATTAAAAACGTTAGATGATTTTTCCCTTGATTCTTTTTTCTGTCTTTTTGGTCCTTTACATATTAAAAAGATATCCAATGTTGATTGTTTTTGTCTTTTTTTTTAGAATACTCCTAAAATGCTCAATCACATTGTCGTTAAATAAGTTAACGCTCCTATTCGCCACAGCTGTGTTTGGATGCCATTTTTGGACAATGTGTTCTATATTTTCCCAATGGTGACACCATTCTTTAATTTCCTTAGTTGAAATGTTTTCCTCTTCCTCTGAAGACACATCTTCAATCACTTCCTGCTGTTCTCTCTGTAGTTCTTGAAGTTCTTCAGTTATCAACTCATTTCGGTGACTTCAATCAACTCCTCCACATCATCATTGTCTACATCCAAACCCATGGATTTTCCCAGGGACACAATTTCATTCACTACAACAGCTTCCGTGGCAGTGTCTTCTAAGTCTTTCAGTGCCACACAGTCTGGCCACAGATTTCTCCAGGATTTCAGTGTCCTCAAAGAAACTTCATCCCAGGCTTTGTCTATTATTCTCCAGCAATGGAGGATATTAAAATGGTTCTTCCAAAAGTCTCTGAGGGTGAGTTCTGGGTCAGAGGTCACTTCGAAAAATCTTTGAAACAGTGCTTTTGTATAAAGATTTTTGAAGTTTGAAGTGACCTGCTGATCCATGGGCTGGATAAGTGGAGTGGTGTTAGGGGGCAAAAATCTCACTTGAATGAAACTGTATTCACCAGTCAGATCTTCCTCCAAACCTGGAGGGTGAGCAGGAGCGTTGTCCAGTACCGGTGCAAAGTTGCGCTCAGTGGCGCATTCGTGCACGGAGTCCGAATCGCGAAAAAGCGTACGAATGGCGATTTAAATTTTACTTTAAAAAGTTGTACGAATAATGAGTTGTACGAGTAGAGAGACGGACGAATAGCGGGGTTCCAATGTATAATAAATCAAATATTTTAATATTTAATACGCAAGAAATCTAAAGATTTATTAAAATATTAATTTTTAAAATAAAAAAATACTAATCCGTAGTACCCGAGGGGTGAACCGCGACCTAATATCGTGCACACCTACTTCCACTTTCATTTCCAAGTGGAAGACAGTAGATGAAGGGGCATTATCTAATAAATTCCAAAGACGTGTACACCTAATTCCAACGTGTACATCCCTCGGTACTACCTATATACTTTTATTTCAATCTTCTCATTTTAACTTCAAATCATATTATTTTTTATATTTAGACCAACTATTTTTTTTTTTATTTTTTTAATAGATATAATCATATAGAAATTAAATGTATAAAAATGTAAAAAAACAAATATTCATTCACTGAATTTTTACTGTAAGTTAAGATATGAAGTTTTATTTATTTGTATATATACTTATATTATATTTATGTCATGAAAATTAATTTTTCATTAAAAAATTCTCTAGCCTCCCCTGGCAGTAGTCCGCGCCTCCCGGGTTGGAAACCAATTGTAAATAAAACACAGGAAGAACAATTTATAATAATTATATTTCTTCACTCATCAAGATTCCGGGTGGCCCCTTCGCCTTAGCCTGAGCAAGGGTTAATCATTCAACTTATTTAGAGTATATATAAAGCAATTAAGTTGAATATAAAAAAATATTTGAGATTCTTTATTTAATAAGCAGGCAATTGAATTTAATAGATCTATGCGGGTGCATTCAAAATATTACATTATGTAATATAATTTAATTTAAATAATAAATTATATGATTTGAGATTTTATACTTGCTTTATTGGTTTACTGGGTAAGGTGAAGAAGTAATTGTGCATAAAAAAGTTTTTTTTTCTTGTAGTATTTTCGAAATACTCAAAAAGATTAAAACTATTTTGATAAAAAAAAGCGAATTCACCTCACCGTGTTTCGATCTGCAATAAATCCTCAAACAGTGAACATCGAAAAATTATATTTTAAAAGATATTAATTAATTCAAAATGTCTGTATAGTCCAATCAAAATAGACATTTAACTTCGGAATAATACACAAAAGGCTAAAAATTGGTACATATCTTGAATACACTATTACAAATGAAATGTCATAAGCAGCTCCCCCCCCAGACCCTAATTCTGCTAAAAAATTTATTCAAGTCGAAGGTAAAAAATATCGGTTTTTTGAATATTTCTGTGTCTTTGAATATTTCTGTTAAAGTGTAAGTGTTATCGTAAAAATAGGTCATACAAAGTTTTTGATCATGCAATTGTCTAGAAAAATCGATGAGATACTTTTTCCTACGAATCATCATTCATGAGATATCGCGATTCCAAAAGTTGGAAAAGGTGTAATCTGCATAATATGCACATTGCACATGCACACATTTCCGCACCACCTATGAGCTATGAGGTAGTGTACTTGGCTTATTTTTTTCAACGTGGTTTCCCCAGTAGACATAATCCACGATCTATTATGATAAGCAAGTCTGATCATACAGTGTCCTATTGATTAAAAATGAAAATGATAAGTACTATTAGTAATTATTAAAGTGGTTAGATTAAAAATTTTATAATTTAATTTTATAAGAGAACTTTCTTCGATTTTTATTGGAAGATTTTATTCTTTAAAATTTTCCTGGAGGGCCGAGTTTCGAGGGTGTGCCTTCGCCACGCTCGAAAAGCTCGTATCTATATAACTATTTATAATAAAATCGAAATTTCCTCTTATAAAAAAGGCGCTCCACTCCAACTCGGCCCTCCGGGAAAATTTTAAAGAATAAAATCTTCCAATAAAAATCGAAGAAAGCTCTTTTATAAAATTAAATTATAAAATTTTTAATTTAACCACTTTGATAATTACTAATAGAATAGTACCATTTTTTTAATCAATAGGACACTCTATGATCATGGGCACAGAGTTCGTATATGGATACCGATTTCACTTCGAAATCCTCTTAATGTAATTAAAATAATTGAATTTTAAAAGATTACTTTTCGAAACTTTTCCTAAAAAAAAATGTTTTAAATAAAATGAATAGTTATTTAGGACATAGGAGGTCATGTCATGAGTCATCATAGCTAGAGCATGTCAACCCATTCAAATGAATTTTATTGTCTATTTGAAAAAAAGATATACATATATATACAAAAAGTGATTAGTTAGTTCTCTTATAAGAATATAAAACATAAGGCGGAATGAGGACTCACAGATGTCGAGGGTTATTGTTTTTTCATCTTTCAAGCAAACTAACTTATTATTGTATAGACTCCAAAATAAGTATCAAAGAAACTGTTGCAACTAAACTATTTTCATTAATTTTTAAATCCAAGCTTTGAACCACCCTGCTAGCGAGTTTGATTTGAAAAAATCATGAATACAAGATTTCCAATCCATCTAATAGAATTCATTCATCGATTCATTTGTTGGATAATGGAAATAAAATCACACATCCCAACCAGCGGTGTGACAATGAAAAGGTCTTAACAATCATTAATTAGCTGCGAAGGCCGCCTTTGGCTTTAAGAGATCTTGAAAACTCCGAAAACATATTTTGGGCCCCTTTCCTCCCGTTAGGGTTCGAATTTCAAAAAAAAACCTTTTTAGCGGTTATCCATGTATCCATTATAGGAATGCACTGTCAAAATTTCATCCCTTTAGGTCCAGGGGTTTGGTCTGTAGGTTGTCTGTAACGGAACTGATTTATTTATAAAGAAGAAATGATAAACAAACAATAAACCCAGAAATAGGGTTATATAATATGTATTTGTTATTAACAGAGTTCAAAAAAGGAGAAGGTTGGTTCTCAATTCGAATGATTTTTTTTTTGTGTCTATGTTACTCGATTTCGAATTGTGAACCGATTTTGATGATTTTTTTTGCATTGTGTTCAGTATAGCTTCCGATTGGTAAAAAAACTAAATTTCATTGGTATTGGACTTTTTTTATTATGTATGTTCACCCATAACTTCTTTGTTTATGAACCTGTTTCTTTCTTTGTTTATGTTTATTTGTTTTGTTTATATAACTTTTAGTGCATTTTATTTGATTTTTGAGTTATTATTTTATTTGTTGCATTTAATTTTTTTTGAAGTCGGTTTTTTTTCTAAAAATTATAATAAATTCAAAATCGCTTAAAACCTTTAATTAATAATCTCGCTTTCTATTGGCGAAAATCACGACAGAGGGGAAGTCTATCCAAGATATATAGAATTAAAAATATAGGGCAAATTCAAGATGAATTCAAACTGATATATATTGGCAGGGAAAGTTATCATTGAACAAAAGCGCATCCATCAAAATATGTTTATAATGGTTATCATTTTTTCGGATTGTCCAATTTAGTCAGTGAGGAGTTCTAGGCCATTTCAATCCAGGTTGCCATAAATAAATTTAATAAAAATTTACATTTATTGAAAATTACATATGAATTGAATAATAATAAAAAGTTTCAAATTAATATTTCCAAAGACGTGTTAAAAAAAAGAAAAAAAGGGGGGCTATGAGACGTCTCATGTTATAGGGGCCTATGTTTGGAGATATAAGATGTCAAATTGTCTGGGTCCACTAAAGGTGGTTTAGAACTCCAGGAAGCGGGAGCACTTTAAAGATCTTTCAGCAGTGTCTGAAATGTTCTCCCGATTTTTCCTCGCAGCGCTAACCGCGACGACTCCCTTCCTCTCCATCTCTATCGCTTGCCCAAGAGATGCCTTTGATTTTAAATTGTCACCGTAAACCAAGAAAACATTTTCAACGTTAAAATTTTCTTAGAAAATCATAAGATGGGGTCATCTATTAAATCCGATGGGATGGATTATTTTTAATTATATGTCAGAAGGGTTGTTTTCACCCCCTCGGGAATCGAACCAGAGTGCCTGTAACAGCAATCCAGGCCATCTGGCTCACCTGTGAGGTGCAAACCTCTTTGACATATGTAAACGCGAAAAATAACCCTTCTGACATATAATTAAAAATAATCCATTCCATCGGATTTAATAGATGAGACCATCTTATGATGTTCTAAGAAAATTTGAATCTATTACCATCAGCAAATTGAAATCTTTCATATTCAATTATGAAAAGTCAATCCATTTGGTCTCGAATTTTGAATCTCTTCAAAATTCTAAACACTCAAAGACCTTTATTTAAATTATATGGCATGGCTATATGTTTAAATTTAGAATCACTAGATCGCGAAATTTTACAAATTAAGATAACAATCTTTGAGTAAAATATTTAACGGCTTTACATATGTCAGAGAGGTTTGCACCTCACAGGTGAGCCAGATGGCCCGGATTGCTATTTAACTGGCACTCGGGTTCTGATTCCCGAGAGGCAAAAACAACCCTTCTGATATATAATTAAAAATAATCCATTCCATCGGATTTAATAGATGACACCATCTTATGATTTTCTAAGAAAATTTGAATCTATTACCATCGGCAAATTGAAATCTTTCATGTTAAAATATTCAGTATTCGAGTACTGAATTTTAAGCTCCGGAGGACTTCGGAGATAGGTAATTTTTTTTTTGTTGATTTTCCAAATTTCTTCGTTCAACTATTTTTTATTAAATTAAAAAATAAACAAATAAATGACTAGCTCTCTTTCTGCATCATTTGATTAGATTTATTCGTTAAATTTCGACAACAAACCAAGAAAGTATTAATAAAGTATAATTAAATTAACAAGATTTTTTGAGATAAGTTTATCCTTCTTACTGATTGCTTCAGAAACACTTGAGGTAGAACGGTATTAATTTAAAAAAAACCAATATCAACTCGTTACCTGCGAAAAACTTGATTTTCACAATTATTTATAAATATGCAACTCTTTAATAGTATTAATACTTTCAAGTTACTTGGTTTGAAAACCTTACCATTTTAATCCCCTCCCCTAATTTTGGGTTTAACTTCAACTAAAATCTAATCAACTCTAAAAAATTTAGATTTGATATCCAATTCATTTTTGAGCTAGATCGCACACAAAATTTAGTAATTCAATCACTAATATACATTTTGATAAATTAATGTATAATTTATTTCTCTTATAAATAATTTATTTGATGTTCATTACATAAAGCTTTTTTATGAGTTTCTCATTCTATTATTTCACTGAATTTTTTTATCAAAATTGTTTTAGCCATTTTTGAGATATTACTTTACCATACAGGGTATGGTCAAGTATTGTAATCGTGCATGAAAAAAGTGTTTTTTCCTTCTTTTTTTCAAAATATCTAAAAAATGGCTGAAACTATTTTGATTAAAAAATTGAGCGAAACCATGGCATTTCGCTCTACAAAAAAGCCCTAATAAGTGAACATCGAAAAAATTATATTTTTCGAGATAATAATTGTTTTGTCAAAATGTCTGTTAGTCTGTGGTTTACCAAATTTTTGTGGACGATCCAGCTCAAAAACTATTGTGAATATCGAAACCAAATTTCACACGTAGTTTTGGTCCATTGAGATTAAGAGCTGATTAGATTTTGGTGCATATCGACCTAAAATTAAAGGGGTGGAGGGGGGTAAAAATTAAAAATCTAGGCCATTTGAGAAAACTCAACCAAATTTTGTATACATAATCAGTGGGACCCCAGAAGTCTAAAAATGCAAAAACTAACCGCCCAAAATGGGAGGGGGGTGTATGGTCAAAAAATGAAAATCTAGGCTCTTGTACCAAACTCAACCAAATTTTGTATACATAATAAGTGGGCCCCCAGAAGTCTAAAAATGAAAAACACTAACCCCCTCTCCCCTACATGATTATAAATAATTTTATTAAATATTAAATATAAGTGAGGGGTCAGGTTGTATGGTAAAGTCGAGTGGATGGCCACATCAGAAAACGTCAGATTATTTTGAAAAAAAAAGATTGGTAAATGGCCAAGATTTTCATTTTTGGCCCTACACCCTCCCTACCATTTTGGGAGGTTAGTTTTTGCATTTTAGACTTCTGGGGGTCCATTGATTATGTATACAAAATTTGGTTGAGTTTGCTCAAATGGCCTTGATTTTTAATTTTTAACCCCCCCCCTCCTCCCTTAATTTTGGGTGGATATGCACCAATATCTAATCAGCTCTTAATCTCAATGGACCAAAACTAAGTGTTAAATTTGGTTTCGATATTCACACTAGTTTTTGAGCTAGCTTGTCAACAAAAATTAGGTAAGCCACAGACAAACTAACTGACAACCAGACAGATTAACAGACATTTTGACAAAACAATTATTATCTCGAAAAATATATTTTTTTCGATGTTCACTTATTAGGGCTTATTTGTAGACCGTAATGCCATGGTTTCGTTCAATTTTTTTTAATCTAAATAGTTTGAGCCGTTTTTTAGATATTTCGAAAAAAAGAAGGAAAAAACCGCTTTTTTCATGCACGATTACAATACTTGACCATACCCTGTATGGTAAAATAATAAATAAAGATGATAATGGTTCTACCTAAAATTTAAGCTACTTTCATTTTAGCAATAAATTGCAAAATTATAAGATTGTGAGTAAAATTTCAAATTTAATTTATAAATTGAAATTAGTGATATAAACGTATCAATAAAAATTTTATCAAAGAAAAAATAATTTGATGCAAATTATAAATAAACTTATATGACAAGTTGACATTATTTTGGGAAATTCGTTTTTACTTAATATATTAATGTATGTAATATTGTAATCAAATTGTTGCTAGGAAAATTAAACTTCTATTCACAAGTTTTAGAAATATTTTTTTTAATTGGGGGTTATTTAATGAGATTAAATTTTATACAATTTGCTTCAATAGTAAATAAAAAAGGGGAAAGAGTTTTGGCTTAAATATAATATTGTAACAAATTAAATTGTACACAAATTTTATGATATAAAAAGTAATTTTTAAAAACATATATTAACTATAATAAATAGTATTTAAAAATAAATATAAGTAGAAATAAATATACTAAATTTTGATTCTAATTTTTTAAGTCGATGTTTTGTTGAATTAATCAATTTTAAATATTTTTTAAACATATATAATTAAATTAGCATGAGGCATTAAAATAGTATTATTGTATAAAGGATAAACAATACTCACTTTGTTAAAGAATTTTAGTAGTAATTCCCAAGGCCCAAAATTAAAGTTACGAAGTTAATTCATAACTTTGCAATTTTTTGCTTAAAAATTGTTTAAATAAAAAATCCCAAAAATATTTTTAAAACTAGTGTTCACTCTCACTTAAATATATATATATTATTAAAAGGTGGTATACAAATTACATAGATGTTATTTGTTCAAAATTTAGTCAACAACTAAACATCAATGACGGAGAAATTAAGATTCTTTTGAGTGGCTTCAGCAAAGTTTCTTATATTTAACATAGAGAGCAGCAGGTTTAGATCAGTTTTTGTCGGCGCGTATTATAAAGACATCAACTTGCTTTTAGAGTTTTCAGTTGAAATTTAGATTGTTTATTTTTAATGACATAATACTCACATCCCAAAAGTACAGTACCTCTAAGTCATGATGGACTCCTGAACAGGGCCGAGCTGCCATTGGTGCGAAGACTGCACAGAGGATGAAGCCACATCAGGGGACGACAAAATACTCCAACCTTGCTGCACTTCACAGGGTATGTAAAGGTCGAGGGGTGAACCGCGACCTAAAATCCTGTACACCTACTTCCACTTTTAGGTAGAAGACAATAGATGATCTAATGAATTCCAAATAATTCCAAAGACGGTGTACACCTCTAATTCCAATCGCGGTTCACCCTCGGTAAAGGTATACTTACATAAGCTAAAAACACATTTCTTTTAATAAATAAGAGTATAAAATAAACTGAAACTGTGTTAACAAAGACTTTCCCCATAATCTTTTAACTATTTAATTCGTTTATTCCTTTATTATTAACTTTTTCTTTTTTTTTTTTTTTTTAATGCAATCGAATGCAAGAAGGGGTGCACCAGTAAAGGTGTAGCCCCTATGGATCTCGAAAGACCCTTGCATTACCGAAGAGAAGGAAAAGTTGATTAAGTGAGAGGGTGTAGACGTAGGTGTCGGTGCACCTTCTGGTTTTGGAAGGTTTGAAGATCATAGGTGCTGGGAAAGATAGAGGCTGGGAGAGAGTTCCAGTCCTTGAAGTCATGGGGATATATGTATTCGCGAATGAAGTGGTCCGGCACTTTTCCAATTTGACCGCAAAAGAGTGCTGGGAGTCGGCAAAACGTGTGCTGCGTGCAAAGTATGCTTTGGGGGGAATTATTGACTTTATCTCATCAGAGCACCTGCCGTGATAGTATCTATAGAAAAGGGAAAGGGCAGGAGACATCTCTTCGATGAGCCAACGAGTCGAGGGAGTCGGTGAGGGTAGAATCGTCAATTGGCCTCGACGGCTCGTTTCTGAATTGCATCAAGGGTAGCAAGAGAATATTTTGAGGCTCCTCTCCACAGATGAGATCAGCATATATCACTGGCTATTTGAAGTCAGTGGAAATAAAAAGTACTTTAGAGATTTTATGCTTTGGTGGTTGAGGTGTTATTGTTTACCAAAAAAGATGTTTCGTCTTAAATTACTTTTATATCTTTTAGTTAGATGAAAATCGCTGGCTATTTTTATTCAACCCATGAGAAGACAATTTTTTTTTCAAATTAATATTATTTAAATTAAATTAGGGAACGAAGAAAAGATTTTTATTTTATAGACAAAAGGATCAGCCTTTTGTCTATAATATAAAAAAATTCTTCGTACCTAATTTAATTTAATTAATAATTGTCTTTCGACGAGGCCTCGTTGTGATTGGACCCCAGGGCAAAGAAAAAATTATTTTTGACTCTTGGATTTGTGATCGATTGGGAGGCGTTTGAAAATGGATTAATATTATTCTTCATAAAAAATCTAATAGTAAAATAAAAATTTATAATTAAAAATTTAATAATGTCTTCCCCAATTGTATATACGAATGAATAGGAATCAATTGCAGAAATTCTTGATTCAATTTTAAATTTTAATTCCAGCCTCAAAGTGTCCCTTCGAGACATATTTTCTAGCTCACAACCATGGAATGAATCAGTCCTCAAAAATATTTAAAAAATTTTTTCATAGATTATTATAAAGTACCTGGAACTCCGAGCGATGGCCGGTGATTTTTTGATTCAGTTAAAAGCGATATATTAATATTATTTTTAATTTTAAATTCAGGTAAAAAAGTCGATTTTTAATCGCAATCCAAAATAAAAACTTAATTTATATTTTTACCAACGTTTACAACCGCTATGGCCATCATCAAGACATATATCACTTGCCACAAAGTTTTGAATGTAATTGCAATTAAAAATATTATTAATATACACCGAGATTCTTTCATTGATCATTTTAAATCCTGAAGAATGAGGTACGAGCCTTCGAATTGTCGGATTTTTTAAGAGAATGAAATTGATATTCTAATAAATTATTTTATATAAAATAGAAAAATACCTTTAATTTTTTTTTTTTTAATTTTATTAAACCAATTATTTTTACATTAATTAATGTATACCTTGTATTTTAGCTTCGATTCCGGAGATTGCTTCTCCACCATCGGAGTGTCCTTATTCATATTTAGTCCTTGTTTTAATAAGAGGAAAAATCTAATTAGATAAAAAAACTCTTTTCCGATAATTATTTCAATTCCATTATTCCCCAATCAAGTCGATTGATCCCCTTCATGTCATCTCCCCCTTTAATTAATTAAATACCCAAATTTTAATATTATAATATTTGTAATGAACAATGAGTGTGATATAGAATTAAACAACCAATTAATTATTAAAAGGAAATTGAATAAAAATGTAATTATACATTCTTCTTGACGCAACCACCTGTGAATAATTATTTGAATTAACAAAAAACCCATAAAAAACAACTTAGCCGAAGATGAGACCGCGACAGATCGAATTGTCAACCCACAAACACCCTAACCCGTGAATTTCATCTAAATCGTTAGAGCCGTTTTCTAGAAACCGATTCTATATATATATATATATATATATATATATTTACTCTTATTAAACGAGCAAAAATTGTATATTTATTTGTATATATATTTGTATCTTGGTTATATTTTGAAAACGACTCTACCGATTTCGATGAAATTCACGTGTTAGTGGGTTTTTGGGGTGACAATTCGATCTGTCACGGTCTCATCTTCGAACAAAATTGTTTTTGATGGATTTTTTGGTAATCAAATTAATTATTCTCAGGTAGACAAATCCCATTCTTAGGGTTTTAAAAAAAGGTTACTCTTTTTCCTTTTGTACCCAGGAAGACAATGGGTTGTTTGTATCATTGTTCTAAAAGGCCTTCAAGAAGTATTGTGATTGTGGATTTTAACATATTTTGTTCTCCATAAACGTTAGAAATATTAATAAACGTTTTATAATTGTTTTTATAAAGAACTTTATTTATTTAATAGAATAAAAAATAATCAAGAATTTATTTAAAAATATATTTTGCATAAGCAGGTCTCAATTTTCTGAAAAAACAACACATTTTGATAGGTTTTATTTATTAACAATTGGATGAATAAAAATGAATCATGTGGTTGAATCAAAACAGGTGCAGGGTGGGGGATCCGGGGGTAGGGTCAAGCTGGAGGGGGGGGCGAATATTATATATATATTTGTATTTTTTTAATTTGAAAGCGGCTCTCAAATAAAAATCGACCTTTTTATCAGAATTTTAAATTAAAAATAATATTAAAAATAAAGGTTTAACTGAATATATCGCTCGGTGCCTCCAGGTACTTTAATATAATAAGATAAGATAAGATAAAGATTATTTTGTAATATTCAACACTCCTTCGGGGACAAATGGGATAAGAATCGAACAAGCCTATTATTGATGTTGATAATGATATTGATTGTGAAAAAGCCATAAAAGAAAGCCGAGCTACAGGCAGCAGCTTTTGCTGATGAAGTAGTATAAATAAATAAACATTTATTATTATTTATTTATTTATTGTCATACCAAAAAGTAGATCGAATCAAAGGAAAATGTCAGGAAGGTCTCTCTATCATCGCGTCTAGAAATTAAGACATTTTGTGACTTGTTCGCATTTAAGTTTATCAAGTTGTGAGATGCCCAATTCTTAAGTCTACTTAAATCTAAATTAATCGAGGAAGTAATGTTTGAGAAATGGTTTTGTAAGGAATGGGTGTTATGAATCGTGCTATTATCATATTATCTGCGTAACAATGTATCAGATTGGAGGACAAATTCACAAGTGTGGGGTAAATGACAGAACGCTGAGCAACTCCAGCATTAGTATATAATAAGGAAGAGTATATTCCATCAACCTCAATCTTAATAATACGATTTTAGAGAAAGCTTTGAGGCGAGGGAGGCCAAATGCGATAACAATGCAGTTTCTATGATTACTTATAAAATTTCCTTAAATTTTTTTCATTTTATAAAGAGAATCCATTTTCTTAGTAAGCTTAAATGAGCCATATTAAACCAACTAAATAAATAAATTTAAAAAAGTACTTGCTTATTGTAGAGTAAAGTACTTTAATTTTACTAAAAACTTTATATAACCTTTTTTTGGGGTTTTCAAAATACCTAAATATTATTAAATTTGATCAAAATTGGATAAGCCATTTTCGAGATATTTAGAAAAAACTAAAAATGTACTGGAATAAAGTACTAATGTTTGTGTGATTGTGTGTCGATATGTGCCAAAAAGTTATCAGTGCTTCATTTTGTTAAAGTAATGGTATATTTTAAATTTCATTTCAATCGGTTGAAGGATCTGAAAAAATTGTAGACGTAAAATATAAGAACAAACACGTAGTAGTATTTATTATAAGAGAAAGGACAAAAACTATAAGGTTGAATCTTCTATTAGTGTAATTGCTCGCTTCTGAATTGCATTAATAGTGGCAAGAAAATGTTTCTACGGAGAAGAGCTATATTCAAGACAAGGGAGAATTTGAGGCTTTGAGAGGATAAATAGTTTCATAGGCGTAAAATAGCGCCTGGGTTTGAATAGAAAACCAAAATTAAATGCAGGAGAGTATATTTGAGAATTAAGCTGAGAATTGGACATTATGTGTAGAGGGAGAAACAAGACAACAATATGTACATTTGTACATTAATGTATTATTCAAAGAAATAAAATCAATTATTTTATAAAATAGAGAAAAAAATCAGAATTCGTTCAATTAAACTTCAAATGATTCGGCAACAAATTTTCTTATAACAATTTTTTTTTCGCAATTAAACCAATTCTATTGTTTTTTTTTTTTTTATAAAAGAATTTGATTTATTTTGCATCAACATTTTTTTAAGTAGGATTTAAAATAATTAAGATACACTTACAAAAAGTAATATAAATTAATTTATTTAACTAGATGAAACAGCTTCTTCTGGCTTTAAATCATTATTTTCATTTGATTTTTGTATTGCGTCAGCAAATTTTATTATTTCTTTTAAAGACATTCCATTCATGTTCTCTGAAAGAATTGTTTTATCAGTAGAAATTTTATTTAAAACAATTTCTAATGAATCAATTTGATTTTTTAGTGATTTGAAAAGATCTGAATCTTCATTGGTATTCTCAGAAGATAAGGATGGATAACGTCGGAGTTCTTGAATCCTATCCAAAGATTTTTCAGAATTTGAATAAATATTAAATTGAACACTTGGCGTATTTTGAGGTAAATTATCATTAGAAATATTTGTAGAAGAATGTTGATTAGAATTTGGTGATTTATTAATAGATTCGTCTGAAAAAGCCTAAAATATTTTATTATATTAGAAAACAGATTATTCAATCAAATAATAATATCAATTACCTTATTAAAAAAAGAAAATATCCTTCCGTTAAATAGACATTTAATGATAAAAAAAACAAGTAAAACAGGTAGTAATATGGTAGCGAGAGCTCTCATAATTATATTTGAGAAGAAATCATTGCTAGCTGAAATAATCAAGATAAATATAGATTATAAATATACAATAGTTTGTCCGATCAGAGTGTATAAATTCTTAACTAAACAGGAGGTTATAGCATAGGGTCAAGGAGGTTTAACTTCATTCGATTCGGTTAACAAGTGATTTTTTCTAGAGTATTTTGGTGTTGTGATTATATATTTTAAAAATCGCCTATAGAGTGATGAATCACTTAATTATTCATATTAAGTCAGCGTTATTAATTAAAAACAGAACTGCATAGTTATTTATTTAGATATAATAGCTAGACTTGGCCGAAGGACTAATCATTATATCGCTACGCTACGAGTGAAATAATGCTTACATAGTCAGGAAAATGTGTATGTATTCTTTTTTAAGTTAATTAAAAAATTTTAAATTTATAATTTTTTTAAATTTTCTTAATTATAATAAGATTGAAGTAATTTTTGGAGACGGACTGATAAGTGAATTAAGTGGATATCGATGAGACAGTCCAAAAAAGAAGAAGATAATTTATACAATCTTTTTATTCATAAAACCGAGGTTTCGGAGGTTATTCCTCCTTCTTCAGGGTTTTGAAAAGTCAGTGAAGGAAATCCAATGCGACATTCCCCTCTGTCTCCTCTTTCAGTGGCAGTAACAATAGGTAATATATTGTATATCATTCTCAGCAAGAATTATAATGTAGTAATATGATCATTACTACATTATAATTCTGCTGATGATAATGATCATTACTACATTATAATTCTGCTGATGATAATGATCATTACTACATTATAATTCTGCTGAGAATGATATACAATATATTATTGTTACTTCCACTGAAAGAGGAGACAGAGGGTAATGTCGCGTTGGATTTCCTTCACTGACTCTTTCAAAACCCTGAAGAAGGAGGGAATAACCTCCGAAACGTCGGTTTTATGAATAAAAAGATAGTGTAAATTATCTTCTCCTTTTTTTGGACTGCCTCATCGATATCCACTTAATTTCTTAATTATTATTCCTTGATTAAGTCGATGACCAGTTACCAAGATAGTTTTGTTAAAAGAAAAGAATTGGGAATGATTAAAGTATATGGCATATCATATCCTAGCCCCTTGAATTCTAATATAATTTTATTATTGTTAATACATAACAAATATATCCTAATAATCAAATAATGTATTCCTCGATATTGAGATTTTCTCAGATTTTAACTTTTCCTCAATTGGTTTTGAAAAATGGATTTTTTTGACATATGTATAGAATACTAGGATAACTACTGTAAATAGATGAGGTAGAGAGAGAGAATTGTAAATATTGCCACCAATATATATAGCAAATTTTGTAAACTTCTTATCTGTTGTAAGAGGGGGCCCCTTCCTGAGCGGCCAAATAAATAATATAAATAAGGGCCCATAAAAAAATGTTAATTGCAAAGAGGCGCCGGGAATCGGAAAAGTTGGGTACCCCTGGTATATGGTAAGACTATAATAATAGTAGAAGTTTATTTAATAATATAAATGAAAAATCGCATTACATAATTCACAAAGCAAACATTCGATGATTTTTCATATTAACTTAGGATTAGCAAATTACATGCTATCGAAAAAATCAACTAATTAATTAAAACTCCCATTACTAGTGATTACAAATAAATAATTTAAAAAATGTTTCTCTGAAAAAATTACTTTCCGGATGAAAATTTCAAAACATAGCCGTTGAGCTAAAATTTTGCTCAGATCCTTTTTTTTGTTGATTAGAACAAGATAGGGAGTACGAGGTTTTTTTTTTTTTTTTTGGCTTTTCGGCCTTTCTAGCCATAAGCCAATTTACGATACTATTTATATATTTTTAAAATGTGTCTCTACCCCGGGATCAGATTTTAGCCGGATCCCTCGAGTCAGATTCGATCCCGAGGTCCACTTGGTTAGCAGGCTGACACGCTACCACCTAGTCTAACCCGCCCTCCAGGGGGTGGGAAGTAAACTTTTAGTAAGTTGATGAAATAATGGCCACCCTAATATGTATATAAGTTAGCAAATCCTAGTATTCGAAGCCCTAGGTTGCAGTTTTAGTGACATCATCAAAACTGCAAGCTAAACAGTTCTTCCCTATAAGAGGTTGAGCCAGGAGCTGGCTTCAGAGTCAGCACATTGCTAGTCTTGGCCGGAACCCCTTGGCCATTCTAGTTTCGAATTATTAATCAATATGAAGCGGTTAACCAGCACCACAATTACATCTTTAATCGAAAGCGCTCTCCTGAGGATTTATCCATTTTAGTGATAAATCAAAACGGTTGACCCGTATTTAAACTCCACCATCCTCAATAACCCCTTGTTATATGTATATTTCCGAATACTTAATCTACGACTTTCAAGATAACTTTATCTTATCGTGTGTGTCTATCCTATTTTCTACAACTTTATAAACTATTTATGAATTCTTATTTCTAAATAAAAAATACAAAAAGAAAATTAAATATTTTGAATTGATTCATATTAAATAAAATATAAATTTCAAGTGAATGAGAGACAAAACATTAAATACCAATTTGAACTCAAATTCTAAAATAATTTTCTAATTAATATATTAAAGAATAATTAACATATTAAAGAGAATTGTTTTTGATCGCGCTTTTAAACAAGATATATATATCGCGAGACTACTGCTGATTGAGGCTATTGGAGTCTGCTGAATCTTAAGTCTGGACCAAGAGAGAATGAAAAAGATGTGATCCATTTAGCTATGATCCAGCATCATTTCGCGATTAGCCCGCATGACGCCTTTATACCAAACACTGATATGGATCATCAAATGGATTTGTAATCTGAGATGTTATATATTCAATCCCCAGTCCAGCGCTAGATCTGTTAACACGTGTGTTAGGTGTTTGCTATTAATTAATCATGAGTTTCCGATATTTGATTCAATCGCGAATCGAATGCAGGTGATTTTTGTCAGATATTAAGTGAAAATAATATGTATAATGGTATAAAGGCGTCATTCGGGCTAATCGCGAAATGATGCTGGATCATAGCTAAATGGATCATCATCTTTTCATTCTCTCTTGGTCCAGACTTAAGACTCAGCAGACTCCAATAGCCTCAATCAGCAGTAGTCTCGTGATTTATATATCTTGTTTAAAGCGCGATCAAAAACAATTCTCTTTAATATGTTAATTATTCTTTAATATATTAATTAGAAAATTATTTAAAAATTCATTATTTCAACACAGAAATATATAAATTCGGATATTATTTTCACTTAATATCTGACAAAAATCACCTGCATTCGAATCAAATATCGGAAACTTATGATCAAATTCTAAAGTTATCCAGTGCAATCCAACATCCCGCTCTCCGACTCAAAAAAACCCTTCATAGTTTTCATGTTCTTTTTAAAAAAATAAACAAAATAACTGGGATCTATAAGTTATATAGACCCGGACTGAATCGTAGGCTTAGCTAGAAGCTGTGATGCCAGGGCAAAGAGGTGCAACAGTGACTGGCCCGCGAGATCGTCATTCCTATTATGACAGCCAAGGGGTGAACCGCGATTGGAATTAGGTGTACACACGTCTTTGATCACTGGAATTACTTTGGAATTCATTAGATAATCATTGTCATCTATTGTCTTCCACTTGGAAATGAAAGTGGAAGTAGGTGTACACGACTTTAGGTCCCGGTTCACCCCTCGATGACAGCCTATGGGAGTTATCGATAGTTCAAGACCATTCAGGGCCATAAGTAAATGGGAGGTTTTTTTTACATCAAATGGATTTACATGCATTTGCCAATAATAAATAAGTGAAAAAATATAACCTAGTGTTTCATCCGTAAATATTCTTATTGATTCTCCGGAAATTGCGGCAATTTCGGTGAAAATATTTCGAAAGCTTTTTGAT